>OY720641.1:73483495-74683495 GCA_963169105.1 Ceriagrion tenellum | reverse complement strand
TAAGGATGATATTGCTTATGTTGACTTTTGCCAGCAGATACAAAAGGGATGACGCACAATTTGAATATTAATATATTTCTTCATAACTAATGCCACGCACATACCAAAGAGTAGATGTACGTAGATTTTGCTGATATTGTTGCGAAGAAGTATCGTTCACAAACGAATGGTAATTGTTTAAATAATTAGACAATGTCATTATAATTTCTATATAATATAATTAGTCATTATAATTTCTATAATGCTGTTAATAAGGTTACAAGATTAGTAGTTCCTAATTTATCGGTCAAGCTATGCAAACATTTGCAATAAATCTCGCTATTTAAATCAGGATTGTTTAAGATATGGTCCTAATTTTGAATGGAAGAAACTTCGTCTGAAGATTTTACACATGTCATGTTAATCAGTCCTACTCATCAAAGATGTTTAATAAACTCCCAAACCTAAACGAGTACTCTCTTTGGTACCATATGAAACATTTTAGTTTTACGCATAATTAACGAGATCAGAGATAGACTTAATATTAAAGAATTTGGACCGCCAAGTAAAAATAACTGTAGATGATCCCTAATGAAAATACCAATTTTTTTTACCAGTTCCACCACATCTCGCAGTCATTAACAGTTGAAAGTGTCAGAAATTTATATTTAACTTGAAATATGGGTATGTTTAAATATAGAGGTATTTTCTCGTTTAATGTATTGTAAACAAGAACGAGGAGAGTATAGCATTTGCTGGCAACTAGCGAGATCAAAATTCAAAAGATCAACATTCACCACGTCAGAGGAAATTCCATGGAGTTCATTCCTCTTTATATTTGTTTTGCTTAAGTTTCACAAAGGTGCTAAAGAAACTCGATCCAGCGGAAAGTGTTGCCATTTATCGCCTGGTTCTAAAATGGAAAGTAAATGATCTCGTATCATTTTCATTGAGATGCAAACGAAGCGTTTAAGACGTGACAGGAAGACACGAACCTGCAAGGGGTGAAATACCTCAAAATGCCTTGAAAGGAGTAAACGCTATGACTTCAGAGCACCTTAGAAATAGGAATATGTCGTCATATTTGTAACACTTGTATCGGATTGACTCAACTAGATGTTAACTTTTCAATCCTCATCATCATCCCATCACTACCCGGAACTCACATTTGAAAATATCATGAAATTTCATTATTAAAGGTATAATCATATCTTCTCAGCTATAATATAATGATGAAATACTGTTTAAGAAGCAAGCGGTCATGAATAAGGATACATGCATAGATAATCGATATTGATGATATGTAACACTTGTCAGGCCTAATTTAGAATATGCCGCTAGAATATGGGGTCCGTACGAGGAAGGTATGATAAAAGAATTAGAGCGTGTGCAAAGGAGATTCGCTAGATTTATTAAAAGCCGTTATGATAATTGTATAAGTGTCACAAGTTTAATAGAAGAACTAGGATGGGAATTACTGTCAGAGCGTAGGTAAAAATTTGGGTTAAACCTTTTAAGTAAATTCTAAACCGATTTGTTCACAGATGACGTTAGATATATATTGAGAACCCCTGCGTATTATACTAGGTTTGATCTGATTAACAAGATTAGAGAGAGAGATTGTCGTACCGATAGATTTAAATGTCATTTTTCCCTCGTACTATAAGAGAGAAAAATGGGCAGCATAGCAAAGGGATAGGTAGGTGAAATATAGTTAGTCTGTAGTGCATGATGCATGTAATAACAACCAATAATCTCTTTCTAATTATGTAGGTACTGACCATCTAACTGCATGTGACCCAATTATTTAGCATGTGTCCATTAAATATCCTAGTTGCATATCAATAGTGCATGTTTGGTGATCTTTACCCCCTGCCACACACCACTTGTGGTGGCTCACAGGGTATTACGTAGATGTAGATATATACTATACTCCTTTCAAATTTTTGGGTGCCACATAATGCGAGATAGTAACTGATCACGGCACAAAAAAAGTTACTTCTTATTGGCTATTCTAAACTGACTATAACATAGTGCCGGCCTAATTAACATACCATGTAACTTACATTTCCCACTTTTTTATAGGAGAAGAAAATAGAAACAATTATTTTCTACGTGGAAGGATATTTAGTATACTTTCTCTCAGAAAAATTGAACCTTACTTTTTCCTTCTATCACCTTTATAGAAGGTTTGATCTTGAGGACCTTTTCAGGGATCCTAAACCAATACTGCATAAAAAGCTGCACTGCGTAGCATAAAAAGTTTGTATCGTATTTTTGGGAGTTACATAGCTTGTCTATTAGATTGACTATTGGTTATTTTTGATTGATGCGATGCTTGAGGAAATGAATAACAGCCTAGTTACCGCACGTTTCGGGCATATAACATTCGTAATTCATTTGAAATTTATTTGCATCAACCCTGGTTCTAAAGAACCGCAACTTTTAAAAAGAGGAATAGTGATATAATTAGTTTATTATTTAGTGAATGGCATTCTACAAATCTGAGGTTCTCGCTAGACTATTGAATGCCATTCTTTTTTAATTCATCTCTAGAATACCCCAAAGCCGGTGAAAACTCTATAATTATAATTTTTCTCCAATTACCAGAAAAGCTTGGCATCTGAAAAATGATTACAGAGTAAATGAACCAGAATTGCGTGCCCATTACATGTTCTTCAAGTCAAGGCACAGTGTAGGAATAAGGTCTCAATACAAGGATTACAAGGATCTGTGACTTAGTTTTTATAGTGATAGTGCGTTGCGTAATTTATTTCTAAATTCTAAACTCCAGTATCCGTAATACAGTTTAATATATGCTGCAAATTTATAGGAAGTTGTATTAGATACAGAAAATTTGAAAGTGCACGCCTTATTGAAAAATCTGTTTCCTATTCTTAGTGCATCCCTGTAGTACCAAAATCGCGTCAAGCTACCTCTTGGACTGAAGTTAATATTTTGTTTCCTAAAGCAGCCGGATAGGGACGGACGGAGAGATAGCAGACGGACAGGAGCCGGATATTTGAATCCAGCCTCTGACAAATATTGAAATATTTTAGTTCTTAAACTCAATGAATAAAACTGACCACAAGTTCCATCGAAAAATATTGCAACGTAGGAGAAAAGGTGTGTCTGCTTGCAAAAAAAAAACATCTCATTTTTTCGAAATTGGCATATTTTTCGGAGTAAAGATTATTTTTCTACAAACACAAATGAAAAAACGACTTCGTTTTCTTCCACTGATTTATTTCTTTGGTACAACATGTTTCGACACATCGAGGTCATTTTCAAGGTACTTGAAAATGACCTCGATGTGTCGAAACATGTTGTACCAAAGAAATAAATCAGTGGAAGAAAACGAAGTCGTTTTTTCATTTGTGAATATCAACTTCCACATAGTTGAGCCTGATACCATTGAACGTATTATTTTTCTAGATTTTGGGATTAATTCTAAGAAGTTGTGCCCTTGTTTTTGGACTTCTATTTAAAAAATAGCTTGCAGCTTAGTTTGTTCTCGATTTCACTTTAAAGGACACGACGTGAGCTCCATCAGTCCAGGCGTATAAATTTTTCTCTTAGATTTTTGTTTTCAGAGATCCTGCGTATACTTCTCGGATAATTTCGGTTATTTTAACGGCTTTAGCTGGGGAAAAATGTATCGAGAACAGTGAAAGTTTTTATTTAACCCCTTTACTGGCCTTAAGTTGACTTTCAGTGATAAATCCCTTCATAAAAAAGCAGCAACATTATCGAGGTAACACGGTCTCAAATTTTCACAATTACTTATATACATCGCTATGGGCGTTGATGAGAGATAATTTTATAACTACTAATGAAAACAGACTCACTCATTCTGTTAACTCCACCAACACGATGGAGTTAACAGAATGAGTGAGTCTGTTTTCATTAGTAGTAATAAAATTTATACTTTACTTAAAAGTATTTAGAGTCTTGCATTATGGTCTCCGCTCGTTCAATTCCAAACAGGTTTCTCAAAGAAAAAGGCATGAGCGTTTCGTCAAGGATTCCTATCTCAAGGCCACGAACCCTTCCGCGACCGGAAGGGCTCTTTAAACTGCAACGCTTTACTGGATATTCGCGCGACTAAGTGAGTGAATGGCCGTACGGTCAAAATCGAAAGGGCCAGGAGAATAGATACGGAGAATGTTGGGTTTTCGGAGCTTGTGTGCGGAGGGCGGGATGGACTGGTGGGAGCATTGGGAGGAGCGGCAGACACGAGCAAACACGTCAGGAACCTAAAGGGACGCGTGTGATGGATGAATATTGAAGGGACCTTGCGCCGAGGTGGACTGGGAAGGGATAGGATTAGGAGGGTAGAGGGATGGGCGGGAGAGGTAGTTATTGGGGGCGGGGGAGGGGTGGGAAAGGTTTTGCGCGACCAGGGAGAGGGCGGATGACGGCTGAAAAGGACGCTAGGGTGGGAGGACAACAGTC
This sequence comes from Ceriagrion tenellum, assembly GCA_963169105.1. NCBI lineage: Eukaryota > Metazoa > Arthropoda > Insecta > Odonata > Coenagrionidae > Ceriagrion > Ceriagrion tenellum. The sequence goes on along the minus strand of OY720641.1, from coordinate 74,679,061 downwards.
AACGGCGCTGAGTGCATTAAAGAATAAAGCTGGAGTCAGGTGGCGTCCCTGTCCTTCCATTGTCCATTGGAACACGGAAGTAAAAGCTCAGCAAAATGAAAGTTGTTGACGCTCTCCCTACCTTTCGATCGCGTTCGGAGTGGTCATCTTGCACCCACTAACGACCATCAATTATGATAAAGCTCGGCAAGACAAGATCTTGAAATTCTATCATCACAGCGGTTAGGAACTTGAGGAGTTTGGTTGACGGATTGAAGATCGGATCATTTGTTTGCACATTTGCCGGATTTGGATTTGAAGATTTCTAGAAAAGTGGAATGCTCTTATTTTCATTACGTCAACCCATGTTTACCTCTAATAGATTTAATGATGACGATAGAGGTGATTCAAAGATGTTGTTTTGTGCTACGAGTCTAGAAACTTAAAGGTGTACCAGAGCCGTAACTATATATTTTTTTGCCATAGCAGTTAATTAGATGAGTACTCTTTTCTTTTAAATAAAATTTTGGATTATAATGATAATCAATCATTTTATTTACGAATAATCTGCGAATTACCCTAAGCAGTGCATACCGGATGGTTTAGTTAGATGTAAAAGGCGCTTATGCCGGATTTTTCACAAGGAAAAGAACACAAAATGCCTGTGGAGAGCATCTTTACCTATAGTGCCATGTGTTAAAAGGTTATTATCTGTATAAATAGGCAATGTCTTTTTTGGCTTTAAGTTATCCATCAGGTCTTACGGCCTGACGGATACTTACTCGGTACATTTTATTTTACATACCTTTACTCGGTACATTTTATTGTTCAAACGAATGTATGATCGATTGTATGTACATAAAAATGAATGGGATTGAAGCAGATTCTATTTCCCGCTTAGTCATTCAGACGATCATACAATTTGCTGTTTTACACGGTACAATTTTCCTCATGAAGGACTTCATACATTCGTTTGTACAGTAAAATGTGCCGTGTAAAGCGGTCTCTAAGTAATTTTCACATAGTTGTATGGAAAATATGTTGAGGTTTATGATAAACAAAGTGAAATTCTGTCACTGACACATGAGTGTTTAGCCAGCATGGAAATATCATCAAATAATTTCCTCCAAGAGTGAGTTAAATTAATTCTCTGAATTAATATTTTGGAATGTGAATCCTGTTTTAAAATAATCTAGCAATGGTCGAATCTTTAAGAAAAGTTATGTTTTATCATAGGACGAGGAAACTTACCTTTTTCATCCCAAATTTTTCGATTCCCTCTGCGGTGCCAAGATCCAGGTGAGAGCCACCTCCTATGAAAATGAAAAGTATCCACTGGGTATACAGTCTGAGTTGCCGTTTTGACTGCCTCACTCTCTGACTTGGGCGTGCGAGTGAGAACTCACTGGCTGTCATCGCTTCCTTGTCGGCATCGTCCCTCTGGTCCTCTTCGCCCTCTTCGCTCCCCATCCCGCCTGTCTGGCTATCACGAGCACGCGCGTCCACCGGCACCAGTGAAGACCTGTAACTCGTGGAGCGTTTGGCAATTGCTAAGTGACACGGATCTTGACGCATATTTCCGGCGGCGTTACCGCTCGGTTTACAATGACAAGGTATAGCAAAAGCAGAAGAACCTGGCGCACTTCTGCGCGGTGGAGGGGAAAGGTATAGTGGAGGGAGTGAAGTAAACGGACGGAGGGGAAGGTAGAGAAGGGGACGGCAGAGGCAGGGGAGCCAAACTATTTTGCCAGGCACATACACACAAGGCTAATAGGCAAGTGGTTTTGCTTCATCAATGTCATGCTTCATCCGTGCACTTACTTGTCACGTGCAAGGAGTGGTAGTACGAGTACAATGCAGCAAACCGGGCGTCTGGCAGCTGTGACTCATGGAATTTACCGAGGCGCTAAGGTTGGAAGCAACTAGAAAAGGTTCACTCACTGATGTTCCACAATTTAAAACCTTCCTCCACCGCCAGGCAGGGTTTTCTCTAAAGTCAATGTCCCAAAATCGTCCACGGCGCAGCATCAGTATCTTTTGCAACTCCTATATCTCCGGTAAAGTAAGGAGGGTTCGTGTTTTCATAACTTCCGCTCGAATTTGCCTCGAATTTATACTGTTTTTTGATTTCACGAACTAACATCTTTGACTATCAATTGGGAAAATTGGGTTAAAATTCTTGCCAACTCAAATGGTTTTTAATAGAGAATTTCATATTTTTGTGTATACGGCAGGGTTGTTTGTGGTAGCCTGTTTGTGGTGCGTGGCAGGGGGTGAAGATCACCAAACATGCACTATTGACATGAAACTAGGATATTTAAGGGAAACATGCTAGAGAACAGGGTCACATGCAGTTAGATGGTTAGTATCTACATAATTAGAAAGGGATTATTGGTTGTTATTACATGCATCATGCACTACAGGCTACTGTAACTATATTTCACCTACCTATCCCTTTGCTACGCTGCCTATTATTCTCTCTTATGGTACGCGGGAAAAATGACATTTTAAATCTATCGGTACGACAATCTATCTCTCTAATCTTGTTAATCCGATCAAACCTAGCATAATACGCAGGGGTTCTCAATATATATCTAACGTCATCTGTGAGCAACTCGGTTTCGAATTTACTTAAAAGGTTTAACCTAAATTTTAACCTGCGTTCTGATAGTAATTCCAATCCTAGTTCTTCTATTAAGCCCGTAACACTTACACATTTATCATAACGGCCTTTAACAAGCCTAGCAGATCTCCTTTGCACGCGCTCTAATTCATTCATCATACCTTCCTCGTACGGATCCCATATACTAGCGGCATATTCTAAATGAGGCCTGACAAGTGTAAAATAGCTTCTTTCTCGTACTCTCTCAACGCATTTGCCTAGAACCCTTTTTACGAATCCTAATCTACGGTTTGCTACACTAGTTATTTTCCTGATGTGTTTCCCCCATGATATGTCTTCAGTGATGGTGATGCCTAAGTATTTAATATATTCTACATTACATATTTTGTTTTTTTTGATGCGATAATTATTCCGGGGAAAGCCACCTTTTTCCAAAAATTCATAATCGCGCATTTCTTCAAATTTAATTCTAGTTGCCATCTATCAAATCTATCTTAAATGTTCTAAATCATCATCTAAAAAATAAAGAGATTGAAATATTTGCCTGTTTGGATTGCCACAATCAAGGTTGATTGTATTAGAAAATTCATACTATTCCAATGCAATTCCCAGCCGTGCGCATGTAACTTTACCTTTACAGTTCATTTTTGTGGTAGACATGATGCATTCAATGATAGAGTATAAAGTGATGAAACTATCAATTCCAACTTCTTATACTCTTTGAATGACTCCAAAAGAGATTGATATACTAATCTCTTAAAATGCATTATTCTCCCTTCACATCTTCAAAGTCCATTTCTACAAAGCCTCTCTTCATCTTTGTTTGTGTCCTATACATCCGCTTCATTCCAGGTGCAGGTGGCTCTCGGGGCGGTGTAGAATAGAACAGAATAGAATCAAAATTTAATTTTTTTCCAGGACTGGTGGTTCCCTTAGGAACATATATAATTATCTTTAAGGACAAACAAATATTACAATAGCAAGACTATACAAGATGCATTAATGTCACAAAATCCGACAAAATATAAAAAAACGGAAAAATTATAAAAATACAGAAAAATAACCAGATTTAGTTCTGTGCAGCACAATATTTAGTTCCCTTATGATATTTAGTTCACTTGAAGTAATAGTTGTCCATATTTCTCAAAAAGTTATTCGTATTTGCATATTTTTTACGCATGTATAGGTATAACATCGAAAATATGTTGTGTGATAACCATAGCTGCATAAAAACATAGTTATTTTGCATGCTTAGTAGGGAATATGTAAACTCTTCTTGTCGATTTTTTAATGCAGCCAAATTATGAAATCATCCATTGTTGGTTATGTCATCATGTATATCAAAATTCCTTCAGAAAAACTCTTGGGGGTTAAATTTCATCGTTACTCTCAGTATGATACTGATCCCATCATTCTAGCTCTTTCTACCTTCAGCCTCCAGCAACTCAACATTTTTTGCGGCGCTCTTTGACCGTTGATGCACTCGTTTTGATTTGATAGTCTATATCTACTTAGTTAGCTGCCTTTCTAAAATGCATCGCATTCATAGCAAGAAGACCCTTGTTTGATTGCAGTGTTATCTGCGGGACAATAAAAGTACGCTCTAATTAGCGCACAGTGAGTACCGAAAACTTAGTCGTCTGTCGGTGAGATTTCAGTTTCTGTAACTTTGGTAGTCCTTTTAGCAACGGTCCCTCCTATTTGAAATTTTTGAATGGGTGCAATTACGACTGATGAGGGAACTTTTTACCTCATTAAGGGTTCTTATTACGGTCTCTTCGTACCCACTAAATCCTAAAACTTAAACAAACTCAATGACCTAGTTATTGCTTCCGAATTATTTTCCATCCAATTTCTCAAAAATTAAAGATGATAGTATTCAGATATTCATGGAAAATACTTACTATTTTTTCATTACTATTAAAGACTTAAAAAATATGTAATTCAAGAGCTAATTTGCGCGTGTGATTTTTCTTTCTCGTGAGAATACGATATCGAATCGAACTAAATGGCAAATGGGGAGTATTTACAAACTCAAAATACAGAATTGAATAAATTTATAAATAATTCGAATAACTACGGAGGTAATATGACAGATGACTTGCGACTGCTCGTGGTTGAATAGAGATTCGACTAGTTAGGGTTGATTCCAAAAAAATAATTGGGGATTATCGTAAGGGAGAAATTTTCGTCTTTCATGAGCACCGCTGTAGTGATTAGGATACGCAAATGCTTAGTTTTCTCCTCGAATTGCCATCTAAGTAGTGATTTTTTCAGGTAAAGAAAGTCATCGACAAACTACATGCCTGATGGTCACTAGAGCTGCAATATTGTACTTAAAACTTCAAGTTTAAATTCAGATTATATTTATTAGAACCCTAAATATGTATGAGTTTTTGTGTTCTCCGAGAAAGTATGTCAAATTTTACGAACGGAGCTCAATTTTGGATTATTACTCATATATTAGTTGTCTTTCGGCTGTTGGCATTTTTGTATCGTTTAAGACTATTCTTTAAGTATTATCTTAAGAATTTTATCAGTAATAATAATTAAGACCAAATATCGGTATAAGCATGTTATGGGGAAGCCAAAATATACGTTGTTGCTTGCGTGCGTGTATATAAGATATATTCACATCTTTCTTAGCCATCTCTTTTTTTCGTCTATCCGATATTTAAATGTGATTTCGTTTTACGAACGGTCTCTCTCACTTATTTCTTCATTGATGTCGTTTTCCCCCACTTTTAAAGAATTCGAAAATGGCTATTTTTTTCTCAAGGAATCCTTCCGCAGCATGTGGGATAACGAGAAATATTTCCTCTCTCAATTTCCGCATCATTGGAATTCTTTTGAGGGCATTCTTTTTTCCATAGAAAGCATTGAAAATCGATAAAATCCGTTTATCCGGAGGCAAGGGAAGCATGAGCCAGGGATAAGAAGATGAAATGGCTTCAGATTGGGCAATTTGCACGATAGAGCGAAAATAAAATTAGAGCTGGCAAGGATGGCGGAACGCAGTGTTTAAGCGATCTTTTCTCGATTGTATAAGATTTAAGCATGGCACTATTTCTTTTTAATAATAATTTTCTGGCTCTAGATTTTCTGACTCTAGATGTGCGCTATTTATATGTGTGTGTGCCTACTTTTCGTCAAGCTATATGGAAATAATCCTACAGTAGCGCTTTGGAGCATCATATAAGCAGTATACTGAGGAGAAAGGGGTTCGTGAAATTTTGAAGGAGTATTTCTCAATGTGGCATCTTTGTAGCAAGCTAAGGAGTCTGCAAATAAAGCGCATTTATTAACTACGTGGTTTCATTTGGTAGCTCACGAGTCAAAATTTATTAATTAAAGAAGGGTTGAAAGATACGGAGTTATTTTTATTTTGGGCTCTACTATTTTTTTAAATTTATGCCTTATATGAAACAGTGACATGCATCCTTTTAAAATGTTCGTCTGCTTAAATTTTTAAATGATGATTTTAAGCTGACGCAGTAGATTCAAATTGTGCAATTTGCACGATAGAGCGAAAATAAAATTAGAGCTGGCGAGGGTGGTGGAACGCAGCGTTTAAGAGATTTTTTCTCGATTACCTTAGATTTGAATATAGCACTATTTCTTCTTAATAATACTTTTATTGGTTTAAAAGATTAAGTTTTGGTCTTTCTCATGTAAAAACAAGAGCTTACCCTCCATTGTAAGCATTCAACTATCGTTATGAACATTTTTAACGTTACTGACTGGCTGAGGTGTACGATGTTAAAAGTGCACATTCTTGAAATACACTGCATTTAAACTCAGCGTATTTTATTGATGTTTGCTTGATAAAAATCATGCATGTTATAGAGAAAAAAGGCATAAAAATTTTCTAACTAATGAAAAATTTAGCTTTGGAATGTTAGTTAGTGTGATAGCAATTTTAACTGCACTCAGTCCTGCAGCATAATCTCCCTGGCTTTATCAATGAAATCAAATTTATATCACCGAATTTCATAAATTGACATTACTGTATACCACAAGCAAAGAATAAATTCGAAACTTACTCAGTACTTAATGTTTTTTCATAGGAAATTCTGCGTTTCTTTCCTTCTAGGCCACGGCAACTGTTCCTGATGCGGAAGCGTTGTAACACAATGATGGAGCATTTCTCGATATTTTTAGAGACAGGAAACTCTAAGAAGACTCAGCGGTTAGACGATGGATGGGCGAAGGGAATTATTGAAAGAGTCTTATCTCGACGTCGATATTCTAGTTTCTTGAACATGAGGGGCAAGGGTGTAACATCATTCAATAATTATGCAGTTACGTAAGAGAACGTCCTTGATAATTGAATAAATTCTAGCTCATCGTTCCGCCCAGTATACAAGGTTTTATGGACCTTTGCATGTATTATGATTTTGTGAAATTCTCGAGGACTTCTTGGGTAAAAATACACTTTTTAATACATTATTTGTTGATAATTACGGTGTAAAATTAACAATTAACTCGAAAAACTGGATTTAATGGACTGTTCAATAATAATTCAACTTCTGCATTCAGACACTTTTGCCATCTCTTCACAAGTCCTTCATAGCCGACAGCAAAGAAGTCTTTTGTTTTCTGTCGCAGCCAGCGAGTAACCTCTTGGACTGCGGCATCTTCATTTTCTAAACGTCGGCCACCCAAATGATTTTTTAGGGGCCGCAAATGATAATGGGGGGTTAAGTTGGGACTGTACGGTGGATGTTCCAAGTGTTCCCAATGAAATGTTTAAGACTGATGCTGATGATGAAATGCTGACGTTTGTGACTTATTTATTGACTTACCCTCATAGTATCACTCTATTGGGTAGTGGAATAAAATATGGCAACTTTATTTTCATTTCCACCTGGTCCCTATTTTCCATGCTGAGTTATTTTATTCATAAATAAGTTTCCTCCGTGGCCCACATGTCCTACATTTGTATTTCTATTCACTGCAGTAATTATGCCTCGCAATGTGACGTACGAGCAAATAGCTGGTGAATATCACTTCTTGCTATGCATAAAAGAGATAAGCTGGAAAAAGACCGAAGTAATGTCGTTTCCAAATCTTCGGATAATATTTGTTTGAAATGCTGATCATAAATAATCGTATTTGATGATCGATTCTTGTATTTATTTCTTATCAATCTAGTTATCCATTAATTTAGAAGTGAATAGTTCAAATAACTTGATCGTGAGTTATTTATAGTAAACTTATTTTCTTTAGTTTGCTAATATCTATTCAGGCAGCCAACTGATGCTCTAGAGATCTCCGTCAACAAGAGATACGTATTGTGGGTCATTGTAAATTATTTAGTGTTCAGTTTTAAAGAACTGATGTTTGGAAGAGTGTTTGGATAAAATGAATAAAATCTATGATAACTATGAATAAGGCAGTTAATCTGGCCTTTCAGCCGCCTCTAATATTGTTTTCATTAATCATTCCACGGATTTATTCATGACATATTCATACACTTAAACGCCATTTCTGAGAGCATACATGAATATAACCATATACAAGCATGAGATATCCAGCTTTACACATTGATCAAGCTAATTTTAGAAGTAAGTAATTAATTTTTAAGAATTGCCGTAAGATATCATCAGTGGTGAAAAAGAATTTTTCACCATAAAGAAATAGGAACATTTTTTTCATTCATAAACACATTTAACGCCATAGATGATTGGCGATTGTCGTATTCAATGGTTTTAGCAAGGTGTAATATCAAAACCTACCATTTTACTGTTGTCCTGGTCAAGATACTTCAAAATGTCACGTTTTCAAACGCTTTTCTTTCCTACACCCTAGCTTTGTAATCTCATAATTTGCACACTATGAATATCCCATTTTGCCTACTTGACTTTTTGTGCCAAGTCGTGCGGAAGGCATTTAATCAGCAGTCAAAAGATTGCATTGGGAGTGTGATTCCCTTTCTACGAAACCATTTATGCAGCCGACTAGAGTGCTCCCATCTAACTGCATAGGTGACTGAAATCTTTAATGTGAATTTTCTCTCCGTTTTGTTTAATGAATTAATTTGCTATTATGATAACTGCTGTCCTTCTATCCTTTCTCGTAGTTTTCATTCTCTCTCACTCTATTTGTGTAGACTTGGCAGATCTTTAGCTAAATTCTCGCAATAGATATGCAGTCCGTGAGACAAGATTTATCTGATCGTATAAAGAATCCATGGGTTTAAAAAATTGGCAGAAATTATGCGAAAAATAATTGAGAATGGAGACAATTATGATATTAAGAGTTTTGCTGTCATAAAGACAAAAAAGGCCACTTAAATAGGAGAATTCCGAGTAAAAGTGATCTTAATCGCCATGAAAAAGGGAAGATTTAGCCAGATGAAAATATAAAGAGTTGGCAAAGTAAAATGTCGGGCGTTTAGTTTCCTTACACTCGCACTCTGTGTAAACTTGGCAAATCTTGGGTAACATTCTTGCTAGTGAGACAAGATTAATTAGGTTTAACGAAGAATCTATGGATTTAAAAAATTAGTAGAACTTATGCCTAAACAAATCGAGGATTGAGACCATTGTAAACTTATGAATATTGCAGTTATATAGACAAAAAAGGCTATTTGAACAGAATTACTTCGAGTAAAAGTGATCTTGGTCGCCATGAAAAAAAACAAGGGAAGATTGATGAAAATAAAAATATAAAGAGTTGACAATGGAAAATGTCGGACGTTTTCGGGGTTGAGGGAAAGTCAGAAAGTTGAATGTGGAAGTAGGATTTGGCCGGGATGTGAGTTCAGGTGGACGGGAGACAGGACGATTGGCAGTGGGTGACGTTGAATCAGGGCGGCCCTTTTTTTTTTACCTACCACGATCACACCATAGAAACCGCCTTCCTTCCCTCACTCCCTCCCCCTTCAAATCGGAGATCGCGAGGGAGGCAAAGTCAAACGGAGCAAAGCCCTTGCCCTAACGATGATCGATGTCGTATGATTTATGGAGTAGTCTATCCCAGATGTGACGCCTCGAGGGATGGGCTTTGAGGAGCGTCGTTGTGAGCGGCGAGTTAAAGCATTGTATGGAATACTGCGTAGGTGAAGGTGAGATGATATTGTAATGACTTTAGAGGAAGCGCGTACCTTCAAATATACTCATTGTCAATAACTTGCATCAAAAATTGGACGTAGTAATTGCATTTGGAAATTCCTTGAGCGTTATTTTACAAAATGTTGGCTGTAGAGTTACTACTTTCCAAAATTAAAAGCCATTAGGCCCTTGTTTGGCCAAAATCAGTGGAGTAAATTTTCAATTTGAAGATGTTGTTGTTAAATAAGTTGGAGTTATCGGTTAGAAATTTAAAAAAATAGATGAATGGAAGAGCGAATACGATGTCATTCACGTTACTTATTAACCTCATGGTTGGCCGTTTTTAATGGCCATATGAATCTTTTTTTGACCGTGATTACTTGACCTGATTACATGGTTAACTTAGAACCAGTTTCTTGTACTTAAATATCATGTATAATATTCAAAATCACTGAAAATATACCTAATAATTTTCCTAGAATTCATATGATCGATCAGATTTTTATACCCCATATCAAGCAGCTATCGATTTTTTATTCATTACCATTTTCTTCCTTCCCCTATACTTATAAACCCTTTACATACAAGACCGCTACGCAATGCTTAACCCTGAAAATGGTGCTATTTATTGGACCCTTGATCGTTTATAAACATTTAAGCGTAAGAAACCAAAATATTTTTTCACTTACTCAAAGGTGACTAGAATTAAGGCTCAATATATTCTAATGGGTATTACAATACTCAACCTGTCACAGTAAAGCATTTTGATTGTTAACGACGCTGCCTTTATAAAGGCTTCTTAACAATGGCTTTTCAATAATGAGTGTTCCGATAATCATCATCATCTGGTGTTCTGCCTGCTGGCAGGTCCCGTACACCACTGCTGTCTCCATCCGCTTCTGTCCCAAGCTTCTTTCTTTGCTTCATCATAGCTGATGTTCTTCACCTGATCCACCAATTTAATTCTTCTCTTTCCTCTCTTTTTCTTTCCTTCAATTGAACCCTCAAGTGCCACAGTTATTATACTTTTCCCTCACATCACATGGCCCAACCAGTTTCCTTTCCTTTTCCTTATTTCCTTTAGGAGCGATCTTCCTTCTTTTACTTTACTCAAAACCTCTTAATTTCTCATCTTATCTACCCATCTTACTTTTCCCATCCTTCTACACCCCCACATTTCATAAGCTTCTATTCTATTCCTTTCCCTCTTACCTAATGTCCACGCTTCACATCCATACAAGAAAACGTTCCATGAATAACATTTAGCTAGTCTCTTTCTCAGCTCCAGATCCAGGCTTTTATTGCATAGCAAGTTTTTCTTCTGGCTGAAGGCCTCTTTTGAGATTGCTATCCTTGCTTTTATTTCTGCAATACTTCTCCAGTCGTCTGTCACCATCGTTCCTAGGTACCGGTAGCTTTTCACTTTTCCTATTCCAGTGTTCAGATAGCTTCTTATAATTTCTTGCTTCTCAAAATTGGTTTTCATTTACTTATTAGGAAATCATATTTCCATGGTATAGCCAATTGATGTTTGCTTGAATCTTGAGCTCCATGTACAATTATAGTGTCCCAAATACAGGTTATCCTTATGAGATATCTCAAGCTTAAGGTTCTTTTGCTTACCAATTTTAATTTAGAATATTCTTTTTTATCATATATCGATTTGTACTGTTTGCGGTGAAATTGTGACGCGGTTTACCATGAGTGACGTTCAATTTTGATGCATCAATATTGGGGCAGTAAAAATGGAATAATTATTTATTTTCACTGATTCCAAGTTTAAAAGGGTTAGTATTGAGAGTTGAAGTTTGCGGGGAAAATATTTAAGGGATGAATGGAACTTATATGGGAAGAGTGAGACATATTTCCCCTCTGACTCCGTCCCTGACTCTCACTCCTCGAGCAAAACGGACACCATGTCGAGAATGCTGGAGGGACAAGATGGAAAACCATCGCGACACACGTCGGCGTCGAAGGTTCTGCCCTCGTCAATCCCCTCGGCTGAGCGGCCAATTCTCCGGACGGTTTCGCGTCTCCTCTTGGCGGCCTCCCCCTTGAGCTGAGCCTCGAAGAAAGCCTCGTCCAATGTTTCCTCCCCGAACCACTCGTCCTTTGATGCTCCCCGCCGCCATCTTGAGCGAGACGATCTGGAGGTATCGGGCCTGCCAAGATATAACCGGGAGAAAGGAATCGGTAAATAACAAAAGAAACATTTATTTGTGACATTGGGAGCGTTTCATTCAATGTGCTAGCCCTGCAGAGGTCGCACGGATTACAATAGTAATTCACTTATGTAAAATGAAAAATTTCCGCTAATAATTTAACTCTCCAAGAATTATTTAACTATCCAAGGTGAGAATCATTTAAATCTCTAAGTACTTAAATTTAAATAGTGTTTGGGCTCAGTGCAGCGCGAGCGCCGGTGGAAATGAGTGTTGTAATGAGAGTTTCGTGAAGTCTGAGGATTACTGTTGCAATCTGTGCGACCTACTACGTGAGTATATCAAAATTTTTGCTTAACGTTACTTATAATTTTTGTATTTTTAAAATATTTTTTTAAATGAAGGTGTACACATATTCCTCTTGATTAAAAACCAATGATTAGATCAGTTTTTCTACGTGCAATTTATTTGTGATCTCATTTTGAAACCAATGAACTTTTTTATCTAAGATAATTAGAAGTTTTTTGTTACGTTAGCGCAGATTGGATGACATCAGTTTATTTAAACTCCCTTCAAATTTAAGGTAATGAATAGCATTGTGTACTCTGACAATGCGTTCGGTATTCCACCAATCGGTTGCATTAATTCAATTCCGTTCTCAATCGACACGGGCAAGTTTGTTGTGTAGAGTAATCGATTTAGTTTTATAAAAATATATTTTAAAAAGTAAACTTTAGGCCAATCGGTAGTTAAAGCTTAAAATAGTTCATGCTTGACGCATTTTTAAATATCAGCATGCAATCAACAGTGTGCGGATGTGATTATCGAAGTTCTATACTTGTGATCCGCATAGTTACTTATCAACTTTGAAGTACGCATAGTCTGAAAATAAATGGAATTCAAGTTCGCTGTTGTTTTTGGAAAGTTGAAAGAGAGCATACACAAATGTGAAGCACTCGAATTAACGAGCTTACTAATAGGATGATCTGTCATCTAATGATTACCACATACTACTAACACCTACTAGGCTACATTATATTGCTCTCCTTGAGTTGTGTCACTTTTGTTACTAGTTAAATTTAATTTCCAAAATGTACTTAGTCCTCAAGTTGACTTTTCATTGTCGAGATTTGTACGTGCTTTTCAAGCATGTAGCATTTGTAGCTGTTTTCTTATGAATTAAGCCTAAAATGTTCGTATTTCCTTTTTGAAAATATTTTATTGTGATGACTCATATCAGAGGGATTATATTAGTGTATATCATGTAACTGATTTTGCCGTGAAAGGTGGAATCTCTATGACAATGTGTGCATATTTTTAAAAAATACTGTACATCAGTTGTTATTTGTTAAAAATAGTATGTAGTTCTATTCAAACAATTCAAAATTAATAGCCTCGCAAAAACAATAAAAGCGGAATATGAACTTAGGTTGTGATATTCCTATTGCAAATTATTTTGCCATTAATTATGGGATTTTATTAACTATAGTTGGTTTATTCTTTAACACTATAATAATAATAATAATAATAATAATAATAATAAGTTTATTACTCCATACAACAAATTACATTTCAATAGCAATATAGAGTAATTTTAGGTAGCCTTGAAGGAGAACCTGTTTAAGGCTACCTATATGCTGCAAGGAAAGAAAAATGACTTGCATTTTCTAACATTAAAGGAAATTTGTAACTTTTGATACTCAAATAACCAATTCACAATCAATAATTGATTCCTGTAGTCTCCCATTTTAATAGCAAAACTTTACATTGTTTACTGTGAAAAACTGCAAAGATTTGTTACTGAAATGGATACACTTCGCAATCATTCAGGTTAATTGATACTTTGCTTCTTATGAGTATTTTTTGAGCAGAGCATATTCTACATTATCCTAATTGCAAATAATCAGACTAATGGGTTATCATGAAATGGTTTCCTGCCCTCCAAGTTACGACGTCCAAGTGAATGATGAGGGACAAAGGGCAGATGCATCTCAGAATCATGAAGTTCAAATTTACTCTCACTCCCTGAGTACACACAGCTTACCTATTAAGTTAATGCACTCTTCGTGGGTTGAGCATAGTTCTCTACCTATCAAAATGGAGTGATAAAAAAACGATGGATTTTAGTTCGCGAGTAATCATCGATTGGGTTAAATGGACGAATTCAGTGATAAAAAAGGAATACTAACTGGTATTTTACGGAAATACCTAAATTCTATGGAACTTAAATTTTGTGGTCGGTTTCTTTCATTCGTAATTCAGAGAATTTATTTTCGAATGCACTTCTAGGTCACTTGCATGGCGAATCCTTAAGGAGATATTCTTTGCTTTGCAGATGCTTTGAACTAATTCTCTTTCTCATCAAAATTATTGTGAAACTTACAAATATATATTTGCAAGTGTATATAACTCTTACAAATGTGTTACATGGACTGAAAATACATGAACAGTTAGTTCATGAGAAGGACTGATATGCTTTTGTGACAATTGTTAGTGACTATACGAGTTATTGGATACGCAACCGGTCAGAAAGCAATTGTTATTTTTCATTTTTTATCTTTCATTAAATTTTATCATTGAAATCAAACTTTACAGTGAAGTAAAAAAAGGTAAACATTAAAGAAAAATCTTTATTAAATTAAATTAATAACTTTTTATTAATATTTTTTTATAATTATTAATATTATTAATATTAATATTAAAATTGAAAAAATAATAAAAATAATAAAAATTAAAAAAAATATAAATAAATAAAATAAATTTTTTAAAAAGTAAAAATTCGTAAAAATTTAAAAAAGAATTAATTGGGACGTGTTGGGCTTCATTGCCCGTCATCAGTGGTAGCGTGAGTTAGAGCCCCTCTATCGCTGGAGAAAGGCTTAAAAGCCCGAAACGTCGCAAGTAAAACTTTTCTTTATATTTCTTCACCCCCTGCCGTCTTATATTTTCCATGTTTTTAGCCAATAGGCACAGATTTATGTTTGTTATGGTATTTCAATTTTACAAATTTATTGCTTTATCAATTGAAAATATACATTGATGCGAATGCCTGAGGTAAAGGATAGCTGAGTTGACAAGATGTTACATTTAAAGCGGTACTTACGAGAATAATACATGCATTACTTCCCCAACAAGTCCATTGTGATGGAGAGGCGTGTCGGCTGCTTCACATATTGCCCTCATTAGGCATGCTCTACCATCAATACCTTTCCTAGAAGGAAAACAGTGAAATATTGTTCAACGCTGTCTCAACTTTAGGGTGATACTTATATAATGCCGCATATTCATCATATAAAATGCACCGAAAAACCTTTATTAATGTCTGCCAATGACGATTAAGTAAAGAATACTTTAAAAAAAGAGTCAACTTTTATCAATTGCATTCTTAACTATGGGGGTGGACTAGTTAACTTCTGCCCAATACTAGAACTTACAGGTTATGATTTTTATCTCAGCCAATGCTTTTGGGAAGACAAGCATATATTGTGGTATTTTCACGCCGATAACGAAGCCTCTATGTCATTCCAATACTTTTTTAAGTCTCTTTATATTTAAAAGTAATGCCAAAGTCTACGTGACAAAAGAAGGATGAAATTCCCCGCTAATTTCTCGAATTCGTGTCAGATAACTCATAACTCACGTATGTGGGTTGGCTTAAAAGGAAGAGAAAGGGAGAAAATAAAAGAAGACCATGTGAGAACCGTAACAAAAAAAAAATCGAATCTCCGTTGGGATTGAGATGTCACGACGGATAAGAATTCGCTCCATTTGTAGGGGCCATCTTGAGGAGGGGCCCTTTCATCTTAACTGACAATTTCAATCCGCTCCGTATTTCACTTTCATCGCCGCGGCGAGGATTCACTCTTCCGCCCTTCCCCGCACAACGTTTCTCCCTCCACTCTCGTATCTTCTTTTATCTTCTTCCATCTTCCCTCAATATTTTTTATTCCCATTCCTAAAACTCACCTTGTTACCAACTCCACCCCCGAGAAACCATTTTCCCTAATACGACATGGCTCTTTAAAAACTCCTAAGTGGAATTTAATAATAATGATATAAGATTTATTGGCTCTATGAAAGAATTCCTTTGGAGCAGGCATAAGTAATTACAACTAAGGCAAAAAAATAATAACAATCACATAGAAAACATGTCACTCATTTACAAGAATCTTATCAAATTACAGCACTTGCTCACAACAAATATTACAATTCCATGCACAGTGCATTGTATCAATCACAAAGGTAGCATATTTATGAATTTAATCCAAGATATTTAACAAAATATTAACTATCACTGGGATAATAAGACGGCAAGCATTTTTTAATTCTTTCTGTTGACTTAATATTTTTCAACGTTTGCGGAATCGAATTCCATGCAATGCATGAATTTACATAAAAAGAGTTATGATACATAGACGTTCTGTGGCAGGGTATAATTAATTTAATCCATTTAGGGATAATATTTAATAAAAATAGACAATAGAAAAGACTGGTACTTGGCGTAATTTTAATTGTAGAACAACAAGGAATTCGTTCTGGAACATAAACATGGATGCTGGAACTATTTGACAATTCTGTCTGGGAGAATCTGACATACTTAGCCATCTCAGGCGTGACTTCATGAGATTTACTATAATATAAAAATAAAGGAACTTTGTTGTTCCACATATATTTTATTTACGACGGCCTACCAAATGATGACGTGACTCGTCGAAACCTGGGTCTTTTTAAAAATAAAATTCATGCGGAATAACAAATTTACTTCATTTACAAAACATAGAAATCTTACTTGGAGGAACTACTTTTCATGAATTTCCATCCTAGATTTAAAACTTATTGTAGCGAAAGAAGCGTCGTTTGAAGGGAACAAAAAAAACTTAGGGAGTGAACGATTGAAAATGCAAAAAGATACTATTATCAATTTCCTTTAATAATGTCGCCTTTCTCACACCTCGGGCATCGCTTCTGGTGGGACGTTATTATGTGGACCTCTTGGCGACTTTCTTCAAGATTAGGCTAATTTGAAGCCGGTTTTTCTCCACCTTTAATTGAATTGCCAAAACCATTTTCCCTATGATCTCATCCTTACATCTATATGGACGAAAATTACAGCTGATAGTCTCTACGAGTGACGAACCATCCTGGAGTTGTACATAGTGTAGTTTTCTTAATGCTGATGAACATAGTTTACATACATTTATGAACATTCCCGCTATACATTGAATATGCACTTCAAACAGTCCTTGACCTTTTTTCGTGCGTAACCTCTACAGGTGTCCGTAATTTCACGTCATTTCCGTGGTATAAATATGAAACCGAAAGAGGGAAGATGAATGCAGAAGTCACCCAGAGAGGAGAGCAATTAGAGCAAGTGGATTCGTTAACCTATCTCGGAAGTACCATCACGTGGGATGAAAGAAGTACAATGGACATCAAGCGGTGAATGGCCCAAGCTAAGGTGTTCAAGGGAAAAGACAACTGCTGTGCTTGAAGAAGATAGGACCACAAACTAGGAAACAGTATACGAAAACCTTCGTCTGGAGCGTAGCACTCTATGGATCGGAAGCATGGACCGGTGGAAAAGCTGATAAAAGAAGACTAGAAGCCTTTGAAACCTGGTGCTGGAGGAGAATGCTGAAGATAAAGTGGACAGACAAAGTAAGAAATGATGAAATGCACAGAATTAATGAAGAGGAAATGCCATACAGAAAAGAAGAATGAGATAGATTGGACACACCCTGAGACACAATCGGTTTGTGAGGAACATAATAGGAGGTAAAATAGAGGGAGAAGTCCCAAGAGGAAGACCCAGGAATAAGTTTATGGACTAAATAAAGGGGAAAGTACGTAAGAAGAGATATGAGGAGGTAAGGGAACTAGCACTAGACAGAGAAGGGTGGAGAGCTGCAATCAATCAATCTTAAGATTGAACGACCAATGAATGAATAAATTTCAAACCCTTCCCAGCCGAACCCTGTGCAACCCCAACCCAGTAAACCAAAACCCTTTCAACCAAATGCAGCGTTACGTAACGCAACAAAACGACACTTAACCCAACCTCAGACAATGAAAACCGTGGGTAATCCGTTTTGAAGTGGCACAATCACGATGCTATCACTCGCAAATATAAATTTTTAAAATTGTGAAGGTTTATACACCTAATCGCTTTGACATTATTGCACTAATTCAACTTCTAAAATGTTTTTTGGAATAGCATCATTCGGCTCATTGAAGTTTCCCCTGAGTCAAATAATAAAATTCGAATTGCAAAAAGGTATCTATTATTTCCACTAGCGTTTCATAATTTCATTCACTTTATCGTGAGGACATGATCCCACAGATTCAACTCCCGAAATGTTTTAGCAATGCCATCAATCGATTTAAAACAGTTTACCTGTCTCATAATTAAATTCTGGTTGCACGTATGTGTTTATTATATCTTCTTGATATCATATAGGGGAAATTGAAACCACAATTCCCTCCAGCACCATCTTCTTTCTCTTTCTCTGTCTGCTCCATTTTTCAACTCCTTCCACATTCTCCCAGCTCATTCCACCCCGTCCCGAAAACTTCCGCTCCCCCACGGCCGACGACGTATGCCCTTCCTACCCTCCTCCTCTCCACCGCCTCCACGCGATTGGACATTCTTCTCTGCCGGGACACACCCGGCACAATTCGAGCCTTCAGCCCTTCAATAGGGTGGAATCTGTGGTCGGAACCGCAGAAATGTAGGGCCGACCGCCACTGAATAGCCATAGTTTGACCGCATTAGGGACTGTGCTCTTCTTTGCCAGCCACGGGTGCTGGATGGCATGCTCGAAAGTCCGCAATGAATGTAGGTATCGGAACGTTCTCGCGTGGCTGGATTGCTCGAAAGAATGTGTGTTCTTTTCCAATGCCTCGGATATGGTGTCCTCGTAATAGCATACGCTGTTGGATTTTGTCGCAACTATTTCCAATAACTTTCGTCTTCTTTATCATTTTCGTCTGATTATGGATCAAGTAAAGTTCTCTGGAAGGTAGAGCGAATGGAATACCTGTATCCCTGCTACATTGTGAGCAGCATTTTAGGAAACCACTGTGTCAACTTATTGTCACAAATTTTCTTTGGAAAAATATAAAAATAATGTAACTTAATGATTTTGATGTGCTAAAATTTCGGAAAGGATAACAATGTAACCTTAAAAGTAGATTAATACAAGCATAGAAATGTGAAAGACCATTTCCCTGCTTTCATGCTGTTTAAACGTTAATCTGATAATTCTCCACGTACCTAATTATTTTACTTTACAGAGTTGATGCACTTAGTAATTAGTTCAGGAAAACTCATAAGGTAGTAAGAAGACTCGGAATTATACGAAGTAGTGTAAAGGAATACACACCATGCTGTGTAGGTGAGTGTTTATGCTCATATTAGAGAATTTTATTTTTATATTATGTTCTATTAATCGTTTTTTATCCCGAAAAAATGCTAAGGAAATATTTTTTACAAATATGTTGCACGTTAAGAATTATTTCCGACATCAAGCTTATAAAAATTTGACGCTAAATCTTGTATTTTTTTCATTTCACTCAAAAATGATTTACTATGCAAATTATTCGGAGTGTATTAAAATTCAGCTTGCTGAGCGAGATCAACACGGAGCCAAAAGTTCGTAACTAGTGTCTTAGCCTGAAGCCCTACGACATGAGCTCCTCCCCGGGAAAGAAAATAAGTTCCTCGCGGGGGTGCCGGAGCTCGCACGTCCAAGCCGAGATGCCAAGTGCTGAGGGCGAAGCGCGGCTTACGAAAACACAGCGAGGGCCCGCCTCCATCGGAATAGCCAATTTGGCACGCGATTGGAATCGTATGCGCGGGGAATGAGGGAGAGATCGCATGGCGAATACACAAGAGCTCGAGAAGAAAGCCATCTTAACCCTCATGCCTTTTATGTCCTTATTCCGCCGCGCTGCGGTATTTTTCCACGAAAGATTATTCCACTCATCTCCCCTAGCATAATGCTGAAGCCTACTCGCGTCATCCCCAACATCACGTCTTAAAATTACTTCATCAATTGAAAATCTAAAAAAACATCCACCCACCCGATCAGCAATTGGAAGAGCCTAGCTCAATTCCAAATCAATAGATATAATTTTTTATGGAAAATGGTTCACGGTGGCTGCATATTTCATTATTTCTGTAACCGCAACGAGTGGAACTTTACCATAAGTTATCCATCTGGAGCGACTGTGTTTTATGTGTCCTCTGCCACAACGGCATACCATGCACAATTTTGACTCCTGTGCTACCATGTGGGCTGGAGAGTGGGACATTTTGTTCGCACAAGTCCCCCGCAGATATCCACCTTGAACTAAGAGGACTCGATCTGTAACTAGCTTAAATAACAGTTCGGAAATTAGAAGAAAAATTTGAAATATTTTCTGTTTTCTTCGATTGCAACGTCATGGAGTACAATTAGTTTTTGTCACCAGTTGGCACCATTGATAAGGAGTACTACATGATAGTCTCTAAGCCGTTCGTGTGAAGTAACATGAGAAAGTGTCCAGATTTGAAATAAAACAGCTTAAGATAATTTAGAGCTGTGCTAATGCTTCAAAATCGATTCGACTTGTCTCAAATTAGGCTAAATTCGATTTGATTCGTCTGCAAAATCGAAATGATTCGATGCCGAATGCTTCTAAATTTTCGATTCTGATAGATTCGTCATCGAAATGTTACATGCATTCAAACATGCCGCTCATTCTCACATGGCAAGTCATCCATTAAGAGGATGTTTTCCTCATGTGGAACGAAAATTTAAACGACCGCGTTATTCTGTGCTATTCTTTGGGCCAATATATACGTATAAGCTAATTTATAGTCATTAAATATTGAATTTAATTATTACCTAAACTATGCATAAGATTTTGAATTTTATTTAGATTCGAATTAGATTCGAAAGCGAATTATTTTAGGGTGATTTGAATTTCTGCCAAAAGTTAAAAAAATCGTTTTGATTCGATTCGAAATTGTTTTTGGGAGATTCGACTTGGTTGAATCGAAATGAAAATTTATTCCTGATACATCTACATCTACGTAATACCCTGCGAGACACCACGAGGGTGTTTGGCAGGGGGTGAAGATCACCAAACATGCACTATTGACATGAAACTAGGATATTTAAGGGAAACATGCTAGAGAACAGGGTCACATGCAGTTAGATGGTTAGTATCTACATAATTAGAAAGGGATTATTGGTTGTTATTACATGCATCATGCACTACAGGCTACTCTAACTATATTTCACCTACCTATCCCTTTGCTACGCTTCCTATTATTCTCTCTTATGGTACGCGGGAAAAATGACATTTTAAATCTATCGCTACGACAATCTATCTCTCTAATCTTGTTAATATGATCAAACCTAGCATAATACGTAGGGGTTCTTAATAAAAATCCAACGTCATCTGTGAACAAATCGGTTTAGAATTTACTTAAAAGGTTTAACCTAAACTTCAACCTCCGTTCTGATAGTAATTCACATCCTAGTTCTTCTATTAAATTCGTAACACTTATACAATTATCATAACGGCCTTTAACAAATCTAGCGGATCTCCTTTGCACACGCTCTAATTCTTTTATCAAACCTTCCTCGTACGGATCCCATATTCCAGCGGCATATTCTAAATGAGGCCTGGTAAGTGTTACGTATCATCAATACCGATTATCTATGCATGTATTCTTCGCTTCATGCGAGTACTCACAGCACTATGCATATTGCACCGTGGTGGTGCACTTCTTCACTCGTTACTTCTTATTCGTGAATTTTTCTCGTATTTTCAGCCCTCTCATTTGCTGTGAGCCTCAATAACCTCTTTGTATTCCTTTAAAAATAAAACTAGATACCAGGCGTTAAGTAATAAGAAAGTATAAAGTTTTTGACAAATTGATGTTAAGTCGCTGAAGGAGCTACAAAAATATGTTTCAAAAGTACTTTGAAGATTAGAAAAAGCTCTGTTACATGTGTATTACATTAGATCCAGACTACTTTGAAGAGGGGAAATTTAAATAGAGGAATTGAATTTGTTTGAGGATGATACTCCTAGTATTTCTTTATTGAACCTCATATACTCTTGGCTGTTTATGTATGGTATACATTTTGAGCCTCCTAAACTTTAGAGCCTTCCACGTAGAGTTCCCATCAATCATAGGATTGAGGCGCCGCAGCTTAACTTGATCGCTCCTCGGAAGGCAACAAACTTGCCCCCACCGACTTTTCGCCATTCTCCCCGCCGGAGAAAGGGAGAGAAGGTGATGGTAGTGGCGTTGCAATCTCATTTCGTCCTTATCTCCCACCAACTCATGCCTCCAACACTAGCCCAGACCTTGTCTTTTTTTCTTTCAGCGGCTCCCCGTAAGTTTTCTCCTCCCTCTTTACCCTCCACGGCGTGGTAACAGCTCTTCGCTTAAAGCTCGCTAGACAGGCCAAACCCACCCACCTGCTCGCGAGACTGAGATCTCTTGTGCTCTCCTCGCAACCCATTTAGAAACATGAGGACAAGTGAGGAATGGCAAGCCAGCCTCTTCTCAGCCATTCTCGAAAGGCAGCTTCTTTTCTTTCCTCTCCCGACTACGTCTCGTACACCCCTTTCTCCTAACCCCCTTTCCCCATACAACTCCCCCCAAGGGCCTCCCCTTTCCAAGAATCCTCACGCCAATGTAGGCTGCGACAAAGATTGAGATCTCACGCCATTCTCAACGATGCATCCACAGTGGATATCTCTCATCTAAATGGAAGTTGAATCTTGACAAATAAAAAAAGACAAGATCCTTAGAGAATTATCGAAAAAGTAATCGAATTGGTTTGCTGCTGTTCTCATCTACAGGTAATTTTGACTCAGCGTAATGACCATGATGATATTTTCATTACTTATCTACATCTACACAATACCCTGCGAGCCGCCGCCGCAGGGGGTTTTAGGTCACCAGGCATTGAAAAATGTAAGGTTTTGGGAAATGAAATGCTGAAAGGTATTGTGGGGGTGTATTTAGTGGAGCTCAGTTTTTATTGTGGCCGCTTATTGTGCGCGGGAGGAACAATTTTTTGTACCTATCTGATCGGCAATGTATCTCTCTTGTATCATCGCTTCTGTCAGATCTAGAGATGTAGTGAGGCGTTGTATTAATGTTCTCTGTGTCGCTATGAAACACACCAGGTCTAAATTTCTCTAGCAACCTAAGTCTAGCGAGTAGCCTCCAAGTCTCTAGGGGCTCCCACCTTAATCCCTTTAAAAGTTGTAAAACACTATATGTTTCTTCGTAGCAGTTTTTAATGAACCGTACTGCTTGTATTTTATTAATGTTTTTGTTCAAATATTTATGACCAGGGTCCAAAATGCTCGCGGTGTATTCGAGGTGTGGCCTAACCAGAGCGAAGTAGTATCTCTCTTTTACTTTTTCATCCGAGGATCTTCCCAGTATACAATAAACAAAACCTAGTTTATTCTAATGGCCACTTTTACTCAATCACTCTAAGAATAAATGAAATTAACTCTAGTTAAAATTAGGCACGTGAAGTAGAAGAGCTTTTTTTACCCCATTGATGGCACTATTGAAAGATTAGAGCAATAATTTTCTAGGCTTAGTGCTGAGAGAACTGACTTCCACTCATCATTATTGCGGATGTATTCTCTACTGAATTTATACATTT
Organism: Ceriagrion tenellum; assembly: GCA_963169105.1. Classification (NCBI taxonomy): domain Eukaryota; kingdom Metazoa; phylum Arthropoda; class Insecta; order Odonata; family Coenagrionidae; genus Ceriagrion; species Ceriagrion tenellum. The sequence goes on along the minus strand of OY720641.1, from coordinate 74,655,552 downwards.
TTTTATCAGCTTAAATAATGGCTCCTATGTAATGATAGTAGCTTTTTCACATACATTCTCAGGCAAGCGATTTACTTACGAGAAAGTTTGTACTGTTTCATAGCGACGTAGAAGATATCACTTTGACGCTTCACTACATCTTGAGGTCTAACAGAAGCGATAAAATAAAAAAGATACACTTCCGAACAGATGGTACAAAAACTCGTTCTTTTTGCGCACAATATGCGATAAAAATAAAAACGGAGCTCCACTAAATACACTGCCATAATATACCTCACCATTTCTCCTCCCATTACTTTATCCATTACATTTTTATATGGCTTGGGGGGGGGGGGTCCTAAAACCCTCTGCCACAAGCCCATGCGGCGGCTTCTAGGGTTACATGTAGACGTAGAAAAATCATTGCCAAATTTGAGCTAAAACTAAATTACCTCCTGAATCTAAATGACATTGTGGAATGATTATTGGCTCATTTCGCTGATAATTTTTAATGAATAAGCGAATATTTTATCATAGGAATTCAGAACTGAAAAAGTTTGGATTTGAAGGCTTAATTCGGCATTTGAGACGTATAGCCATTCCTTTTAAATGTACTTTAACTCCAACTCCTGGTACATCTTTTTCTTTCGTTAGTCTATCAGACTTCTTCAGTTAGGTGTGTAAAATACATATACGGTTATAACGTTCTTGCCTCAGATCCAAACAGCTACTTACATATTAACTTTATATATGGAAGTAACTATTTGTGATGGAAAAACGTTATTCATGTGTCCCCTGTCCTCAAAGTACTAAATTTAATAAACTGCTCAAAAGATTGTTCCTGAAAATGGACCTTCGAATGACTGTCTAAACAAGGAGGTTAACGCCATTTACCACGTTATTGTGGCTTTATGATTTGCGATCCCAAAATTCCAAGCTACCTCTCTGGAATCTTTCCTTTCTACCGACATTAAAATCGATTCCATGGAATCGTCAGCTATAGGGGACCACGATAAATCTCCCTTTGGAACAAAGCAGTGGAATGAGTGCCATGAAGCGTTTCCGAGTGCGAGGTTTTCGGCATGGCCGCCGATATGGAATGGAATTTATCCATGAAATTCCGTCAGAAAAGTGGAGGGTGATAGTCCTGCAGAGCTAGTCCACCTTTAGGCATGCATTTTGCCTTCACAATCATTCGTGGCGGTGGCCTGGATTCAATATAAAATGATATTGAGTAAAATGTTTTCAAAATCGATGAAATTCTCTTAAAAACTTCAAATTTTTCACCGCAAAAGCACAAAAATTCAATGGTGTCAAGTTTGTTTTTCCTTTCCCAAAAGTTCCTGGGACCTGTATTTATTCGCAATTAGCAAAAAAAGCTACAGAATGTAGGCTAAGCACAAAGAAAAAAGTACAATTTCTTCTGAAATATATGCAAAAACACAGATTTAAATATAACTTTCCATGACTTGGATAAAGTCAGCGGGTTTAAGTACCACTTGGGTAGCTTGAAATTTTAAGTAGATGACAAAAACTACAGTTATTTGACATCAGTACAAAAGGACAAATGCATTGTGAAATTTGCACGTTTTTTTAATCTTTTCAATATGAGTGTTCACTTAATGGCAACTTAACTATGCCAACTATTCTCGAAGTGGTTGAAAAATTCGTATCTGCGTGCAGTTAATGTACACCATTTGCATACAAAATGCAATGGCAAGTAGCATATAGCCGAAGTTCTGGCGTCATAAATCGATGGAGGTATTCAATTGTGTGAAATTCACAGTGGAAAAATCATTCACCTAGGTTGGGAATCGAACCTAGATCCCTCGATTTCTCGCTGAATGCTCTAACCTATTAAGCTATCCAGGCGTTCTCTTCCACTGTGAATCTCATGGGGGCTTTAAGGAGCAAGTTGTCCTTACAGATACTGTGCATATAATGCCAGAGGTAACCGTATGCGAGCGCTAAGCGCTTTAGTCCACGGGTAAAACCAAACTTTAAACACAAAGTGTTTACTTTGGATATTTTCAAAGAACCACGGAACTAGCCGCGCAGTTACTCCAACAGAGTCCAAGTAACTCGCTAGTGATCACACAATTTTGCGAAATTTACAGTGGAAAAATTATACGCCTGGACTGGGAATGGAACCCAGATCCCCCGATTTAGCGCCGAGTGCTCTAATCAATGAAGCTAGGTACCCAGGCGCTTGCTTGATTTTGCTTGAATTAAAAATTACTAATTTTAAATTCAAGCAAAAAAGGTATAATAGCTTCTTTAGTACATATTTGTTTTAAGTAGGCTATGAGATCCTTTTTTATTGGTCCTACATTGAACAACTGCTGAGAAAGTGCTCATGATTAGGGATTTAAACGCCCATGTAACCTTTGGAGATGATTAGAAATGGAGTGTGATGCCACGTTCTCACAGTAAAAGTTTTTGTTCACTTTGCACAGAATTTTTATTCCACCGACTAAGGTTTCGCCAAAATTATATCATTTTCAAGGTACTTATGTCTTTCCAAGATTTTACCAAGACCTTTCCAAGACCTATTGTCATTTCCAAGGTACCATGACAAAATTATGACATTTTCAAGGTAAAAATGACAATTTTTGCTTGGTACCTTGAAAATGACATAATTTTGTCTTGGTACCTTAAAAATGACATAATTTTGTCTTGGTACCTTAAAAATGACATATTTTTGTCATGGTACCTTGAAAATGACATAATTTTGTCATGGTACCTTAACAACGACATAATTTTGTCGAAACCTTGGTCGATGAAATAAAATTTCCGTGGAAAGTGTACAAAAACTTTTATTGTGAGAACATGACATCTGTACTCCATTTCCACAAGATATCGCCTGATACGCTAAATTTTATGGAGTGTGATATCAGGAACTATCACTTTGTCACCACTTGGTGCTTCGATTGTATCAGCAAAATCACAGCCATAGGAAAAACATTGTTCCCAGTTTCTCTGCTCCGTGGTGTTCTGTTTTGCCGATTCCATCGCACTTTCCTCGCAGCTCCCGAGAGCCGCTTCCTTTATTATTCTCGTTCCGTGTACCTAATGATGAGAAATTGCAAACAGGCCGATCGCGCCGAAACAGGTCGGTTTGTAACCGAGTCAAAATTGTCACAGTGAAAGCCGCAAAGAAAAATTCTTGCCACTCTCCTTTCCAAAGTGGCAGTTATTCAAAGCCATGGCAATAGTCTCGCTGAATTGATATTTATTTTGATTATTTCACATCAACACTCGGAATGCGACCTTCCGATATCTAAAGATAAGAACTTGAAATGAAAATTTCAATGTTTAAAAGATGAACTTTTATCCACGGACTTAAAATAATCTTGAAAAATTCCTCATAATATCACGTTTTAGTTTCAATAATTTAAGTTTTGGATTTTTTAATCATATCAGGGTTCAAAGATGAGGACGAGTTCTACGATCAGGTCTACACGTAATATTGCCTTCAAAGTTTTTTGGAAAAGCCCTAAAGAGAGCTTGCGTCAAAAACTATAAAATACAGTCTGGAGTTTGCATCATCCAGCGCTCTAACTACGTATATTCCTCAGTACAAATTTTTTTGCCTACTAACAGGAAGTTGTTTCCCTTCTAATAAAGACTGCTCATGATGCTACTTTGTTGAGGTGCCTAACTGTTTGTTAAGTGAGCTTGTTAGCGCCAAAATATAAAATGCTCTTCAAGTCAACATAACTTTTCGGTGCACCGCAAAATTCAGCCGATTTGGTGTCTTAATGAAAACTGGTTTGGGTCAGTGCTGTTTAATCACAGACATCGAAACAAAGTTTTGACAAGAAATCATAGTACATTGAATGTCTTCTTATTGCTATGTCTATGTTTCAGTTGTTACTTTTTTCTACTGACATTTTGGCAGAGGTGTAACCAAAACTGTAAAATTCAATCTTATAAAACTTAAAAGAAAAATAAAATATATAAATGCAAAGTGAATAATGATGACCAATATAATTAACGCACGATCAACTGCTGAATCTGAAAATATTACAAATAAGTCAGCTGGTGAGTTAGTGAAGTGTTAATTGGGAGCTTGGTCTACAATAGTTAAAAACGGACCCGAGGAGTTAATTAGCTTGTGCGTGTAATAATTATTTATTTATATTAGTAAACTGCCCTTAAAAAATTGAATATTGACAATTTTATCAGTAAGAGGAGGAAAGAAAAATTTCCCATAATTAAATTCTATATTTGAGTATTTTAGTTGTTTTTCACGCTTGTAAAATGTCAAGTTGTGTCTTCAAATATTTTGACTTACCTCTCCAGCATCAACCGGATAACCTCGTAAATCGTGGTACGGTCAATTGCTCTAACAGACAGGGCATCTGCAGTGGATCGTTTCTTGTTGATGGTCATTGGGAACAGCTGCGAGTAGTTCACAGGTGTGAAGTACTGGAACTGCAGGTTCGTCAGCCAAAGCAATGTCCTTTTGCGTAGCTCAACTGGAATGCCGAAGCCTACAATCAACTGGCACATGAATGAATCTTCAAATAATTGTCATAGTTTTAGAGCTGTTAATTTACAATGTCTCTTATCTACTTAATCTTATCTATCTAATATTGTTAACCCTCGGGGTAAAAATGGTTAATTTTTATCTGCCATCATCACAATGAAATATGTAAGTGGAGTTACCCCATGGACATAAAAATTGAGATGTCTGCAAACAACTGAGTTAGGATGACATATTGTTAATATTTTATTTGTACACCAGACCTTAAATGAATCTGAAATGCTTGAGCTCGAGCCAAAGCCTGAGAAATAAAGAAATCACGACTAGACGCTCGAAGCACATATATTTTTGCCTTTGATAGCTAACTTTACATGAAAGACATTTCAGTCAGAGAAAACCGAATCATCCACGCTCGAACTTTTTAATATACAAACAGAAAAGACTGAATAAAATTTTTGCAACTTTTAGATAAATATTTACCTTGATTATACCGGTATTTGTGAAAACTAGAAATCTCGGATGTCTGGTTAGTAAGGTGGAGCTGTCATCATTTGGAGCACTCAACCAATCAGGCTCTTTCGCCCACTCCGAATTGGACGAGCAAAGAAGAGACAGCGCGGAAAAAAATATCAAGAATTTTGCTGTTCTATCCATCTCACTGGACTATCTGAAACAAAAAGCATTTACTGGAAAACCTATGTATCTATGATACGTATTATGTATTTTCATTTATGAACACACTTTAATGAGTAGTAAAGCCTGAATTATAGGGTGATAGCCCATCAAGTTTTTGAAAGATGTATTTTAAGCTATACTCGCAACCTTTTGACAAGGAGACGTCACAGTTTTGATGGTTTTTTCGGAAATGTTTTCCCTGAAGGATGTTTTTATAATCTATTATGTATAATTGAATATGTGAATCATCCCAAAGTTTACTCTTTGGATTGATTATCTATAATAAATATGCATTATTAGGGAATTGTCACGTATCAGTCGCCGCTTAGCGCGATCAGCTCCCTTAAATAGCTTAATATTTCCCCAAATTTACAAAAATTATCATTTATACATCAAAGACGCAAAATGAAAAGTAAATATAATAGATTTAAAGTCACAGAAATACCATGACTACATGTTAACTTCAATATTCTGTCACGAATTTGGGAGTAAAAGTCTCGTATTGATTCGAAATTAGAGGATACTTTAGAGTAATCATTTTTGAAAACTAGAAATCGTTCATACCCCGTGGAATTAGTCGAACTGCAATGTTTTTTCTTTAGAAGTTTTTCATTTGTTCCACTTTTGGCATGACTAAATACTTTTTTTGAATGCACAATGTGATGGATTAGAACCAATATTTTCCTAAATCGATTCTTTGTTTGCATGGAACGCTGAATGATATTTCAGATAACCGAGAAGGTTGTCCAGCTCTTAAATGGAAAATATTTGATTGCTCTTTTGGGTTAAATGGCTGAGAACAAATTATTTTTCAATAATGAAACTCTTTCCCCTTTGTATCACTGCCTGTCGTACATACATGATCGCCACCGATGCAATTGTCATTCCGGAAAACGTGCGAGACATTCCTAGAATTTTATGACACTCTCCCCCCCCCCCCCCGGGGTGAAGTCACACGAGTGTAGACGACGATTTGATCACGAGAAAACATCCTAAACAACTAACTCTAAGAAAAAAAATATAATTTACTTTACCTCCTTGGCACCAAGACGAAGGTAGAAAATGCTCATCAAAATCACGGTCGGAGAGACGGTGTGTGTGTGTGTGTGTAAGGAAGGAAAAAAATAACTTCGTGAACGTCAAGGAGGAAGTTCTGCCCTTTACTTCACTTTTCAGCAAGATGAAGAGAATGAGTTCAGAGCGGCGGTGACACTTGGTTGTCAAGAAGATGGCCGAAAGCATAAGAACCACCCTACCTACTTCATCTTCCTCTCTCCTCCTCTCGTCCAATCCCCTCCTTCTCCCTCTCTGAGATGTCCTCCTCATTCCTCTTGCTTCCTCCTCCACACCCCTCCATATACCGAGGTCCTACCCCCCCTTACACTCCTCCACCGCCCTCCGCCCATCCCACTGACTCATATAACACTACCAACCTTACCCCTTCTCTGTTTTTTTTAAATACATATATATGTATGTACATACATTTTTTTTTCCCTCCGCCTTGACTGGCTGAATGTTTCTCTCGAAAAAATGGCGGAGGAGAAAAATTGCTCCTCGTCTCTTTTGTTCGGGATTCTTTTCTTTTGGCCAAGTCTTCTACTTTTTTTCTCCTTTTGCGTTGCCTCCCTCAGGTCCTCACTCATTCTCTCCGTCTCCTTCCTCGCGATCCCTCCTCATTAACTCCGCATTAAGTTATTTTGATCGCGGTCGATGTTTTCGTGCGGCGATGTCGTCATCTGCGGAAGTGGATGATTGATCTTCGGGGAAATTTCCTGCTCGGTGGTGAAGTGAAAAATTTCGTCGTTTCATTGAGTCGTTCTTCAAGAAGCGGGCGCACGCGTACCTTGCCACTTCTCATTATATTCACCTTTGAGCCCACGTAGTCCTCTCCGTCATTTTTGAAAGCCTGTGCTAATTTAATGACGAAGCATTTACAGTTATTAATTTCGTCAGTCTTGCTATCGAGTGAAGTTCAATGAAACCTATATTTTGAATTTCAACTTGGAATTGGGACTAAAACATTGAACTAGAAAAGTATTGATATGAAATTTATTCAGTTTAAACATTAGTTCGTTTAAAATCAATGGTTGGCGAGTTCACTTTGTGGAAATTATTATTAAACTTAATCTCTGTAATCTTGATAATGGCCTGAAAAGTCCGAAACTGTTCGATTTGTGTTTCAATACATTGGTGGAAAAAACTAAGTGTTTTCATTATTAAGATTAGTTGGTTTCCCGGAGTTACTATAGCAAAGGTGTGCGCTCTAACAGCTAACTCAATGTCACAAAAGTAATCAATCTTACAGCCGTATAAGTTACTCCGTTCAATGGAAGATGAGTTAAAGCCATTGTAATTATTTTCAGGCTGCTTAGAAAGCAACCTGATGACCATGTGAATCGAAAGAAACAATTATAACTTAACACCCCATTTTTTCGCGAATAAGATAAAATGTATGTCCATTTAAATGATATAACAGCGGGAGTAGCATTTTTCCATGCAAAAGGAATTTCAATTATCTTATGTGGACCCCAGAAGTCAAGGGGTCTAATGACATTTAAAAAAATAAGTTAGGTGCAGAAATGGGATCTGAAAATATAAATCTTTTATATAAAAGCGTATCAGGCTCAACTTTGTGGAAGCGACATATATCCATTTCAAAATGAAAAACAATTGTACCTTTCCACACAGAATTTTTAATCTTTGCCGACCATGGTTCCAGCACCTAGTGCCATTATCAAGGTAATAATGGCACTAGGTGCTGAAACCATGGTCGGCAAAGATTAAAAATTCTGCGTGGAATGTAACAATTGTTTTTCATTTTGAAATGGATAAATCATTTAGGCGGTAAAGGTATCCAAGTGATTTTCTTGACAGGTGATGCTGTCTAGGGTAATGCCTCTTAACTACTTAGTGGGTTGTACCAAACATTTTCAACTTTGACTTAAGTTTTCCCAAACCAAGAATTTTGTTACTTAGACCCCTTGACTTCTGGGGTCCTCATATAATGTTTAAAGAATAGATATCTTCAATTGAATTGCATTGTAATAAAGTTTTGGAAACTTCCTTATCATAAATGCTTATAAATGACTGTGATAGTTGAAGTCAAATTGTTTTAATGTAATGAAAAACCTTTCAGAAATGAGCCTGCTAATTTCGTGCATTCATTTTTTTAATGGCAACGGTTTCTCGACTGTGAAAGTACTATATTTTAGGCAATACAAACAAATTAGTGGGATTGAATAGTGGACTTGATTAACATCTTGGCGTTGAAATGACCTTATTGGAATAATTGAATTGCCGACCGGCTGCGGAAAGAAGTTGTAAAATCTTCCATCTATTACAATTCTCACCGTTATGAAATATTGTGAAAGTTTCATTTTTAGGCCTGAAATATAAACATAGTGTTAAATAAGCTTCACGTTCCAGAGAGTACATCGCAAGTGGATATCTCCGGGAAATTTGGCAGCTGAAGCTGCCATTCTCCGCAGTTTCAGACGGTTCGCAAACAACGAACTGTTTGAACAATTGAGTGTAATGGGTGAAATCAGGACGTAGCCTTGAAAGTGACTGAGATGATCTGAATTACTTTGGCTCCTTGCCTTCCACAAGGCTATGAATTCAGTCTTAATTATACACGGTAGGTAGTCGTCTCGGAATTTCCCATCACAATCCGGAATCTCTCTTGTTCTATTCCTTTCTCAATCACTTCAGGGGTTCTATTTTCCTCGGCTAGTCCCTCACCCACGGGCTGCCTCAAGTGAACAATTGGAAAGGTCTTGGGGAAAGGTGGTCTTACATTACCAAAGGTTTACATGGGGTGTTGAAAGGAAGTAATAGGAAAATGGTAGGATTGGGGAGAGAATAGAGATAAGTTAAATGTTTAAGATTGGTCTTACGTTAGTGCCCTGCTCATTTTGTTGCAAACAGTACATCTACATATTACCCTGCATGCCACCTCCAAGGTATTTGGCAGGGGTGAGTTATCACCAACATACACTACATCTACATCTACGAAATACCGTGCAAGCCACCACTAGGGTGTGTGGTACGGGGTGATTCCACACCAGGCATGCAGCACTCATCCCAGATCAATCAGAACCGCGCGCATTCCCCCGAATGCCAGGCGCAGGCCAAAGCAGTCAGGACAACGGTACGCAGTCAGACCACAAACTAGGAGAGTGATACGAAGAAGAACATGCTGCCATGCAGCATACTACTCAAGATATATTGGTTAGTATTATTAATGTAATAAATAAATAGCACTACAAGGTACTAAGACATGCAGGAGTATATCATGCCGGAGATTGCATGCGAGGTTAGTATTTACAATTCATGTTAATATATTTAGAACTACTGAAAAAAACCTATTTAACGTAGTCAGTATCCCAGAACTGATCTATCACAACTATTATGGTCCTATATTGTACGTGGTAAAAATGACATCTTAAAGCTCTCGGTTCTGCAGTCTATTTCCTTAATCTTATTCCTGTGATCGTTCCTACCATTATAGTTGGCTCTAGCAAAATATTTTCAACGTCGGGCAAAAAATAGTCTACATCAAACTTTCGTTAAAGATATAACCTATATATCTCCCTTCGATTGGATAGAGGTTCCCACCCTAATTCCCTCAACAATTTTGTAACACTACTATGTTTATCATAACAATGTTTAACAAATCTAGCTGCCCTCCGCTGTATTCGATCTATATCTGAAACTTGTCCAAGTTCATAAGGGTCCCATATACTAGCGGCGACTTCAAGTGGGGTCTCACGAGAGAAAAATAACATCGCTCCTTTACCTTCTCGTCACATTTTCCTAGTATTCTTTTAATAAACCCTAATTTACGACTTGCCTATCCACAAATTTCTCGTATATCTCCCCACGACAAGTCCTGAGTAAGGGTCACTCCTAAGTACTTTGCTGACTCTACATTTGTTAGTTCAGCTTGATTAAGTGTGTTCGTCTCGTTAGTTAAGCTACTCTTCCTCCAAAAATTCATGACAACGCACTTATTAAAATTTAATTCCAACTGCCAGGTATCGCACCATCCGCTTATAGCTTCTAGATCTTTCTTCAACGCAAAATATCACCGTGTTATAGGAATGAGATATATCGTGGATACAGTGTTTCAAGAAAGGACATATGGTTTGGCAGTCACATGATTGTTTCTTGTTCCTCTTTTGTTTTATTTACTTTTGTCACTCACTGCACAGCAGGGGTCCAGCTTCGCCCAGAGAGTTCCTGGGTGACGGAGAGGGGTTGTTTACAGTAGGGCGAGGAAGGGGGAAATCCCGAAGGGTCTTGATCCGACGCAGCCAAGGAGGGGTTCATTGCGGTCGGCAAAATTATTCGTTTACTTTTTGGAAATAATCTTCGTCACTCAAATATCAGCACTTCGAGACAGAATCATTGAATGTTTGATTTTTTTAAATGTAGGAAAGTTACGTCGTCGTTGAACCGTAAGATTTTTAAGAGTTCCGTCATTCGCACTATCGCAATAAGCCTGGTCTCCTAAAAGACGATGTAATACTCTTGAATTATTGGCAACAAATCTTCATCTGATTATAACTCTGTGAGCCACCTTAGGGGTATTTAGTAGGGAGTGACATATAACCAAAGTGCAATACAGTATTGAAATTTACTTTCACATACATACACCATACTTGGTAAGGTACAAATGCTATAGAAACTACTAAATTATGTAAACGTGGCATGGAAGTCATGCAAGGTACATGGAAAATATGATGTTAGCACTACTCGGTAGATTCAGAAACATGCATTAGGGTGCACATGAATTAATCAGTTACACCACCTGACAAGTAACCTATTTCATAGTCTTAACGCAGCCATTATGGTCTGTGATTGATGGCGGGAAAAATGACATTTTAAACCTTTCTGTTCCACAACCCATTCCCTTATTTTATGGTCATGATCTGGTCTATCGTAGCATTTTGGAGTTTGTAAGATGTTGATTACTTCATTGGAAATTGATTTTTGAATTAACTCGAAAGATTGAGTCTACCTTTTAATCAAAGATCTAAAAAAGATACCCATTCTAGTTATTGCAAGAGGTCAGTAACACTATTGAGACCATCATAACGGTCTTTAACGTATCTTGCTGGTCTTCACTGCACGCGATCCAATTCTTTTTTCAAGCCTATTTCATGTGGATCCAAAATACGGTCCACGTGGTGTATTTTGTACGTTATAACTGTACTGAGGGATGTTTTTCCTTTCCCAGTAGTTCATTTCAACACACTTATTTCAAATTTTATCATAGCAGCCACGCTTGAATTGCCTTGAGGTCCTATGTTAACGCTTATTTATCATTATTGCTACGGATTTTCCTGTATACTACAGCATTGTCTGAAAATATTCGGAGTTTATTGTCTACCACTCCACCATTATCGTTAATGTACAGAATGAATAGAAGTGGATCTATAACACTCCCCTGTGTGACACCCGAAGTGACTTAAACTTCATTGGAGATAGTCTAATACTGCCAAACTCCGAATTAATCAGCTTAGCAACCCAATTAACCAGCTATACAACCACTCAACTAACCTTTTGAAGGTCTTAACGCAACCATTATGGTCTCTTATCGATCGCGGGTAAAACAACATATTTAACCTATCTGTTGTTGTGGTGGCTCGCGAGGTACATCAACATCGACATCTACGTCATACCCTGCAAGCCACCCAAAAGGTGTTCGGCAGGGGGTGCTTACACACCAGGCATGCATGAATTGGCAGAACACCGAACTACATTGAAACCAGCGTACCACACATGCAACGCGCCCTTTAAAATCTAACAACCAAGAAACATTCTGTCATCAATCGTTCCAACATGCAAGGGGTACAAGGACTACTACTACAGATTTAAAATATCATGCATAAATAAGAACGTAGAGAATATAAAGAGAAAGATCTACAGTCTAGCTAATGTCACTATTTGTACGATTCATGACGACGATCACACCTGTTATGGTCCCGAATAATACGCGGAAAAGAATGACATTTTATACCTATTAGTTTTACAATCTATCTCTCTAATTTTATTGGTGCGATCTAATCTGCTGTAGTACGAGGGGGTTAATGGTATTTTTTTACGTCGTCAGAGAAATGTTTTTCCTGTAATTTAGCAAATTTTTTTCCTGTAATTAAGCCTATAATTTGTCTACGCTGTGACAGCGATTCCCATCCCAGTTCTTCTAACAATCCAGATATACTAGTAAACTTATCATAGCATCGTTTTACAAACCTAGCTTCTCTTCGCTGCACGCGATCTAATTCCGATATAAACCCCGATTCATAAGGATCCCATACACTGGCAGTATATTCCAAATGAGACCTAACGATTGAAAAATAACAACGTTCTTTCACTTTCTCATCACATTTTCCGAGTACTCTCTTGATAAAGCCTAGCTTCCTGTATGCTTGACCGCATATTTCCCGAATATGTTTTCCCCAAGATATGTCGTTGAGTAATTGTGACCCCTAAGTACTTAACAGACTCGGCGTTGATTATTTCCGTATTATTAATTCTGTAAGCCCTACCTGGCCTATTTTTCTTTTTCCAAAAGGTGACTGCTACGCACTTTTTATGTTAAGTTCCATCTACCACTTTTCGCACCAAGCATGAATAGCAAGTTGGTCGATTGTTAACGAGTCACTATCTTCGGAATTGTTAATATCCCTATACACAACCGCGTCGTCTGCGAAGAGTCTAAGCTTACTTTTCACGACGTTGCTAATATCAGTTATGCATAAGAGAAATAACTGCGTTTGACATGATACCATCTATGACAACCCTTTGTTCCCGCCTATGTAAGAACTGATTAATCCAACTAATAATGTTTTTATCTATTCCATATGCTTCTAGTTTTGAAAGTAACTTAATGTGAGGTACCGTATCGAAAGCATTCTTAAAATCGAGGAATATCACATCCACTTGAACATTATTTTCACCCGAGAGTAAGATGTCATGAACGAAGAGATCCAATTGGGTTTTGCAAGATCTACCCATTCGAAATCCGTGTTGGTTATTCATTAATAATTCATCCCTATTTAAAAGACTCATGATGGAGCTTACAATTATATGTTCAAATACCCTACACAAAATGGATGTGAGAGAGATAGGCCTGTAGTTACTAGGGTCATCCCTGTCGCCGCTTCGAATATAGGTGTGACATTTGCTACTCTTCAGTCCTTAGGCACTACGTGATCTATTAATGTTTTGGTAAATTTTAATTGTAAGTAAGGCGCTATTGTTAATGCCAATGTTTTATATACGAGAGCAGAAATTTGATCTGGACCGGGGGATTTGTTGGGGTTGATAGTTTATAGCTGACGTTAGTTTATAATTATTTCAGGCATAAATGTTTGGAAACGAACTGGCTGCAGATCGAAGAAATGTGGTGTGCAAGTAGTGAAAATGCTTTGGAAGAGTGAGTTTAACAAATTGGCTCTTTGTACACAATAATTTATACGTAAATTTTGCCACACCACCTGTTAGGTAACATACTTCAAAGTCTCATTAGAAGTCATTATGGCCTCTTATTAATGGCGGGAAAAAGATATTTCAAACCTGTCTGTTCTTCAGTGATTTCCCTAATACTATTCTTATGATCTTATCTATTGCAGCATTTTGGAGTTCGTAAGGTATTTGTTACTTATCGAAAGCTTTCTTAAAATCGAGGAATATCACGACCACTTGAACACTATTTTCCCCCGTGAGTAAGATGTCATGTACAAAGAGAGCCAATAGGGTTTTGCAAGGTCTAAAATAAATTGGTTTTCAATTGACATTAATGATTGTATATTTTTTAATAGGCCGTCTAAAAGAGTCTCCAAGCCCAGTTGTTTCAAGAGATCGGTAGCACAAACGAGTACTTCATGGCATTATCATCAACCACTAATGGTGCATGGAAGAAGGGAATTCTCGTACTACCGTAGTTTGATAGTTTTTTGTCTTATTTTTTACCTCTCTATGCTCTTACATATCACATCGAAAATACATTTGAAAAGAAATGTTCTGAAAAAGAAAATTAAATAATACTTGCTTTAATCTGGGGTTTATTCGGTTAAAGGTGAAAAAGTCAGCCTACGCACGTATTTTCCAAGAGTACTTCAATTTTTTCCATGTCTTATTGTCCCATTGAGACTCTTACTGCGCAAACCACTAAACCACCCCTATTGGTAAAAAAAATCAGGTCGCTCTTTCTTTGCTTACCAATAATTTTATATTTTCAACCATTATATCCTAAATTGATTATAATCAAATCGTTGACAATAAACATAGAACAAGGAAAGGGAAAAGGCTTCCTAATTCGACTGCTTTAATATGGATATGAAATTTGTCTAACATGGCCATATTTTCTCATAAGATACCATAGGGATTTTTTTAATAAAAAGAAATATATTTAAAAATAATAGTTCACGACTCAACCAATTCGCTTCATCATGGTTAATAACTTTCCTTAACCTCATCGTGTCATTAATTCATTTTAGACCGACTCGAAATCATTTTTAATAGTTGCATTACATTTAAACTGATTTCTGACACTCTAACATATCCAATTAATGATCTTTATATTTCAAATATGCCTTTTCAATAATTATACCGGAAAATACCTCATTCTGGAGTACCTCAAATCTATGCGAACTGCTTATAATAGGAAAGGAGCATTACATCGGGTAATGGTTCTTGAGGTTGTTAAAGTGGAAAATTTCGGCGAATGTATTAAGACGTCCACCAAAATTCTAATATCACTAGATTTTCCTTTGGTGACAGTTTGACTGCAATTTGGGACAGTGAATATGGTGATGTTGTACAATGCGTTTCATAAAATTCCAAAATTTATTTTATTGACATTACATACCTGCAACCAAATTAAAAATATGACTAGAACATTCTATCATTCATGTGAGTCAGATTATTTACAAATGGTTTTTCTCCATTCACAAGAAGATCCGTGTATTGCACCGTAATTAGAGGCAGGCTTAAAAGAACCAAACTCTACACATCCTACCCTACAGTGTTGTGCGGGATTGCATGTATAAAAGTGAGAGGGTTAGCAAAGTAAAATACAAGTTGTTTACCCCTGGGTGTAAACCTCCCCATAGTTTATTCACAAACCAATGACTTTTTACTTAAGTAATGAAGTGCCCTTGAGCGTAATGTGTAATCCTACACTTTCAAGTCTAACCCCATTCATCAGTGTCAAGTCATCCATTGTATCGGGAGAAATTCGCATTCCATGATTCCCGATGACTTTGTCCTTTGACTGCTTCACTTGAAATTAGGTCCGTTAGGTTTCTGTGGTATATTTACTCATTGCTTCAAGAAATCACTTACATCACTGTATCACATATGTCATCGAATACTGTAATCGAAGGTAGAACTAGAGACCTCCATGCTTATCGCAGTTGGAATAACAAAAGTATATACAGAGGGGGGAAGTAAAAGGAAACTTAAAACTGGAAGGAAATGCGGATGCTGAAAAAAACAGATGCCGAAGAAGGTTACAATGTTCATAGCATGGCTTCGTCTGGCATATTAAAATCGATTTATTAGTATACTCTTTGCTATCATGAAACAAGGAAGATTCACATCTTAAGTCCATCGTGGATATTCTCGTCAACTCCTCCTTGGACAAAGAAATCATTGTCCTCCTGGTCTGCGCAAAGAGATGCGGTCAAAGCTGAAGCTTAGGGTTCTTCATTTGTTTCCAAAGAGGGGTGCCATATCATGGAAATTACGTCGAGGATCGGTGTCTGGCAACTGGGAAAAGCTCTCCGGCAGTCAGTTCCGGAGTCTCCCAGCCGCTGGGCTTCTTTGTAGAGTTCAGATATCTCCGGCTCAATCTCCAATGGCCTTGAAAAAATTTCTTTAATTAGGAAAATAAGAGATTGGTGTAGCCTTTATACGTTAGAGTTACTTTCCGTTTCTCTTTGGAGGATGTATTGCATCTGTTAAATTACCCTAATTCAAAAATAGGCCAATAATTAACGTGCGAACAGATTGGGGCTCATGATTGTATTAATGGATTATCTCGTGTGGCAGATGCATTATGACTAAAGATATTTTACGGATTAAAGATTCTTCTTCCCCGTTTGATATTTTTATCCTTTTTTATAATATTTTTTCCACATGGCCGTGGTAAAACAGACTCATTGTATTAATTTTATTTGTGCTAACTTAATAAATGTATAATTGTGCACTTTAATTAGTGCACTCTTAGTGGTTTAATAGTATTCACACGGCTATTGGACAGTCAGTCCTTGAAAAATTTCTAAATGTAAACCAAAAAAGTTTTATTAGCAGTAGTTTTACATATTCATACTTTACGTCAATATTTGCTTTAGTCTGTTTAAGAAATATTACATAACGGTCAATTTTCTAAACAAATATTGACAAGACTTATAATAACCTGTCAAAGGGCCACCTTGTACCATGATTCTTTCTATGTTAAAATCGTGTCGTTTATGGAATTCAGTTCCTCAAGATTAAAAGAACGTCAAGACATTAGAAGGAATTTTTTAATGCTTTTGTTTAATCTCAATCAATTTAATATTTTGTTGACATTCTGACTGAAATGAATTAATGATCATATTCCTCCATGAATAGAACTTGTATTTGCATTTATTCGTTGCAAGTTGTGCGCAATTATTTGAAAGTGAATACCTCTAATGTGATTCATTGAGAGACTGCTTACTTTGAATATGTTTGTTTTTCTTCCTGCTATAATCAGGTCAAAATAAGTTGCTTTTACTATTGTATGCTCATGCCCCAAAGGATATTGTTCCTAAAGCTAATACAGTATTATCAAATCGTATCTTATCTTAAAAGGAATAAATATTTTTACATATTAATCTGTTCAGTTTCTTTTTAATTATACCAGTGAAACCGCTGTGATTTATTTAATAAAATCTATGGGAGACTTTGGGTCACGTCATCTGTTAAATAAAAACTGTTACATGGTAAAACGGAATGCAATTATTACCACTCCCAAGTTTTGCATATAAATTTGATATCAATTATAAATGAACTTCCTATGGACAGAGACTGTTTTATAACTTCATTATCTCTATAACTTTCCCCTATTTGTAGGAAAATGTGAAATATTTATCCCATGCACTCTTTGCTAGGTTGCCTTCCAACATTTAAATTTGAGTAGGTAATTTCTGCAATAATTTTTACTGTCTACTATTTCTATAAAGTGGCATATTAAATACAGTTGGCGTTTTTGTGCCATAATCAGCTTTTTGGAGTAAAATATTGCAAATAAATGAATCGCTTAAAACCATGAAAAATGTTCATGAGTAATGAAAATTCAACTCGCCGGTTTTGCAGTCGGGTATTTCCTGTAACCTCATATAACTTAAGCAAAGCCGTTGAAATAAAATTTTACGATAAATTATTGAAAAGTTTAATTCAATAATGCACAATTTTTTTATCATTACTTTTCCATAAAACTCTCCTTATGCTTAGGTGTTATAATTAGATCATAAGCACATTCTCGAGTTTTCCCTCATGTAAAATAAGTAAATATTCGGCTATGGTAATTATTTATCGGTATGCGAGACTAAAAAAGGGGTATTTTCATTCATTGGGAAATAAAAAGTTTTGGCTATCGGAATGGAGTGATCCTCCAGTGCTGGTTTCTAATTCTGAGGGGGTTTGAATCTTATTTCAAAATCTGGAAGTGGTAGGGTTTTTCTAGGATTACGGATCTATGCCTTGGGCTCTTGAAGTTTTGCATCCTTAAAATAGGTCGTTAGTTGCATCTATATTTTACTTAAAATAAACTGTACGTACTATGGAAATGAAATGGTTGTAGCACCAAATTACATATGTTCAAGGATTCATCTTAAAACAAATCTCGCAACCGGGATCCGATCCCGGTAGGGATGGGGTGCAACAGATATCGGTCTAGCACTCTTGCCACCATGTGAAGCCGAGTCCCAGGTAAGCTATTACCGATGCCGGATTTGTCTACATGCCTCCTCCACAGCCCACTTATTAATCTTGCCACTAATCTCTAATGGCTAAAAACTGCTATCGTCTCTCTCTCATAACAACTAAAAACAGAAACTACCCCAAAATAATATTCAAACTAGCGAAAAATAAGGTTTTTATTAATTTAAAAGGTTGTTATTAACTTTCAGAGGTTAAGCCTTTAACCAAAAAAGGACTAGCACCTACCAGGCATTCGACGCGAATATACGAGTATTATACACTAGCAGAAGAAGCTTTTTTCTCTTTATGGTTTTAAATGCATATTAGGGTAAATTAAAATCACAGAACATGCCATATACCGGGGACCTATGCAACTTGAGCGTCTCGACGTTCAAGGCCGGGAATGTACGGCAGTGAGGAGGTCGCGAACGACATTTCAAAGCCCATCGGCTACACAATATAGGCCCTGCTGTTCCCTAAAGAACGGCGTAATAGTAAAGCGTTCGTGGAATACTAATTCCCCCGAAGAGAGAGCACACACCTCTCATCAATCCTTAATTGCACCCGGGCTCAAATTATCTTGCATCCGCTGCGGTTCACCTTGCACGGGGAACCCATCTCATGTGAATCGCTGAGCAACCAGAAGCCCCCTCCACAAGCCTTGGGATAATACGATTCTGAGGAAACCCTTTAAAAGGAATTCTTGAGGATAATCCCGGCAATAAGGGCTTTAACTATTCAACCAAAATCTCACCCGCCACCCCCAGGTGCGCTTTGGAAACCCAACACTCTTAGTCTCACCTTGTCTTCGCTTCTATGCCTACATTTACATGAAAGCCATGTTAAGGTTGTGAGTAAGGGTGTTTACACATCCCATTATCACATTGTAAGTAAATTTTATGACATATTTTTTATTTGGAATGAGTTTAATGATATGTTATACACATAAGTGTATAGCTTTATTAAAATATTTGGTTGTAAGTAGATGTTTGACACGTTACGTTGATTCTGGTGAGCGCATCAGTAACAATATTCGCTGTGTAAAATATTTGATGCTATCTCAGAGAATATCTTGTGAAATTCTCTTAGGTTTCATGCCTAGTTAAATATTTGGCTGATGCCTACGTTTCGACAGAATACTCTTGCATCTTCATCATTCCCCAGATGATGACGGTAGCGCATTCTGATGAAATGTTGGCAGCTGCCGAATATTCAACCCTGTGTGAAACTTGATATAATTTCACACATAGGTATTTGCAGTTAATTAACTAGCCTTACTTGCAAACGAAAATTTAGCTAGTTATTAATTGAATGAAAAACATAGGTTAATTATTAAGTTTTACACCGTAAGACTTAGGTCGGACTTAGACTCGGACATCAGCATTTAAATATGTTTTTATGAATAAGCGCTCAGATCATATTTTTGATGGTACCATAGTCAGGAAGACTGGCTAATTAAATGACCGTATATTATAAATAAACTTTATATGCTTTCTTAAGTAACAATAATTAATTTACTCTCTTGATATGCAGTGATTCTTCGATGTCACCCCTAATAATTTAGAGGAGAGAAGCGAGCATCTTTAAGCACACTCAAAAACATTTATATTGAGCAATTAACACCTTGTATCAGCATTGACTTATTCACGGAAAAAGATCTTGATACCTAGGAAGTTAGTTGAGAATGTTCTTAATTATTATTTTTCAGAAAAAAGATGAATTTAAAACATATCACATTGCTCATGTAGTATTTCTAACTTAATCGATGGTTTCCGCTTGTCTTATCATCTCCACCTCCACCGTTGACAGTCCATCACCCTCTATTAACCCAAACAACCGAGTTTTATGATAAGTGTAGGTGCATGTTCTCGCCATATCTCGTACTCATTTTATCTTTTACCTCGTTAGTACTACCAAAAAATCTAACACTCGCATGCCCCAATATTGGTAACTGCTTCTAAAACCGTCTCCATTTTTCGGGATTTGAAATACATTTTATACATCGCCACTTTAAATATTTAGTCTAAATTATTAGCTACGGACTAATTTTAATACCCAGTTCTAGTTTTTCAAATACGCCTTTGAAATATGAAATTTAATTTTTTACCATGCTAGTTCAGACATCTTAGTTCAAATTGTGACAATAGGTAGACAGTAAATCTTTCTCTTTATATTCTCTACGTTCTTATTTATGCATGATGTAAATATTGATGTTCTTATATATGCATGATATTTTGAATCTGTAGTAGTAGTCTTTGTCACCCTTTCATGTTGGAACGATTGACGATAGAATGTTTTTTGGTTAGTAGATTTTTAATTGGCGCGTTGCATGTGACGTACGCTGGTTTCAATGTAATTTCGGTGTTCTACCGTATCAATCATGCATGCCTGGTGTGGAAGCACCCCCTGCCACACACCCTTTGTGTGGCTTGCAGGGTATGACGTTAATGTATGTATGGTAGATGTATGTAATCTGGAATCATCCCAATCTCTAATATGATTTTTAGATAGGTTGTTTTGGTGATATGTCTTTAGCCATATAATTTTATGCCCTGAACCTCGATATAAAGAAAAACGATCTGATATGTACCAAAATTTCTGCTATAGAGAGCACCCTTACTGAGATACTTGACTATTTATAAAATCCATTTTCCATGACATTGGGGGCAGCCGGGTGCTTATTAGTGATATTAAAAAAGTAACAAGATTTAACACGCAGTTTGCGTCAAAACTGTAACGGTTTAACCATGGAGTTGCGTTTTATCAAATATTTAAAAAAAAAAACAAATTTATTGTTCATCATTGTGAAATGTACGAGGTAAAAAACTGCATTGATTGTGAAAGCGTGTCTCATGTCTAATGTGAAACGAGAAGGTTAAATGTAAGCTTCAAATTTGTATATTCAGTTAATTACTTAGCATTTTAGTGATATTAGACTATAGAAGTGTTTTTTCCATTAGTATTTCTATATGTAGTGTATATGAAATAAATATATAAAATGATCTATCAATGATGAAAGAGTATATTCTCGCTACATCCTAAGATACCTTCGTCAGATGAGGGAGAATCTATCGGGACAAGTGGTGTTCCAGGTGTTACCTGCGCTGTGGCTTTAAAACCCATTGTAGATGTAGGGTAACGGGGGAGGGGGAGCACGTGTTTCTCTCGGCGGGATCGGGATCATCTTCCCGAACCTCTTCCCGCCCAATTGGGTCTCGCCCGCCGCGCCCTGTAGATAGCACACTGTTACGCACGCACACATGGCGCCACCTCTCGCCGCGACTGCCAGGCTAGGATCTCCCTCTCCCTGAGAGATGTATTCTCCAAATTGCTTCCTCGACCAGTTCCCCGCTCTCGCGCGCGGAGTTTCACGCCGTTAAATATTTAAACTCGCCTGAAAGTACCTCCCCAGGACTCTTCTCTCACGTTCACCGCCCCCTCCTTCCATCCCCCGACTGTTTTTGCCTTGTCGTCGTCCTTCTTCCCTTTCTTACTCCCTCGTCTCTGCTCTCCCTCTCCAATATATACTCCATTCTTCCCCTGACTCATCCTCGCACGCCGTAGAGACTTAAGAATCGCCGCGGATTAGGGCGCCGGGCAATTCAAGCGTGTTCCCTGAAGAATTCTCGCAAGCATGTGCCGGAGTAATAAATGATAGCTGGTCCATAAATTTTATTCTCGAGACCCAGCATTGGAAAAAGAACGTGCTCCATTTTCAGGGAAGGAAGAGTCATGTATTGATTTACGAGTGTTTTTGCTGAGCGAACAATGATGGAGGACGACGTGATCGACCATTGGGTATAAGGAAAATGGTCCCCTCATCAATGATTTTAAACCTGGATGGGACTTATTGCCACATCCAGGTTAACCAGTCATAATTATTGCTTTCTTACCACGATATAGGACCGATAATTTGGGAAACTGTTGACGGCTTAAAAATAAAACTGACAAATGTCACTAAGTGGATGAACTTTACTGGCCATCGGGCTTAACGTAGGATCAGCATTGCAGACTGAAGCAACCGTTGTGTAAAAATTGTGTTTGGATTTTTGTGGTTGAATTTGTAAATTGTGGTTTAAATTTCCATATAATTTTTTAATCTTCATCAGGTTTGCGAGAAATCTTTTAATTTGATTCACTCTATTGAGTTCATCGCGTTGCACTGCCCCGTATTTGACGATCTTTCGTGGATAACAGGTGAATCTTTAATTCCAAAGAAGAAAAACGTTGAGACTGGTAGTTCCGAAACGAAAACTCTGCGGAAGTATACTTAGTGCTCTTTTCGTCATTGAGATGAATTTCCACTAAGTCACGTCTAAATTCACCGAGTATATTGCTCTCGATAACTAAAGAATAAATGAAGTGGAAATTGAAATGGAGAAGTGCCTACTGCTGTGTTTAATGGACTTCCGAAAATTTAGTCACGGCAAATGGATTAGGAATTATGTGTACTGTTTTGGCCAGGATAAAATCTCAATTGGGACGAATAATATCTAGGCGAGGAAGAATGAGTTGCTGAGAAGAGGGTTTAACACCTTAACACAGGTTAAAAAATGAATATACGAAAAATAAAATAAAAAGGAGACTTCAAAGGTCGTGGAAATAGTTTTAAAACATAAATTTTGAATGCTCCAATTGATTAAATGCAGATATGCGCTCAAAACTGATTGAGTATTAGAAGGGATTGTCAGGGAAAAGTAACATTAATAAATTAAGTTTTGAGTGACAAACTAATCCGCAAATATTTATTTAAAAGGTGTGTAGAAGTAATATCATACTTAAAATTATAATAACTCATGAACTTGAACTCTTCCTGCTTTTAAACTTAGCTTATCAATGCATAAGTGAAGGTATAAATCGCAAAAAAATACTTGATACCATAATAAAATGCTTATAAAATGTTACTCAATCTTATTTTCTTGCCAAATGATGCGTTACAGAAAGAGGTCTGCAGGACATAAGGAAGCTCATAAAATCCAAAAATGAATCATACCAAAGAATATATATTGGTATGTTAATAACTGCTAGAAGTATTTCCTCCAAGCAACTCCAAATTTGATCCGTTCCATTTGTACAAAACTCTCTTAATAATTAATATACAGTAATTTATAAAATGTATATACATTGGTATTTTAGAGAAATGTAGATATAGAGGCCATTGTCGCGACCACCCAGTTATTAGTAGTTGTTTATGGAGATAATATAAAAGTTTATATTCATTATTCTAAGCTAGCCTTTATCTATATTTTTGCAGCTTGATACCAGAAAATATCATTTAAAAATTTAAAATCCCACCACCTTTAATGCAATCTACATTGGTTTTGTGGCTTAGTTTAAATTCAATTGATACAAACTACTTAGCTATTAGCATGAGGGCAATGCAAGTTTGAGGGAATAATGTTTAGTTTGAAATTGTTATATTGAACAAATTGCACCTACCTGAGCATTAGATGAACTATTTCTTCGAAAAAGTTATCTCTTGACATTGGAATTTCAGCAGTCATGCATATAGCTTGAAGTAAGCAGCTTCTACCATCTAATCCTTGCCTGAAAATGATCAACAAAGTTTAAACTCAACCACAATGATATTTAATTTATTCTTAACTCTCATTAATTACTCTCAATCATGCTTGTATAAAACTGAATATTCAAGTGTAATCGACCATTACATGATGTGAATAAACGACGGGTTAGTTTATCCTTCAAAATTTCGCGGTTTTCCATCGTCCCTCTCGAATGACTTATCCACTATCTCATTGCTTATTTCTTTGATATAATTGTGTTTAGAAAGCAAACAAATTGCAGCCTAGATTTTTCTATTGTTTAATAATTATGAGTGGTGATAGTTAGAATGGATAAATTATGGTCACTCCCTCTATTCACTAAATTTGAGAGGAAATTGGAGATGCTATCCTAGTTTTCATTTGCCTTATCTTTTTAGAAAAAAATACATTAAATCATATTGGTTATCAATGCACGTAGGAGATGGCATTCCTTACTGAAATACTGTGTATCTCATTCCATCGACCATTCATCGACATTCCATCGACATACCATGTTTTATCAAGCTTTGGAGGAAAACATTTGGAAATGATTTAACGCCTTGCATTATCCATGCTTTCCCGTTTCAAATATCCTTTGATTTTTACGGAAGACAGAAGTTACTTAAGCTGCGGTAGTTGCAGGGAACATTGAAAACTTTGAGTATAAATTTCTGTGAGCAGGAAAAGGCAATTCGAACAAACAAACCTTGTAACTTATATCTGCAAAAATCTATAATTATTGAAATTTCAATGATGACTCACATTATTCTGATTGAATAAAAGGTGAAAATAAGGAGAAACTACTGCGATTCAAAGCAATATTAGGCATAAAGAATACTAAAAAAATTGTTATTGACAATTTACTGAGCAATGGAAGTGAGTTCTTTAAACCATCCATAATGGAAATTGACTAAATTACTATATTATTTATTCACAAAAACAAATCTTTATCCGCCTGTTTAGGTACATTCTTTTTGCCATGAAGTGCAATCAGATCGATGATGATAATGTAAAGTATATATTTGCTTACGAATAGAGTATTTCTTCGAAATTTCTGTACGCGTCCTGCAGCGAGAGATCCCTCGCCACTCTCCTTGACCCGGGTGCTACAGGAATGAATCCTGGCTCCAGTTGCTCCACTCGAGTGGGCAGCGGGTAGTTGCCCTGGATATCGAAAGCCACACCCACGTTCTTTGACTTTTCTTGCACCTCCTTCATCGGAACAGCCAAAGCAACGGTGATCTGAGGGAAAAGTAGGAATAAATTAGTCAATAATTTTTTCCTTTGTTGTAATCTTCGTTCGAAGTAAGCAATCAACACGCTTGCGCTACTGGGATCTGCGTCTGCCCTAAGAATTTTCTCCATGATATTCTTTCTCGGTGAAGTATGTCTATGAATTATTACAAAATTCCCAATCGTTCATTAGTTATTGTAGAGCTGACATATAGCATATATAGCATATATATATATATATATATATATATATTAGGTTACAAATGAAAAAATTACCTTTTATCTTAGTCATATTAAAAAAACAAAGGTCATGAGAAAAAAATACATTGGGTTATCATCGTGAAGAAGATATGGAAAAAAATCCTTTCAGCTAAAGAGCTACGGCTTATGTAGCCTTGCAGCTGTATGAACGAGATATACGTCCTTTGATGGATATGAAACTAATAATGATTACTCTACTGCTATTTTTAAGGATTCTGGTTAGCTGACTATAGAACTGAGAAACCATTGAGCGAGCCATATTGGTTCTGTGAAGGCATGACTCCGTTTGACTCCTTTGAAATTCACCATCATTTATTTTTTAGGCAGATTATTGAAATAAATAATAGCTCTCATATTTGATCGTTTTTATGTAGAAGTACGGTGGAAATTGAAAGTTATAAAGCTTCATGAGTGCTTTACAAATTACTTCAGTCATTTATCGAATTAGTCAGGTTTTCGTCAAGCAAAATACGGGATAATGTTTATAATTTTTTGTTTGTAGTTATTTCTAATGTAACATAGAGCTATAACATTTTTTAATATACATATAAACTATAAATATAAACTATAAATATAAGCATAACTATAAACCCTTTGAGCATATTGGGGTATATAATTTTGGAGGAAAAAATTATTTGTATTGGGTTGCGTTTTACATTATGCAACTGAAATGATAAGCTGCCGGGTGCATTCTCATCTCAGCTATAATCGTCATCATACCGATTCATCATGCTTGCTAATCTCTAATTATAAGAAAAAGTTTCAGATTGCTTAAAAACTTTGAGAGTGGGTAATGTTTTGAATTAAAAAATGTACTTGATGCTGGGATAAAGTCGAAATTTGTTATCCAAATCAATCTATCGACCCTTTTTTGCCTTCAAATATGGTTCTTACCTGGACAACACTCAATGGATTCCAAAGCAAATATCTTCTGGCCCTGGACAGAGCTTCTCCGCTTGTGGAATCGTCAATATCCTGGTCCTTGGTTAAATTTATTGATGCTTTGTTCTCCACTCCCCTGCATCGTATTATCAAAGTTGAGAGAGCTAACATTTCAATCACAGCGGTTTGATTGAACTTGAAAATCACCCGCATCGTTGGGTAAAACTCGTTGTCTTACTGTAGTTTTCCTGGCCCCTGTGAATCAAATAACAAAATTAAAGGCTGGGACACGCGTCTTTCATCATTATTGTTAATATTTCGTAAATATTAATTTACTTTGTATATATTTATGTCGAATTTCATAGTTTTATACCGAAGTCCTTTTACGTTGTAATTCCCTGCCTATTGAGCTATTGAACTCAAAGTAAATCCATTTTACTGTCAATATTTGAAATATATTCAATATATTGCTGTCTCAGATTTCATAAGAATAACTAACTGCTTCGTTCAAGTTCATGTATCCCTATGGAGGAAAGTATCATAAAAATGTTTGTCACGTTTATTTCCCCTTAAGGACTAAGGTAATAAATGGAAACTATATCATTCATATTTTTGAATTTGGATAATTCTGACACCCGCGTCGAGTTTGACTGAAAGTTGGCAAAACTCTACGAATAGTCAACCTTCTAAACAATTATTTCCAGCCATATTTCTCCTTTCAGAAAAATGCTTCGAGTTTTGTTTAGTTTACTACACAAAATGCCGAAAAAGTTTATAGTCATGCAGCTATGAAAGCAATGGAAAAGGTTCAGTGAAATAATTATTGAAAATTCCCCAGCGAGGTATAGTATTGTCTTAGTACTCACTCATCAACGAGAGCTCTGCAATGCGTCATAAACAAGGGAAACAAGCTGAGCCATTTTCGCTCTTGTTATGGGAGATTCAAATCGCCGGCGTGGAGTTCCGTTCTCTCCCTGGCGCCCATCTGCCTGAGTACTTCCCTGATCTTCTGTCTGCTGCAGCTCGTGCCCCGAAGTGATGCGCTAGCCAAATTCCTTCCGGGGACTCCGTGGAGACAACTGTAAATCCAATTCGTGGAAACTAACATCGGTATAAACAAGATCAGGAAGGAATAGACCATTGACGCCATTTACCCCCTCCAAAACCCGCTGTACTTCCTGCATTTAGAGCCTCATGACGAAACGAGTGGCACCTCCCACTCATACATCAGGACGATGCCCCCCAAGCACGTTTCTTCCTGGTTTCACTTTTCCCAACTCACACCTTCGTTTCTCACCTGCTTCCAAAATGTTCTCACGTCATCGACGGCGTGGAGTCGTGAAGGCTGCGACGTGGTGGGTTCTCCGGAATGGAACACCTGCGCTTTGATCGCGATAATTATTGGTATCATTGGAAGCTTCCAAGCTGTCCTATGATTTTATTAGATCGCAGTTAACGGTGAAATAAAGGGTTCCTGGAATTGTAGATGTGGTTGAAAACGGCGTCATCACATGATTTTTTTCGAAAAATCTGGAGCAATGAACTTCCTCTTCGATAAAAAAATCACAATCCTAGCCATCGTTTGAACGTTTTTGGGCTGCTGTTTTTAACTTTACTAGTATTTAACTACTCACTCTTTTAGACAAATTTTACACGGCATTTACACGGCATTTGTACGGGATGGACATAATATTTACCAAAAGACTCGAAGTATTCCACAGAGATAGAAACATTTCGGATTCGAAAAAACGTATGTAAATGTGACTCGTTGACCAACCATAAGACACATTACTATGTGAAAACTAGTGGCTCTGATCTCCAACCTCAATATTTTGATCAACTTAACAAACAGACTGTTAGAAACTAGTTTTTAGACGTAGAGGAAACCTTTACATGCATCGGTACACCTATAAGGCATGAAATTTTGATGATGTTTTAATAAATTAGAGTTATGAATGTTAATTTTCGCTTCGAGTTCCTTGAATAATGTAACCAGTCTTTGGCCTAATGAATATATCTTTGCCCTTTTACTTGTAATAAATCAATGGGATATGAACGTTTTATTCATGTAAATTTATCAATGGAAGATAAGTATTTGAATTTTTCATATACAAAAATGAAAGTTTCGAAATATTTTCAGTATCCTTTAAAATTATTCCTTTTCAACGTTATACATCCACCAGTAATATTTGGTTCAATGCATGATTTAACCTTACGTAGTCAAAAATGATTGACATTGCAAGCTGCGGAATATAAACTAAGCAGTGTTGTGAAGCATTTTCAGTACAACGAAAAGGTAAAATACTAAATAACGCAAAAAGTACACTTTTGTAAAGTGAAATTTTAAGCTTTTAGATCTCGCGAAAGGTATTTCTCAAGTGTATTTCTCATGACACGAATTCTGCCACTGAGGAAATTCTTAAGTAAGTGCTATTTGCCAATGGGATAAAAGCTTCAGAAAAGGGTTTAAGCCACTTAACGGTGGAGAGACAATTGAGGATAACTCGAGATGACAATCCCATTGCTAACAATAAGCCCTCGCTTGTGCCCTGAGGGAAATCATATATACATGGAGGGCTTAGCTTCCCGAGCTTTCTTGCTACCCAGAATTAGCAAGGAATTTACCATTACTTCTATCAAGAATCGAGGTGCGTATGTTCTTCCTTCAACATATTTTATACTAAAAGTTTTGAGAAATTAAGGGGTCCTATTCTTCATATACTCAACATACTGCCAGAAAACAATTCATAATTTATTACCTAAGCTACACACTGGCGAGAATTTTGTTCAAGCCAGATATTTCTCATAGAAAAATAAATAAAGGAATAAGAGAACTAGTTTTATTGTTAAGCTTATTAACCTACTTCTCGGCGATTGATAGCTTCCATCTATAGACTGAAAGTAGAGAACCTTAAAATATTTCTTTGTTTATGGGTGACCGTTCCGTCTCTCTTTTAAATTATTCATTTTATACTTTGATCGTTTTATTCCAACAGTTCCGAACAACATCTTATATTTCAGTTTGACTCTTCTCTCTTTCAGAATGTGTGCACCTATGAATGTCAAGCATAAAAATGGTATCGGCTTACGACGAGTGATATCGAATAAAAGAATTCTCATTTCTTTTACATTTATGACGTTGATACCTCTCTTGCAAGCTAGCACTAGCGAACATTCTAGATTTGCGAGACAACTCTTGTTTCCTTCACCGAACAGTAAAGTGCAGGTATTTTTGGAATCTTTGGAGTGAAACCTTTAATGGCATTCTCTTTTTTATTATTATAGTAATACGCTTATTATCAATTAATTTGCCTACTCATGAAATAGTATAATTAAGGGAAAGGGAAAATATGTTGCTACAGTCATTTCAAATTTATTTTCAAAAATGGGAGCGTGGAGATATTTTGCTCAACTGCTCATTTTTCTCAATTCCTGATAAATATTTGTTTATATGGATTATATTTCAAGCTTTAATGATATTTTATATCCATTTGAATTATTTGATGATTAGTTTTTCCTTGGAAATATTATGATAACGTCACATAGGTAATTTCTCAAGGTTATAAAAAATTGAGTGTGGATCTGTATTACTCAAGAGCATAAAAATTGAGTGTTGATCTGCATTACTCAAGAGCATAGTTTCAACATTTTTAAATGAAACTTCTGGCATCATTAGACTGCAGTTAAAAGTTGTCTTGGCTTTGATCCTAGGATTTTTATTATGAAATGATGCCATTTCACACTCAGAGGTGTGGAAGACTGATTGACTTTATATTTTACTTCACTGTAGTGCGAATACTTGATGCTTTATATTTTATGTCATGTTGTCTCAGTGGAACGCCTGATTTCAGTGGGTGTTCGGACTTGGCATTCCAGCCAATGTGGACGGCAAATCGCTCAGCTTTGGCTTATCTATGAAATTAAACTATTATCGTCTCCCAAGAAATGCGTCTGACATTGTGTTTCCGTTCGCGGAAATAAGAGAGAAGAGATTCGATGGGAGCAGTGCTGAAGATGAAGAATTTGGAACCATGCAGATGGAACGTGGAAGTCGCTGGGACTTTTATGCGGGTTTAGAACATTTTTTGGAAAGGTATAAGGTGAAATTTATCCCTGAAGAATCAATAATTCCAAACTTAATGTCCTTTGCACGTTTATTCGGCTGGTTAATTGTATTAAATTACACTTTCAGGTTAATTTTTGCCTCATATAGTCGGTAGCTTCACTACTGAGAGCGTATTTTTGATTTTATAAAACCCTGCAATACTGAAGTTTCTGTTTCTTTGATGTTCCTGTAAAAAATCTTCGACATTTTTAATATTTTGATCCAGATGTATATATCCTTGCTATTGGAAAAAATAGTCGTTTATTAGCAAACCAAAGGCTATAAAAGCTCTTTTGGCCGTAGAGGCTTTAAGTCTGAGTTGACTATGAATCAATGGACATATATATGATAACTGAACGGTAAGACACATCCTCTATTCGTGTGTTCTTGTAATTAAAGTGATCGGCGGGACAAATGCTAATTAGGTGGTAGACAGCCACTGGTGTCACATGGCAAATCAGAAAGGCACCATTGCTACCACTAGAGATATAATTATACCTTTTCGAAAATGTTTCGTTTATTTCCTCAGAAAGACCATCTTAAATGCTACTAATTACCTTTAGATAAGTATACAAATATTATATACGCTTGACTAAAATTTTATGTAATGTTTTAAATAAAAACTCCCGGTTCGTAAGTATAACTGATTCGGGAATTCAAGATTTAGAGGCTACTGAGGGTGGTTTATCAGTTATATTTCTGCCCTTTCGTAGCGAAGGGAAGTACTTAAAATATGTGCACTAACATAAAATAGTAGGCATGTAGCTCAAATACGTGAAATGATTGAATAGGTAGAGCTAATTTGTGTCTCATATTTTCGATGTTGCCGCATTTATATTCGTGCACAAACGAAGACCTTAATCTTTCGTATAAAAAGGTCGTCATTTATATATATATCATATTGACAAGTTTCGTATTTTTCCAAACGCTTGCAACTAGTAATAATAGCGCTTTCTATCATGTTAATATCTATTGTGATTTTCGAGGAGTGAAATTTATATCAAAGCAAGTAAATTTCCCATAATATGCATCCAAACTTATATAAAATATGAGCATTTTATGTAAGTTCAAATATGCCCTTGATGCAAGAACTTCAGACTATCTAGCTCAATCAATTATAATAGCATCACAAAGTTTTGTCAAAATTATTCAGGTGCGATATCGGAAGGCTCACAGAACATTTTAAAATATTAATGACCGTTTATCAGATCAACTATTGGGTAAACTACAGCTAGCGCTTTCAGGAAGTTTCCATTTTATTTCTTTCCTCAATTAAAGGTGATATAAGGGTAATGCCATTGGAATATGCAAACACGGTTATGTCAACTTTCAAAATCATCCTATGCCTACCTCTATTGCTTTCTCTTCAAGCGATGGTGGCTTCCAATAAGGATTAGCTTTGAACTTTTCCTTTTAAGACTTCTGGGTGACGAACAATCGGGAATGGAATGTCTGCAGAGATCAATATGCGAAGCTGCAGTCGAGCCGTTATTCTCGAACTTTCATGGTGGACTGACTGCTGAGCTTCTTCAATCCATCCTCACGTACGTTTCTGGTGTTCATAAACATAGTTCTATTGCATATTTTATTATCCCTAGTGGATAATTATTCCTACGAGTGTGATTTTGATTTTATTATAAAGTACCGCAAATAAATAAAATGAAGGAGAATGTAAGTCTACTATAAAAAATTTCCGGTATAGGTCTCTTAGTTCTTTTTCATGCCCCAGGAGGAAAAAAGCATTTGGTCGTTCTTATTGAGGAGTTATTTAACGGTTTTCAGATTCATCTGAACGGTAATTTACCGGTAACCCAATAAATAATATACGATTATAATAATGGTGAAATAACCCGGTAAATTTTGTTAATGTATTACAATGCTATTTGTGAAAAAAGTAAAATAAATTTTATACCTTCTCTTTCTGAATTGAATTAGATGTTCGAAATGTCCAAACAAAATTGAATGTTGTTACTTCTCAAAAATGTTCACGATGCAACAGTTTTCGTTTACCATTACTTTTTTCCATTAATACTTAACTAACTTTTGCCGTGGCCCGGAAAACAGGTCCCTTAGATGAATTTTGAAGACTACTGTTCAGTGCCAGTTTAATTCGAAAGTCCGTTGTAACTGAGCCATAGTGGGGCTGTTGTCTCTGCTCTTTGTAACTTGACAAAACCGGCCATTTCATGTTAATCAATTAGATTATATTCCTTCAATTATTTCAACAACCTTTTTTATTTATGTATTTCGATCTATCAAATGTACTTATTACAAATGTACTTATTAGCACAACAATACAAGCAAAATGATGACTTGCAAATCCTACCGTATCTGTAGTACATCATAAAATGAGCTTAGTGATTATGCAGAAAAGTGCGAAATGTGTACACAACAACTTTTTATATGTACCAACATGAGTTTTCAAGAGTAATGAAATTTGGAGAAATAGGTAGGAGTGTCAATATTAAGTTCAAATAATATTCGCATTTATGATTTTCTGATGGTACTGCATTACGAAAAATATGGTGTGATAAAGACGTATGTGAATTTTTTTGTACTGAGAGATTTTTTTCTGGAAATACGGCAATAATGAAACATAGCGTAGAGGAAAGTGGAAACATACGAAAGTTTAAAATGCCATGTGGTGAATTATGAGTTTAATTCTCATGTAGCAAAGGTGCTTAGTAAATGATCCTACTGGATGAGATTCGGTAGGCTTGATGGCCGAAGTATTATTCTCTCACTAGTTTGAACCTGGTGGCGAAGATTTTATAGTGGAATCCTGATCTCTTCTAGGGAGCTTCGTGGAGAACACTTCAAGATCTATGTTCAATCCATCAAATAGAATGTAAAACTACGGTCTTGTTGACGCCTTTTGTTTAGAGCATACTAATTCTGACAACTTGTATCTATCCAGCCTTCGCTTTATTTTTGTCTTCACCGAAATTACCAACTTGCTATCCAAGATATCGGCAATGACTATTAAATTTATTACCCATTGGGACGCCAAATCTGTAGACTTTGGTAAATTATACCAGGAAGGCAAGTTTAATTAACAAAATGATGTACTTTTTACCCCACTAGGCCTTCCCTATCATCTCTAAAGGGAAGCAACGAAGACGGAACATATGTAACATCGGCATATTTGAGTGCCGAGAAAATGGGAAAAAGAGGAGAAGACTGCTTCTCTGCATTCCCATCCTGCAGCATTAATTTACTGGACCTGATGTCTTCGATGGCTTCTGTTTAGAAACTCCAACTAGTTTTTTTCTCAACTAAACGAGTAAAAACTCAAGAATATGAATCCCAATCTGGGGAGTAAATCTCAGTGAATTCAGAGTAAAGTTTCAATAAAAATCTTTTATAAATGATGTGGCTGGTCATTGGGGAAAAATCAACTTTTCTTAGAATCAAGCTTTGATCTAGTTGATTGATACTTTTACTAGCGCAAAGTCGTCTTATATAAGAATTAATAACAGCAACATATCAAAATAATCAGGTAATCCTCGCATCCTTAGTATCTCATAACAACTACAGTGAATGTAATTTCACATTAATTTCACTGTAGTTGATATCAGATACTAAAATATAGCTAAAAATTCAGGTATCTTCACAAAAATGCGAAGTATGCCTATGATTGAATTTAATTGGCGTATTTTTTCGGACATTTACATCACTGAACACTGCACTGAGAGTAATACAGTACCGGATGCAGGCCGGGCGGAGAAATTGGGAACGGGGTTCGGGAATTTTTTGCGCCAGGAATGTGAATGAACGGCAAAAGTCCATGGGCTTTGGTAAGAATTACGCCATTCCATGACCAGGAAACCTGTAACATTAAATTTTTCCAATGGAAGGGATAATAATGGAAATTTAGATACTCAATAAATTGAGGAGGTTTAGAATCGGAAAAAAAATGTCAGAGAAAGAGCTTGAGTCAATGAAAAGTCGGAGAGAGCGAAAATTCCGATTTAAATCGTATGCGCTGGTATAAAAGCCTATTACTTGACTACTACTAAGAAAAATTACATGGTGAATAATAAATGAAACCCGAAATTTATTGGCCCTATTTTGAGGATGTTGAAGTTAAATTTTATACTCGAAAGTCAATTATGGACAAAAATGGTCAAGTATCGAATAACCAACACACAAACTTTGTCCGCGAGAGTTTACACACAAATGACGATACGTAGATTGACTGGAATACCACTGAAAATTAAACAGCGTTCGACTAAAAGCAATAATCTCCCATATCACAAAGAGATACTTGTATGCGTGATCAGAAAATTAGCTGAAAGCTTCACACGGTCTGTAGAAACGGGCTTTTGACAAACCTTAAATTAAATTTCACAAGTTTTATATCGTATTCGGTAAATTTTTGTGTTGACTTCGAGTAAAAAGCCAATTTAAGATATGAATTCTAGTATCGTCACATGTTTCTTCATAAACTCAAGTTTTTCACTTCACCGCAATTGGTAACATCATTTCAAAAATAGAGGTTTGCGTTGGCAAAAACTGCGGTATCCGTTACTCACTTTTTCTAACGTATCGTACATGCCTGTGGCAAGAGGTCCCGTTCAAAAACTTGCCATTTATTGGCGAATCAATTACTCACTGAGCAAAATGGTCCCCCACGTTTTCGAAAGGAGTCAATAAACTGGGTGACTCGTATTTATCCTCGCCTTCAACACGTATCAAATTATAAATAAAGGAGCAAGACCACACCTTATTCCTGAAACGAAAAGTAGATGTGGAGCACATTGGTACCAGCAAGGATGGAATGATATCAAATGTCCACAAAGAAAGTGTGATCCACCCATTGTTATTGCTTATTTGTATAAATAATGCTAACTTCATAATTAACTGCAAAAACGAAGTATTTTCTCACAATACAGCCAGTAATCCGTGAATATGCTCAAAAGGAGTACCTTAAAGTTCTCTTATTTGATTTTTACAACGTTATCTTGCTGTGTCAATTGGGCTTGCACTTGATTTTATGAAATGCACTGCACTATGCTTATTGTGAAAGATATCTCACCAATATAATACCTATAAGAATTTGAGATGAAAATATTAAGATATAAGATAGGTCAAAGGTTCGAGAATCACCATTATTTTGGTACTAACGTGTAGAAAATACACCTGGAACAAGTGTGACGCAGCCTTAATGTGACTTGGATTTCTTAAGCGAATGTCATAAAGGTCCATGATGAGAAAGTTAAAAATGAGATACAACTTCAATCTATTTACGGTAACACCTCGAGTACCTCGTAGGCACGTGGGACCGAGCAATGGAAGTCAATCCAAAATATTTATCGAAGAACACTGCATAAGGAGGCGAATCTTGATGCGATGTCGACCGTCTTTTGCTAAAATTGTTGTTGCAGGTTAATAGCGTTCCAGAATCCTCCGATAGGTGGCTCAGTTACCAACTGGATCCTTGTTGACAACGAGTAGTGCATTGTAGTGAAGCGAGTCCGTTGTGAATACGTGCGGAAAAACGACGAAAATTAAAATTTGTCCCCAATTTCTGTGACTTTACTGAACTGAAGTTGTGTATTTTTATTTTAGCAGTTGACCTGCATTTTCTACAATTCAATTTCATATTTGATCGTTTGTTTATAACGGGTAACCAGTTGTTTTAGACTAAGATTAATTTTCCAAGGGCTCCAATTAAAGAAATTAAATGCCTGATGTGTTTTTTCAACTCCTAAAGGAATATTTTGCTTGTTCCCCGTAGAGGTAAGAGATAGACCACGCTAATGGAGCCAAATTATTCACGATGATTAGTTGGCTGTGTCAATTTAAGTAATGACATTCATAGCGAGATAGGGCACAATAGCCTTGTTTTCATATCTATCCCGCCGGAAGCACAAACTTGCGGATTCTATTCGCAAGTTTGACCAACCACATCAGCTGATTTCGCTAGCGGAGGTTTCGAAATACGTAAATTGGCATCGAATAACCGGAAATGAACCAGCTTTCGTATTAATTGCATTAATTATTATTTCAATGCACTCTGTTCCCTTATCTTGCATCATAAATTAGAAATTTTAGGGTGGAATTCGGTAAATGAATCCACCGATCACATCATCTAATGCTGTAAGCCCTCGGTGTCATTTATTTATTTTGCGACGCTCTCGAGAGTTTTCTCGTCGATGACTCGGTATCTAGGGTGCATAAATCTACTATCCAATGCCTTAAAGTATCACTTGCAGTATAAATCATCGTACTGGCGGAGAAAAAGGGGACGTAAAAACACGTATAGTTAGCCCAGAGACGTCTGCTATAAGGATCAATTACTTAAACAGCGCAGCCTGTGGCCAAAAGTGGAACTTCAATTCTTTCGCTTCTATTGGCAACAGAGTCGAGATGGGAGTTTTCCGTCCTTATGCAGTGTTCTTGTATTTATCAATGGAGTATAGAGAATAGTCGCAAGCTTCGTTCAAAATATGTTTCGGGCAAGCAGAGAGTCTTGCAGAGCTAATGGAAAGTTTTGATTGGATGCCGCTATGTATTTACCGTCGGAGGGTACTGGCTAGCCTCAGATAGACCTGGAAAATTCACATGATGCGAGTTTCAGGATGGTGATGTGAACATTAATTTAACATTGCAGTATGTATCCAAAGATCATGTAGAGGCGACAAAAGTGAAGTGTAAGTTTGAGCAATAGAAGTTTTGAACGTAAAATACAAGCTTGAACCCAATTAATAGAATTTTCACGTGTGCTATATCCCTAACCTATTTTGCTTTTCCCTTACTTTTCCACAGCTGTCGTCCCAACACTTTGTCACATATCCCTCCGGTGGATGGCAGAGTTATATGTGGATTTAGATTACACACCAAGAG
Source organism: Ceriagrion tenellum (assembly GCA_963169105.1). Classification (NCBI taxonomy): domain Eukaryota; kingdom Metazoa; phylum Arthropoda; class Insecta; order Odonata; family Coenagrionidae; genus Ceriagrion; species Ceriagrion tenellum. The sequence goes on along the minus strand of OY720641.1, from coordinate 74,618,576 downwards.
AGCATATTGTATGAGTTTAAATGAGAGTTGGTAAAAATTAATATAAGGCTTACTTTGGCACGGTTCCTACCGAAGGAAATAATTGGGTCGCTATTTTACATCGTTTGTATGTGATTTGCATATTAAATTGAAATTAGTATCACATCAATATTCATAGATCGTTGATATTAATGGTGAATGGATTTCATCAAAGGATTGTAAAAAATTATTTTGCAATAGAAATTGATATGGCATAAATTTGATTCACTCTTGTGCATTTTAATATAGTTCAATACTATTTCATACCTTCCACACATTCCGATATTTGGGCAATATATATTATTTAACTGTAGAATACTTTTTGTGTATTATTTATCCCTAAATTATGCACAAAATTATCTCATACTATTAAACGAGCAACTCTTGTATATTTATATGTTTAGACATCGGTATGTAAATATTTTTTCGAAAACTACCGAATTCTCCTGAAAGTCGGTATACAAGGATTTTCCGGTTCGAGAAATTCATAGGACTTTAGGCCTGAGGGCTGTAAAAGCCCCAAGGCCCCGAAAATGGGCCCATATTTTACTCGGAATCAATGAAGTGTTTCTTTTCTTGCTTCATATATTGATTTCAATTAAGATGGTTTAAATTTTCTCTATCGGACGGCAGAAAGAATAAAATATTAAATTCTTGCAATTGATTTTTCAGTACACTTCGATTTTGCTTAAAATTCTGCCCCGTTGTCCCGGATTCGTGAGAAAATTTCTATTATATTATTTCGTTCCGGTTTAACACTTTTTTTTCGTTCTTTAATCTGTCTCCTGGATTTTCAACTGACTCTTTAGGGAGAGTGTAGCAGTCAATTTTGGAATTCTATACTTGGCCTGGAAATAAACTCACATTCGGAAGGAGTGTTATACTTTCACTGGGGAGGAGGGGAACCAAGTACGTTCTGATTTTGAAATGGGAGGATACTTTTTGAGGAAGGCATAGCTCCGATCGGTCATGGGACTTCCTTTTTGTTAGCTAAGGCCAACTGGGTGTAAACTTTTAGACCTAACAGTTGAAAAGGTGCACAATGGACCACTTTAGGTTCTTTTCGTTGTTAGTAAATATGCGAGTTGGTCAAGAATAAGGAGATTTTTTAGATTTTTAGTTAAGAATTGGGAATGGGGATTTGCCGAATTTACTTGAATAGAAATTCCAGAAGATATAATCTTCAAAGGGAATTTCATCGAGGATGTTTATTGGCATTGTATTGCCAACAATAGCTACAGAGAAATGAAATATCGAGCAATATAAGCTCCTTTAAATAAAGACGTCACAAAAATTAACACTGACAGAAAATTTACCACAAGAAATCAAGTTTTACACCCTCTATGACGCTATCACAGACCAGTCCGAAGGTGGCCTTGAATTTACATCAGAATGCTTGAATCATGTTAATATTGCGGATTTTCCACCTCAAAAACTAAATTAATTAAAACTAACCTAGCTAATTATATGATCTCTTGATATGGGCGTATGAGTATGCAAACATTTCCTCGGTAACTACCGAACCTATTCTTCTGAGAGTGGATACGTTAAGGTATAAGGAATCTATTGAGCCAACTTCAGTTATTGTTAAGTCTCTATCATACATAAACGTACTCTCTATGACGCTATCACAGACCAGTCCGAAGGTGGCCTTGAATTTACATCAGAATGCTTGAATCATGTTAATATTGCGGATTTTCCACCTCAAAAACTAAATTAATTAAAACTAACCTAGCTAATTATATGATCTCTTGATATGGGCGTATGAGTATGCAAACATTTCCTCGGTAACTACCGAACCTATTCTTCTGAGAGTGGATACGTTAAGGTATAAGGAATCTATTGAGCCAACTTCAGTTATTGTTAAGTCTCTATCATACATAAACGTACGTACATAAATACATACATATATAAATATATAAACAATTATATTACAAAATATAATAATAATTATTTGGCATCGACGATACTCCCGTGCTGCCGTATGCCCCTGGAGATATTGAGTCCGTCGTGGAGAACGATAAATGCACCATCTGGTGGAATTACTCCTTTTCTACCACCAGGCAGTGGGAGGCGACCAAGCCTGATATCGTTCTCCTAGACCACCTCTCACGCTCCATGTTCGTGATAGAGTTTTCGGCCCCGTCTGAAACGAACATGGATACAAAGGAGGCGGAGAAACGGACGAAATATCAAGACCTGCTTTTTGAGCTTCGGCAAATGTACCCAGGACACTCTTAAACTGGTAGCCCTCACCGTAGGTGTGCTCGGAGGAGTTAAGGGCTCGCTGCTGGAGAACATCAAGTGCCTTCCGTCCTGCGTGGTACAGGCGGAGTCACTTGCAGCTCGCATGCAGAAGGCCGTTATACTTGGGTCCCTCCGTCTACTCCGTACGCACGACCCAACAGCAGCGTAGCCACCAATCCGATGGGCGTCGGACGTGGCTGCGATAACTGCCAAACCCCTCCCGAGTCCTCGGCCGTTATGACGGCAATGAAACCCGATGTTTGCCGAGGACTCGGAGCGGGAAAGTTACCAAAGTAACGACACAAGATGATAATTATAATAATAATCTTTATTCATCACAGAGCATTGCATAGTGTTTTAGATGACGTCGTGTAAAAAGAGATAAATAAATACTTAAAAATTCATTGATACATTAACACATATATCACATCATAAATTGCATATCAGCAAAATCCATTTCAAAGTGTTCATCTAGATAGTACAGTGGGTTGTTTTTTAACCAATCCTCAATTACAATTTTAAATCTATTACAGTCAACCAACCCTGCAGTCTGTGGTAATCTATTATAAAAATTTAATGCCACTTAAAAGTTTGTAATTTTGAACCAGCTAAGATTATTGTAAAAGTAAAAAGAAGCGTAGGTATAGTTTTCTACAAATTACAATCTTAAGTTGCCTGTAATCCAAAATGTGATACTCTAAAAACTCTAAAAACTGGTTAAATGTTTTACACAACCTGCAATGCATTATGTCTATGGTGTTTTTATGTCTGGTGCCATGACCATGCACACTGCTTCTCAATCTGAATTTATCAAGGTTATCTTTTACATAAGTCAAACAATGATAAATGAAGAAGTTAAATATTGTCATTACACTCAATCCGACAAAGAGTGGACGGCAATGGTCCTGATGGCCAGAGTTGAGGATGTCCATGTTATTCAAAAGTAATGATACATTTTGTCAACCGAGAAAAGCTCGGTCCCCCGGTACTTACTATTCAATGACTCTAAATAATAAAATAGATAATAAATAGTGCTAATATAACTTCCCCGTCAAGCATCACGGACATTAATTTTATGCTAAACATCATACATATCATTCTTATCATATCCTTATACACTCTTTTGAAGATGGAAAAATATACAATTCTCTCGAGAAGAAACCATCACTTACGTCAAGGACCTAATGAAACCTATTTCTTAGGAAAAAATTATGTGGAGCCTTCCATAATTTCAATTTATTGCCAATCATTGCGCGTATAAATTATATGATACGAAGTCACTCGCACAGGTGCATTTACACTAAAGGATGAAATTTTCTTGGCGAATCATTCATTTATCTTGGAAGCTTAGGCATAATTTTCTACAAATTACAATCTCAAGTTGTCTCCAAATCCAAAATGTGATACTCTAAAACTACAAAATGAACACCGTATAACTCCTTACCTATTTGACTATATATCATCCAAATGCGATAAAAGATACTTATGATTCGTTATCGGACTTGTTTATCTTATATATTCGTAAGATATTCGGTTTCATCAATATTGTCATTCGTCAAGAGGACGGTTCTTCTAAAATTTATAATTTTGAGCAAACCTACGAATTTTTCCTAAAAACTTTTATGAATTTGAAAATAAAATAAAATTTAAATTTAAGATAAAGAAGAAACTTTCCATTTTTGTTTCATTTTGTATCTAGTGACGGTTGACTACGCCCTCCGGCGTCCGATTGTGTCTCCTCCTATATTCATCCTACCGTATATCTTCCTCCAGTTCTATTTCCTCGAGCTATTTTTGAATTCCATGTATCCACTTTCCTCTTGGACTGCCTAGTTTTCTCCAACCAAGCGTTTTCCATTTAAGGGTCTGATTTAGGAGCCAATTTTTCCTTGCGCTTTACTGAGCTATGCCATCCGCGTTCTGCTGCAGCATCACCAGGTCCTGCGGCTTTTCCATTTATTTAGTTGTTTTGCATAATTGCATACTTCGTTGAAAAATTTGTAAATTATTTGATCCATTTTGAGCTCTTTAATAATAAAATTGATTATATTCTGTAAATACTCGGTATTGTAAAAGTTTACTTCGTTGGAAGGGAAATTCAGCGGTGTAACAACGAACCAGAATTCGTATGATTGACTTTTGAAAATCTTATCAGCCAAACAAATGACTTTTGCTGATGTGTGGAGCACAATTTCGGAATTCTCTCTTAACGTCTTGTTTTTTTTTCCAGAAAGAAAGCTTGCTCTCTAAATCTCGCCTCAAATTTGTCACTCACTATTAATGCATAATCTTCGTAAGTTCATCGTCTATTTCAACATCTGCATACAATTTTGCTTTCAAATATCCATCATATCTCTTTAAAAGCATGCAAAGTTAAATTGGGTAAATTGATGCCAAAAAATTAGCGAAAACGATATTTACGATCGTTATTTATCAAATTTTGTTCATTAACAATAACTTCTGTTACTTTTTTAAATTTTGAAATCCAATTTGTTGCATTCACGCACTCTCGGCTGTCACCTGATGCATATAAACTGATATAATGGCATATTCGCTGATGCCCTGATGTCGATGGACGACTCGTATATTGAAATGTTGATCGAGATGGAGATTTTGACCCAGTGGAAAACCCGAGTAACCTTCAACATCACAATTCGCCGGGAAAGCCTTGGATCTTTCATCGCACCCGTCTGTTTCAACAGCATGGGGATTCAAGGATGCATACGTGCATGCATTAATACATACATCACTTTTGTAACCAATGAGTAAACCACCTTTACCTTGATACATATTGATAAACATTCAATACGAGGGATTATTGAAATCACTATCAACTGCAGAGGGCATCAAGAGACAATCAACTGAGAAATAGGAAGAGCTCCAATCCTTTTATCGAGTGTTTGCCAATTAGTCGTGTACTTTGCCTTCCTCTTAAGTAAGCAAGACTTCTTTTATGCAAACGGATCACCATAACTTTGTGTAATTAACAAACTAATGTTCACAAGAGTGAGTTTAAATTACTTAATGGTTATGATATTATATTATGTGATAAGAAATATTTTGGGGCCCTTAATATTTCCTTGTTTCCCATGCAAGCTTTGTTGTTTGTACCCCCATATAATCATAATTTTGACGAATTAACAATTGGACTTATTATCTTGGAAACCAACAATTTCAACCAATTGGCTGATTACTTTCGTGATGCCTATGCATTCAAAAACCTATCCGGTAAAAGATGGTAACCCCATCTTATGTTTCCTGCATCAAACAACCCAACCCCAAGCCTGTCGCGTTAAATTCTCAGCATATATGATCAAAACAGTTTCACTGTCTGCAAATAATCTTAAATGCGTATCCACACCTTCCGTTTACTATGTCTGTCCACTTTTATGTGCAACGTAAAATGCTTGAATTTCTCTAATGTGCTAACCTTCTTTCCCATCCGTCAGCTCCTATATTCGGCGTACGTACACACGAGCTCACTCCCGTCTACTTTGTAAATTATCTTGAACCAACTACACAAGCTAATATCTGTCCTATAAATGAATTTGTAACATCAAAACTCAACTTCAATTCGAAGTTTAATTTATTTTCCATCGGAAAATTGGCATTCTATCGTTATATTAAACTAGGAAAAAAGCTATAAACGGAACCTTGTGACTTTTTTGTTACGCCAGCATAGCATCGCAAGCAAATTAAGACATTTAAGGGTATATAAAGCACCAATCAACCTGAAGATGATGTTGAATCATGAGAGTTATTCAAGTTCTAACTAATAATTTGTGGAAATTGCAATTTTTTTATTATACAATGTTAGTATAGAATTTTGAGTAAGCTTTGGATAAAATGGCAATATCAATTCCCTCTCCCTGTGAAAATACCAATTCATCAGCGATAAAATTGTAGTTTGGAATGTAAAATATAGCCAAACAAGTTGGTCGTATAGTTCCATGTCTAGAGTCTGTTAATACGGAATAGTCCCGAAAAATTATTTTTACTTCTGAAAGATTGCCGCTGGGCAACTTACGCGTCGATAGTGGGTAAATGAATTTTGTAAAACTTGACGAGTTCTTTTATTCAAGTACCATTATAAAGTTTCATTGAGTTGTAATTCAAATTTTATTGATAATTTATTATTTCCACACGATGAAATTGTATTTTATATTTCATTATTATGTTCCATAATTGAAAAAATTCATTTTTCCTAGGCCGTGGCGGGTCAAGGTCTATACCTACTTACCTGATATAGAGTATTGGAATCATTTGTGGAGATATTTATCGTGTCATGAAATTGTTTTTGCTCATTTTAGTGTCCATATAAAATCTCTACTTCCCAAAATATGTAATCTAGAAAATTGGAACATTATTAAACTAAATTCATATTTTTATCTGTCAACTTATGATCTTTTATATTTTTTATAGAATATATTTTATTCTGAATTTATGTGCTAAATTTTAACATAAACTTCAAATTAGAATGTAAAGCAATGTGGCGTAGTATTGTTAAATTGAACGTAAATCTTCTTTCACAGTCTAAAAACTCTACATAATAAAAATAAATGAGTTAATTGCATTTCATTCTTCTACCTTAAAATTTTTAATCGATTTTACTGCATAATTCTTACCTGGCACTATCTTTGAGGACCCATTCCGTTCCACTTTAATTAGGTCAAAGGATCTTCACTCCTCTGCTTCGGCTCGATATGAGTGGAAAGGATCCTGGCCTTTTTTCCCCTTCAAATCTTATTCCGAATTCCGTCGCCCCTAGCTTCCAGGCGTCGTCAATGCAGCGCCGCGCCGGCCGACGGCTTATCAATAATGAACTCCTTTTCACCCGATTTGCCGAGAGACAATTCGGAAAGCTATGGGGACCACGACTTGTTCCCGGCAGAGCTGGTTGTGAATTATTCAGTCCCCGTGACGAAGCAATGCTCTTTTGATTTTGCCTTGCTCCCTTTTCATGGCATGAGATTTCTAAAATTCCAATGCATTTTTAGTCGTCCGGGTATATTTTTCATTTTAAATCAGTCATTTCCCCCTCACCATGTCTCGCAGGGGACATTGAGGACCGCCCCGACATAACGAGAGGAGCTTGGCAAGGGTCCAATCACATTCTGAAATCCTCCGGATATAGTTTTAAGCGAAGGACGTGTCCCTTGATGGTAATCGAAAGCGACAAGGCAGGAATTCTAATCGAGGTAATAATGTATTATTCCTTTTGAAGATGCAAATAGGGCACGAATTTTGTAAATTTATATCTTTCATTTTTTCCAAGAAGCCCCGCAAAACTTCTTTATTCCAGTGTTTTCCATGGTCTTTGCTACAAGTAGCGCATTGAACTGAAAGTTATCTCATATTATAGTATCGTCCAATTTATTAAAAAATTTCTTAAATGGTTCCAAAAATATTAGAATTATTTTTTCTTATGCTCTGCCATGGCTGCATAAAATACTTGCCACCTATCTCTAGGTTGTTTGCTTATTTTCACTTACAATACGATTTCCTACGGCTATGCATAAGGTTTACGGTGGACACTGGGCCGTAACATTGTATTGGTATTACGCTGAATTGGATGTCCATAAATGCTTGGAGAGTGGATTGATAGGGTAAATGGCCATTGGGATTATTCTATTTTGACCTCTGATAATATTTTTGAGGCATGTAGGATTATTTAAAGATACATATAGAGGAATTTTAATGAGAACTACACAATTCTGAAGGTTGTAATAGTCATTTCTTATACTTTACTCAATTATACAGTTATACCACATGCTGATGAGCTATAACATCCTATAGAGAATGTATACTTTCTACATCACAAGCAGATACAAGGGGTGTTTCTTCTTCAATTTTTCTACTATTACTTAATTTCAGTAGCAATGTTTTGGTTCAATTAATTAATATTTAGTGCTCAATTTTAATAATGTTTAATTTCATTATTTTGTAAATTAATTCATTAAATTTTATTAATTATTTGATTTGTCTTTGCCGATATTAAAATCAAAATGAACTATTATTTTTCATCATCATAGCAGTTTAATAGCATTTCAAAAATTTATAATATATTGCCATGAGACTTACATCGTAAGATGGACTCCATTTTTACGTACTTGACAATGGTTTTGTAATCAAATTGATCCTGCCAAACCCATTTTTGGCCCGTCGATGGGTTTAAATGTTGAAAACATAATATGCTATTCAGTTCTTAATTTAACACAGCCTTAGCTAAATAATTCATCATTAAATATATATTTTTAATTGCTTTGGCGCAAATGCTTTTATAGTCGTGGAGTTCTAACAACACAAACTAAAATCCCTTTGCTATGAATTATATTTACCTATGAGTCATTTTTCCGAGTTTCTTAATTTAGCATTTTGTATTTTCTCGCAATATTTTAAATTTTTCTGCAAACTATTAAATACCGTTGGTTACTACATTCACCTCAAATTTATTCTTATCTACGATAAACAGTTATATGTTGGCGTATATAGCCAAAGATTCTATCCTCCTACACATGCTTTCTTGCCATTAGTAGTCCATATCCATTTCTATTCTACATCTACATCTACATACTACCCTGTGAGCCGCCGTATGGACATGTGGCAGAGAATGTTAGGTTACCAGTCGTGTAAAAATGTAAGGTTTTTGGCGGTGGAATGGTGACGCGAATTATGGGAGTGTATATAGTGGAGCTCATTTTTTATTGTGGTCGCTTATTGTACGCGGTAAAACGAGTTTTTGTATCTATCTGCTCGGCAGTGTATCTCTTCTATTTTATAGCTTCTGTAAGAGTTAGAGATGTAACGAGGAGACATGATAATATTCTCTGTGTCGCACTGAAAGACTATTATAGTTAATGCTTAAAATTAAAATAAAAAGATTATCTCTTCATGTAAACGTACCCATTTTGTTAACACTTAAGTACCAAAGGGGTTGTTTTAATCGCTATTCATGAGAATCCATGACTTCGGATTGAATTTCCCCAGCCTATGCTTATCTCTTATCTTTTATTTTTGTTGGCAGGAGAGTGTTTCAGCCGAGTGAGGCCGCAGGTATCAATGATTCTTTTAAAAATCAAAAATTAATTAATGTGCCCTATTTTTGTGGGTTGTAGCAACTCCGACTTGTTTAGCTTGCACTCATAAGCTGAACAGTTTGGAGCATTACCTCAAATGGTTACTCCATATCTTCCTATTTATCCTTCGTCAATATGACCGAAAGGCCATCACGTATCTATTTATTTATTTAAGACAAATAAACTCCAAGAACAGCAGCTGACGCCTTTACATTGGGTTTAATGAACAGAAAATGTTAAAATATCAGTAATAATAACAGTAAAAACAAAACATACATTTTTAAATCTAAAAAATACGAAAAATATTTTTTTTTATAATAAAATTTTAATGTTTAATTTTAACATAAAAACAAAAGGCAAGTATGAGGCGAGAATGACATGATGTTACGCATAACGTTTCAGTTGGGAAGAAGCGACGTTGCGTAATGAGAACAGGTCAAGGGTAGTGTGACTATTAGTTAGGGCATCGAATGATGAAGGTTGGCGGTAGAATAGTGATCGTTGGGAAATGGATAGATGGAATTTGGGTGTATGTAATTGACTCACAATGCGAGTGGTGCGGACTGGGAATCGGAGTGAAAAATAGGATAGAAGATCAGAGAGGAAAGACTCGTTCATAATGGAGTGCAGGAATTCAAGGTCTTAGGTACCGTGAAAGGTATGTAAAGCCCAGTCCATACTTACTACGAATAAAGAGAGTCTTGCAAGTATATTGTTCCACTTGAATAATTACAGATAGCTACGTAATAGAAGCCAATAATAATTGAATTTCTGTCCAGGTGGATTGTTACATGGTAATGCACGTCGAAACGGTCGGTGATTACTGGTCTAAATGAAGTTCGCTACAATTTTTAATATATGTGATAGAGGTAAGATGAAATCAACTAAACGATACCGCGGACCTTATGCATCACGCACCAAAGGTGTGAAAGCTATGGTGCTGATCAGCTGATTTCTGTTGAGCAGTATTCTACGCGGAAATACTTTTGTTAATGGTAACCGGTTACACTTACGTAAAAAGGAGTAACTTTTGGTACTAAAGGTGTGTATCATGGTATATTACCATAGATAGCGTAGGTTATCTCCGAGATTCGGGATAATTGAACGTCGTTTTTGACTATCGCTCAACGTCACAGTCACTGTTATATTACAAGACCTCTAAACATAAAATTAGAAGGGCCAAATGTTTAACATCTCCTTTCTCACTTACGTAGTGATTTTAAGGGGTTTAAGTCGAATATTATATAAAACAGTTATGTAAGTCGAATATTATTTAAAACGGTTAACGAAGTCGGTTATATAAAATATATAACCCAAAGTTCGAGATTAGAAAGTGGATAGGTTCTTTTAATAAAGTTTACAATTAAAATTTGTATCCTCACTGGTACAATTTTATGATCTACGAACTACGGATGAAACTTGCAATTGTAGATCCTTAATGCGAATTACATCATAATTCAGCCAATATTGACGCCAGGTTTTGCTCCTTTCTCTTATGTTCTAGTATATTTTCAATCCCTTATGGTGCGAACATTAATTATTAGTCACGTAATTTTCAACACGACTTAAGTAATACATAAAAAAGAATTATGATCTTGAAGAGGTAACAACTTTAGTACAGGGGTTGGGGTAGAGAGAATACGTTAGAAGACAGCGAGAAAAGTTAGAGTAAGCTAAATGAGGGTTCTTGGATGGACTAAGTGATGGAATTCCAACGAAAAGCGTGGGGATTGTGACGTCTTTGGCGCCAGACCCGCCATAAAACCAACCAACCCATTGTGAGTTTTCTTTCAGGCTTTTATTCGTATTTTAAAGAGCTCCATTGGTTTGAGGAAAAAGGTTTAGGGGGAATCGAACAGCAGGGTGAGGGAGAATAAGCGATGGAACAAGCATAGGCAGGGGGTGAAGAACTGTTTGTTGCGTGGAGATATTCAACAAAAGAGAGATTTTGGTCGTTTCCTTCCTCGTATGTGGGCGGAAACCAAGGACACGAAAAACTCTCCTCAATCCAAATTTCCGACCCCAACCCCATCTTCCACCTCTCCCAAGACTACCCCTTGTGAGCCACAAATACCAAGGCGGAGTGCTTGGAGACGAAAAGGAATATAATAATTGTGTCTCAAGCCGTCTCTCTGGAGCATGTAATCGTATTCGTCCTCTCTTTTAATAGTGAACCGTTGGGGGAAAGGCAGAAGAATGGGATCTTAAGGAGATGTGCAGGGAGAGGAATAGAAAGAAAAAGGCGACATCAAAACCCAAGGGTGATTGAATGTTGCAAGACGGATTGTGAATGTGTTGCTGTCGATTATGCCTGTCATGGAAAAATACAGTAGTAGAATAATTACATAATAGTTTTCCCAATCATGATTGTTAAAGATGTATACAATTTATGGTGGAAAAGTTTTATCAGCAGTGCCAAACGCTTTCTACGCACTCGCGTTATTAACCAAAAGTAAAACTGCAATAACTATGTTAACAGTACATAAGTAATTAAAATAACAAAGTCATGACCCATATATTAACATGAATACTTAGAGACTAGTCGGAGTTGTTAATAAAATTGGTTAAATATGAAAAGCTTATGATTGCAATGGTTTCCAGCTCAACTTTGTGGAAGTTCATTATGAATAATGAAAAATAAAACTTTCATTCTACCAATAAATTTTTACAGCGGCGTCATCTTCAGGTAGTGTAAGAGCGTATCACCTTCACGTAACCTGAAGATAAGGCGGCTGCGTCGAAATTAGTTGTACCGAAATAAAATTGGTGAAATAAAACTAGACAAAAATATATCTTTTTTTCGTTATCCACCTATTTCTCTAACAATTTATAGTCGTAGATTCCGCAAAGTAAACTGCTGTGCCATTCAAATTTGCCAAGAGATGTCTGCAAATCTTTACATAAGGTAAAATATGACTTAGCTGTCCACCAACTTTTTTGATGTGGGACTCATAAGACGGAGAGAGTATCCGCGAAATGGATTGAATTAAAATAATATTCGGTTAAAAACTTAATACTCCTCTAGGATTGCTTCAAATATCTCGGAAAACTGGTCGATACGGAAGGAAAATGAGCGCTAGGTGGAGGATTGAAAGATGTTGGAGTGTAGACGGATGGTCAAGAGAGGGAGTGAACGAGTGAGTTTTCTGTTCGGTATGATGGGATATGAAAATGAGAGGAACAATTAAAAATAGGGAGAAATTTTTTAAATAACTAAGTGAAGATTAACTACACGTAGAATGGATTATGGGGAGACTAAATAGCAAGCGAGAGATGGTGGGAAGGATACTTAATAGATTTTTTCAACGGTATTAATGATTGCAATAGATAAGTTTTAAGAAAGTGTGTATTTTGGAAACTTCGCAGTTTTGTCCGGGAAACATCGTACTACACTCCTCATGCATGGGAGAATCATGGAAGAAGGACCTTTCAATTTCTCGACTGAATGGTAATGATGATGAACTTTTCGGATAGGGTAGATGGCGAGGTATTCCCGGTGATAAATATTTTGACATGTCCGCAAGTCTTATTTCATGCCAGTTTGTGTTTCCTCTATCATCTCTTGTTGAGATTCAATCAATTCTAGAATACAGAATCATTTCTAAATCGGTGACATATTTAATGAATCTCAAAATTCGTATTTTTTCATAATTTCCTATCTAGAAGTCTCTCTTTCACGTGTGCTTAAATCAAAATTCCATTCACTTTCTAAACCAAGCTTCAATCCTACACAGTTATGTTAGGAGAAGTGCACTTCGCTAATCTACAGTTTTTGTGTGTAAAGTGATTATTTATTGTTTAACCTTTAAATACCACAGTTCGGTATAATTTATTGTGGCGTTTCCTCACGTTGTCAGTTTTATCTGTATCCTGTCTTCTGACAGTGAAAAGACTGGATAATCACAATGACATGTACCTACTTCTGACGGAATAGTATTTTCAACAGATTTTACTAATACTCTCGTATTAAAGAAGTATATGGAGTTTTATACTTCTATTCTATATGGGTTTTAGGAAGAAATTACAGTTAATTTTAAGCCAATAAATTTAACTCTCCTATCTTTGCAAAGGCTATATCCTCGAATATCCGGGGCCGCAAGAAAGGGCAGGACGAAATAACAGGGCCACAAAGTTTTTTGAGTCAACGTAAACTTACCTCCTTTGAACTTTGAGCTTACTCTGACCTCAATTCTCCTTTATTTGAAGAGTTATATCTCTTTCTGCAGCAAAAACCTATTTCTTATTATGATAGGGGGGGGGGATATAGAAAGACCTTTTTTTTAGGCGGAAAGTTTTTATGTCTTTTGAGAGATATGATATCCACGCTTACGTGAAAAAGTATGGCATTTCATGTTAATTCAAACAATGACGGTCTCCCATTGCCTCATTGTACACCTACAAAAAAGTCCATCTACAAAAAATAATTCTTCTAAAAATACATTGTTTGAGTTATTAAACGATTATTACCCTCATTGCTGTATTTTTTATCTAATTTTGAAAATATGAACATAATCAAAAGAAGTAATGTTAAGTGAAATGTCTTGAAAAAGTCTTCATTGGGGTGTTTCTGTATTTTGAATAAAAAATTGGTATTATTTTTGTTTTCTCCATTCAGTTGTAGTGATCCAATTATTAGCGAAGAAAAAATTGGAACTTTTTATGCTGAATCATAAAAATATGTTTTAAATTTAATTGTGTTTGAAAGAAAATTGGCAATCTTTACAGGAATAAGTAATTTTTTCCACGCCGTGAACTTGATATGTAGACGTCAAATGTACTTTCATTTGGATATAGTTAGAAAATAGTAATATTTGCGCAACAAAATCAGCATATTTATCCATTTATATCGAATGGTCGGTCACCAGTGAATGAGAGAAAGATAAGGAGATACTGGAGAAATCCTCTTTTTGTCATTCCCCTTCACTTTTTGCCCCTTTTCCCTTATTCCTCTCCTCCCCTGTAACCCGTCTCCTGGCAGTCTGGCTACTTCCTCTGTCTGAAGAGGATCAGAGAGATGGTCCAAAAATTGCACATAAATTCCCTTGTGAGTTTTTATTTTTTTGTTCTCATAATAATCGCTACACTTAGTTGATTTTATTTTATGCATATCGCGACTTTTAATACTCCCCTGGACTTATATATAATTATCAACATTTGCTGTCATAAATATTAAGAATGGTTTTGCGCAACTCCCCCCTCTACTCGCAGTGAGCCATATAACTCCTGTGTAAGTTTATATGAACCACGGATATCAATTTTTGTCGCACTGATGGAAACTAAAAAATTGTTGAATATTTAAGGAACAGTAAGGATAAGGAGAGGACCATATGGAACACCTTAGAAAAAAGAATAACAAGATGAATTGGACATACCCTAAGACACAATGGGTTTGTGAAGAACATAAATGAAGGTAGAATAGATGGAAAAGTCCCCAGGGGAAGACCCAGGAATAAGTTTATGAACCAACTAAAGAAGATGGTATATACATAGGAATAGATATCAGGCGGTAAGAGAACTTGCATTAGGTAGGAAAGGGAAAAGAGCTGCATTCAACCAATCTTAGGATTGAAAAACCAATGAATGAGTGATAGATAAGGTGATGTTATTTAACAAGTAGAAACAAAGAAAATTATATCTTACAGACCCTCTTTGCCGTAAAAGACTACTGGAAGATATTAACGACTCAATTTTGTTGGTGTCCTTTTTACTTCAATCAATAATGGCCAGTCTGTCACCTGGCGCGGAGGAAGCTGGGAGAAAACGTTTGTTTAGGAATTATATACTAAATTATCCCGGAGTTGATGACTTGTCTAACTGAAGGAAAACCTACTTGAAGTACCGAAATTTAAACCTCGGGGCCCGGAATAGGAATCCACTGCCTCAGCCATCTTACAGACCTAGTAATTTAACGTGATTAAAATATGTGTCTGTAACGTTTCCGTGAAGGCTTCGGCGGAGTTTTTTTATGTAGAGAATAGTTTTAGGGTCTCCTTCCGTGTTTATCCATTTCTGATGGACAATATTTCGCCAGCGTTCAAGAGGAATCACAGAAAGTTTCGCTGGAACCACAGAAAATATTGAGAAAGCTCTTCGCAAATACAACGTCATGGCGAGGTTCAAGTGCGTTACAAAAACGGCAGGCATCCTCCTCAACTCCAAAGACCACCTCCCGGAAGACATATTAAGAGGAATATACCAAATCAAGTGTAGCTGCGGTAACTCCTACATCGGCCGGACCTCAAGAGCACTGAAATGCCGGTTCCAAGAGCATAAGAGGGCCGTGAAAATGGACAACTCCACCATTCGGTGGTCGCAGACCATCAGTGGAGTGAGCCGACGCATTGAATTGATTTTGACAGCACCGTATTTTTGAAAAAAGAAGACTGCTATTTCCCTATAATCATACGGGAACCAATAGAGATAGAAAAAAACACCAACAAATTTCAACCGAGAGGACGGCTACACCCTCGCCACCGCTCGGAAACGGCTCTTCAACAATACGGACCAATCACGACACACCGCCACCCGAAGGCACGAAAACGAAATAACATAAAAGGACGGACCAAACTCTATACCCACATTTCATTGGACCTGAAGAAGCCAGCTCGAACGTTGGCGAAATATTTTCCATCAAAAATGGATAAACGCGGAAGGAGACCCGAAAAACCATTCTCTACATGTGTGTGTAACAACTTAAAATACGTGAAAGTCGTGAATTGTGGTAGGAAAAAGGAATTTTTACTCGATTATTATCGGCAATGACTCTAAAAATTTATCGCGAATGTTTGTTTTGCCACAGCGATAAGGGTCCAAATTAGTATCTTCCTATGGCTATCATAAAAACGGACGTTTGAGAAAGCTCACCCTTCAAATAAGTCTTTCACTAAAACATCTTCTGGAATCAGCTTTTGAATTCCTTAACCTTTTAATTCACTTCCGTAAGAATACAAAAATGTGCCATTTGTTCAAGTGGCAATGGGTGGGAGCATGATTTTAGCTACGTCGGGCAGTTTTCTATAGAATTGTTTATGCTGTTGCAGTAAATAAAGAGAGATGAGGGATTATGATTGTTTGATTCACTTTGGGATCTGTTTTTCGGTCAATCTGTCAAATATATGATGAATGACTATTTTATTGAATTGCTCTAACACCAAAGCATTCCATTTATCACGGAGAACCTATGTCATTAGCTTCTATGGTGCTCTGTTATAATACGTCTGATTTTTTTTCATTTTTCACGCCATTCCTCTGAAAAATTAGTTATTTTTTCTATCATTACCTAGTTTCTGCAATGCCATTTGAAAGTCTTCTGGTGGACGAGGGAAGGCTGACATTATCGACTATACTATTGATCAGTACTAATTATAAAATGACCTTGAGTCGCACAGCATCCCAAGATTTGCTTTCTCAAATTCCTTGTAATTATGAGACCCTTTACTTAGGAGATTATCCGAACAGAATAAAATCATCGCTAATTAAAAGGACGGATGGACCCAACTTGGGATCTTCAGATCATTGTGGATGAGGCAGAGGCTTCCACGGAAGCGGAAGAGGGGGGCAGATATGTCTTGATTTGCAAGGACCCCGGCGGGGGAGGGGCGTGGGGGGTAATGGGGGGAAAGGAGAGGGAGAAAGGACGATGGAAATACGAACCGCTGCAGACGAGTGGGGAGGAGGAAGTAAAAGTTAAGATGGGAGAGAGAAAGGCTTTTGCCAAGGAATCACTGGGGGTTATCAAGGCTCGGAGACGCGCAAACACTTAAGAGCAGGCCCGAGGTCGAAGAATATTTATGTCCGAGTGAGGGGGCGGGAAGGAGGGGGGAGAGAGGACATTGAATGGGAAAGAAACGATTGTCAAAGTGGAGAGGAGCTGGAAGGGCAGGAAAGAATAATGCCCTTTGGAGTGGCAGCGGACGTTTTATCAGACCGGGGTGGGGGGCGGGGTTAGCTGGGAGGGAGTGGGGGGATAGTTCTGGAGGGCCTGGAAGAAAGACTGACTTGGCCGGAGGAAAAGCGATGCCCTGGATGAGGGAGACTCTGGAAATGAGGGAACGGCCCAGCTCTCTGAAAGGGGGAAGAAGACCAAATGGCTCCTTCCCCGATGGATGTGGGAAAGCGGAGACTGAGGGGAGAAGGAGGGGGGAGGATTGAGGGAGGGGCTGGTGCCAGGTTATTGTGGTGGGAGGAGAGCGGGGGAGAGTATTGGGGGGGGATAAAATTGAGACGAATAAATGAGTTCGAAGGAGGAGCGAAGAAATAATATTTATGAGACGAAATGAAGCTTGAGGGAAGGCGAGGCCATTGCGGTCAATGGGAAGACGGTGAAGGGAGAATTGAAGGAGTTGAAGGAAAAGGAGGATCAGGAATAAAAGGGAAGGAAGAAAGGAATGCTCATCCCTGAAAGAGGAAGGGTATCGGGGACAATAGGCAGTAAAAGTGCGGGTGAGGACAAAAATAGCATTGCGTTCTAAGGGGGGTATACGGTAAATAGCCCTCCAGGGAAGATACTCTTGGATGGCAAAGGAAAAAAACGGAATGCTGTAGAGGAAAAATTCTTGCGAAAACTTTCCCTCTAACCATTATACGAAAATATTGGTACGGTAAACAAATGTAGTGTAACGGTTTTAAAGCCTAAAAAATATTTGCGTCGTCTCTTGAGAGTGGTCACAGAGATAAAATGTTGGAGAAAGTATAGAGACCTTACTGGGATAGTTCCAAAGCTTGGTGAAGCTTGGAAATTGCGAGAAAATTGCTTTGTTTCAAACTAATCTTCCACATGCAAATGCTGTTATCAAGGAAATTGGTTGCTAGGAGTCGGTATTGAAGGAAATGTTGCAGCCGGAATATATAATTTATATTTAGACTTCCGATTCCTCATGGATTACTGAAATCAATGACTGATCAATGCCACAATTTATTAATGACAAATCGTTAGAGTTAAAACGAATTTCTTTCAAACTGTGGATTATTTTAGTAATTTTATGTGAAAATTTTCCATTTGTCCTCTGAATTGCAGAGGAAAGTACGGGAAAGATTCCATTTTTTCCCTTTAAGTCGTCGCTGGTAATTGAGGTAATTAAGTACGCAACAATTAAAATATCTCATTTAGAATAATTTCATTAGGCACGGGTGAAAGCATAAAATTGGTGAAACGAAAGTAGGCCGCGGAGATTTGCGTACCTACAGACACTATGGATTTAAGTGCTTTAAGTAATCGACCCCTTCGATAAACTGAAAATGAAGACTCTCCTCGGATGGCGGGTCGGCATTCTTTGCAGAGGCGCCGACGGAAGGGGCTCAAGTCCTCTCCCAAAGAAACGAGTCGTCGACATCACCTCCCTTTCGTCTTATTTCTCCATTTTCTTCTCTTTTTTTAAGTTGCTCGCGTTGCTTTGTCCCGGCTCGCTGGCGTAGGCATCTGGGGGGAAATTAACCGAAATGGAAGTAGTGAAAGCGAATGGGGAATAGCAGATAATGACGAGAATGGCAACGCCTTGAGTGGAATGAGATGCCCCCAGCCCGAGCAGATGGAGGAAAAAAAGTTTAGAAAAAGTTGGCAGGAGACAGACGCGAAAGGAAATAACTTTCCGGATATAATTGGAGAAAATTAGAAAATAAACTAAAGGGGAGAAAATTAGAAGTTAATGTCGTAGAAAAACAGGGCGTGGGAGAGTGGTACTTACAAGATAAGTGAAAGGGCAAAGTGATGCGGAATCAAGTAATTGATATATATAGAATATGGAACAATATTCTATAACTTTTTTCATCTTAAAGCCTGATGGGCAGTTTTCTCCTAAGTTTTGTTATCCACCCCTTAAGGCACAAGGACTCTTACATAAAGGGAAGTAGAAATCCTGCGTCAATATACTCGCTGGCGTAGGCATCTCTGAAATGGAAGTAGTGAAAGCAAATGGGGAATAGCAGATAATGACGAGAATGTGTCTGTGGTTAATTATGTTCAGATGTAATTAGGATATAATGTAAATTTAAATGTAAAATTGTCCTTACGGTCAGTACATTTTACTCAGATAATTTAATAAACATCTGAATATAAATATATGCAGAAACACTTTCAGTGCGTACTTGTACGATGTTGTTAAAATATAATGGAGATAAAATCGTATTTTTTAGTGTAAACAGCTCGAATTTCCATTGATTATTTCCTCTGAAAAAATTATACCTTCACTAACTATGTGTAAAACATTAAGCATGTGAGAAAGGCCCTACAAATGTGAATGCTTTGTTTGTGAACACATTTTCCAGACAAAAAAATTTCAGGACTCCGCGCTCATATAACTGACGCATTTTCATTGCTATCGATACAGAAATTTATCAAAATATCGAAAACATTCTCTTACGTACATAATTAACATTCTCTGGTAAAATATGTACTTCTTTAAGATTTTTCCGAAATCACTTGTCTTAGAGAATCTTAGAAAAAATTTTTTTCTGTAGTTGACAATTTTAATGTCAGACATAATCTTTAAGAGAGTTAAATTTGAAAAGATGGACAATGAGTAAAGTGGGCATATTTATCTGACAATTCCGAAGATAGCGACTCGTTAACAATCGACCTACTTGCTATTCATGCTTGGTGCGAAAAGTGGCAGATGGAACTAAACATAAAAAAGTGCGTAGCAGTCAGCTTCTGGAAAAAGAAAAATAGGCCAGGTAGGGCTTACAGAATTAAAAATACGGAAATTATTCACGCCGAGTCTGTTAAGTACTTAGGAGTCACAATTAGTCACGACCTATCTTGGGGAAAACATATTAGGGAAATATGCGGTCATGCATATAGGAAGCTAGGCTTTATCAAGAGAGTACTCGGAAAATGTGATGAGAAAGTGAAAGAACGTTGTTATTTTTCAATCGTTAGGCCTCATCTGGAATATCCTGTTAGTGTATGGGATCCATACGAAACGGGGTTGATATCAGAGTTAGATCGCGTCCAGCGAAGAGGAGCTAGGTTTGTGAAACGATGCTACGATAAGTTGGCTAGTGTGTCTGGACTGTTAGAAGAATTAGGATGGGAATCGCTATCACAGCGTAGATTAAATTATAGGCTTAACCTCCTAAATACATTTCAGGAAAATCATTTTACTGACGACGTAAAAAACATACTATTAACCCCTTCGTACTACGGCAGATTAGATCGCGCCAATAAAATTAGAGAGCTAGATTGTAGAACCGATAGGTATAAAATGTCATTTTTTCCGCGTACCATTCGGGACCATAACAGCTGTGATCGTCGTCATGAATAGTTCGAGTAGTGACAATAGGCAGACAGTAAATCTTTCTCTTTATATTCTCTACTCTCTAATTAATGCATGATGTAAATATTGATGTTCTTATTTTTGCATGATATTTTGAATCTGTAGTAGTAGTCTTTGTATCCCTTGCATGTTAGAACGATTGGAGATAGAATGTTTCTTGGGTATTAGATTTGTAATTGGCGCTTTGCATGTGTGGTACGCGGGTTTTAGCGTAATGTCGGTGTTCTACCATATCATTCATGCATGCCTGGTGCGAAAGCACCCCCTGCCACACACCCTTTGGGTGGCTTGCAGGGTATGACGTAGATGTAGATGTAGATGTAGATCTGTAAGCGCTACAAGCATGGAAATTTTAAGATCATTTTTTCACCTTACTCGAGGAAACCAATATCGAAAACATTGGAAGGATTGCAGAAACATAACCGGATCAGCCACATGGCACTTGTTCTCCTTCGTTAACTGAATGTCTTCGCTCGCATCATAGATGTGCTGAAATCATGGTCCATTTTTAGAAATTAAAAAAATGTTATCGAAAAATGTCTTTTATGTAATGTGATCGAAGCGAAAGGATTTCACCAAGTGACGCGTTGGATATTAGATAATCAACAGTATTAAGCTTCCACTTTCCTCGAATTTTTCTCGAAGAAACTGATTAACCTGATAATAATATAAGTCTAAGGTGATGGAACGCAGCTCATAAAGTGACTTTCCGGAGAGACCATTATCGTTAACTTCAATGATTTTTTGTAGAATCAGCACAAAGCCAGTGTTTGTAAATGGGAAACCACAGACCAGAACTGGGAAGATCTATGATCGAACTGGGCTCAAGAAATTTGGCATGGTAAACTTTGACTGATCCGCAATTATCTCTTGACTTTTTCAGATACGAAACTTTTCTCGGTTACTAGATGTTAGAATACTTATCTGATTTTCCGATGGACGAGTCGGACATCGGAACGTCGGCCACAATGACGAACGTGACCCGGCGCAGAACCCGTGATGGATTACTACGATTGTTAATATTGTATTAAACAATCAGTGTTTCAGCTTTTTCATTAAACTAAGAAGAAAAAATATTTAATTTTCTAATATGTTGCTTTTCTTGGACAAAATATCATGAATGCCTGGAGCGATAATGAATTCCACCTAAACTTGTCTTTTGATAGGTAAATTTAAATAAACAATGAGTACCATGGACACCGACGCTGATGAACTGGAACTATAGAAATTGCCATCTCAGTCCAATGAGGGGATTCTCGTTTGAATTAAAAATAACCCAAATGTTCGGCTTCTTGACAAATATAAACCCCACTGTCTTACCGCTGTCACAGGAATTAAGGTTAGGAAGGGAGAAAAGAAAGTGGCCAACATGGAGGGATCAAAATTCCGGCTGAAGAGATTACCTGGCCAAACACTAATAGATTTAATACATGATTTAGTGTAAGCAAGATTTTCCTAAGGCTCAAGAGTAATGTTTGAAAGAATATTGGCCAGGCGTAAATTGGAAGTTTTTTTACTCCTTTCTGGTTTGGAAAAGGAAGTGAATGAATACAACAGTTTTCTTTTGAACTCTCTAAGCTGTTAAGTGGCCATAAAACTGAATGATTTTGGCACTATTACCATAAAAGTGTCACAGCAAGTTGGAATTCACGGAATTCAGTCAATTGTCAGATATATACCATTTATTTTCATTAAGCGGCTCGTAGTTCCAAGGAAATCTTTGGGCAGTCGAGGATATTTAGGGATTATAGTAATGAAAGAAGGACCAGTACTGGTCTCTATGACCCAATTTACATATCTGAGAAGCCCTATATGCAGGAAAATAGACCATACAATAGAGAGGACATAATTTATTCATCTATCGTCGACACTTATATGCCATTGTTGTTGGGACTAGAATAAGTAACCAAACTATCATTTTTTTCTTGGAGAGAGCATTACATTATTTAAAAGACATTCAAGCGTGGAGAGGCAACTTCGTGCCCCAAATCGTTTATGATATTCCCCTTTCTTTATGGGAACCCGCTTTGCTGACATAGGAGAGGATGTATAGCAGTTTTCATGTCTAACGTACGATGTAATGAAACGTTTCAGTTCTGGTCCCCGGCTGAAGTACGTGAGCAGTTAAGACCGCCGGAGTTAGAGAAGTGTAAAAGAAGGGGCGAAAAAGTGAAGACAGAGAAAAGGAGTGGAGAAGGACGAATGGAGGAAAGAAGTGAGACGAGGAGGGCATAGTGTTGGTTCCAAATTGCGGGGGAAGAAGTCATTTGGTTCGGGGAATGGGACGAGGGGTCGGGCAAATAGAATGCGCGCTGCGGGGCGAGGGGATTGGGAAGTGTAAAGGGATAAAAGGGACATGTGACGCATGGGGAGAAGCGGAATAAATGGGCTGGATATCTTAAAGGGTTCGCAAAGTCTCGAGTTGGATGACCCATTCACCCCGCAAGGACGTGCAGCGTGTCTTAATCTTTTAATTTCTTGGGGCTCAGCTCTAAGGTTACTGGAGTCTAATGTACGTCACTCGTATCCCCCCTATTTCGAGCAAATACCATAATTTCATTTATTTTTCAACACTTTAACATCAATGTTCCGTCAGCCACATGCCTTTTGACGGGGCATATGTAAAATTTTACATAGTTATATAATTTTTTCTTCTTTTACCAAAAAACTATAGCAGCTCAGGATCATATACTTAAGAAAACAGCACCAGAAATGCACCTTGCAAAACAAATAGCAAAAATAACGGAAAAAAAACAACAACAGTAGAAATGCACCTTGATAAAAATTGTCTTTACAATTCTATTAACATCAAGAATAATGATTTTAATATTTTTGTTTCGTTGGAGCTCGACTGCGTACCACATCATTTATTTGATGTAATTATTGGAAATTTGTCGCTCTGAAGCGTCAATGGTACGTTTATTCTCCGCGACCTTACTCGCAACGACTCGCGGCAGGTGGTTGGAGGGTGAATAGTGAGTCGCTGAGTGCAAATATGATATATATTTATTGCTCATATGCCTTTGATACAGATAAAACACAGTCACAAAAATATATAAACTTTTGCATGTGAGCTTTAGGTAGCTCTAAAATTTCCCTGTTTATAGCTACCATCAAAAAGCATTGGTGCACGAATGTGATGCAAAATATGTGGCAATAAATTTAGTTTTTGATGAAAATTAATTGTACATTACATTTATATTATTGGTATAATACACTATAATAACCTATTGTATAACGTATTTGTATATTACACTTTAATAATGCAGGACGTTAGCCGAAAAAAACTGAGAACTCACTTAAGTGAAAATATGTGACAATACATTCAGTATATGAGAATTATTATTTGCACATTACATTTATATTATTGGTATAATACACTTTAATAACCTATTCTATAACGTATTTGTATATTACACTTTAATAACGCAGGACGTTAGTCGAAAATAACTGAGAACTCACTTAAGTGAAAATATGTAACAATACATTCAGCATATGCGAATAATTATTTGCCCATTACATTTATATTATTTGTATATAACACTTTAATATCGTATCGCACAACGTATTTGTATATTTACTTTAATTGCGTATTTGTATATTACATTTTAACGACGTATGAAGTTAGCCGAAAAAACTGGGAACTCACTTCAATTTAGTAATAAATCAAAATTTTAAGTTATAAATAGGAGTATGTACTATACATGTTGTAATACAAGTGATGCAGGAAAAATATTTTAAAATTATCGTCTCACCATAAATATTGTTATCACTTGGATTTATGGCCCGCAATGAAAAATTTAGGCAAATTCCATTACAAATATGTGTTGTTTTATTCGATATTATTTTATAAGAATCATTATAATCACATGAAAGGCATGTTTCCACCTTTAGGTAAAAATCTGTACGTGTTTCATCGAATTATTTCGAAATATATGCTAAATACCGCAGGGCTACGTGTAAAAATAAGCACATAATGGCCAAAAAATACAACTTGGTAACATAGACGAAGGTAAAATAAACGGAGATCACTCCAACCAACTTAGCAATCACGATCACGTTTGCTGTGCTACAATGTGTGCTCGAGACGAGAACATCTAATCCTCATGCCTACCACATACATCCGCCGGAATTCTACTAGACTTGGTGATGTAACTGGCTGACACATCTGACCTGCAACTGGGATTTGCTGGGTTGACCCAGTCAAGTCAACTGATTTTTCCATCGCGGATTCCATCCACATTGAAACTTGGTAATATTATTGCTTCACTAATTACGAGAAATCGAATGATTTTTGATTAAATAAAAATATTTCCCTATTTGCGTATAACTGTGGAATGTTTAGCTCTACAAAAATGATTATGATAAATTGGATGGCTGTCAAGTTCAGTTCTTTTGAAATAAACCTGAAACTTAAGACCGAAATAGCTTGGAATATAAATAGTTTGTGTACAAAAACATTTCGTTGTATTGAATTTCGGTGTTGAATGTTCTCTCAAAAACTTATTTTTTTGCCAATGCTTATTATACCTTTAACATGAATTAAAATAATGATTTTATAATTCTTCTATCATCGCTGAAAGTAATGCAATCGAATTATATGTCAGGACTTTATAAAAAATTCGTAGTATTCAGAATTCCACAAGGCATAAATCATTCTCTTTGACCGGAAAAACCCGGATCCCTCGATTTCTGGCCGAGTGCTCTATTACCTCATTTAGCCTGAGGTAGAAAACATTAATTTGAAGTCCTTTCTCTACTTTAGGTACTTTTGACGCAGTGCAGCATACTAATCCGCGACTTCATGGACAGTTTTCTCAATTTGTAAGTTAACATTACTTAATCGATGGCAGTTTTTACTGTTTCAGTTCGGTCCCCATGGCAAGATAACATTTTTAATTGAGAGGTGGCTAAGTCGTAAGAGATATTCTTCCACTTCGTTATCTAAAAAGGCATCTTCTGCTTCAATACATATTTTCAAACCTCTCTTTAGTCCCCTTAATCAATCCTCTTCAATTCCCTCTTCACTCTTCAGCTGTGTCTCATTCCAACCATTTTACCCTTTCCTTCTCTCTTCAATTCCATTCTCGACCCAATTTTCCTTCCCTCTCTTTCTCCTTTTGGAACGAGAGCCGGAATGGGTCTCTAGAAATTCCTCGGGATCAATGTTGGGAGCGATTAAGGATGCGTTACCAGGAACTTTGCCGCCCCTGCTTCCTCTTCCTACGAAGAGAACCCAACCCTGGCTTTTTCGTTCTAACTCTTCGCACCCCCGCCTCCTGCCCCTGTCTGTCTCGTCCGTCGCTGCTCCTACAGCTCACACACGACTGCACAAGTCTCCTGCAGCCTGAGCCCCGCCCTAAGACGCTCGCGTATCCAGAACTGTGGAACAACTTCTCGCCCCCCTATCAAGATGTCTCATTCATTTCTCGCGCTGCCACACCTTCAATTGTTCCATCATTTCATCTATCGCACGATCTCTCGGAATCTTCGCGGTTATTTTCAAAGGTCAAGCATCGTTATAAAAGTTAAATCATCATCTAAATCTGATTATTTTGATAAAAATGGAAATTTACAATGAAGCGCCGATCGGAGTAATTAACCTCAAGGATGTGAAGTACAAACTTTTTATGCTTCTCAACATATTTCATCACATTTCATAAAGAGTCATACAGTATTCCATTTACGGCCAGGGCTTGTGATTTAGAGTGATGCAATGCAGACTTAGAAGGCTAATGATTTTTTAATGTAATTTGAAAATCCGTCTGAATGTGGTATAAATAGGAAAAATAAAATTATCTTGCTTTGTTTTTTCAATTTTTACCTTGGCTCTGGCTGGAATTCAGATATTACTGCGCCCTTAGTGAATATAAAAATACTGAATGCAGAAATTTGTGGCGTGAATTTGCGTCTAAATAATGCGTAATTTAATGAGTGAAGAATTGTGCGTGGCTTCTGTAAAGCGACGAGCATATGAATGCCATTTAATGACCGAAAAGCATTATGAATGCTAAGGAAGGAACAGCCAGTAGTGATTTAGGACAGAGATGTTAAATGAACAAAAGTCGGAAGGGTCTTACGTGTGTATTTGCCTCATTATCAAAGAAACATTGAAAATGAACAAAGGTGTATACAGAGACATTCTATGTAATGCACTTAGCAGAGCATGATAAATTTCTGCAAGAGGAGAAATATGATGTGGCATAAATACCAAGCCGTCTGAAGGACACAATTACAAATCGGCTGAGACTCATTTAAATAGACAAGGGTGGAGGAATGTCGCTGTATTTTACATCTACATCTACGTAATACCCTGCGAGCCACCACGAGGTTGTGTCGCAGGGGGTGAAGATTACTAAACATGCACTATTGACATGCAACTAAGATATTTAATGAAGACATGCTAGATAATAGGGTGACATGGTTAGTATCTACATAATAAGAAAGGGATTAATGGTTATTATTACATGCATCGTGCACTACAGACTACACTAACTATATTTCACCCACCTATCCCTGCTACGTTGTCTATTGTTCTCTCTTATGGTACGCGGGAAAAATGACATTTTAAATCTATCGATACGACAATCTATCTCTCTAATCTTGTGAATATGATCAAACCTAGCATAATACGCAGGGGTTCTCAATATATATCTAACGTCAACCGTGAACAAATCGGTTTCGAATTTACTTAAAAGGTTTAACCTAAATTTTAACCTCCGTTCTGATAGTAATTCACATCCTAGCTCTTCTATTAAACTCGTAACACTTATACAATTATCATAACGGCCTTTAACAAACCTAGCGGATCTCCTTTGCACGCGCTCTAATTCTTTTATCAAACCTTCCTCGTACGGATCCCATATACTAGCGGCATATTCTAAATGAGGTATTATGTACCGAATTAGCTGCGATGGAAATTGAGAGCAACACATGCTGACCTGAGTAGTTTCAGATAAAATAAATTCTATCACTGCGCGAGGTAGTTATCTTCTTTGAACATGAAAATCTCTTCATTGAAACATCATATGAATGCGCTCTGAAATGGCAGTGGAGCTTGAGGCCTAAGTGCCACAAAGCAAGAAAGGTTAGGAACTATGGTATTACAAAGTAATTTTCAACTGCTGGCCGCTTTTGATCTTGCTACTGTACCATTTCCGTGGGCATGGGAACCTCTTCGGAGTGAATTTCCGGATTTTTCAATTGTTTAAAAACCTCGTCAAAAGATATCATATCTGTTTAATATACGACTATTTAAGCAAGGTTAAATTTTTATATGGGATATGTGAACAATTATTCATTGAAATAAAGTTCATAACATGAAATCTGCACTTTTTTGCTAACCTCTTATAGCCAGTAAATTAGGTTATCGTCTTCGTTGATACTCCTCAAAATACTCATAATTCAGGAATGTATTTTGGCTAGTAGTATAAAAAGTGTCATTTTTAGAAACCCAAATATTTTTGAAGAAAAAATTAAAAACTTTATTCAAAAAACAGTACTGAAATATTCCCTAACTCAATAACGCCGCCCGCACTGCGGTAACGGCCTCGTTTTGTTCACTACGCACGAAGATTACTGAGTCGCGATCCACCGTTCTCAGCTCGATTCTTCGCGACTTACGAAAAGAGATGCTTCCCGTTCCACGGAGCTCAAACTTGTCACAAACGCAAGGAAAAAAGGAGGTAACCCCCATATTCGGCATAAATCCACCGCGAGAGACACGGAATGATCTTTGCGGTAACCAACCAACGGAGGGAAATTCTCCCGGCCCCTCTCAGTTACCCTGTGGTACTCCTTAATGCTTCACCCATGAAAACATTTCAACACCTTTCTCGCGGGAATGTAACCGGCTCCAAACACGTCTGTTCCCACGTCGGCTTTGGAGGTGGATGGGAGGGCTTTGGGAGGCTTTGGATGCCTCCAAACCACCTCGCCTCGCACCCCACCTCTATACTCCTACAAAGTGGGTGGTTGAGCGGTGGAGGAGACGGGAGGAACAGCTCAGCAAAACCGCCCCTTTAGTCTCTCACCTCCCAAACTGTGCAAGCGACCGCGCTAATTGGCACTAGTGATTCTGGCGCGTGGAGGCATCGCAGGAAACACAGAAAAGACTTGGTCAAAATGACACCACGGCGAAAGGAAGATGCTAGTTAATGCCCAAAGGAGAGAGAGAGAGAGTGTCCCGGCCGGAGTTATCCTGAGGTAATATCCATTTTGAAACCGTCTCCATCTGTTTTTTCTCAGTTCCGAAAAAACGGGAGTCGTTTAAAGAAAAAAAGGGCTTTCTCCTTACAGGGATTAAAAGTTCCCTCAGTGAGTTTATCGCGTCGACGAGGGAAAAAGGTTCGTATTAACTGCGCTGCGGCTGTCGTCATGCCCTGCGCGCATGAGATGTCAGCGGGCCCAAATGGAAGCGTCAAGATATTTGATGGGATAAACACGCCAAGCCCGAAAGTTTCTGTTCCGCGAGTTGAAGAGCGATTGGATACAGTGAAGAATACCTCGGGGACAGCCTCTTGCAAATGCGTGGCGAAACTTCCGCAAAGCCAGTACCAATTCAACGAGAGGTGTTTTAAATTTAATTTTACCAAGTACTTTAGGTAAGTGAAAAATCCCTTTTATGCGATACAATTTCCAGAGTGGTTCGTGCTAGAAGCAACATACTGAGGTTTATCTCTTTATGAAAGCCTTATCTTGACGGCAGGGAGTATACAATTTGCAGAGAGTATTTGGCTACTGTGGTCATAGATCCAAATCCGGGGTAGGTCTCATTCATAATATTTTGCTGTACACAGCTATTATTCTAAACAAAAGAGCTTGCCACGATAATACTATGCCTGGATTTTCACTGGTTTTACTTGTTGAACAGACCAACGGTCTGATGACCACGTCATACTATACCTGCGCTAAAATAATAATTCATAATTATTACTTCTGGGGGAGGGCGGAGATAAGAATAAATTCCTCCGGCATCTCCAGGTTCTACTCAATATGCCCATTTTACTTTTTGAATATTGATTGAATAATAATATTTTCATCTTGATGACGAAGTTTACAACTTTAAATTTTGATTTGATTAAGATTCGTCCAGCTCTAACTCTTCCTCTCCTCCTCACACATCGAGCAATAGCTTGTCGCGGTATCGTTCACTCACGAGGTCTTCCGGTGCTTCTTCTGGCAGTCTCTTACCGTTTAAGGCTTCCACAGTCAATAACTTTCTGCCCGTTTAGTTAACATTTTTCTGACATAAATACTTTGCTATAACTATATTCAAATAAAAGATTTTTAAAAATTTGAGCACCCCAATCACTCCCTATTACATTATTTCAAGTAATCTGAAGCAATTCATTCCTTGAACTTCTTTCTGAGTTCTTCTGCTCCTATTCGATTACCTAGCATATGGTGGCTGATTTCGTATAATTCCTTTATTTTTATGTTTTTTCATCAATTTGATGTGGTTACTTCCAACTTCTTTCTTTCGGTTACTAGAATTTGTCTCATTTTCATTACGGTGATTGGCTCAATTTAGTAGTTTTGAGGGCAGCGGGGACGATTTTTCTGTCGTGAAATTGTCGCACTTGATCCAATAAGTGCACTGGTAATTGTAGATCTTTGTCATTTTGTTTTAATACTTAAGCATTGCTTTAGATAATGTATGGAGTAATGTATATTAATATAGTTTTTTATACATTTAACTAATATCCTATTACTTATATTTCGTGACGGATAAGTATAAGTTGAGATCTTTAACATCTAGGCACTACAATATTATTGCTCAGTTTGGATTTATTCCTACTCTAGAAAAGCAGGTATTTCTAGATTGATTAACTATACGACGTGTTATGTGAAAAAATACCTTTATTTGGCTATAACCTTACAGCGTGGAGTGATTATTTTTTCAATGATCAAATGCAACATTACTGTCATTTGTACATAAATCCCAAGTCTCACACATTTAAATTATCTTATTTTATTTGATCAGTGATGTAATTGTTACTGAACGGTTCATTCACACTCGAAGCTTATATTTCTAACCACGTCTAATACTAGATTATAAAATTTTTCAAGCCGTTTATTATTTGGTATTAACAATAATTTTTTTGGCATATGCGTTAATACATATATCCATTCTGTCCATGTATTAATTCATTTATAATTTACATTCTATATTTTCTCAATATTTCTTTTTGCAAAATATATTCGATATTTCATGAATATTGTTCTAAATTATTTTGTCGTGACTATAATTAGCCTTCATTTGCAAATTCATCTAATGTCTATCGGATTTTAATTTCAGTGTGTTCTTAGTCTTAATACTATTCATTGTCGATGCCACTTTCGGCTCAAAGGAGAAGTTGACTAGAAGAAAGCGGTACAGCCCAGCTGTATTTCCTTCGAACAGTGAAATTGAGGTAAATTTTGATTAATTCTAAGAGTTCATTGACTAACAAGCAACTGCCACTCAAGTGCAGGAGATTTTTCACGCCTGCCTTATTGTCAACGAAACTTTCGTTAATTACAGTTCTGTTTAAGAACTCACACCCAAAACGTGGTTAAGAGTTCAGACAGCAGTATTGAATGAATTGAAGTTTTCCTAGATTTGTTGAAAATCTGTATGATCAGGACGAATTCTTTTTCTCATTTTGTGAAAGGCTATAAATAAAGTTGTTGGGGTTATCAAATATTAGGAATTTTGCCCATAACTTGAAAATATATCTTAACCGAAGGAAATAAGAGGGTGATGAGGAAGAACTATACCATTTCAAGTGTAAATACAGACTGAAACCTGTCGATCAAGCTATGAAGCTCATTTAATTAGGTCCTTAAACAAATGACACGAATGGGAGTCGAAATAGTGTATTTTCAAATTTACACGTTGACTATTGCAACTGCGTTAAGAGTATAGAAAGGTGTTTAAAGATTATTTCAATTGATTTATTAGTGATAATTATTATTCTACAATTTGAGGGCTCGGGTTTTTAAATCCCCTTCTTATGTTCCTAATCACGTCTAATACTAGAGTATCACATTTTTCATGCCGTTTATTATTCAATATTAACAATAATGGACTTCATTGTGCAAAATCATTTCCATCTCCTGTCTGAAACCAGCAGGTGCATATAAAATATAGATGGCAAAAAAGGAGAGAGATGTTTTTGCTTTTATATTTGTTGCAGATTTTATATCTAAAATCAAAAGTGATATCATTCTAGGATAGCCACAAAATCATGAAGCCTTTTTTTCAAAGGTTAACGATATGCCTTTAAAAAAAGGCTTGTACTAAATAGGTAAATGTTTATAACTCGTTTTAACGTTACAAGGGAATTGTTGCCTCATTTTTTCCTGATTTTATGTCATTTTGTACATGCTACGATGCATCATAATATTACTTAAAACCTTCTTCAATGAATCCCAGGATTTTTTAAACCTTTATTTTGTCCTTTATTTTTTTTAGTAACCTGGAACCATTCTTGTTTGACTGCTGATGAATTAATAAGCGATCTTCACGCCGTACCTTGTCTAGTTTTGTGTCTCAAGACAGCTTACAGTTTACAGTCAAACGTGACTTCCAGACTAATTCGAAAAGTCAATGCGTCGAAGTAGGTTCAGTCTTTACCCAAAATTTCCGCTTTTATTGCATATTTTATGGAGTCACTGGCGTCGTATGTGCGTCGAGAAAGCGCGAATTTCTTTGGCCAATAAGGAAACGCTTTAGCTAATAAATGGGTAAAGTTCCGAAAGGCTTGCACTAAACCTTAAGACAATATGATTGAGTCCGAGGAAACATCACATGCATATTTCTCGTTCAATTTTCTTTAGCGAACTTGTGAAGCGAAAATGTATTTTAATACCTAGGTGTATCGAAAACTAATCTGCAAAGTTCTCATTTTATCAGCTTAGGCAAGGATTCTACTTTGAATAGAAACAAATACCTTAGATTGGCCCTACATTTTAATGCAATCCGACTTATTCACGATGTAATATCCGTGTTTAATGACCATAGCTTTGAGGAGAGCGTTGTTTGTGCTTTCGGAATACTTGTCGTATTAAGTTTAAAGTTAGAAGATTTGAATATTTGGGACGTAATCAAATGCGAAGTCTGCAGAACTATTTTATGAGGTCGGATTCTAAGCCGTTTGCTCATGGTAAAGGAAAGTTCTTTGTTTCCAGCGGAGATTTTGACGCGCTTTTAAAATTCATATTTATAATGCCGAGGTTTTATTCCAACATACATTTTAAAATCCTTTCAGTACATTTTAATTCACGATTTATTTTTCTTTAATAACCATCCACGCAATCATAAATGTTTATGACCTTGGAAATATAAATTAGTCCATTGTAGCAAAAGACGTTTTGAAAAAATGATGTACGCATAATTAATCAGGAATAGTTAGCAGTTAGGTAAATGATAATCATTAGAATGTACGGTAATTTATTCCGCAATAACTTTATAACTTGTTATCACCACTTGATGAGGGAAATGATGAGTTGACAAATCCTGAATCAAAGAAAAGAAAATATCTAACGTAGAATTTATTAAACACTTAGGCGTCACCATCACTGAAGACATGTCATGGGGGAAACACATCAGGGAAATAACTAGTGCATCAAACCGTAGATTAGGATTCGTAAAAAGGGTTCTAGGCAAATGCGATGGGAGAGTACGAGAAAGAAGCTATTTTACACTTGTCAGGCCTCATTTAGAATATGTCGCTATTATATGGGGTCCGTACGAGGAAGGTTTGATTGGAAGAACTAGGATGGGAATTACTATCAGAACGCAGGTTAAAATTTAGGTTAAACCTTTTAAGTAAATTCGAAATCGATTTGTACACAGATGACGTTAGATATATATTAAGAACCCCTGCATATTATGCTAGGTTTGATCATATTAAAAAGATTAGAGAGATAGATAGTCGTACCGATAGATTTAAAATGTCATTTTTCCCGCGTACTATAAGAGAGAACAATAGGCAGCGTAGCAAAGGAATAGGTAGGTGAAATATAGTTAGAGTAGTCTGTAATGCATGATACATGTAATAACATCCAATTATCCCTTTCTTATAATGTAGATACTAACCATCTTCTGCATGTGACCCTGTTCTCTCGCATGTCTCCCTTAAATATCCTAGTTGTATGTCAATAGTGCATGTGTAGTAATCTCCACCCCCTGCCACACACCCTCGTGGTGGCTCGCAGTATATTACGTAGATGTAGATTCTTTGCCGCATGAAGTTTTATCAAAAGGTGTCAGTAGTTGAAATAATATGAAATTCGACTGTTTCGGTATCTTGCTTCACCATTTTATGGTTTCTATTTAGATGTGTAAGTATATGGATCAAAAATAAATAATATTTATTTGTTTCTGCTCCTTTTGTCCTTTTATATAAATTAAGAATTAAAAAGTGATTTTTAGCCCTTAAGGGTTATTAAAAATTTGGAGATAAAGGAATCTTAAAATTGATGCAGATTCGATATCTCAAAACTAACAATTGAGAATTAATAATTTAATAAAAATGTTTAAACATCAGTTATATGAAAAAATTATATTTTTAATTTTTGGTTTTTTCATGGTTTTTTGTCAATTTTTGGCCGTACTCCATACTTTTCGTCCGATTAATCAAATCGATTCCTCTAATGAATAGACGCTTTCGGTTGCTACATATTTCTAATTATGATCATAGGTAATTATACTGCACGTTATCATGGAACTTTTAGTTGTTCGGTGAAGTGACGCCGTGACGCTCTTAAATATTAGTTGAGTAATTTCATGTTAATTATTTTCGTAGGTTGCCTGGGAAGTTGGCATTCCTGTGGGATTGGAAGGGAAGGACGTCGAAGTTGGACTATTCCTCGAAGCTGATTACTCCCTGCCAGATAACGTCACGTATCTCTATCCCGACAATATTTTGAATACATACACAGGAAAGAGGAGGAGGAGAAGAATCCGACCGAGGAGGAATCCTAGCAAAAAGAAAAGGGGTCCCATAACGAGGGCCGCCATCTATATGGCCATAGAGGCTACCCTGGATAGGTACAGTTAATTAGATATATATATGCAAAAGCAAAAGATATATGAATTAAACAGTCATTCTTTCAGTTGTATTCAAAACAATCTTCTTTTAGCAAGTAACTTGCAAACGACCATCTAATAAATGAGTTAAATAACTATGACGCCATGAAAGTTCTATCATTAAATTTTTTTAAATTTAAGTGGTATTTCCATCAGATTCTGTCTTATAAAATCGGTTATTAACTATTTTCTTTTACACAAAATTGAAATAGAATCAATCTTATGTTTTGTAGTCACCTGGTGTCCTTTGCACGATAATAGAAGACAATTTAAGCCAAAGACCATAATTAAACTTGCACCATTTTTTTTGTGAAGTTTACGTTTACAACAGACCATTTATCTCAACTTGTACCACCACTCTCAATCACTCTATAGCATTAAAAATGCGCATATTTCTAGGAATAGTATCAGGCATTGCTCTTAAATTTATCTTCAAAAAATGAATATTAAAGCTATTTCAAACTATA
Source organism: Ceriagrion tenellum (assembly GCA_963169105.1). Taxonomy (NCBI): domain Eukaryota; kingdom Metazoa; phylum Arthropoda; class Insecta; order Odonata; family Coenagrionidae; genus Ceriagrion; species Ceriagrion tenellum. Next base: position 74,583,418 of record OY720641.1, on the reverse strand, counting down.
ACTTTACCTATTATTCTATTACTACACCTACCTTTTACTAGTTATTACTATAACTATACCTATTCTCTACCTATTATTTATTACCGTATGAGTTTGACTTATTGCATTAAAAATGTATTAAATACGATAGCCTCCCTGTCGCATTTCTAATTTTACGTCAAGGCTTATTTCTAGTGAGCTTTCGTTGGAAATACCATATATTTTTTTCTTTTATCAGTTTTTTCTTAATTAATTGGTGGAATTAACTTCGTAATTATTTTAGAGCTACATGCATGCAGCAGATTTCTCTTCATTATAATGAGATATATTTTACTTAACAAAAATAATTGATTGTTTTTTTCATCTGATCAATAGCCTAGGCATGGATGGGCGCAGCTGTCTTTTACGTAGCATCTGCGAGGCTGCTGAGACACCTTTTTATCACGGAAGCCTCGTCGCAGAGTTGCTACACGTTCTGTTCACGTGAGTATTACCCTTTGATTCTCCTCCGCAGGTAACGTAGGCTCGACAGCCTTTCAAGTTGAACATATCCCACTAATCGCATGCAGGCTTACCTTGTGCAAACGTCCGTCATTCTCCACTGAAACTCTATGGTTATCCGTGCTGAAGGTGTACCTCTAAGCAATCTGATTATTTTCATTATGATTTTCAGACTCCTTTGATGGTATTGGCATAGCTATGATTGCTTATTGTGACCATCTATTTTTAATATAAAAAAATTATATATTTTATTTCAAATCACATAAGACACTAATATATATCAAAGTGGCCATAATTTTGAAGAAATATGATATGCGGTAAGAAATTTAAACTCAAAAGGTATATTAAAAAACACAAATCATCTGACATCGCTATAACGGCGCTGTCAGTTGGAGAAATTAAAAATAATTATCTCAGCTTTCACAAAAATTACAAAGGAAATTCGTCTTGTAGAATTGAAGACTAAATATAGTAGGGAAGTGGTGTAAACAGGAAAGTATGGAGAAGGTGAGGCGGCATTAGGTGAGGAAATAAAATAATAACAAGTTCAAAAATTTGGCGGAAATACCGAGAAGCATTCAATTAGCAGTTATTATCAATTGATTAGGGAGGCATTATCAATTGATGAAAAAATATACATCGACTTTAAACCATGCGTGACATTCTTATCAGCGGCTTCTTTTATTTGGAATCATCATGGAAGTTATTTACTTAACAGTTATCATGATCATATTTGTTGTACATGGATCTTCTTAAATCTACAATGAAATTAAGGCAGCGCTGGAAACGTTTTATCTAAATTTTTCCTGAGAATTTGGGAATAAAGAAAAGAAAACTCGGGATGGCTGTAAAAATCTGCCTTAGTTAAAGAAAACCGTGAATGTTCAGAAGGCCATGTATTCGAAGGTACAAACAGCAAACAAAAATCATGGTGAAACTATTGATAAAACTCGTACACCATCAACTACAGACAATTCAGGTGTTTTTAATTAATTTAATGGAATGATTATTCAAAAGTTACCTTTATCAAATACTTCTCGAACATTTTATTTTCAGGGGACTAATGAACTGTATCGGGCAATATGGGAAACTTTTGTGGGAAGCATTTATAGTGGGTCGTCTAATTTTCGTCCGGTGTGGTCGCTTTTTAATGAACCCATGAAGTAACTACACCGATTAACCTGTTGCTTTATAGTAATTGAAATCTGCAATAAAGCTTGCAGCATATTTACTCATATTTGCCATCAAAATGTGACCTTAAGTATCGTATAAGAAGGATAACATGAACTGCATTAACCAGGTCTATGAATGGGTTGTGTTCAGAATTATTGCAAAATACTCTGGGATGCTACTCAAACATAAAACATATTTTGTATTTCAGACCTTCCTCCACGACGGAGAGTGACATAGACTATGAGTACACTGAAGCAGAGGAGCTTGGAAATAAAAGCGATGACTGCTTTGACTATTATCCTGAATGTCCGATGGGCATATTTGATATAATTACAACGGTTCATGAAGACTGAATTCTCATGTACAAAGCGGACATTGTGAAAATAGTCTTGTAATGGACTCAAATAATTTTGGTTGTTTCATCTCAGGAAGAGGAGAGATGAGAGAGTGATCCATGAGAAAACGTGGAGGTGCTTATCTTGACAATGTTGGAATTAAGTTCAATAATTTAGCAATGCTAACGTAAGCAAATTCACGACGATTACCTAAGATGTAATGCCCATAGACTTTCATAAATGCGAAAAACTCTATATACACCCAGCAGGATCTTAGTCCATTAAAATCTTGGCTCGATATTTGCTGTGAGATAACGTGCAAATTACTGCAAACCAAAGGAAAGATTTATCACATAGTATTGGCTACTAAATTTACTTAGGTATCACTAACTTCAAGATGCATGCGATAATCCAGCTCAAAATATGAGAAAAATTATTTTGAGCTGGACATCTCTAAGGTGTGTGGTCAAATGCGACGGAGTATTATTAGTTTAACGTAACAGCTGATCTAATTCTACTTTGACCTATGTATTTTGCCTGTTTTTCACTAATACATTGAATATTGCCACTCAAAGAATCATTTGTACTATGGATTAGAGGCTGTTTGGTATTGAAAATCCAAAAGCGTGATATTGATTAAGGGTCATAAATAAGGACTTCTGCATTAATCAGAAATTCCTTAACCTATTGTGGAACTATAGTTTCCGATTTTCAGTGGACTGTGTTTTCTTCTCTGGTCATAAAAATGTTCTCAATACTCGTTATGATCAATTTTGGAGTGGAGTAAATGGTATTTGTGTGAACTTATCGGTAATGATGGAGTATGATAAGAGGCCAGGCTCCCCTATATGAATTCCCAAAAATAAACAGTTTTTCTTATGATTGCAGATAAATATGCAGGTAATCAAGCCTAAGTCTAAGCCAAGACGTACTTGGTATTTTTCGTTCGGTCAATATGATCCAAGCCCTTTTAAATAGATAAATGATTTTTGAGTATATGTTTCTGCTTGGTGTACTAATTTTATTCTGATCGTTGTGATTTTAAATCGTATATTTGTGCTTATATCTACTGGTTTTACTTTATTTCGCTGACTATGATAGCGTTATGTGAACTTCATTCATGAAAAATATACAATTTGAGAAACCGTTTATTTCATTCAAAACCTATGTCATGAGTCATGCATTTCAATTGAAGAGGTTTATTGTAAGCTAAACCAAATGCTTTACGCCTGTTTTGTTTTGTCATACAAATAAATGTTCTGCTCTTGCTACCATCATTGCTTGAATTGAAAAGAGTGTCCTAATACTTTGTAAATCTATACCACTTGATGGTATTTTAATTTACTTATGGAATTGAAAAAGAGAACTTCTTTTCCCCGTATTAAATGATGGTGCTAGTGAAACTGGTAATTCCCGCGGTTTTCAGTGCCTGGAGCAAATAAAAGTTCTGCATTACATTGCATTGTGGGGATTCATAAATAAGGCAATTCAAAGGAGTGTGAATTTTAATTACTCATTAATGCAGGAAACGCATACTGTTTCGCTGGTCGATAACTATTCAGAACCTCGTAATTTGCATATACCATGTAATCTACTGAGGGATTAAAGGGTTTCCCCGCCTTGTCTCCACTTTAGTTACCGAATGTTTCGTGGTTACAGCTGATCACATTATTGAGCGTCCGCCATTAATCATATCAGCAGCTTATCAATCATCCCCGACAAATTGGTTGAGATGCAACGAATAAATAACCCTCACACGATTTTGCCTCTCGGGTGTATACCACTTCCCTCTTTTGCATCATATCACCTTATATTCTCACTTATTTGCTCGTTTCTCTGTCAATGCACACTAAACACATTCTGTTTGGAAATATTTCGAGGACTTCGAGTAACATATGTAAATGAGTTACTAATGTGGACAAATTTCAAGCTATCTGGGACTAGCCGCGGAGTTCCACTTTTACGGAGTCACCCGCAATGCACATATGTGCGAATTTCCACAGAGAAAAAATCATCCGCCTTGACCGGGATTCAAACCCGGATCCCTCGATTTCCGGCCGAGTGCTTTAGCCAGTTTACCGAGGCGTCCAAAAATCCACACGGGTAGCTTAACTGGCTTAAGCATTCGGCCGGTAATCGAGGGATCCGGGTTCGAATCCCGGTCAAGGCGGATGATTTTTTTCTCTGTGGAAATTCGTACTAACGTGGACTTGAAAAAGCCTTAACACCATCAAATGTTTTAGAAATATCGGACTTTAGCCTGAAAGTCATTGTTAAAGTTACATTTTATTTAACTGTGTTCCATAGATTGAACACCATGAAACAGTTTATTTTTTCCTGAATCCAGAATCTTTCATTCTGAGGGTTAAAGGGTTACTCGGATAGTTTTGTACCTCTTTATATTTATGGAACATTTTTCAATACCAGGCATCAATCATGCCTTGAATATTTCCCTCTGTGCGATATTGGGCCCTCTCATCATCTACTACATCCGCAATCTATTATTTCCCTGAAATAAACCTTCTCTTTCCCTTCTATCTACAGCTTTACTAAATGTCTTTGATTTTTTTCATTTTTCTCCTTTAAAAACCTTTTATTTTACTTGATTATCAATAAATATTATTATTTCTTGTCATCTCGCCAATACCTACTGCTTTGTTTTTTCATTCGACGTCTGTCATCTTCGGCGCTAAAGGTTTTGGATTTTGCAATGATAATCTCGTTATATTATTCTATAAATTATTTTTCTTGCTCATTCACTGGGATTCTGTCACTCAATATTCTTCCTCATGACCGATTTTTTTCCTAGTTGAGTCAGTTAAAACATTATTTTATACCAGACATTTCAATATTTAAGTTCATTTTCACAGGGCTTCTAATAACTCTCTATTTAACTGGCAGCAATGCTTTGACATTTAAAGCTAATTATCTATTAGCCTTTTGGAACGGAATGAATTTTTATTTACAATCTCTCTCTTATTTCTTCATCATAATCCTATATGTTTTTTATATTATTTTTAGACAAATGGCGGCAGACCTAAATGGTATAGAAATATGCTTTTGAAGGTAGAATAAAATAATTCCATTCCTGTACATTTGCCGACTCAGCTCCTTCAGTTTCAGTGAGTTTCGCTTATCAACGATATTTTTATTGCTCGTATCAAAGGTTTATTTTGCTAATACGTACATTTTAGAATATCTCATAAAGCAAGCATCATAATCATCAAGCAAGCATCGACAAAGAATATACGAAGTTCTTCATTTATAATTCCATTTGAAAATTATTGCTTGAAATTCGAAGCGGTAAATGCGGTATCCCGGATTAAAAGCCGTTTCGTGTGATTGCATCAGCCTGAAAGACATTAATTACTAGTAACTAAGTACTAAGTAACTAGTCATTGAGCACCCTCAAGGGTGAATCTTGACTTACAAAGAATATTTTATCGAGTGTGCGATGCTCAATGAGACAGAACTGAGGGACGAAAATATTTTTCCCCGACCTTAGATTATTTGAATAAACTGTTTGATTCCATTGCACACCAATAGTTGCGTTTGAAAGCTTGTCCTTGAAAGTAAGATCAAACTAAAGCTATATTTTGTACTAGTGTTGCAGGTTGAGAACTGGCTTCCAACCTCGAGACTTGGTTTTGAATCTCATCTGGAGAGAGGTCTCCTAGTCGAATCCCGAACGCTAAATTGTTTGATTTCGAGCTCCACTTATTGCGGCGGTTGGACACCATTAAAAATCACAAATTTCACCTAATATCTGCAATTTTACCGTATTTAGCTGGTCAGTTGTCTTTTTATCATTTGATGTTTCTCTTTACCTAGTAAATAGTGTCAGAAGCGTGAATTAGCGTCTATCGTGTGCATATCAGTATACCCTTTCGCGCGAGTCCTATGAGAGTGCATATATCAAAGCCAGGTTTCTCCCCGCCATTGTCCCATTTTTCAAATAATCTATCTCTCACCAGCCAACCCTAATATTCTGAACTAGCTTACACATCTGACCGGAGATGGGGAGAAACGGATTCCTATCCTGGTCTCGTCAAATGTACTTTTCATGGCATCTTGCATTCCTTTGATGTGTACCCCATCTACCTTTAGCCGCACTAAAAGACTAATTCTTCTTCAGTGTTCAACCCTGGGGTTGGTTTGCAGCAGTACGCCATTACTCTCTTCTGTCTGCTTTTCTCTTCATTTCTGTGTATGTGGTGCAACCAATATCATTCACAATCTGCTGCATGAATGACATCCTAGGTCGTCCCCGGCGATTCCTTCACTCTATAGCTCCTTCTGCTATTGTTAAAACGATGTTGTCGTGTCTTAGAATGTGCCCTACGAGTTTGTCTCTTCTCATTTGGATATGCCTCCACAGGGATCTGGTTTCTTGAACTCTTTTCAGTACCTCTTCATTCGTGACTCTATCTTTCCAGCTGAGCTTCAACATCCTTCTGTAGAGTCACATCTCCAGGGCTTCTAGCCGCCGTCTCTCTTGTTTTCTTACTACCCATGTTTCGCTCCCGTGTAGGGCCACACTCCAAACAAGTGCTTTCATCATCTGTTTCCTTATTTCCAAACTAATGTTCTTGCTGGTGAGTAGGTTCTTTCTAAGGTAGAATGCAATTGTGGCCTGATGTATTCTCCTTACAATTTCTTTCTGGCTTCTACCATCTCTTGTTATTCTGCTTCCCAAGTAGGCAAATTCCTCTATTACTTCTAGCTTCTCTCCTCCAATTCTCATTATTGGGGGTTCATATTGTTCTTCATTACTGCAAACCATCACCTTGGTTTTGCGTTTGTTTATTCTCATGCCATACTGTTTACAGAAAATCCTACCTATTGTGTTGAGCATCCTTTCTAGATCTTCTTTGGTCTCTGTGATCACAGCAATATCATCTGCATAACGCAGCATATCTATCTTCTGTCCATTTATTTTAATCCCCACCTCAGTAGTTTGACGAACTTGGTCTATAGCTTCCTGGATGTAAGCATTGAATATAAGAGGAGAGAGAGCACATCCTTATCTCACGCCTTTTCTAACTTTTGCTTCTTGCTTTTGATGAAAATTCCTTTTAATAGTCTCCCCTTAATTTAATAAACCAACCGATGCACAATATTTCCCAAGAAGGTCGACCTCGTGCATTAAACGGTCATGAATTTCATTTGGAACCGTGGCCTGAATGGGTGAAAGATTCGACTGAAAGCGTTGCACGGGTCAGCTTTAAATCGATTTCACCATCATTATTTTTATTTCTGCGAGTGAGTAGAAAATTCCTCTAAACGAGCGTTAAAAAAAGGGTTGAAGGCAAACAAAGGGAAGACAGAGAACGAGAGAGAAAGAGGAACGAATCACACGGGACAAGAGTTTCCATCTCCCGCATTGATGGACCCGCGGACCAATTTATTTCACCTTTCAAAAGCAAAACTACTCCCACCCCCCTCTCCCCTTTTTCGCTTTGGTTCATCTATTCTGCGGCGCGACAAGAGAAGGCCCGCCTTTCCACTCCGCGAGCATTCATTATCAATCATTCCTCCACAACAGAAGAGCCACTACGATCAAATCCAAAAGAGCCTCATCTCTCTGTATCCCTACCCCTTTTTTTACCTCTCTTTATATCCTTCCTCCACCCGCAGGACCACCTCGCCGCCTATCCCTTCCCAACCAATCCCCATTCACACTCATACCTACTCCCTTCAGCTATCGAGTTTATTTTTCCTTTATCCTACCGTTAAAAATCGTTGTCCTATTCTGTCTCTGTCCGACGCACAAGTTACACACCCTAGCACACACATGTGTTCTGAAATATAACTCCATTCCCTAGTTTCCGCCTTCGATTCAACATTTTATCAGTCGCCAATATAGGTCCGCTTAGAAACGTTGGTTTACTCCCAGATGGATTTTTCAGTTTGATGAAAGATGGTTTCGTCGAAAAAAGCAATCGGAAGATCCATGAGAGTCAGAAATAATGTTCTTTAGTTTGATCCTATGAATGAACTAAATTGTAAACTGTGAAAAGAGAAGGAAATCCTTTGGGATTCAATTGCAATATTTACCTTAATTTACTACTCCGTTGATTGGAGGTGAACTTTTACCAAGACTTTAAATTACTGCTTGTGTTTGGTGGTACACTATTTATCTGGCAATTTGTCAATCCTGTATATGAGTGAATCTCTAACGGGTCGAACGGCTATTAAGTCTCATGCAATAGGAAGTTTTGAGTCATTCAAATAACCAATTCATAGTTAAGCGACTAATCCACTTTTGCTTGACGCTGTGTGAAATTTGAAAGAGAACTGCACTGTGATAGTACACAGGGGTATAATGATGAAATATTACCAGAAATATAACCCAGAAATGAAATAAAACTATCTTAAAGTAATATCTCCCAATTTAGACGAACTCATCGTTTATGATATAGTTCAAAATATTCTTCGTCAGACCAATGGCCTTACATTACGGTAGCATGCTCACTTAATGTGAGTATTTGATCACTCCCAATTATATATGATACTAAAATTAGCATATGATTTAGAACGATAAGGATTGGAGGAAGGATATTTGAGGAAACAAAAACACATTAACCTTTTAATTACGAAATAACACCTATATCTCCAACGGAATACACCCGTGGTAATAAATACTGGCAACTCGAAAGACATTTCTTCCTTGCTAACTATATCGATGGATTTCAGGTTCCGATAAAACTTTTGATGCATATAGGATCTGGTAGAAGTTCAGCCTGGCTCAAGATTACGAGTGTCCAACCTTTATCACTCGGCCTTGTCTTCGTCTGAATGTTGGGGTCAACTGATGCAAGAGATCGCCACTAATTACTTTTCATTTCCTGATTGCACTATGGCATGGTAAATACCGATCCAATCAACGGAAAAACAGTTTTCAAATGTTTGTATAGCAGAATGGTAGTTACTACAACCTGTGGTCTTATTAAAGTCTCTGTAAAAGATTTTCATTTGTTATATTATTTTAAATAACACAAGTATGAATTAGTTCATTAATTCCTATCTTTGTGAAATAGCACATGCATCTCTATTGCGATAAATTCATTTAATTTTTATGAAACAATGGAGCAGTCAGTCCTAGTTTCTGCGGCAATAATTGTAGAACAACGTGTAATAAGTCGATTTAATTTCTATATTATGAAGGTTTTGTGCGCTAGAGAGTTATTGCATGTGTACTTTTGCCTATTTATGATATATACTTGGCTCGCATTCTACTCGATGCATCCGTAATAAAGGAAGGCGGCATAAGGGTGGCTGTAAAACTTTTGCATAATGCTCTTCAACAAAATTATAGACAAAAATATATACATAAACCTTTCTAAAAAGAACTATTATCTATTAATGTGAGACCCATTACATAAGAAACTCAGTATCTTTAAAAAATGGTACTCTACCGTTGTTTATCTCGGGAGATGAATTTAATTTAGTTAAATAAACTAGCGTTTCTATAGCGTTATCTCTAGAGTTTTTAATATTTTTTCTATCCCCGAAAGCTTACCCCATAAATAAATGCCACACCCCCTTTACTACACTCAGATATTAGACACTGACATTGATTATATATGATGATACAAGTTCCTAATCACACAATGTGCTTTCTTTTCTCTCCGCCTGGTCGAATTATTTTATAGAGGTTGTATTTAAGGGATTCATTTTAAAGATAGATGATTCTTATTTAGAGAAAACTTCATGTTCGCTATGTCTACCTAACTAAAATAAATGAAAGATTGGTAATTAACGCGACGAGGCCTAAGGAACACTTCATCGTTGACCTTGGGCTGAGTAGCGTTCATTTATTTTCGCCGGTGTTGAAAATGCAAAATATTAACCGCCAGGGGGAAAAATAGAAATTAGGGCCTCTTAATACCGTCCCCAAAAAAAAATGAATTAAAATCTACGGCGGCTTAATTTTCTCCTCGCCATAATGCCAGATGAAGAGGATGGGTTGGGGGTGGGTCGTGGAGACGGTGGGGGCGGCGAGGAGAGGGGGCGGAGAGGGGGAGGAGAAGAAAAACACAGAAAAACATTTCCCGGGAATTAGGTAAAAAGTGCCGCACATTACAGAACACCACTCGCGACCAAAGTCCCGTTCTGAACACATATGTATGTGTTTACTGGGTATGTACATAGTGTGCAATCATTCAAGGCCTCTTCACCCGAAACTCCCGCCGTCTCAACCCTTTTTCCCGAAAACGTCAAGCACAACACACAACTCAGCGAGGAAAAGAAAAGAGGGACGGGAGGAGTGAAGCAAGGAAGGCAGTGGGTTGGAATCAGGAAGGGGGGAGGTTACTAAAAAGGAGGAAAAAATAAAAAGAGCATTAGTCTTCCTTCCAGCGGAACTCTAAACAAATTCATAGCACACACGCACTACTCTGGGAGCCCGATCACGTACCGTGCTTCCTTCTCTTCCCTCACTTGCTCTTCTTAGAGGAGCAGAAGGATCGGAGGTGGGGCGGTGCTGAAGAGAGGGAAAGAGAAAGAGGTAGGTTTTTGGGAGGTGGAGTTTAGGGGTAAGAGGGTAGAGTGAGAAGTTGCCTGGGAGGCGGTGGGCCCTCTCTCAATCTCCAAGAAGATTCTAACGCGTCGACCCCTTCTCCGCCCCCTAGAATACCCTGGTATCCTCGTACATCCAGTGGTCTCACGTGCCTATTATCCTTGCTACGATACTTCCCGATGTAAGAACGGACCATTTCCTCTATTTTTCATGCAAAGACAACCTTTTCATTTCTGTGACCAAAAATGGTCGCCACAATGAAAAGGACCTATGACAAAACTGAGGGCTAATATTGTAATAACTCGAATATAGATCTAAATATAGACACTGTGGCTTGCCATAATCATCTCGCGAATCCTGCAAGGCCCAAGGATTGGCAGAATGTGGCACTATAAAAAAATTAGTATATTGATAGTGAGAAAGATGCCGATTTTTAGCCTAGAGACAATCTATTCAAAGTTTTATGTATACAGTTCCCGGATAAATATGACAATTTACCCACCCAAAACTCATAACTACGATAAAAACAGAAGAAAACACTGATTCATGCGGAGGAAACTTACCTTTTTGCCCTCAATATCTCCTGATTCCTAAGCCGTTCTTTATGGCTTAATCAGAGATGGTGTGATAAATATTTGATCCCTTAGATGATTTAAATATTATTATAAATTTAGTTACCTAGATTGTGGTCATAAAGCTAAATATGTACACGAATTTTTGGTCTGTATTTGATGTTAATAATTGTGATCTATCTCTGTTCAAAAAATTTTCATTACTACTTCAACGTAAACTTATCAATACCAAGCGTAATTTTAAAAATAATATTACCAAATTACATTTTCTTGTAGTATCGTTCAAATGTTTTATACTCTTGATTGTTTCCTGATTCTAACCTTGATGGCTTCTTTCTAATGATCAACCTAAATGGTAACGTAAATATTTGACCAGCAAGGCATGAACTTATATTCTAATTCATTTTGAGAAGTACATCAATGTCGTTATTTTAATGGCCTCAATTCGACGTGATTATGAATTACAATTGATTTTCAATTGATATACTATAACACGGGTAATGTTTTGGTCTTGGAAAATTAACATATGTAAAAGTGAACCTTTTCCCTTTGTGGTATAGCCGGAAAAGGCAAAGGTGATTGGATAGGGTCCTTTTATTTTGCGTGTCGAGTAAAGAAATTACATAGACATTATTATAAAAATGGAGGCAGGGCATTCAATCTATTTAAAACATTTACCACCACCTCACCATCTACCATAATCCCCCGAAATCCAAGCAGCCTTCTCAAGCCCGTTGTCACGTGACTTTCCCGATACTTCCTTCCCTCTGCCGCACTATTTTCTCCCCTCTCCGCCTTGTCTCTTCTCTCATCTCACCTTTCCATTGTCCGTTTCGCCTTTTCGTCTTCTCTCCCATTCCTAGGGCTCACCATTCCTTTCGTTTCGCCCTCAAAACGGATTACGTGGTTTGTCCCCCCACCTCCCCTTGTGTAAACTCAGCCCCAACCCTCTTGCACATTGCGAATTAAGCCCGAGGCTGATAAAACGTGTTTCGGGCCCGTCCTCGGCGGTCGGCCAGTGGGGATTCCCCAACCCGTAATGATCCTGGTGAGGCTCTCCGTAAATTTAGGAGCGATAGTGTTATCAATTGGTATCCCATGCTTGGACGAACATGCGATGCATTTAGAATTGCAGTGAACTGGAAAAGGTCAGAGAAGTAATCACTGTAACGTTCGATGTTCTGGTGAGCAAAATATTTTTCATTCATGTAAGTTCAAGCGTAATAGCGTGAATAAATTTGATAACAAATTGTTCGGGAAAGTAACTCCCGCATGCTCGTTGACATCCTGTCCTCTGAAAAACTGCCCCATTGCTGTATCTAGGCCATTTTAAAAGACTAAATTACACGATGATATTATTACGTCAAAGAGTAAACGGCTTAGAATGTCCCAAATTTATTCTCAGTGCATATTAAAAATATATATAGAGGAAAATCAAAGCCAATGTTTTAAGAATATACTCTCCAGCGATCGCTTATATTTTTAACAATGTCGTCGAGGGAGTATTATGTATGTAATGTGTGTATTTTATCTCAGTTCGATCTAATGGCTCTATTATCCCACCATTTGCTTTTTTTCATCTGGTATTACCAATAATCATGTAGAATTACTAAAATAGGTCCCTACTACTTTCTATTTTCCATATAGCTGGATTGTTTGGCTCTCAGAACAAAACAGCTCCTTTTAGAAGGATTATTTTAAATAAACACCAACATTTCGACAAACACCTTTAAAATCATTTGGAACTCTACGGTCGCTGGAGTACTTTAGTTAATTGATTTCCGCTCCTCATTTTATCCAATATATTGGTACAGAACCGAATCAAGGTAATACTTCTCTACGCCATTAAACAGAAGTTATGTCAAATCTATTAATAGATGTTGATATTGGTGAGATACAGACGGAGTGCATCCTTTATTTGGCACGAATAATACATTTCGCAGGGGTCCTTACATCCTTTCATATTTATTTTTCTGTTAATTAGTTCGAGTGATTAAGAGGTGATAAACTCATGCCTGAGTAGATTTCAAATAAAGAAACTGACCCATGATGGTAGAGTCAATGGATCAAGAGGAAGAGGCAGATCTCAAATGTCACGGGAGAATGAGTATGAAGAGGCTGTAAATAGGAGGAAAATTAGGAATCATGAAATTAGTTACGCGTGCATGAAGCAATGCAGGAATATAAGAGAAGTCGAAGAAACTTATAAGGATTGGATGTTAAATTTCATTTATTAAGTAATTCATAAAATTGAACCACTAATGGAATCAGTGTTAGGTGCATTCCACGCATTAATTATACGCGTCATATTTTTCAAAATTCCTCCGAGAAATTGCCTTGACCGGCGCTCAAACCTGAATACTCGATATTGTGCTAAGTGTTCAGACCAGTATTTAAATCTAGAGGGGAAAAGGACGCCACGTGAGCTTAGCTAAGATATTTCTCCTAATGTATTTATACCAACGGTTATTGACACCTTAACCGAAAATGACAATGTCTAGAACATTCAAAGTACTAATTCAAACAATTTACGCCGGAAACCTTAAATATCAAGGCTTAACTAAGTTCTCTGACTTTCCTGACCCGAAAGGAATAGCTAAGATGGTTTTGCATGTTTGCATGAATTAATGCCTTCCCTCATTATCGCGGTCTTTCAAATTTAGCGTAAAATGATTGATGTTTTAACACTTTCGCAATTATTTGATGTGGAGTCCAGCTCTCGGTGAGGATATAAAAGTGCTATGCTTGACGGGGCTTTTATCACCAATCGCCAATCGGGATCATCGCCAATTCAACTTTAAATGGCTGCAACTTTGAGCTGAGCGTGTACTTTTTGATATGCAAAAGTAGAATGGGCGAAGGAAACATAACAGCATTCAAGTACACATTATTCCCTATCTTCGTATGATTTCATCCATGGCCCTCCGCATTATCCTTTCCGATCATTTCACTCAAAATCCCATAACCTCGTTTACGTTCTCCCCTGGCTCTAGAAGCAAAGTACCCAGTGTCTACGAAAAATTTGGATCACAAAAAATGATGAAAACATTCTGGATCTTCTTTAAAGAGCATTTATTCTCCTTATTGAGTCTATAAATGAGGAATCAGTATTAACTCCGTATGCCCTTCTTTGCTTGAGAGAATAGTTTTAGGAGGAGGAGGATGATATATGATTAGAATAATGCTTAGTTTTGATGGGGAGGAGAGCTAAGAACCGAGTATTTAAAAATATACTGTTTATATTGAGTTAAAACTTACAGTGAATGGATTGGGTGAGAAAAATTTTAAAATATGTAACTTAGAGCGTTTTGGCTGGAACACTGACAATATTTTGTTAATCCTCCTCATGCAGCTATCATTTGTCAAATATGTCTGGAATAGTTTAAAATTAAATAAAACAAGAAAATACTTTGTAGCCTTTACTAGTTTCTGGCCCTTGTATTACAGAATATCCCATCATGTGAATTCCTTCATTTTGTGTCATATTCTTGATGAAATTCTGAAGTGACATCAAGACACAACATTTGATGGTTTTCTCTTGGTACAATTGTTGAATAATTTAGACGGCAGTGTTTGAAAATTTTTCCGCTCATCTCCCATCTATCGTATTCAGCCTCGAAACGCTCGGTCTCAAAATAATGGTCGTGCACGCCAGAATCTTTTCACAAATTCAAGGCGCGCGAGAAGCAATTGCATCCGGGCATCCCCCTGCCCACCACTCCCATCAACACGAGGGCACCGATGTGGTGTCTGGGCGGCGAGGGACGCAGCTGCCCCAGAGGTAAGTACAAGGTGCGAATTCTCTACTTTTTTTCTATTTTCGGGGAGGAAAAATAATAAAGAGAATGTGGAAGTCGACTCGTCCGCCCCTTGAAGTTCTATATAGGTCAGTCCTGATTGGATGGATTTAGCTCGCAGGTCGTACCGTATTTACCTCATCTCGTGAGGGATCCTTTGCTCACTCCACTTCTTTACTCTTTTCTCACTCATCCTACCCAGACCCCCACTCACAATACTTCCCCCTTTGCCACGGCCCTTTTCTACTCTCCGCCTTCCGAAAACTTCCTCCCAAGGCTACCCGAGACCCTTTCCCTTCCCCCTATTTCCTCATCCCCACAAAGATTTCGAGGCAGCAAAACTCCTTTAACCCCGGGTCTCTTTACTTCCACTTTCCGCCGTAAGGGGGATCAATATCACACACTGTCGTCCACGTCACAAAACCGCTCGCCATATCCTGTTTTTTTTGGATTCCTATATAATTTTACCAACCTGTGTACCATTGCTGACGGGTATAATAATTACCTGCTAGCATTTATCCTCAAGATAGTGATCCCTATTTTACCACGGTTTTATTAAATTGCTTTCTTTTCTGTCTGTTTGTCTGCTCGGTTCAAGTTTGGCAATCGATTTTAAACCAACTTCCGGATGAGCTAGAGACTTGACTTTAAATAGAGCTCAGAACTGGATGATAATGCCATAATACGCAATAAAATATGTTATATAAGTATAAACTATTTATTTATTATATTATTGTTTTTGAACTCCTTTATCTCACAGAAACTTTAGTAGCATAAACGATAAATCAATCCCTGATAAAAATTATAGTAGCTAATCAAAGTTGCTACCTTGTAGCTTAGCTCTGCAGTATCTTTTTCGTCGGAACGAGACCCTAGTTTCAGATACATAAATTATTCTCCAACGTCGAGTCTATTTTGTTTAAATACTAACTGTTCATTTGGCTAAAAGTTTTATTTCTGAGTTAAGACCGTTCCACGCGAAAACTTGAGGTCAGTAAATTGGTGTGGTTCTCAGTCGACTAGCTCCTTAACTTCACGATTGTTTTCGAATATCATAAGTTACTTGCTGTGGGAGTTCAATTCCAAATCGCGTGTTATGAGAATAGCTATCTAAGTGCAGTGCTTCTTCAGCCAAATTCCGTGCCATACAAAAATATTCAATCACTCTATGCGAGATTTCCGCACCCAGCCGGTTACCTGCCTTAAGCTTCTTTCATGTCGTTCTTTTATCTACAGCACACTTTTGGCCCCGCAAAGATTTCCAGGCAGCAAAACTCCTTCAACTCTGGGTGCCTTTACTTCCACTATCTGCCGTAAGGGGAATCGATATCAAACACACGGCTCCATTTCCTTCGCATTCTTCCTCCTCATGTCCCATTCCCAATGCTCTGCAATTCTTCGAGCGCATATTCCAGGAGCTCCAAAAGCCCTATCGTTTCAGCAATAATATGTCTCAATCCACTCGCTCAAATCCCACTCACGCGGTCCTGGATCCGAGAATTTCACAAATACGTGCGCGAGTCCAAGGACATATTCCAAATGACTGGCGTGCGAGTGTCGGATTGCGTGGTGTAACGTACAACGGAGCGTAAACCTATAAATTTACGACTCGCGTAAGCCTTCTAGCAGCCCAACCAAGGGTAAAGGGGGCATCCGAAAAAAAAAATCTCCCCGCATCCGAAAGAGAACATCGTTTTCTGAAGGCGTACCTGAGCGCTCGTAAATGTCTCTTCACTCAGAGCACGTAACGGTGTAAAGAATTCTTATTGAGATGGTCTCCCAAGATATTGTTTTTTATGGACCGGGTGTAACAATAAGGTGCGGCCAAACTTTCAGGAAACATTCCTCACACGTTGAAAAAGAAAATATGTTCTGTGTATATGGGTCCAGGAACTCTGTACTTTCATGTTAGAACTCATTTCCAAACAACAGATTTGGTGAGAGATGGAGAGGTAAAGATGGATCATATCCCTTGTCTCCACGCTCTCCGTATGTAAACACATTAGGTTATTATTTTTGGGGGCATTCACGGCTCTTTTAGGTCCAATCCCGGTAAAAAGTTCAGAGAATATACATGTTCATATTGTGGAAGCGTGCAATGCTATTAAAGTTCTCTCGGATACATCAGCGCATCGGGAACCCAATGCTACAGCGGTTGGATGGATGATTCAATGCTGGAGGAGAGTATTTATAATATTTTGTTGTGAGAAAGAGTTTCATGTAGTGCGCTGATGCGTTCTGTTCTAGTGTATTTTCCATGATTTATGTACTATAAGGAGTTGTAGAAAAAAGTTCTCACATGGAAATAAAACATTTGCGGATCCATACCCGTATAATATCTTTTATTCTTCTACGTTTAAGGAATTTGCCTTGAAAGTTTTTCCTTACCATATTGTTTCACCCTCTATAGCCATCAAATCATTGAATGGTAAGGGCATCAACTACTAGAAACAAAAAATGGAATTCACTTTTTTTATCTCTATCATCTCAGGCTTAACTTTGTGGAAGTTCATTTTCATTTGCGAATTCACTTTTTTTATTTAACTAGCAAGGAGTAGGTAAGTATTTATATGCAATTAAGGAAAATTTATCCTTCCAGGCTACGATTATAACAATCGATAAGAGAATAAAACACGTTCCCGACAGAAGTTTAAGGCTGTTTTGCTCGGACTGAGATACTATTCTCATCAAAACAACGTCATACGGTGGAATAAAGAGTGAATTAATCGAATGCTAGTGTGAAAAAAGGGGCGCTCTGCCCCTCCAACTGTACATACTATCTTCACGCATATCTAGGAAATTGACTTCATCAGTGTGAGTCGCTGATTTTAATTGTTAAAATACAATGTGAAGAGTTTGACCTGTCACATTGCGATGAGAAGGTAATATGTAATTAGATAGAAAAATGTATTGCTCTACTTTAAAAACAATACATAAAAAAGCTTAGCAACCAAACTGTGGGGCTTTATGTTTATTCAATGGTTTACACCAGTGTAGAACCTACCAGCACTTATTTATGCATTCAAAATTATATCATTGAAAAAAATATAGCAATAGCTTTTTTGACAAGACATGAGCAAAAAAATGAAGAATAAACCAATAAACGAGAGCATACAAGGATATGAATAAGCTGCTTGCAATGTTTTAAGAATGTTAGAAATTTAACAGTGGCAAAACAAATTACATTACACTTTTTTTATGAAATACACGACCATGAAATCATAATCCCTAAAACATCTATATCATGATGAGATAATAGCCAATCTCTGACCTTTTTACAAAATGTATATTTACTCTTTACCTTCTTAATGTCACTCGGTAAATTATTGAATGTTTTTGGCCCAATGAACAAAAACTACCTTTTGAATAATGAGAAATTTGACTTTGTGATATGAAATTCAATGCTTCTACGTGAGTTATAACATTGTACTGTACAAGACCTTTCTGGAAAGTTACCACTTCTTAAAAGAATAGCTTTAAGACCTAAAAAACAAACATATATCTCAATGGCAACAACTTCAGGCTAAAAAACACGAGGTAGGAATGATCAAGGCGCTTTTTATTGGTAATTCTTCTCACTTTGTTTTTGGAGAACAATTGCAGGGTGTAGTGCCGTCTTGTGGGCTCCATCCCAACATATTAAACCGTATTTTTTTAAATCTCCTACTAACGCGTTGTACAAAATTCTTTGAAAATAGAGGGGGCACTTATGTCGTATGAAATACAGCTTACATACATAGTAACTTAAGACCTTAACTAAATCATGAATATGATTATTCCATTTCAGAAATTTATCAATTATTACTCCTAAGTATTTTATGGAATGGACCCTCTCCTATTATTATGCAGTCACAATTTACTTTCCGGCAATGTGCAACATGGTAAAATAATTTACCATTAATTGAAAAGAGGTATCACTACTGCTTTTTTTAATATGCTTAGAAATTTGCCTGAGTTGAAGCTTAGGTTGTAAGCATGAGCAATTACTGGAGCTATATCATTGATAATTAATTTTAATATTTTGCTACTGATTCCATCTATACCTCGAGATGAACTGTCATGGCTACCGATTAAAACATGCATGACGCACTTCTAAATACAACTGTAAAAAGGCATTGAGTACACGTCGACCTATTTTTCATGTCACTATTCATCAGCTTTGCAATTTACCATGCAATTCGCCACTTTAAATCGATGAAATATTTCTAACGCTGAAGTGCCCGTAAGAGTTTGTGCAATAACTGACACCAAGTGAAACTCTCTATGTATCTGGGTAGATCACGTCTTCGCCTTTTCCACTATTTACATTGAATTTTCTGTGAGACCTCTCCCTCCACTTTAAGGATTTCCACCCTCACAGTGCTTTACGAAATAGGAACTGTCCCTCCTCACCTTCCACTCTTCGTCCATCTCCCTTTCTCTCTCTTATTTCTCTCTTACCCTCCTGCCCACCAACATTTTCCACTCCGCGTCACGACCCAACATCCTCACCTCAGCCCTGGCAATCAACGCTCTCCGCCCGACAACATGATACAAACTCCGACGTGAATTCTAACCAGGCAATTTACGGAAGCCGGACTCGTGCGATTAATTGCCAGGGAAGGGCGCTTAAATTTTCTGTATGCACTAGGGGGCGGTTTCATCAGCCAAAAGTTATAGTTTGTTAATATCTTTGATGAGATTTCGTGTACCCAATTTTCACATTTTAGATTCGCTGCTGGTTATTCTCATTTGATGTCTTTTAAAAAGATCTGCTAGTACACGATGCTTCAACTTACTATTCCAGCATCCGTTTACAAAAAAACTGTTTTTCTTACTCATCAGAAGTCATTAACTGATTTAACAAGTACATATGATAAATTATTCATGAATTAATCTAGTATTCATTAGTGAGCGTACAATATTTGTGAATTTTGGCCAAAATTTTGACATAAATCTTACCTACTGCTTAAGATAGCTTTAAATTAACGAAGATAATATATTTGTAGGCATAGATCTGCATCTACCTTTCATCTTAGCATGCATTTTTATCGCGTCCAAAATATTCTTTTACTTCCACTTTACCGCTCATTCGACATCCATTCATCCATCAAGACCTTCAGCTACCCCTCGCCCCTCATACAAGTTCTAAACTTTTACTTCGCGTTCTCCTAATTTACTGTGGAAATTTCCTCTCCTCACTCACTATTTAAGCAATTTCTCATTAGACTTTCTATCAGATGTAGGTGTGAATTTACTGTTGCTCGAGGAAAGAAAAATATTTCATGTTAATACACCGAAATAAATAATTTGAATAATAGGCAACTTGATAAAGGACTCAATATTGTTTGTGAATGGTAGGATATTCTTATGGCCAATTGCAGCAGCATTTTTATCAGCAATACAATATTTAGCATGAGTAGCTTCACATAATTAATTATACATGAAGTTGGTGTTGTCGGCCGTTACTTGGTGGAAACGATTCATTATAAGTCAACTCAGTCACCTGATGATGACCTGAGTGTCAAAACCTAGGTAGTGGAAGGAAAATAAAAATTGTGGAAAAATCAAGTTTATTCATTGATTTATAGACATGAGGTTGAGTGAAGAATGATTATAAGTCAGTAATTGAGATATGAGCGTAATGAAAAACTATTAAGAATCGTAACCTGCTCTACAGCTAACTCTAAAGTAGGCCAACATACTCCGCTGTGAATAACCTTGATATTTGGGCTTAGTAGTTGTCTTACAGTATACGTAGTTAACGGAAAATTCCATATGCCGTGTCATATTACGCTGCATACCTACAAGTAAAAGGACTTGTAGGACTAAGTAATTAGAACCGTAATTCAGTGTTGTTCGGTAGCAAGATTAGAACCTAGTAAACAAAAAGATGCAAATGTCAAAAAATGACCACTCTGTAGGTAAACAACCAAATATGTTATCACTTTTAAACACCTAGCCTTAACAAAATATTTGTCACGGTAATTTGGGTATTCCTCGGGTCCTTGGGTATTGTTGTAGATATATTGTAGATACGTTAGATATGAACCCAAATTTTATGAAGAAATCTGATGGGAATATGTGGCATTATTTACCTAAGGAGACCTTTATTATCAGCCATGAATTTTTCTCAATATTTTAGTTGTGAGAGAAGTTTTACCATTATGCGTTATTTTTTTCTTTGCTTATCAATTGCATGATTGGGCATATTGTGATAACAAAATAGCGGAAAAAAGAGGTAAAGGAATCGGAAAACTACCCTCCTTATTTTATACTTGCTCCTGTTAAAACTTTTGCGGATTTCGGAATATTCTCGAGAATTACCTAATCAACGGTAATAAGAAAGTTACTTTCGAATCTAGAAGAAGGTTATCATACACTCATCAGGATCTTGGAAAGAAAGCTCCTGTTGACAATCGTAAATTTTTGTTTCATGAAGTCATATGAAGCGGAAGCCTTAGGTACAGCCAACGAGTCCTGAGCCCAAACAATCATTTCGTTCCTCTAACACCCATACAACTGAAGAGAAATATATGAATAAAAAACAATAGTGAATAGTTTGCCAAAAAATCCATTTTATCCTAAAATTCTCTCAAGGAGGTATTATGACTCAAAAATTCAGTCAGTTTTGCCAAGTAATTCTTGAAAATATCCATTTGGCCATGGTTATTGCATGCATCTTTAACGAAAATTGAAAAACAATCATATCGTGGGGAGATATGATGTTTGGTGATCTAACTTAATATAACCCTGTCGAATCTCGTGCTTCGAAACTTCTGAGGTCATGCAACCCTTTCCACCAACAATACTCGGACGAGAATTACAAAACCGGTGAAAAATTGGATCTTTATTTATCCAAATTGAGTTGACCCCAGCAATAATTTGGTGGCTCATTGAGAACTCTCATGTTTTCATCAGGCAGTAGCCCTAGAAAATGACATCTCTCTTATCTAATTCTATTCAATTCTGTGCTCATAAGAGAATAATTTTGCATCCATAGCAACCAAGTACATGACGGTGTGCAATGCATTGTATATCTTGATGCTTCCAAAAAATAATGTTAAAGAATTAGTTGAGCATAATTTTCTCTTCTATTTTGATTAATTGACATTAAATTACAATTATGGTGGGTTCAGACGAGACGCCCCCGTAATTTAATTGACCCAAAACACGGTGAGTATTTTTAATGCCCTGGAAAACTAACTTTCATTCTCCCTATGAAAAACAAACATCGAAACCGGAGATGTAGTTGAGGTGTTTCAATGCGTTTTGGCCGAAAATTGCAGATATCCCGTTAAAAATAGGATTAATTGAATATGCTAAATTTCTTTTTCCCATTTTTCCACAAATTTTACGCGCACCTATCCACTTATAGATAAATTAAGTATTTTAATCAATCCCATTGGTAGATAACTGAATAACGTGATTTTTATTCAATTACGTGATGCTTCAAAGCGTAATTGCATTTTAGAAACCTATTTATTACAATACTATCGTCCTATAACGTTCAGCAAAGAATCATTTATATTACAAACCTATCTGTGGCAAACTCACATACAATTTATGTAAGTGATTAATTATGTTGACTCATGCGTCATTTCGTGAGAGGGAATGTAATTCATGATATGAATACGATAATGAGAACATCTAATGTGATCAAATGTAAAATAATTTGGTAGATTTGGGGGATAACAATTAGGTATAATTATCAGCGATAACGTTTGTTCGCGTAGCAAAAACGTTTGGAATTTACTTATTTGTTTTTATAGCTTACGCCGACCAGTAATATTCCAGCATTTAAAATTTTTATTTATTGTAGATTGTAACGTCAATCAATGTGAACTTGAACTTCCTCTTCTACTCTCAATTCGGAATTAGTTTTGGTATCAGTTTTACTTTAAGAGGAAGTATTGTGCTCGTTGCAATTCCTCTATTTTTCCACGTTTCATCATACCCAATATTTCTGCTCTCTACCTCTCTTTCCACCCTTACTCCGAGAATAGTCGCGTTTATAACTGGTATTAGATTAATTAAGATCAGATTAATAGAAGAACTGGGATGGGAATTATTATCAGAACGCAGGTTAAAATTTAGGTTAAACCTTTTAAGTAAATTTGAAACCGATTTGTTCACAGATGACGTTAGATATATATTGAGAAACCCTGCGTATTATGCTAGGTTTGACCATATTAGCAAAATTAGAGAGATAGATTGTCGTACCGATAGATTTAAAATGTCATTTTTTCCGCGTACTATAAGAGAGAACAATAGGCAGCGTATCAAAGGGATAGGTAGGTGAAATACAGTTAGAGTAGTCTGTAGTGCATGATGCATGTAATAACAACCAATAATCCCTTTCTTATTATGTAGATACTAACCATGTGACCCTATTATCTAGCATACCTTCATTAAATATCCTAGTTGCATGTCAATAGTGCATGTTTGGTGATCTTCACCCCCTGCCACACACCCTCGTGGTGGCTCGCAGGGTAGTACGTAGATGTAGATTAGCATCCAATTACACCTCAGTTGATTCTACATTCTTCCTTTACCCTTCTCTATCGTTCTCTCCTCACTTTACCTTTCATATTCATCCTTGGCAATGCCTCATGCCGGTCAAATCTCTACCTAGCTTGTTTCGCATACATTTAACCCATACCCAATCGCCATAGGTCACAATCTATGATCGTACTTAGCCCATAAATAACAGTATTTCTGTAAACTCATTGGTTGGTCGTAAAAGAATCCTTTCTATTCCAAGAGTTCTCTGCAGTTATCTTTGCAGTTCCCTCAATCCTTAGTTCCTCTTTCTATTTTCAGAGTTCATGTCTCCCTCGACCTCGTCGTTACCTTATCCTTTCCATTTGTTCTCAGAGCTCTGGGAATCCGATCGACGTTTTTTGGGGAACCTCGGCACTTTGGTGGAAAGGAGTCCTGCCCTTCCGTTTCCCATGGCCCGCCCACCCGTTTCCAATTGCTCTTCAAATATGGACCGGGGGAAAAGCCAAGCATACAAGTAAACTCAATTGTCTTCGAAGTTTGGTCTCCACGTTCGCAATTCCCTCTGCGCCATCGAGGCATCGTGGGATGGGGAGGGGGAGAATGGGCAGCGGATGATGTGAGGAACGGAATTGAGACGAGAATACATGGTCGAAAGTGTTTCATTCTCTCACTGAGCGAGGTTAGGAAAGGCATCATATTCTCTACTTTCGGAGAACTCAACCTTCTAGAATTTTCCAACACCTCATTTGCCGCAATCTTATATATCAGGGTATGCCCACTGATTTACTGAGGAACGAGCGTGCAGGTTTGCTTGGTTTTGCGAATGAACACCTAACTTTTTGGTTTGAATCTTGTGTTGGTATCAAAACCCTCCGATAATACACTTCACTATTCCACCCCACATAGCCTTAATATATTTATATTGCTGGAGTCCTGACATCATCTCCCACATGCCCATGCGGCGGTTTCCGGGGTATTATTAAGATGTAGATGAAAATACTGGCAAACAGACGCAAAAATAACTGATTAAAATTTTCTAGACTTAAAATTTTACTCTCCAACATTGGTTCCGACACGATATATAACCTTTACAATTACTATCATTCGATCGTAATTGTAAAGGTTGTTATTGCAAGGCTGTTATGTTGGTCTTGTTAGTGTCATTTACTACATCAACTGGGATGGGAATCGCTTGCATACGTGATAATTAGACTCAATCTTTTCTGTAAATTCAAAGCCATTTTATTTTCCAACGATGTTATTAATATCTTACTAGCTCCAACATACTACGGTTGATCAGGTCACGAGAATAAAATTAGGGAAGCGAACCGCAGAACTTGCTCATTCAGGAACCCGAATGATGAAGTGGGAGTCTTTCTTCGGATTGTGGGTAGAGTTTGAGCTCCTAATTCAGTGAAGCACAGGGGGAAACCTCCCTAACGCTGATGAAAATTATAGATGTGTTCTAGCCATCGTGCCAACCCGAATCATCTGATGCAAGTCATACTCGCATGACGTGACTATCTTAAGCACCTCTAATTTCTCTCCTTGACGTACCTCCATGCAAGAGGGCGGTGGCCTTTCTGGCGGCGACTGTGAGGGAAAGCGATACAGAAAAGGCTCCTCCGGGGGACATTCGAGGTCCCCCTAGCACGATACCCTTTTTAAGGGATGAGCACTTGGCGGAGAGAGAGAGAGCGCTTCGTGGAGATTTTTAGTGCTTGCGGTTGGCGACAGAGGGCAGGGAGGAATGAGGGAAATGAGGAGGCGGGGACGTTGGGGGAGGTGAGGGGGAGGTTGAGAATGCTCCACCCCATGTGCACCAACCCCCCTCCACGAGATGTTCCAAGGCGAAGTTCAAAATGTCCCACACTCTCCGGTTAGCAAGATGGGTCGTTAATTCCCGACCAGCGTCCCCTGCCTGTGACGGCTCGGAGTGATAATTGGTTCGTCACGAGGCCGTTATAAGGAGTGAGTGACGTAGTTGAGTGTGTAGCTCGGCGCGGGGGAAGGGATTGGATGGTGAGGTTTTAGGAGACTGGGGGGGGAAGGATGAGGAGGTGCGGAGGGGTGGAGGGGGGATGGGAGGGAAGTATCTGGGCGCAAAAGGGCGAGAGACGGTCGTGGGGTGAATGAAGGAGAGGGTGCGTTAACCTGCATCTTGGCCTTGGACTTGCCCTGCCAAGAGGTGTACGACGGGAGGTGGAGTGGCAGAATCCAAAGTGGTTTATGGTGGGCGTTATTGCCAGAAGCCGACTTTCGAAACTAATGAAGAGAAAGCTCGGAGCAAAAATAAGTTCTCAGCTGAAGTTACATGGTGGTTCTTAAGTACCGAGTCCTCAGGCTAATAAAGGAGACATCGCTCATTCAAGTTTATATCTGCTGAGAAAAAATTGTAACTCTGTCAGATTAGTGGGGGATCAGGCTGAAGTGTACTTCTCGTGCATTTCTTCGTTTATTTGATAGGAGATGTCTATGATACCTTGTCGCCGTTCATTAATGATCAGCGAATACTAAAGCTAAGTTTCTCTCCACTCTTCCTCCGTTCTTCGTGAAATCCAACTACCATCCAATCAGAAATTACGAAAACAGCATCCATTGGTAGTCACAGAGCGGAAACCGGTTAATCTCTCACGATGGGACGACTTAAAATGATGTATAATCTAATATTTCACTATGGTTTTAAAAGTTTCTGAATCCTTGCGCTGCGAAAGTGCTCTTATGTTTTTTTTACTGGTTCTCTTGTAATGGAGGCCTCACCTTACAATATTGACTATTACCTCCAACTAAGGTCATACGCTATTCCAAGTGCAATCAAAAGCCGCAGTCTTTGGATTGCCATACGGGGGCGTTTCCAGCTATTTACCGGTTAGTGTTGCCCCTATCCCTACCGTGCCTGGTGTTGATCAAATTGATTTGGCCAGAGAAAGAATGATTGAGCGGGTGAAGTGGACAGAGAGAGAGATGAGAGAAGGGGTATTATAGTGGCAGGAAGCAAGTCATAAAAAGTTAATTTGAAGGCAACAGAGAAGATGGATGGTGGCTGGTGTAACTGACGACGTAAAAAACATACTATTAACCCCCTCGTACTGCGGCAGATTAGATCGCGCCAATAAAATTAGAGAGCTAGATTGTAGAACCGATAGGTATAAAATGTCATTTTTTCCGCGTACCATTCGGGACCATAACAGCTGTGATCGTCGTCATGAATAGTTCGAGTAGTGACAATAGGCAGACAGTAAATCTTTCTCTTTATATTCTCTACTCTCTAATTTATGCATGATGTAAATATTGATGTTCTTATTTTTGCATGATATTTTGAATCTGTAGTAGTAGTCTTTGTATCCCTTGCATGTTGGAACGATTGAAGATAGAATTTTTCTTGGGTATTAGATTTTTAATTGGCGCTTTGCATGTGTGGTACGCGGGTTTCAATGTAACTTCGGTGTTCTACCATATCATTCATGCATGCCTGGTGTGGAAGCACCCCCTGCCACACACCCTTTGGGTGGCTTGCTGGGTATGACGTAGATGTAGATGTAGATGTAACATACTGTAAGGGTTATAAAATAGGTATGAGGGATTGAAATAGTAGGACTATTGCAAATATATTGAGTTTTCGGGTTAGGGTAAATAAAAAATTGGCGTTTTTCGTGGATAATGAACAATGGACATACTTCATTGAGAGATGTGGGCGGTATGCAAAGCTGAAGGACGAAATAATGAAAGGGAGAGGGGATTACGCATTATATGTTATAATAATGGCCAGTAGAATGTACTAGCAGAATCACTGTAAAACTCGCCTTGCATGTCTTTTCTACGCACAACATTCTTGGGCATATTGCCTTGATATTAGTAACAATTGATTCAACAATTCACCAGCTTAAGAGTGAACCTGTGAGTCACATATATAACGTATTTTTTCCCATTCTCAGCCGTATTATTTTTTTACTAAGTATATTCTATAAACTAGGCTTAGTATTTACAATTTCCGGCTATGACGCATTATCACTAATGAAAATGGGAGACTATAAACAAAGTGGGTAAGGCCTTTTGTGGCTCTCATTTATTTTTTGGTATTAGTTATCTAGTTACAGGGAATATGGCTGCTCGTTCTAGAGCTTAGATGTAGTTTTTGAAAATAAATTACTTGCGAAGAGCGGGGACCAAGTTGATTTTGTATGTACATCCATGCGTTGTCTGCCATCGATGCATTATAAGACCTAAGTGAGCAGAGTTTTATTAGTAAATGTTATTAATAAAGATAGCAAACCAGTAAACCATTAAATTAAGATTCATTTTTAAGGTCATTTAATGCTCTCTCAGGGCATAAAAAGAGATTGAAATGTAACGATGCTATTGTAAGGAAATGTAACGACGCAATACATTTTAGGTTAAATAAATATTGAAACACGGTTATTGCGTTGGTCCCCTAGATTGCCATACTGAGCCACCATGGGAACCTCAATAAATTTCTACAGCTAATCATAATTTTAGAATAGGATAAAAACTGCGACTGAATTTCAAATTAATATTTATTAATATTATAATTATACCTGCATGTTCTGTGATAAAATGATTATAGGTTGGCATTAAGAAAGTTATCTGTAAACTTGAGTAATTTCATAGAAGTATTTTACGTCTGTGTCGGGGAGGACCTGAAATTACTAGGCGAAGACGTGAATTTTCAACCCATAAGAATCCTTAGTACATCGATCACATCATACCTAGCGTTTCACTTAACCATTTTTTACGAACATACTACAATGGGTTATGGTTTTACAATAAATTTTATGGTTCTAGGCCACCATCTCGTCCTGCTTATGCTTGCAAACTTCAAAAATGAATTTTACTAGGGTAAAAATCCAAACATATTTGACAAACGTTTTGGTAAAAACTTAGCGTAGCTTAGAAACAAAATCATTAGCTATATATCAGATATTTTCACTCTAACAGAAAGATCGTCGAATTTATAGTGCTTGTATTTTTCGTTTCCAGGAAAAATTTCTTAAAGATCTCATACCGCCAATCCAGTTCCCGCAAAGCAGCTTCCAGCACTCAGCAAACATTTACTAAATGTCTAGACGACGGAAAAGACAAACACGCTTAAATATCTCAAGTCTGGTATTTAAACATGTAATTAAGTTGCTAAAATATATCATATACCTGTCAAACTGATGGAAACTAGATGACACGTATTAAAGAACACTCCAGAAGTTTTATAGATATGGATCCCAACTCTCCTTTCGTCAAACTCTTCTCAAAAACAATCATGTTAGCGATTTTGCCCCCGAGATCTTACATAGCAATCTCAATGGCTGAAGAGGACAATATAGAGCAAATATAAATAATTAGTCATTCAAACAACCTTTGTAACAAGCAATTATTTCTGCTAGCCGCACGACTCACTACCGATAAAATTCTTTGCCGAATAATGACTATTGCCGCCTCACTAGCCCTAAATTAAGGTTCCTCTACCTTTCTCAATCTTGCTTGAGAATTTAGTATTTTCTGCACCATCCCCCCTTCCCGTCGTAGTCTCTTCATTTTTCAGTTAACCTGTCTATTAAAATATCTCAATAGAAGTGTTATCTCAAGGCATTTCTGTTTTGGGCGAGGTTCTTCATTGCCTTATACGTCTCACCTCTAATCATATCTATCAACATACCAAATCTCATCCATTCTCATCTTCCCATTCCATTAATCTTTCCTTCTATGATGAGTTTCTGCAAACAATTTCTCCGTAATTTGTGGCCTATCTAATTTGCCTTTCTCTTCTTTACACTTTTCAATATGGCTACCTCCTCTCCATCCCTATATAATTTTTAACTTAAAGAGGTTTATATCTGAAATGAGCCTACTTGTTGATGTAGGAAAGTAAGGAAGTAAAACCACAAACTCTGGTTATACTTTTCATCGATTTTTTGACAAATCGTGGAGAGCAGAGGTAATTACAGGAGTCGACTGGAAAATGTTTTCACGTGCTGGTTTCTGGTTTGTAGTTCTGTCTTCTTTGGGCACAGCAGTTGTCTTCTTCCCATGAACGCCATTGGTATAACTATTTTCCGTTATATTACTAACTATATCTTTTGGGAATAGCCTCAACACTGATGCCTTCAAAAAGTAAGGCTATGATGCAGCTGAACTTAATGCTAACCTTTATGTATAGTTTTTCATGATTACTACTGTCCAAAAAAACTGATTCATGAGGCAGACGTGATAGAGTTTGATTTAACCGATCGGCCAATTGTGAGCAACAGGCAAGGTGTGGAATGAAATAACTTTGTACTTTTCCACAAGGTTTATTATCCTCAACCAGTTTCAACGCAATAGCGTCATTTTCAAGAGGTTACTAAACGCCGATGTCATCAGGCTCACACACAAGGATTGCAGGACCTTCCGGAAATATCACAATCGAAAGCCTTTCCACATCTACATCTACATAATACCCTGCGATCCGCCACATGGGCATGTGGCAGGGGGTGTTATGTCACCAGCCGTGTAAGGGTGTAAGTTTTTGGAGATGGAATGGTGGCATATATTATATGAGTGTATTTAGTGGAGCTTAGTTTTTATTGTGATCGCTTATTGTGCGCGGAAAGAACGAGTGTTTTACCTATTTGTTCGGCAGTGTATCTTTCTTATTTTATCGCATATTTCAGACCTAGAAATGTAGTGAGGAGTCGTAATAATATTCTCTATGTTGCTCTGAAAATATCAGTTATGAATTTATCAAGCAACCTAAGCCTAGCGTGTAACCTCCGAGTCTCTAGGGTCTCCCACCTTAATTCCTCTAAATGCTGTGAGACACTAGCAATTTTTAACGAATCGCGCCGCTTTCCTTTGTATTTTATTAGTGCTTTTGGTTCAATCTTTTTGACCAGGGTCCCAAATGCTCGGGGCGTATTCGAGGTGTGGCCTAATCAGAGCAAAGTAGTATCTATCTTTGACTTTTTTATCCGAGGACCTTCCTATTATACGTTTAACAAAACCTAGTTTCTTTAATGCTGCACCATATATGTTCTGCATGTGTAATCCCCACGATATATCAGAAGTCAAGGTAATTCCAAGATATTTTACTGTATCTGAAGGCTTTATGTTTACTCCACCCACAGTATAGGTATTTTTAGATCTCTTTCGCAGGAAGTGAACTGTGGTACATGTATTATATATACTCCTGGCACCACGAATGAACGTTGTTAAGGTCCGATGACAGAGCTTTAAAGTTCACGTCTTCGCTCATTTCACGGTAAATAACTGTATCGTCAAATGATCTTATTTTACTGCTAACTCTAGATATTAGGTCATTAATATAAATAATGAATAAAAGAGGGCCGATCACACTTCCTTGAGGAACACCTGATGTGACCTCGACCATATCAGATCTAAAACCATCAATAACTACCCTTTGTTTACGATCACTGAGAAAGTCACTTATCCAATTCACTATTTTTCTCTATTCTATTAACTCCGCATGATTGCAATTTGTATATGAGTTTTTTGTGAGGAACCTTGTCGAATGCCTTCTTGAAATCAAGGAATATCGCGTCGACTTTCTAAATCGGTAGACTTTAAGAGAACACAAGAATCAAATATAGATTAATCTATTATTAATTGATTCTGATGCATTAATATCGAGCATGAGAAAATCACCAACAAGAAAGGGTAGTCAACTATCCATGATGCGTGGTGTTTTCGGAATACCCTCGAATTTGCGGAAAATGTCATGAGAGACTCCACGGAAACGGAGAGTGAATAAATATTTTGTATAGTGAATGTGAGGTGAGATGGAGGGACAGCGGGGACTATTGGAGTGACAGTTACAGAGTAAACTATAGTGTGGGTTTTAGTGTCAATGTGGGGTGGCTACAATATTGAACGCAAAATAAGGATGACGTTTGTAACCATGGAACAGGTGAGCGACAGGATACTGCAGTAAAACGAAAGCACAACCGACAAATTTTGTATTGCTTCAGGTGTGCATGCCCTCAAGCAATCATGGGGAGGAAGAGGTGGATGTGGCAAAAGCACAGCTAGAGGAGGAAATTAGAGAATTCCCAGGTAAGAGAAATCTGACCGTGATGGGTGACTGGAATGCGGTGGTGGGGAAGGAGAGATGAATATGAAGTGGGAGGGTATGGATTAGAAACGAGAAATGATCGAATTGAGAAGGCAATTGATTTTTGTGGGATAAATTAATTATTAGCCACAATCACATGATTTTAAAATCATCCTTTGTGGAGGAAGCATGCAGGGAGACACACGAAGATATTAAATTGGTCACATCGTGTTCGGCAAAAATTCAGAACTGTCCATAACTCGTCGAGTTACCCGAGGCGTGATGCAGATTTAGGCCATAATTTAGTATTGATGGTATGTGATGTTAAATTCAAAATCTTAATTAATGCAGAAGGAGACCGAGTGCAACTTTAAAGCTTCGAAATGGAAGCAAGAAGGGAAAACCAAGAGTTAATGGTAAGCCATATATGTGAATCGTATGAAATTGGAACGATCTAAGAAGAGTGGAAGAATATTAAAACAGGAATCGTAAGCGCGGCGGAAGAATCAATATGACCTGCAGAAAATAATGGTTATGGATACAAACAATGGTTATGGAAGAAACGACCTGAAAAATGGAGGGGAGAAGGAAGTGGAAATATTTCAATACCGACCTAGGCGAAATAAAATACCAGGAATTGAATAATAAACTCTGGAGTGTACAAACCGGGCAAAGGAAAACGGATGGAAAGGCCAATGCGGCGAAGGGAAAAAGCTGCAAAAGGCAGATGCGGGGATGTTATGCGCAACTGTAAAATTGCTTTCGGGCTTAAATATCGGAAGTGATACAAGACCGATATGATAACCGATGTGGTATGATTTAAAAACGATGACCGTTTGATAACCATACCAAATATTAAGGACAAAACCGGTAGGTTATTCATCTAGGAAGAAGATGTTCAAGATAGGTAGAGAGAATACATGGAGGACCTATGGCAGTGAAAGTAGACCATCTAGCCTAGATCTAGAGGATGAGGAAACACTAGATGAGGATAACCGCGGACTAAATTTCATCGACAGAGAATTAGATTAATCATTTAATGATACGAATCCAAGAAAACTATGGGAGCATGCAACATACCCACGGAGCTATTTTTGAGTGATCTTTTTCCGAACCTTTTTCGGAACTTATTCGTAGGATCTATGAGGAAGGAGTATGGCCAGAGAACTTGATAAAAACAGCCCTAATTCCGATCCCGAAGAAGAATGAAGCGTCAGAATGGGAGAAATATAGAACAAAAGCTTGATATCACACGCATCTAAAGTTGTCCTAAGAGTAATAAATAAAATGTAGGACAGTAGGCTAACGTTCCATTTGGGCGAAGACCAGTTTGAGTTCCAGAAGGGAGGGCAACTCGGGATTCAAATGCGGTGATGAGAACACTTATAAAATAAGACAGAGTAGAGGTAGGTTGTTCTTGCATGCTGTGTGGATTTCGAAAAAGTGTTAAACAGAGTGAATTGGAGAAAAATAATTCAGATAACCGGTAGAATGTGGGCAGATTGGCGAGACAGAATACTAATCCGAGACTTAGACTGGCTCAAAGGGTACATGTTAGGGGGTGTGACGGGGTATCAGGATGAGTAGATATCTACATCTACATCTACGTACTACCCTGCGAGCCACCACGAGGGTGTATGGCAAGGGGTGAAGATCACCAAACATGCACTATTGCCATGCAAGAAGGATATTTAAGGGAGACATGCTAGAGAACAGGGTCACATGCAGCTAGATGGTTAGTACCTACATGTAAGAAAGGGATTATTGGTTGTTATTACATACATTATGCACTACAGACTAACTATATTTCACCTATCTATCCCTTTGCTACGCTGCTTATTGTTCTCTCTTATGGTACGCGGGAAAAATGACATTTTAAATCTATCGGTACGACAATCTATCTCTCTAATCTTGTTAGTATGATCAAATCTAGTATAATACGCATGGGTTCTCAATATATATCTAACGTCATCTGTGAGCAAATCGGTTTCGAATTTACTTAAAAGGTTTAACCTAAAATTTAACCTGCGTTCTGATAGTAATTCCCATCCTAGTTCTTCTATTAAACTCGTAACACTTATACAATTATCATAACGGCCTTTAACAAATCTAGCGGATCTCCTTTGCACGCACTCTAATTCTCTTATCAAACCTTCCTCGCACGGATCCCATATACTAGCGGCATATTCTAAATGAGGCCTGACAAGTGTAAAATAGCTTCTTTCTCGTACTCTCTCATCACATTTGCCTAGAACCCTTTTTACGAATCCTAATCTACAGTTTGCTACACTAGTTATTTCCCTGATGTGTTTCCCCCATGGCATGCCTTCAGTGATGGCGACGCCCAAGTATTTAATAGATTTCAATCGTTAGGCCTCATCTGGAATATGCTGTTAGTGTATGGGATCCATACACTAACAGCACTTATACGCTACTTTTTACATCAGTGGCAACCTTTGCTTCTCCTACATTAGCACTTATCATGTATCGATTTTGTAGTATGGTGTCAAATATTTATTAGTCTCCTGTTTCCAGCCAGTTTCGCAAATGAGAACCCGGTACATCATGGTCAATATAAATGTTTCATACATCCGCCGAACGTGCTGTGTGGTTAAAATGATTGAATGCAAGAATCATAGAAGGTGAAATGCGAAAAAGGATTACGAAACAGTTATTCGTGAGTAAAGCTAATGTTAAAGAGAAGTAGTAGAACCAGAAAAAAGGGAAACTATAACTGAAGTGGTTTTATTAAGAACTGTATGGAGTGTTG
Organism: Ceriagrion tenellum; assembly: GCA_963169105.1. Lineage (NCBI taxonomy): Eukaryota > Metazoa > Arthropoda > Insecta > Odonata > Coenagrionidae > Ceriagrion > Ceriagrion tenellum. Next base: position 74,549,227 of record OY720641.1, on the reverse strand, counting down.
AGAGCGATGGCACGTTTATGACTAAAAACATAAGGAATACCAATAGCAATAAAAATTTTTCATCCACTTATATCTACTTATTACCCTGCAAATTACCATAAGTGTGTTTGGCAGGGTGTAATGATTGGGCGTTGAGGATGATCTCAGTAATATGGAATAAATTTCATTGCCAGGGTTATGCCACTGGCTTTACTTCGGTAAACTTATTATCGTGATATTAAAATTTCAGCTTTCACTCGGAATTATGACTTTATTGCCAGAGCCAATGTCAAGATACTCTTCTTAAAAAACATGGCCTATAGAAATGGTACTAAATTACTGACCCTTCTGTGGGCACTAACATATATATCTATGGAAAATAATGTCGTGATTATTTATACACTTATGGAAACAGGCTCCGATAATTATGCGTCACAAAATGTGAAAATTGGAAAATAAAAATGAAATTACCCTTACATTTTGGAATAGAGGAGTGTATTGATGTTTATGCGTGTTGAGGTGCGTAACGGAGGAAAAATATGTCATAATAATTCATTTGAAAAACGTCAGTTAATCTTCGCGATGAAGTAAAAGGAAAGGAATTGAAGGAAAAAGCCTACAATTTACTACTTTCTACTTACAAAACTGCATCACACCTAACCTAATTGTAAAAAATGTAAGATATTGACTATTTTACTATCAAAATATTGAAGACATATTAAGGGTAGGGTATCATTTTTTTATTTTGGCATATTTTTTCATGTTAAATAGCCGTGTTTGGTTATTTATTTATTTACTTATTTGATGGTAAGCTCAATACAGGTTCTCCTTCTAGGTTACCTAAAGCTCCCTTTCTTTTCGATTTAATTTTACGTATATTGTTTGGGAATAACGAAACATTATTATTAATATTATTTATTATTAAAAAGGCACGTAAAGGTGCTTTAAATTTTGACAAATGCGCCACGTGTGTGATAATGACGATGAAATCATGGATCATGTGCCGACCCCAATTTTCGTCGTGAGGGAGTGGCTGCACTAACTTTGAGCAAACATACAAATCCGAGAAGAGTTGCCTCCAGCGAGACATCCCCGCCGCGTGAATTCGTGATTGAAATCGATTCCCATTTGGGACAAATTCCGCCGGCAAGAATGCACCTGCCTCGCCACAAAGTCCGTCCGTCCTTCCGTTGGTTTGCGTCACCTCCTAAAATTCCCTACTGCGTACATTTGTGGTGTGCGGTGGGTAGGATGGACAATGGAGTAGGGAATGGAGGGGGGGAGGCATGTGGTCATAAATTAAACCGGTGCTAAATTTTTTTTCTGGTAGGTACAACAACTCTCCCTCCTGGGGCCGCCCCTTTATCATGCTATGTTACAAATTTCCTTGCTCTCCGAAATGACGTCATAAAGCATAGTGCGAACTCTCTGGGGAGAAATTGTAGCAAGGGAAAAAACACGACGAAAGCTGAATGAAGTGGAAAAATCAACCTCCTTCTTTATAACCCGAATGAGCCCGTAGATTTCGTGTCTAGCCAAGTCGAGTAAGCACAAGATTGATTATTGCTACTACGATATTAGCACTAGTAATAGATTGTAGGCGTTAATTATTATGTTTGGTGGGCTAACGAGCTTATTTTGTACTGAATATAGCTTTAGCAAGATAATTGAATAAAAACCTTAACACGTTTATAAAAGTATAATAATTACGCAGGAATAACAAAGATCTCTGCATGAAAGAAAAAAGTGAAAATTTTGAGATGCGATTCGGAAACGTAGAGTTTAGTTCTGCGTCCTAATAATGGGAATTGATACACTCCCTCAAAAAAACTATTTGCTGACCATATTTCTAAGAGTAAGAATGTCTATCAGTAGGTAGATAAAATAAATGAAGTCTACTAAGTGATGGGAATATCAGGAGACAGGATGATACATTAAAAGATTAATACAAAACTTGAATGGGTCTCGGAAGAAGGAGAACGAATGTATGACACTTGAGGAGAAGAGCGACGCAAAAGCAAAAGAATGGAGACATTACTAAGAGTAGGAAAAGAATTGAAAAATAAGATTTTTACGGCTGATAATCATTACAATACTAGCTAATAAAAGTTATCTACCGATTCAAACTTTTGGGTTTCCTTTATCAGGAATAATAATATTCTAGGTTATAGTACCGACATTGCAAAAATCGGTGACCACCATGAGATGGTAACATGCATCGGAGGGAGTGATATAACTGGCACATAATAGAGGTGAATTTTACACGATTTTGAGAGAGCAGATAACCCCACGATATGTGAAGAATAGATTATCAGAAATGCTACTAAGTCAACAGGGCAAAATTGTGATTCGTCAAAAAATACATATATACATTATTACAGGAAAAAACAGCTTTTAACTGACCCATCGCTCCTTGTCACATATGATATTTGCCACTTAGCGTACTAATGACATTCCAATTATGGCATTATAAAGAGAAGAAAATGTGTACTTTGAAATTTATCGACGAAATTTGAAATTTATTTTATTTATTAATAGAAAAAAAATATAATAATAAATATTACACAACGTTACATTATTTCAGGATCTCGCTAGCATATATGTAAAGCATCAATCTAAATTGTTTTCAGTGTTTACCGTCATATTTAACCAGTCCGATATTTTAAACAACCCGATATTTTAAACATTCTTTTAGGATATGTTTAACCATCAAAAACATGTCTTCATATTCTCGATATAGCACATTCTTATCTCCTTTCGTGATCAATAATAAAAAAGAAATCAGTGCCCTATCCCCAAACGTGTGGTTAATACTTCTCTTCAAATATGTTTTTTTTTCGGGAAAGGGTCATGCCATTTTTAATGTTTCTTATCGAGTTCTCATCGCTCCACTATTCTCTCTATTCTGCGAGGGTCAACTAACGAATTGTAGCTCCTCCACAGATACCAGCAAAATTCACTGTGAGATGCGTGTACTAATAACTATTAAGTTATAATTTCACTTGAAAGCGTTGATCTCATGGCAGTTTTTTATCATTTTCACCAGAGAAGCCAGTTATTCGCAACGAACACCATGTTGAGAGTTCATGAATTTTATTCTAATGATTAAGCACGTTATTAATTGGGTGCTAATATCCATAGCAGGTCCTTAACCGAGGTATTGTATATCTTGTGAAGGAGAATAATTGGAGGAAGTGAACTTGAAGAAGAGAAAGGGTTAGTTAATTCCACGCTACTTATCACGTTTCAATGTAGTGCTGCATATTCTTCAGAAAACCATAGTTGATCTTAATACTTAAAAATGTTTGATGAGACATGGGTTAAAGTATTATCAAGTAGGTATTGAGCATTTTAAAATTTTTAGCTTTTGATATCCATAAATGGTATCCATGTAAGAATGAAAATTAAGATAGTACTCTTTAGTTCGCTTGATGACCTTTTTTCCGTTATCAGCACTAACTCTACCTCTTTTCTTTTCATTGAACATAGCTAGGGAAGCAATTGTGGAGCTAACATTCAATCATAAAAATAACTAAATTTGGGCGTTTGATTTCCTATATAGAAAAATAATCTTGAGGCATGCAAAGCTTACAAATGGCGGGTGTTGACTTTGAGATAAACGGCATAGCAGAAAGGGGAGTTCCATCGCGACATTGGAATCAATGCGGCACCATTCAACGGACATGATAAGTCCCTCTTAGTTACATCGTTTGAATGCGTCAATTATAATTGGCATCATGCCAAATTATCCTCCAAAACCTGTTGTAAATGCCATAGTGTCGATTGCATTGGTTTACAGATTTTGTCAGCTATTATTATTCACAGTCCCATGAATTGGCCAACGCTGCAATTGCAGTAATTAATGTTGTAATTGCAAATGTAATTGTAGTAATTTCCTTTTATTTAACATTCTAAATTCTGGATGAAACGTGCTTCTTTATCATCTAATAAATAAAGTAAGCATTATGATTTAATCCGAATGGAGAGAATGGAGTACAGGTTTATTGCGTAATGTGCATTCTTTCCCAAAACTAAACATTAGTTTCTGGAGTTTATATTTGGTTAAATAACTGCTGAGAAATCATCATTAATTTTATGAACATTTTTGTGTTTATTTTTCTCCAAGAGGGACAAATTTGATAATAGATGCCGTCATGTTTGTGTATAAATATTCAGTCACATTCTATACCATTCCCAGTAAATCATATATAAATGAAGTAAAGTAAAGCATATCATATATAAATAACGCTCGAAATGTAATCGGTAAGCCATTTTCCATCCTTTCCAATATTACTGTAAGGAGAAGAAGTGTAGAAGATTAATTAATTGGAAGAATTACCGATGAATAGCGAGGATTGCGAAGAAATGAAGCGGTTAACTGAAGGCAGCAGAAATACAATCTTGGAATTTACGATTTCCGAAGTCTAGCAACCAGCACTTTTCTTTGTGTCATGTAATCTGCAATTACTTACTAGTTGAATCCATATATTAACTATCCTTTTGTACTTGTCTTATTTATGTAACTTATCAATGAATAAAATCAGTTTTTATCTATATTTTACATTAAAATATTACATCAAAATTGTACATTAAAAAATCGGTTATGTTTAACAATATAAGAAACTCATTTTGGTCCTGCTAAGCCAATAATAATTTGGCTTGTCAGCAGGTGCCTCGTTAGATTTTAAAATATTTTTATTATTCGTTTGTTAACATAATATATTTTGGTATTCAGTCTATAAGTTTTATACAGAGTTACCTTTTTATTCTGCTAAAATTACACAATTTTGTCTGTTACAAAGGTCTACAACAACTTCTCCATATCTAGTAACCATGCTTTGGTTGCTTGTTTTACTTCACTGACTGAGGTCAGTTCTTTACGACTAGTTAGTAATTGATTAAAAAGTGTTGGTACCGATATATTCAGATTTCTACTTCCCTTTGTGTAGTATCTTTTCATTTTGAATTTATTATTATCTCTCAACGCAATGCCTTGTTTATTTATATCTGGTATTTTATATTTGTTGATAAAGTAATTTATTATTGAATTGAATTGTTGAATTGAAAGTGAAAAAGTAATATTTACAATAAGAACATATTTATACAATTTATCAACTGGCAAGATATTCATATGTTGAAAAATATTCATTTCATGAATATGAATGCCATGTCGCTAAGTGCAGTATATATTTATATACTATATATTTATGTATTGCAGTTTTTTTTAAATATACTTTTGATATATTTCTTTATAATACGGGATTAAGTCAATAAATAAGTCACAAACGTCAGAATTTCATCATCATCTGTCGTAAACATTTCATTGGAAACGGTTGAAACATCCACCGTACAGTCCCAACTTAGCCCCCTATGATTTTCATCTGTTCGGGCCACAAAAAATCATTTGGATGGCCGACGTTTTGAAAATGGCGATACCGTAGCCCAAGAGGTTACTCGTTGGCTGCGACAGCAAACGAGAGATTTATTTGCTGCCGGATATCGAAGACTTGTAAAGAGATGGGATAAGTGTATGAATGTACAGGACGAATACGTAGAAAAGTGAAATAAATTTCAGTAAGTTACTTTGATTATTATTTACTCTATCCAGTATTGCGAGTTATTTATTGACTTACACTCCTATATTTACTTAATTTCGGTATATGCACAAATATAGCAGAGAATTTGCTCTCGCTCTTGGAATACACGACGATAGTGATTTTGTCACATATTTGTCGTGATAACGGCAATAATTCACCTAAATTGTAATAAAACTTGTTTCCTACGCGATACAACGCAGCCTTTAAATGTGGATAAGCTAAGGAAACGTTGGAAGTAGAGAATTTCGGGATTTTAGGGTGAAATCTTGCGTCCGTAAATCCTCCTTCCTCTCTTACATGAAGTCAACGTTCAGGGTGCGCCCATGTCTTTTTTTGAATAAATGCTTACATCACTACTTGGATAATCTCCAGCAATCGGTTTCTCAATCGTTTACTTTATCGGTGGGTAAACGGTTCTCTATTGCGTTTACCATCGATCTAGGGCACCTAGTATGTTTACATAGGATTCTATTGATTGGCCCTGTTGGTCTCGCTGCTTTCTCTTCATACACTCCAGTCCTTCTCGGTCCTACAAATCTCCTTCAGGCAGTCCTTGCTCTTGAGTAAACTTCTGTGTTCCTTGCGTCCAGATGGATATGCTTCATCCTTTTTTATTGGACTCTACCCTATCTTTTAGGTCATCTATGATTTCCCGTGGTACACCTATGGACATCGACTTGTCTTCTGCAGAACTTTATTGGAAGTTGTGCAATCATGTGCATGATTTCCCATGTTTTTAAAATAAGTATGGCCGCTGATCTTGCAAATCTACAACATTTACATAATTTATCCAATTCCATAACCTCTATTGCTGTTTTTTCTTGTTTTTCACGGGTCAACAATTAAAGCAACAAATATTAATAGGTTAAATGATAGAACTGAATGACTGAATAATCACTCCATTTTATTTTTTGTGTTTAGATTTTTCCTTTGCATGTGAATATTTTAATTGACTATATATCTCAAATTTTCCTTTCAGGCTATGCATTTAGCAGCATTTTTTAAATCTTCAATCTAAACTTACTTAAATTGAAGTAACCACCAATCTACAATTCGCATACTAATTGATAAAGATGTCTCTTTTGGTGGCATGCTATATTTTCTTCATCTTAAAAGAGATAATGACGCATTCGTCTACGAAATGTTTCCATATATAGCTTATAACTAATTTTTTTCTTCCATAAAACTCAAGTCACACATCAAAGACTAGTATGAGCTAATCACACCGTATTACTATGAATTAAAAATTCTTAAAATTGAACAAGGAAGAAAATTGCAAATCGGTGTGTTTATGCACAAATTATTAAAAACTGAAACTCCTTCTTACATTTATCAGCCATATAAAGATAATTTGGTCAAATACACAAAAAACACCCGAAATAATAACAAATTAATTGCATTCTGCCACAGAACGTCAATGTATCATAACTCTTTTTATGTAAATTCATGCATTGTATGGAATTCGATTCCGCAAACGCTGAAAAATATTAAGTCAAGAGAAAGATTAAAAAAATTCTTGCCGTCTTATTATCTCAGTGATAGTTAATATTTTGTTAAATATCTTGGATTAAATTCATGAATATGCTACCTTTGTGATTGCTACAATGTATTGAGCATGGAATTGTAATATTTGTTGTGGGCAAGAGCTGTGATTTGATAAGATTCCTGTAAATAGTGAATGTTTTCTATGTGATTGTTATTATTTTTTGCCTGAGTAGTAATTACTTATGCCTGCTCCAAAGGGATTCTTTCCTAGAGCCAATAAATCTTATCTTATCTTAAAGACAAACCATTTACCGGTATAGTAGGAACGTTGACGCTTAGGAAGCTAATTTAACTTAATTTTTAATATGCTCGTGACCAAAAACGATAGGTTAGAAAATCACGGCCTTTGGGTGATATTTGCTTAATCATGATGTACTAAAGGAGTTGAGCTCCACCCATTTTAATCTTATTAAACTTCATATGCAGCTACTTACCACCACGGACAATAACTATATTATGTGTAAAAAATGTTTGCATTTTGGCAACATTTTTTTTGTCTTTTTGTTTTGGCTTAACAGTTTTGCTTCATTTTCAAATGAGAATGACTTTAAATGCAAAATGGCCGTTAGCTATATTTGACCTGGCTTACAACATAAATTCATAAAATAAAAAAAATTCTGAAATGCTGAATCATAGGCCATTGATGTCGCTTTGCAATAGATGCAATCTAAAGGGAAGTGGAAAAAACATAGAATTCTGAAATAAAAAAGCATTTGAAATATTCTTGTTGCTAATATTATTACGGTCCATCGGGAAAATGTATGTTAACATGTACCGTATGCTCTGAGAAATGAAAGATCCGTATCTTGTCTGTTGGGAAATAAACGTCTCCCTATTTTGTGATTAATTTTTCAGGAACTACAATTTGATGTGAAGTGAAGTTGTAATATCACTGAAATGATATGGAGATATTTCTATCAATGACACATTCACCAATCGAATTATATTGAATACTTGTACATATTAAGTATTTTAAAGGTTACCGTGCAGGATATGAAGCTTTGAATTTTAAAGGGCTTACACTACAGAATGAAATGTAATCATCTTATATACTCTCAGTTTGTCTGTCTTATAAACTCGCTTTTTCCTTTATTATTTTATACTCATAAGACAATGAAACTGCGGTAAACAAATTATAAGTATTCCGACTGAGTAGAATTGACTTTCAGCTTGAGATTCAATGATAATACATAGAATAATAGTTCGTGACAGTGATCGACGAGACATTCTTTGAGTCAGGTAAATAACTAAGATTATATAATAATTGAATTGGTTGTAACAGTAGCAGACTCTCTCTAGACATATTCGCCGAGATGTATGGCCTTATGGACAGAAAAAAAAGACCGTTTTGCACACTGTACAATGAAACGGTGGTCACTGGACTAGAAATTTAAACACATATTCTAAACCAATCAATGCCAGCTCTTGAAAGAATGAAAGGAAGATATACATTTCCAAGCAGCTACACCTCTATAAAAGCGTATTCTATAAAAGCGTATCCACGTATTCTTAAAAAAGTGGCTCTTGCCTACATGTATATTTCATGGCTATTTTCATTATTTTAGCTGAAGTGTAGACAAACTATGATTCAAAAATATTGTGAAATGGGTTAAGCTTTCCCTTAAATGAATTTCATTCTACCTTTCTGGATGAACAGTGATAACAAATTAACGCTGGTGCCTCTTACTCCCATCAATAGGTGTAATCTTTAAAGGAAAATTCGAATAAATTGTATTCTTGATATCACCTTGTGCACTTAGGTAAGTGTGTCATCATAAAAGTTTATAAGACCAATTAATAAAATACCTCTTTTATGACCTGGACTCACCGGCACAGAATGAAGCGAGATGTGAGGTGAAATTATCGTGGAAATTCGTATTAATTGAAGCACGTATTAATTCCGCGCACATTCGTGGTAGACGCAGGGAGTGGGTGAAAATACTTCCACAGTAATCACCGGGTATGCAGCCCGAAGGCCTGTCAGAACTTAAACCCTTACTTCTGACATATTTGGCCTTGTCATGGCTTCAAAGATTTAGCTCTTGTTTCACCGACAGGGTAAAGAACTTTGTACTGTATAAAAAGCCGAACGGCGCAGTTTTGGTCTCTTGGGGCCCTTGGGTGTGACTAATAATGCCCTTTTCCAAAAAATAATATTTAACAACTTCAATAAGCTCTTAGATAGCCATTTCTCATTGTCACTTGGCTCTTGGATAGAGTCGCGGAGCGAGGGAAACGCTGCAAACAGCGAACTGAAATTATTTCTCGGCGGCCTCGCGTTCCATCGGGTGGGATCTGCGCCGGATTTCGTGCCATGGTATCCTGCCACGTAATTTTTTCCCTTGCGAATTCCGCTCCAGCGTCTGCATCTTCAGGTACAATTGTTTACTCATTTTCAATGTGGATTCGAATATAAAATACAAACATGAAGATACTCCTGAAGGTGTAAAGTTTATCCATTTAAAGTGCTTATCATATTTATAGCGTCAAAATATACGAGGGAATGGATTATGATAATCATGTAAATGATCAAAAAAAGAGTTGCATTATTCCAAGATTTTAATGGATTAATTGGCTCATGATTTGGGATGAAACTACTTTCCCTTCAAATTCTGCCTGACACGGGATACTACAGTAAGTCCTCGATTTACGTTGGAGATGTGTGTTGAAGAAGAGCCTAAAAAATGGATCCAGATATTCATGACCACTTTAATCCCACGATAAATCAAGGTGTTTATTTCAAAATTCGTTTTTGCCTTCATCTAGGAAAAATAGCTATTTCAGTTGGGATAATTATGTCTCAATCATAAAAAATGCGAGCATATGCACATGCGCTCTATTTCTATTATCAATAAACAGGGAAAAATTTTCCGACGACCCTTGTCAGCATGGACGTAACATCGAATCAGACGTAAATCGATGCGACACATACCAAGGACTTAATGTATCAGATTTTCTTTAAATTTTCTTCAGGCTGCCCTAAATGATCAGTAGAACGAATAGTGTCTTTTGGACTACGGTAGTGAACAAAGAGCAGCTAGAGAAGAAATCATTTGGAAGCTTATTCGACTCGTTGAATTATTGAATGAGGTCTAACTGCGGGGCAAATATTAGTCCCTTGCCTGAAGCTAGGGGTGGTGGGATGGGAGCGCTAAGGGTTGGTTGAGAATCGAGGAGGACGGAGAGAGGCGCCTGCCAGTGGCCATTGATGAAGTAGTTGGTACGCCAAGCAATCAAGCGCATTGAAGCCCTTTCCGTTACACTCATTACTGGCCCTAATACCGTCCCTATTCAGGGCAAATTTGGATGTGAAATAGGGATGGAAGTGAAGGTCTGAGGAGGCACACGAAAGTTTCATTTCCGCCGAAAATCAAATCACCATTACGGGGTGTAAAAAAGTCTGCCCTCCTCTTAATGTCCCGCTCCCTTAACGATTGAGGCGACGGCGACGAGAGAGAAGATAAGGACGCAGTGGAAGAAAGGAGATGGTGGGCGAAGAGTCAAAGGGAAGGTTGGCCTGCATTTCAAGAGAGCGAAATCAACTTTCGGTGCAAGTTATCATTTGGCGTTCCAAAGGAGGTTTATGTTGGCAAGAAGATGGTGAGTGGTATTTGTAGAAATGGAAGCCCTTTTGAGGCTCGCTGTCGGTGATGGAAATATTCGCATTTCGACGGAAATGAGCGCTCTCGAGCATAATATCAGAGGCAGAACTTTCGCTTGAATTCAATTCAGCACTAGCCTGGTTTTAAAAAAATGGGCGTAATCTCAAATTGCATTCCGCTGTGGAGAAAATTTTAGGGTTACCGTCTGAAGACTCTAAGGAGAGATCGCTCAAGAGACGAATATGACTTTTTTAACTCTTACATCACAGTTAATGTTTCCTAATTGATAACAGGTCTTTGATACAGTTGCATCACTATGAATCTGAATGTGGCGATGAGCATGTTCACTACAGTGCACAGTGTAAATGATTATGAGCTATTTGATATGAAAATAATAGTTTAAAATTATAGTTACATGAGCCCCGGAACTTACGATTCCAAGATCAATTTAATTTTTAAAGTCGTTTTACGAGTATAAAGTTCCCTCAGGAAAGTTAAGCGTACTCTACTCTAAAAATATTATTATCTTATCGTCTTAGTTGCTTGAAAGGATGCAGGCTTTTTGAAATTATAAATGAAATTAAGTTGTAAAATGAGTTGTTAAATAATTGTTTGATTACTAATATCTTCTTTCGTGAAGCTTTGTGAATATCTGGCTCTCTTTAAGTGTCTCATTTTTTAAAGACATTTTCAGTCATTATCCTCTTTCACCAAATTGTTAGTATGTTCGTTAATGATTATCATCTTAGGCACTCTTTCGCCGGTAATATATATCGTTTCATCTGCAGCAAAGCCATGAATTACCGGAGCGTCTACCTACATATTCCATGTAAGTAACTCTACATATTACAGTTATGACACGTTCATATCAATTGGTTGTTTAATACTCTGTGCCAGTAACCTTTCACCAGACAGTCATGTTTTAAAGACTAGTTTCAACACTCAGCTCGAGTGAGATTTTTTAACCTTAGTCCAAAATAAACACCTACGATGAGCATACTGCTGGTCTATCGGAAGCTGTACCAAAAGAGAAGTTGACCGTGTTGAATCTAACGATCCAGGCGAATGGTGAATCCAAAGTGAATTCCTATCGTTGGTGACACAGACAGAATAATCGAACACTAACATCCAAAAATGCAAATCTCATCCATTTTCGATCATTGAACACATTTCCTACAAAACATACACCTGCTGACTACTGTTCGCAGTTTGAATTCTAATTTGCAAATCTGTCCATTTATGAGATCGATTAAAAGAGCTCTTGTATAATTTACAAACATGACATGAACGCAATTCACATATCTCGGATAAAAATTGCTTTTCAATAGCTTGTGCTATTTATTTCACGTTCAAATTTGGAATTACGTCAAATATTCCAATAAATTATCATAAAAAGTGAAATTTGAGCTAAAATGATATTAAATAAATTAAAATACTCCCGAGTTAACAAAAAATGCTTGAAATGAATTAGCGTGAATACTTATACTCAAACTTCAAGTTGTAAAAGTTTTCAAGTGAAATAAAAAAATGGTTCAAACACTTCCTTTGATTAAAAAAATAAGTCATAAAATAGTGTCACTTGCTTTCTCCGTTCCATTTAAGTCAGCGTCATTTACGTCATTTCAACCGCGGGAATTCTCCGTGGAAAGGCGTCGATGCAAAGTTATTCCCTGAGATCCAGGTTGGCGGTTGAGAGAATCAGTTTCTTCGATATATCTCGTCCCACCTCAGGATTGAAGTCGGATTGGGCTCAGTTGAGTTGAGACGGTTCTCATTGAGCCTCTCGAAGCATAAATCGCGTCTTCCTTCCCCATTCTCGTAAGCGTGGGATCTCTCCGCGGAATTCAAGTGTTCGTTTCGCACAGTCGCTTCACAAACACGTTTTCTCAGCGGATGACATGCATAACCACTCACGCTCCCTGTATACTAAGAAGAGAAACTCAACGATGGCCTCTCAGCAAGTTTTGAGAACTTACTTAGGTCAACATATCCTTAGCATTTGGTGCTGAGAGTCCTCGGATGTTACACTACATGGTGATGTAAATTAGAATATCTAGTAATCTTTGCGGTGTATTGATTTGGTGTATCGCGGTACTCTATTAGTACCTATCGATGTGATCGACTGGTAAAGTATCAACCCTCGTCGGGCTGTCTGTCGATGTAAGATTGAAATAATCTGTCCAGCTGTTGATAATGTAAAAAGCAGACTGTTGCACAAACGTTCACAATGCAACGTGTAAGCTCTTGCTCATGATGCTTCGGGCTCGTTGCGAACAAAAAATCATTAGTCTTACTGCTCAATGGCACTGTATTTTAGTCACGAGCGCTGGAATTGAAAGAGATGGCATTTTTTGCAGTAGCGGAAAATTACAATCCGTGTGGACCATTTGAAATTTGAATCAACTTCATCATAGTTACATGTTTTCATATTTTGGCACTTTATGTTTTGCTATCGGTGAATACTTACATTTGGTTACCGGAAAGGAGTCGATGCAAAATTCGTTTAAAACGTAGAAAAGGAGTACGATTATGCTGATCTAGGTTTAAGAATACTCTTAATCTATCACTTAACTTCTTGATCTTAAAAGAAAAAGTAGAAAAGGCTTTTTAATTGAGTATCGCATATTTTAGGAAATAAACTTTTTTTTTACCATGGGTATAGATAAGGCCTAAATGGATATATTCCTTGATCGTGATGATATTTTACTGGTTAATACGATTTTAAACTTTAATTTTTTCTAACAAAAGCTGACGAAGCACATTCATAAATGCGGTTTTAAATCAGCAAATAGCGCAAAGTGGTTTAGTGAACCACATTGTAACTGCTGTGCTTAGCAATCACTAGGGCTTGGAACCGGTACCTGGGTACTCAACTTCCGGAGCATACCGATTTACTCATTGGCGACATCCTGGCTTTTGGTGCGGCTCGGAAGGGTAAATTCTCATGAATATGGTTGGCACAATGGACCAATGGGTATAAGTACTTTAGGGCCTCCCGAGAACTCCATCCTAAGCCAGTCAATCGATCAATTGCTAAGACAGTTACAGGATCCAATTCGTCTCTTCATCATCCTATCAACGAGCAAAACTAAATGTTTGAGCTGTAACTCTGATAATGGATTGGAATTATTTGGATGGCTTTTTCAAAGTTTATTTTCATAATTGTTTTTCAGTATCGTAGTAATATACCCCTCGCGCGTCCTTCTTTAATCTCGTCAAAGTTAGAGTAAAGATAACGGCGCAAGTCACACTTGCGGGTATGAAAATTAAGTTAATACATATTTCATGAAAGATAAGATCGCATCTATTTTGGTCGTATGCATTTTAAGACGGTGGCCCGATACAATAAAGTATACTGTATCATTTGCCGAAAGATTTAGTTATGACATCATTTACAGTATATTATGTCAACATCTCCCGATTTTTTTTCTATTTCAGTGAGAGGAAATCTTTGTTCCCGACTTTTCTGTAAAAGGTGGAGTAAAAGGTGCGCGTCTTGAACAAGGCGTGTGGTACTTGCGTGGTACAATTCTGTATTTATTTTTTTTGAGAAATGAGAAGCGTTAAAGGTGAACCAAACCCCAATCAAAACTAAGGCTTAGTTTTGGCGCACTCATTTCGATTTGATTAATGGTTAAATTTAAGAGTTCTTGGATCTCCTTTTCGAAATTGTTTGAGTGATAATTTTTTAATCATAATTGGGCTTTGAGAATCCATTAAGTACCTTTTATATACTTGATTGCTTTCACTAGTTTTACTACTCTCAAACATCTTCAGTAAACAGCGAAGGATCTTGTTATCAGCCAGGATAACAAGGTCCTTCGAGAATAGGCTATAGGCTACCTGGAGTAACTGGTCTAGCCAAGTAAATATTATTCATTGTGCAATTGTGAATTTACCGTTTGCAGTCCTCTCCATCTCGCATTTTATTATGTAGCAATTGCGCGCTTTAATCATTCTGCTAAAAAATAACTGATGTTCTGAAATAATTGGTATTTGTTCGTATCGTGATTTATTCATTTGTCCTGAACTCACATCCCCCCATTCGTGTATTGCACTAGGAGAGGAAATAATCACCACATCTCGAGGGCTGAAGCGGGTGGGCCTACCAACACGCCCACAGGCGCGGAGACAGATGGACGCGTGATAAATATACGAGCGAAACAAAACCGGGGTGAGGAGGTCCAGGGAGAAAGATGGATAAAGACAGAGGCGGGAGGATGGCCCGTTTATTGGATGAAGCCTCTCGGTAAGACGGGTGAGAGGAGGCTGAAGGACTCCACCTTAAAAAAAAACGGGGAGCGAAATAAAGTGCGATGCTCTAAACGGTGAGCGGTTGACGAGGTTGCGAAACGGAGTGAAAGAGGAGGATGATAAGGAGGAAGTAATAGTAGAGGCAGAGAGGAGGAGGTGGAGGGAAAAACAGATCGAGGGGAGGGAGGAAGAAAAGGAGAGAAACGGGATGGAAGACAAACAAGTGAGCGCCGTGGGGCGGCGAGATGGAAAGTCCGGGTATGGGGATAGGCGGGGAGGAGGTCCTTGCGGTCGGAGCGGCAGATGGCAGCACATGGCCCTTGAGTGAGATTCCATATGGGCCGTCGGGAAGGGATGGAGTGATGGTTCCAGAGTGCTGGGAGGCTGGTGGAGCGGGTTGTCCGATGGGCTCCGCCCGAAAGAGGAGGGCTCCAGGGAGGAGGATGGTTTTTCGAGGAGTTAAAGCGCTGAGATGTGAGAAATAAAGCAAGAATGGCTGCTTGGAGTGACCCAGCGAATGCTCCTGCCTCACTAGCCGTGTCGGTGGAAATTCGTCCCCAACCTCTCGGCTCCATTTAATAAAGCCTGGGAAGTGTGGTGGGCATTACCATTTCTATGATAACGCCGTTATGCTCGGGGAACTGTGACGCTCCGTTCTTCGCTCGTCAATAAGGGTTGCTTATATCAATTTTCGCGCTGCGATTTCATTGATTCTATTCATATATGAAATGGTGAGGTACAATAACTCAGATTTTCGGTGACGTAAGTTTCAATTGTGACTTGTATACACATTTCGTATGGTTTTTTTGCAAGATAAACTATAATGTACTTTGATGAAATTAAATAATGTGGTTTTTATGTTTTCTTTGTTCATTCAAAATTGTCGGAAAACAAAAATTTACACCAAATTTCTAATCTAAAAAAACGGCCCTCTTATCACACTGCCATGAATGGAACAGGTGGATATTAATAGCAGAAATAACGGTAGTTTTCAATTCAAACATTCTCCTGCATTGTTAAACACGTTTTTTTGGTCTATATGAAGAGTCAAAGTGTTATAGAAGCAGCGATAACTTTCAGATCATTTCTGATGTGAAATCTTGAATGGTGAAATTTCAGTAGTACTTCGTAGTTGTAAGTTGGTCACAAGCAGTGAAGCAGCTAATATCATAGCTTTGAGCAATATTCTCTCAGCTCTTTCAACAAGAATTAATTAATAGTAAAAAAATAAACAGAGCCAGCTTCTCCCTTATGAGTAAAGAAAATGTGAAAGGGCGTTTCGAAAATAGCTAACTGCTCCACAACGCAGGGTTAAAGATGATAGAACGGCTTTGTGAATGGCTTGTAAGATTTTCCATTGTCGTCAATCATTTAATGTATAATTTCAAAGCCGCCGATACAGGCATGCGCTGACGTTTGTTGAAGACAAATGAGGTATTTTGAGCCTGGATTTTGCTATGAAGGCAACTGTTTAAGGTTTGCAATGCTTTGATTAAATTAAGCGGCCATTCTCTTGAAAAATTACCCGATAACTTCATGGTTTTTTTTAGTGGGAGGGTTACGAATTCTTTTCGGTCGAATTTCCCTACGGAAGAGAGAATTTTTTTAATCTCGCCGTTTTTGCATTCACTCCGTTCCCCCTGGGGCCCAACAATAAAGAGAAAGCCTTTCCTAAAGCATCATCAGCATGCAAATGAATATAACGTATTAACGGCACGTGAAAGTGAGTACATTTTTTATCCATTCTTTTTCATGCCATTACCGTTGCGCCATTAATATCCTGAGGCATCCGCTCCTCCGACATCTTTAAGTTTCCTTAATTCCCTCCCCTCCCCTCTAGGGTATCAGCCCTCGCCCCCGCCCCCCCCCCCCACCTCCCGCCTCCCTCAACCATTTCTCTACTTCTTGTGGATCATCCCGCAAAAGGCTTCCCCTGCTCCCTCCACATATAT
Source organism: Ceriagrion tenellum (assembly GCA_963169105.1). Taxonomy (NCBI): domain Eukaryota; kingdom Metazoa; phylum Arthropoda; class Insecta; order Odonata; family Coenagrionidae; genus Ceriagrion; species Ceriagrion tenellum. The sequence goes on along the minus strand of OY720641.1, from coordinate 74,532,298 downwards.
TTCACCTTCACCTCGTGCTAATAGTTCTCGAGGGCTATGCTCTGTCTCTCGTCGTAACACGACTATCCCATTTCACTCCATCTCAGTCAGAGGATCCCGACTCCTCTACGCACATTGTTTATTGCCAGCTCTCGAGGCATGCTCTGAGCGAAAATCTTTAACAGTCAGGACAGTGGGTTTTTATGACCTTTAAGAAGGTGCACGGGCTAGGATTATGAGAAACTTATTGTTATTATGTATCCATCCACCTTTTAGGTATTGATCTCTTACTACCATGATGCTGCATACACTTTATTTAGAATTTGGCTCATGGACAGCGCTGTCACCATACCCTAGCCCAGTATGATCACCCCTAAGCCACGTAAGCAACCATTTTAAATAATCATAATAGGTATGTATTAGTTATTTCATTAATGGAATAGTAATTGAATAAGAGAAGGCTCTAAGATGTGCCGTTAGCATACGGCACAGCATCATGTTGATTTCCATGACTATTTTCCTCGTCGAAAAGACAGCCTCATGGAGATTTTATCAGGAATCTAATCTCCTTAAGTACTATACTATAATATATGTATATAAAAATATACATATATTTACAATAAATATATGTATATAAAAATATACATAGATTTACTGTCAAGTAAACGTGGAGCGCCCTTGACACTATAAATCTGCCGCATTATGGTTGGAGTGATTCCCCTCGCGATGTTCCTTTAAATGAAACACTTTCAGGCGTTACTTAGCGAAAATATTCTATACTCATGATGGTGCGAATAAAAAACTTCAGTTGCAATTTCAGCACTTTTTTGTAAAAGCCGACCATGGTTTTGACACTTAATGTCATTAGCAAGGTGATATGACGAATGATAATGATATAAAATGTCGAAACCATGGTCAGTTTGTATTAAAAAGAGTGTGGAGATTACAACTTAGCCATTTCATTCGTACCATCTTAGATGTCTCTTCAGTTTTTTCGTATTAATCTCTTCAAAATGTCTCTACTACTCCTAAATCGTCCCATCATTGCCTTCATCCATTTCACAACGCGACATTCAGAGGAAACTTTCCGTTTTCTCTAGTGCATCGCTACTCTTTTGTTGTTTTCGATTTTATTTAAGACCATACAAACTGGTAAGCGTATCGAGAATTATGTTTAAATGTTCTGGATTGTGTTTTAGAATAAAAGGAACTTCAAGAATTGCATCCGGGGTTTTAATTTATGTATGAATTTTCAATGAAGAGGACAACTAAAAGTGAAGCCAAGTTATGAAATACGTTTTCGTAAAATATATTCCTTTTACACCATTTAGCTCGGACTAATTCATTTTATAGACTTTCTGTGACTGCATGAATCAAATCAAATACTGAATTCCACATTTTTACTTGCGTTGGTTTACAAAATAGTTTGTTAATTAATGTTTGTAAAATAAAAATACCTCAATTGAGTCAATAAGCAAAACGAGGAATAAATATGGAGAGAATTCGACGAGTGAGTTTTTATGAACAATTTTTTCATTCGTAGAAGCGCGCTACGAAGCCATTAGTAATAAACTAACGCATTTTGATCCTTGCACTGTTTTAGCTCTAAAACGATGCTAAATTTTTTGTTTTTATTTAATTACCATTCAATTTCCCGGGAGAATTCCCTTGTTCGCATTCATGTTAGATAGTAAAAGCTTTTCATGCTAAATAATTTGTTTCATTTCAAGATAAGTAGTTTTACCTCCAATTTTCGACGAAATGGCATTGAACGGTATTTTATTTGAACATTTTTGTAATCGAAGTGAGAATTAAATCACATATTAGGTATTTTAGAGTATGTCCACCATAATCAGATATCCACCACTCTTTATCATTGTTTCCCTAAATTACTGGTTGCTCTAGGTGTTGGCCTAAATTTCCATAAACGTCTCCTGCAAATATATATCCATTTTCCATCATTCCATTGTGGTTCACGGAGGCAAACTAAAAGGGCTCAAGAGTGCTAACTTTCGCGAGACCCGCGCTCTTTTGAATGAAATCTTGAATGGAACCCTCCAAGTATACCATACAATTTTAGTACTTGTTCCATCCACCTATTTGGCCTCCTTCATTTAATTAAACAACTTTATCTTATCCATTCCATGGATTTCTACTGTTTCTTTTGCTTACGTCCATTACACTTAATCTATCATTTTCCAAATTCACGATTCTAAATTTCCACTCTTCACATCATTTAAAGATTCTAGTTTTTACAGCTTTGCAGCTTTAACCTCCAAATCAGTCTCCTCAAAAACTGTCACCCAATCAGGCGTGCGCTAAATGCAAAAATATGGGAGAAAGAATCTTATTTTTTTGAATGAACAGACTTTCTAGGTCACCCTTATATTTTCCAGCCTCTCAATTGGCAATTTTCTATCGTTTATTTCCTATTCCATAATATTTATATACCATTACTGAAAATAATATGGTTCATAAAATAAAGAAAATTGTTCATTTCTGTATTGCAGAAGAAAGCATACATTAGAGCAGGCGTAAAAGTTTCCGTGAATGGGTAACATCTTTGGAGGAAATGGATTTATTTGCACATGATATGTATATTTGGCGATTATGTTGCTGTCACCGGTAATATATTTCAATGTTTTATAGGAAGAAGAATGTTTTAGATCAAGCCACGTTGTTAAATCTATGTGAAAATGGTAATGAGAGGAATTTTCTGAGCCAATATATTGCAATTGACTAAGAAGAACGAGGTCTAGTCATAATTTGAGACGGTATTTGGCGTGAAAGTCTGTTTCTGTGGAATTTGGCGTTTGAAAAAATATAATAGTGTGTTAATGGATACTTAGATTAAGAGTTTTGAACATCATTTTGAAAAAAATCAGTAAATTAGGGATATTTTAAAGCTGGAAATATCTATTTTCACCTTTTAAATATTAAAAGGTTACAATGAGTGTCTCTGTTTGATTTATGGACACAATAGCAATGAAAAATCTCTTATAATAAACACATTTTCATTGAAGCATGCAGAGTAAAATAATCAGCGTACAATGGATGGATAAAGTAAGGTCAAACGCTAGTCTTTATCCTTTTAGTTACCCTGATATTACGTAACAAAGTTATGGTGTAGGGTCTCTCGCATAATGTAGCGCACGAAATGACATTCACTCGAATTAAGCTGGTGAACACTATCCATTAATTACTCAAATATGTTAAAATTGACCCTAAATGAAGCAGTATGAAAAGATAACGCATATAATAAAGTTATGCCTATCCTAAAATGAGTAGAGTAGCTATGTGATTGGTTTTACTTTAATTTCGTGGGTCATAATTAGCGAACGTAGGCCAAATAATAAATAAATGAACGCTTTAGGAGATGGCTTATCACATCGGAAGGAAGTGCGTACGTAATGAAGGTAAAATATCTTTTATCGGCGCACCTGGTTTGAATAGAATTTCAGACTTAGAAACAAACCTCTGAGAAGGGGTGAAATAAGTAAGTTTTAACCCAGAAAGTTCAAATTATTAATGGATTTTGAGATATCTTATTATTCTTCCTGCAAAAAAGGTGTGAACGTTCAACAAATTTTAATTAAGTAACATTTATTTATGAGAAGTCTCAAAAAACTCAGGAATTACGTAATTTAGGAGGATCTAATGCGAGGTCGGGAGCAAAAAGGTTGGTCAGCAAGGGATTGGGGTTCGTGAAACTCATTATATCTTGAACAAAAAATGCATGCCTGCTGATTGCTACATCTTTCCTTTCTCCTTGGAAATGTTTTCGTTTTCAGGAGGCGCAAATATGAAGCATTATAGAATTCTCATTCCCTCCTTTTTTGGAGTTGCGTGAAATATATTTCATCCAATTCGTGTAAACGGCAGGAGTTCTGAGCCCAATGCAGACTTCACCTCATTCAGATGGTCTCTCGTAAATATAAACTTGACCCGTCGGGCCGGAGGAATAAGATCAGATAGAGAATTGAGTATTCCCAGCTGAAAATGTTCCTCGTAATTCCTCCTCAACTAATATTGTATCACAGTGAAATCCTAATTTAATCATTGATGAGAATATCTTTAAGTTTAGGCATTCACAAAATAATGAGCGAGCATTATGTCCTCATAAAAAGTATTGGTTTTATAAAGCACCGAATTCGAGTTGGATCCCTGTAGCAACTTGCAATACGCAGCACCCAAACTACGGCAGTGAATCATAAACTTTAAATTCCGAAATATGACATCCAATGTATGTCTGTGCATTTATGTTATACTAAAGTATGGATTCGTAGTGATAAATAATATATCTTTGGAAAGATCACTGAATGAATAGCACTGGGTTTACCCCCAGTCCGGGTTCCACATAGCTTCCATGGTCTTGAAGGGATTAATCCTTTGCTATGCAAACAGCGTTTGAATGCGCACATTTAAGAAGAATATTTATAATATTAAGCTGGCACTTAGGAAAGAGGTAACAGCTGGCGAGCGTATGTTTTCGATAAATTCCTTCGCTGCGACCAATCAGATTTAATTTACTTTGATTTCAAAAGACCGAACATTTATTGAGGCGTTTGTGGCCCCTCTGTCGATCGCGGATATTTATCACGTGTCTGTGACAGGCGATCAATCATCGAGAGCTGTAAAACGTGGCGTAACCCAGAATTAAGCTGACGTCTCGTATTATAGCTTTAAAGTTTTATTTTTATTTGTATTTTGATATCAGTCGTTGGAATTTTCGTATTTAAGTATTGTAAGAAAAATTGGATCGCTTATCAATGCAAAAAATAACTATTTCTCCTCTTGTTATTTTATACTGTAGGAAACTAAAATATTGCGCGCAGAAATTGGTTAAGATCCAAAATAATACCAACTGAAGTTATAAAGTAAACGGCTCTCAAGCTTATGTTGAATGATTACGACCACTATATACACTTAATTTATACTTTGGCAATTTTAAATGGAAATTTGAGTAGTTCTCACTAATACCAACCTTAAAAATAGTGACAATGTATCCACTGAGAGGTGATTTGCATTTAAATAGGTGAAATTTATATGTATGGTTTAATGCTCCGTGAAGCTGTTACCGGTACGTAATCCAGAATAATTACGTGATCCGAAGAACTCTAGAACTTTAGAACTGATCAATAGATCTGAGTGCTTAATCTCCATTTAAATTTCCTTTTTCTAACCTTTGAAACTTAGATTAGTTTCCGATAAATCTTTTAGCTACAACAGAAACTGTATACTTTAGAAAACGCTAACTATCTTTCTTTGGAAGGCAGTAGATCTCATTATAAAATGTTAATAACATGATAAGATATTCCTGTTATTACTAATGACTATTACTACTACTGAAACTGACTTAAATAACAATCTTTAATTCTAACTAATAAAATGATGATGGCCTCACTCTTAGTTTGGAGTATAACTAACTATCGGTGGTTGAAAAAATGACACGCTGACAAAATAAATTGCTGAGAGGTCGGGGAACAAAAATTAAGTGAAGGATTATGCCTTACAAAAATTTTAATGTGTCTTCTTCGATAACCTTGGTACAAGAGTGAGTGGTATTTAAAAACATCTATTTATTGTATTATGTTTTTAGCTACATCACTTCGTCTTGACAATACATTTATAAAGGTCTTCGTAGCTGTAACAGACCTTGTTCGTTCCAACTCCTGGGTGGCTACTTTCTGACCACCAAGGAAAAAAATGTCATTTTGGAACATAGGAGAAAACAAACCTGCAACATCTGCTCGAGAAATTTGCATATGATGCCGTATTATTATTCAAAACTAGTTGTTCTACAAACCCTCGTAACCAAATGTCAAGCTCTCGAACAATTTTTTGTCCCATAAGTTACGCTACAAACTCTTCCTTCGCTGCTGAAGTTAGAAGGAAGTCTGAACTCTTGAGTGAGAAAATTCGATGCTTCTGTACGATGCCGATGGAATCAGTCTATTGTTCTTAGATGTATGTAAGTTATGATCTGAAAAATATTTTCATAAATCTATAGTTAATCATTGGATATTCAAAGACGCCCAAGATTGTTCATTTCCACTTGCAAAATCCGTTAGCTAATGTATATATCCTTAGTCACTATTGAGTCATTCTAAGGCTAAACAGAATTTTGAGTCATTTATGTCACCTTCATAATGTGTAGGTTGATTTAAAACAAAATTCGGGAGTGTATTCTTTTGCGCTAAAATCATTTGCGCTCGTAGGTGCCCCAAATTAGATGATGGTAACTTAGGAACTTGCGTCACATTGGGAAGTGTTGTCAAGTAGGTATTCCTATGAATTGCACTAGTCTCAATTTTCATTTAAATTGTGTAATTCCCTTAATATTGTGCTCTATTATTATTGTGATAACTTTTAACGATCATCGACAGAATGAAAACAGTTATCATAAGTATTTGGGGTATAGGCTTTAAAAAAAGTGTATTTCTGATTGTATCAGAGATATAGCACCTATTTTTGCATATTACAATTTAGTAAAAAAGTCAAATGGATGCGTTAAAAAGTTCCATAAATTTTTTTTCTATTTATTTAAATAAATGTTCAAGGTACCGAGATCAGAGGGATTCATTGAAAAAATAAGGTACCATGAGGGCCATTTCATTCGAATAAAACCTATAAGTTATTTAAATAGGGTAGGTGCACATGGTTTGGGAAGTAATGTATAAATGACTGTTGAATAGCAAACCAAATCTCATTTGTTGAGCAATTATAAATCCTTTGCCGAATATTCCGCTTCAGGTACGTTGCACGAAATGGAAATTCTGCTCTAATTTGTAAACCGAATTCTTATAAATTTGGATCTCCACAAATCAGGGGCCAGCTTATAGATTTGACACACAGTAAACAAAATTCCGCCTGCTTTTTGAAACTGTATCATTCAAGCCACTCGATCCGATAAGGGAAATATAATAGAGTTAGCCATTGATACATCGGAAGGTAGGAGTTCTTAGTTCTTCGTCGGCCCCGGTGGCGGTGGGGTAAAGTCCTCGCCTCCTAACCCGGGGGTCGCGGGTTGAAGTCCCGCCTGGGTAGAATATTATCTGCCCAGGACATGGGTGTTTGTGTTCGTCTATCTTTAATTATTTATCACCCGATGTAAAAGGCGTTTGTTGTGATGTTTTCGGGAGTATGAGTAATATAAGAATATATAAATATAAATAAGTATATATACATATAAGAAAAAATAAATAAATAAATGGATAGTTATATTTATTAAACTATGAACCCATAATCCTAAAACTTCAGCAAATATCACGTGAGCTACTGAATAAAGAATATAAACCCACTTCCTCTTTTTCATTTTCATTTGTTTTTTTAATAGGCTCTCATTTTTTGTTTTCTTTACATACGAATGTCTTCTTTCTGATGTTGTCTAGTTCAAAATGTAATACTTTAGTTTTAAACATGTATTGTAGATTTTTCAATTACAAGAGACTTAATTGTATGTACCTACGTGCGTAAGAAGGTTACTTGATTGCTTCTAATGGGAATTATATGGTTTACGATTTAAATTAAGAAAAGAACAACTCAAATGATTTAGATATATATTTTCTTGTTAAAAATGTATTTTGATGGGAGAAACGAGTCATTTTCTGTGACAAGCGAATCAATTTCCACTTCCACCATTGACAGGGAGCCTTGGCAGGCATATAACTAGAAGTATTTAGTAAATGTAAAATAATCGGTTGCCGGAAGTCTTAGTAAAAAATTCATTTTTTATACTGATGAGTCAGTGGATGTGGGCAATATTTCACTCGGAATTATACATCAGAGGAGGTTAATTCAAATTTTTATTGACGACGCAAAAATCTCTTTATAATTTCCAGGCCCATCCCTAAGTAGGGAAATACTTGCTAATTTCTTTCTTGGCCAATGCGTATTATACAGTATGTTACACTGTAATTATTTATTCCAAGTAATCCCATTAAAAATAGTATAACGCAAAATTTACTAACTACAAAATCATCTAACACCACTCCTTTCTCCTCCAGGATCAATTGTTTCGATTTTACAATTACAGACCGACTTACCCAAATCTTGTCTTTTCAATTACAAGTGACTTAATTGTTCCTTCGTGCGTAAGAAGGTTACTTGAATACTTCTATTGGGAATTATGTCGTTTACGACTTAAATTAACAACAAACAACTCCTATGATCTGTATTTATAATCAATAAAATGAAATAATAAAACTTTAAATAAAATTAATTAAATTAAATTTGTATAAAAACGCCTTATTAATAAAAAAGCCAGTACAAATATCTCCAATGACATCTTACCCGCATCCTTCCTTTGACTAAAAATACCTGGATTATATTTAATCATGCTTTTGGGAATAACGTAATACTTCAAAATAAGGCGTGAAATGATATGTTTTAGGCTGGAAATGGTAAGTTTATTTTTAAAGACATTTTATGGGGTTTTATGATATCACTAGCAGCAAATATTTACTGCTCTAGCCAAAAAGAACGCATGCTATTTTCCCACGGTGGTACTCTCCAATTTTGCTGGTCACTAGCATTTATAATACTCCCATGATGGCCCAGGTGGCTCTGCGGCGCAGATTCCATTCCGCTCGTGAATTCATGGCCATCTCGAATGGATACCCACGCACTACTCACATCCCCCGTCCTTCACCGCGCTCATTATGGCAAACTATTTTAGTGCGTTCTCATGTCGGCGTACCTGTATGTAATTGAATCCGCATACATTCTTTCAACTCGGTGGTGAGGTACTTGCGTTACTGGCGGATTACATTCCTCAGCAACATCCGAATTAGGAGTCATTTTAACGCATGGTTACAGTACCCTAAGTCACTTGCCCATTAGTCTTTCAGATCCTTAAAAATTTCACGCCTTTACCATTTTCCTTTCATGCGTGTTCCCCAGTGCCATTTGTCGATGAGGCCACCGCTGAGATTATATGCCATACAACTCATCATTTTTCTTGGAGAGGAATTGCTAGACGTAAGCATTGTTATTGCACTAAAATAATTACCTTGTTCAAAATGTATTTGAGCCAACCCGAGCCTCTTAAACTATTCTTCTAGACAGGATTAGAAGCACTTCAATCCCCATATGAATGTAAAAGACCATATATACGTAATATACATTTTGTTCAAGTTGAACATTTTAAATATATATAAATTTGGATTTCTATTTAAAGTAATGATTACCTACTTTAAGCATGTAATACCATATTTAATCGATTATATTGATAAAAATTAAATATTTAGCCCTTAATTAATACTAAACCTTTATCGAAGTGTCAAAGTGTCTGAATATACCAATTTTAATTAAACGAATAATTCTTGAAAGATATGAAAAATAAGTTCAAATAGTTGGTTTTTTTTAATATTGTGATTTTATTTATTATTATTAAAGTGGGTCAATTATACATAAAATTCGTTTAAAAATACAAAATACAAGTCCATAGTTCCCTTTGGATGGGTTACAAGGCATTTGTTATATCTTGGGTATGGTCCTGCTAATTATGCTTATCAGCAGTTTCCAGGATTATCGTATCCAGTAGCATCAATTTACATCTTTACACATATACATTTAAACATAAATAAAATATAACCAGCCTTATTTTCATACATTCATATAAGTATTATCCTCAATAAAATCACTAAAACATAAAAATATTACATTTAAATCTTTTTGGCATTGTACGCACATTTGACAAATGTAAAGCATCAGTGCTTGGATTAGCATTTCCAGTTGCATCAATTTACCTTTTTACATATATACTCTTAAACATAAATACAATATAGTCACCCTTACATTCATATAAATATTTTCCTCAATAAAATCACTAATACATAAAAATATTACATTTAAATCTTTTGGCATTATATGCACATATGACAAATGTAAAGCATCAGTGCTTGTATTAGCATTTCCAGTTGCATCAATTTATCTCTTTACATTAATATATTGAACATAAATACAACTTAGCCACCCTTACATTCATATACTCACATAAATATTATCCTCAGATAAAATCACAAAAACATAACATTATTAAATTTAAACCTCTGGCACAACATGCACATATGGCCCAAGTAAAACATTAGAGCTTGGATGTCTCCAGAAAGTACTTTTTTAATTTAATTTTTAATTCTCTAATAGATTCTATTTGCTCCAGATCATTAGGTAAGTCATTGCATTGGTATCTTAACATTCATTCGGTTTTTACCGTAGTTATTATAGTATCTAGGTACGTAGTAATGTGTCAAATTCCTCATTTCCATGGAGTGATTATAATCTTTATGGATCTTTAGTGTAGTAGGTTAAAGAAAAGAGGGTTAAGGAGAAGCAATTAAACGACTCATAATTGTAATAATTTCATATGACCCGATAAGAACCAATTTCCACGGATTTGATTACTTGACCTAAATGATTTCCGGGAATATGAAGTCTTTTCTATGAAAACAATGTAATAATGATAATAACATGCTCAGTAATGTCAATGCACACAGTGTAATATACTCAGAAGACTTCTTAATCGTTTAACATTTATTAAATTAAATACAGATATTGAAGATGCTCATGCGAAGAGCTAAGCCGCTGGGGTAAATTTAATTTTAGTTTTACGCTCTCCTCTCGTCCAATTGTATTTTGATTGCATCTTGTGGCTGAAATAACGTAGACACTGAACTGTTTGACTATCATTGGCACAATAGGGATAAAAATGTGTAAAGCCCATAATAAATTGCAGGCATTGAAATATTGAAATGGCTTTTGAGTCAAAATTGCCTTCAACTTCCAAAACTGCAGCATCCAAAAGTACTATTAAAAAAAAACACATTTGCGTCGCACATTCATTTTGAAGATTGCCACTTATTTTACCAATTCGTATGCAAGTTTAAAATGTTATAAAAAATATTCGGTACCTTATCAGGTATTGTACACTATATTTTATTTTTTTTAATGCTAGTTTTACTCATTTGCCATCCCATTTTCGTGATATCAGGTCATTTCTGATGGAAGACTAATGGAAGAATGCTATGATGGCGAACCGTTCAAATCAGGTCGCGGTTGAAGTTTCCAAAATTCGGCACGTGAACAAAAAATGGCTCTGGAACGGTGCTCATGTCCATTAGTGGCCATTACGTGACCAAACTTCCCTTTTTTCGGCCTTAATGTCGCCAGTACTACATCGCTAACCGCAGCTTTCGCACCGTCAGGATAGCGGGTTAGAGTGCACCGCAAAACAATTATGAATGTTAAACCTTGCATTGGCCACCCTCACGTTTTGTACTCTCCGCTTTTAGCACCCGTTGTCCTCTGCTCTTTGTAGCGTTATATCGACCGTGATTGGGTCGATAGTCGAATCACAAACGGCCAGAAAATAATTTCGCTCGATCGTTTTAAAGTAATATCGTGGTGGAATCGAAAATTAACTCCCGATTCTTTAAAGCTGCCTTATTTTGTTGTCTTTGTCGGATGGAATGGTTCGCACTCTTTTGAAAATCGTCTAATGTGACGCGGGTGTTGAACAACATTTCACGCATCATGTTTGGTTGTATAGGTATTCTCGTTTGAAATCTGTGCGCTCCGTATTCAAACCTCATCGAAGTGGAGATATTTTCGAGCGCTGACACTCATTACTGGAGGTCATTATTTTAACCATCAGTTCAGCCGCCGTACTCCTGATCAAATGCAAGTAGCAGATCTGACTGCTAACGATTACAACTGAGAGCCTCGTCACTAGGAATCCGTGGAAAATAAAAAATGACATGTTTACCAATGTGTCTGCATATAAATTTTTATAGACATAAAGGGTGTTTTAAGTAAAAAATACATATAATTATATCTTTATTCCACGCATTTGATGACAATTACAACTTTACTCACAAAAAATTATGAAAAAGGATGAAAAAGTAAAAGAGAGATGCTACTTTGCTCTGGTTAGGCCACACCTCGAATATGCCGCGAGCATTTGAGACCCTGGTCATAAAGATTTAACCGAAAAAATTAACAAAATACAAAGAAAAGCAGCACGCTACCATAATAACGCTATGAACGAACATATAGTGTTACACAACTGTTTGAGGGATTAAGGTGGGAGCCCCTAGAAACTGGAAGGCTGCACGCTAGGCTAAGGCTGCTTGAGATATTCAGAACTGGTGTGTTTCAGAGCGATACAGAGAATGTTATCATGACGCCTCACTTCATCTATGTGTGACAGATGCGATAAAATAAGAGATACTCTGCCGAACAGATAGGCACAAAAACTCTTTCTTTCCGCGCACAATGAGCGACCAAAATAAAAAATGAGCTCCTCTGAATACACTCCCATAGTATATGTCACCATTTCACCTCCAAAAATGTTTTTATCTTTACACGGCTGGTGACCTACTACTCCCTGCCACACGCCCATGCGGCGGCTCGCGGGGTAGTATGTAGATATAGATGAAACTTGATGCAATTAAATATCATCTATGATGACATACAGTAGGGGATGAAAGTAGGAGAATAAAATTCATTTGACTTGACCAGGAGTCGACCTCTTATCTCTGAATACCCGATCAGTTTTGTCGGCACTGTAGAGCCCTTAATAATAATTATAATAATAATAATAAACATTTATTGTCGAGGACTCATTCATGCTTTAGACATTGATGAATAAAAAGCTATAAAGAATACAACTCGAAGATCCTGAATAAATGTGTACATAATATTACATAGAGTGAAATGAGAATGTGTACATAATATTACATAATATATTATAATCCAAAAGATACAACAATCAATTTCACTTTTCATTTCAACATGTTGGAATTTATCAAATCGAAAACTTTTCTTTTAAAACTTGCGATGGATTTACATGCTTTAACATCATCAGGCAGCAGAACTTAATCATCATCAGGCTTAAGAGTAGAACTTCAGAGTAGAATTTTCGCTTGCGAGTTTAACGGTCCCCACAGTTTTTGGGCAGTTCGTATATCCGGCCTCTTATCCCAGTGAAGTAAAACATGAAAGACAAGCATAAAAACTATCTCAGCCTTCGTAAGTTGATATATTTTATCCCATCCGCCACCTCTTGAATAATTCCATACAACAAATATAAGACCCAGTGCCGTCTCCAACATATTTTAAGGGAGTGAAAGGTGTGAATAAGTGATGAAAACGGTCCTTTAAAATTGATTCTCAAATATTTTAGGTTTTTTCATCAGGCCAATGAACCGGTTATACCAGTGGAAAAAGCTACTTATTATGTATACAGATATTTCAAATGTACTCGCAAAATACGACGGTGGAATTAGTCAGATGTATGCATTATAACACTACTTTGTATGATCTCTTTAGTTGTTGGACACGTGCATCTTTGTTATTGCATCTCATTACACTTGATGACCATTTTCTGCTTTCGATACACTCAACTTGGCGGTCTGGTACCATTTTTTTTGTTTACCATGAGGTACCTTACATCATTTTTTTATGAACTACTTCGAATTACTCATGGGAGAACTATTTTGCCTCGTTTATATTTCAGGCCTATTACTAACCATGCAGAGCTAACAAAATAAACCACAAGAAACGTAAAATTCACACACTAAGATGTTGGTTGTGAAGAATTAGAGAGATCCCTGAAGAGATCATAAAAATAATACATCTATTTACGTGGCTATTCTGTCGGAAATAGTTATTTATGAAAATCAATGAAGACATTATTAAAATTTGCACCATTATTGGTAAATTTTAATTTCAGTCATATGATAAATGACTATTCCCAAAATGACTAAAAGTTTCATATAAAATTGATCAGCTGTAAATGATACTTCTACTAATTATGAATAAAAAGGTTGATTTATCAAAAAAGAAAACTACCTGAGCGAAACGCAACTCAACTGAATGATCAAAAAAATTGGAATTGAAAGAAAAAGCTGAATTAACAAATGTATCATTAAGTTTAGCATCACATATACAATCGTAAGAAGACCAGAAACCTCAAAACTTTAGAGGATAATAGAGATAACGGAGATGAGTGAACTTTGTATTGTTTGTTGTAAACAATATCATTTAAAATAGCAACTATTGTTGTCTAGGTGATAAATATTTTAAAAAGGAACGAAACGACCTATCACCTTGGGTAGATTTGGGTAGGTTCAAACTATAAAGGTCGTGCGAGAAAAAATACCAATTAGGTTACGAAGTTCTGGTTACGGTATGTGATGATTGAAGTATAAATGGAAATTAGCGACCATGTACATACCACTAATCTTAGGTAGATGAAGGGAAAAGAAACTATGTACGGTTGCTCATGATGACCAATAAAAATTTTACTATTTTTACTCTATTTTATTATTTACCGACCAGGTTTCAACACAGAGTGACACTAATACCTTGATAATGTGGGTTGAAACCTGGCCGGTAAACAAGTGTAAAAAATAAAAGATTCATTGTTCATCATAAAAATAACAAATTTTCAAAAAGTAACGGCTGATGTTACTTCTTAAAATATACGGTTTGACGAAATGGACACCGATTAATATATTTATGAATTTATTTGCGTAAGCATCGTTAGCAAAGTTTAGACTAGTTTTATATTGATGACCCTACAACACACGTGATGTGATATAGTGGAGAGGTCGGTCAATTCTATCAAGAGTTGACATGGGATCGTCCACACGGTTTCATCTCATGCACGGCGGGATGGGAGTTGAATCGGATGAAAATGAATCTTGGCAGGATATATCGATCGGGACCGTTTGTATGATTAGCGGATCCCGGCTTCTCTGTCCTGTTAGGGAGCGGCCAACTCGGGCAGCCCAGCTCAGTATGGCTCGGCGGAATGGCGAAGGCAATGTTTGTGCTACTCGACACGGCGTGTGAATGGAAACTGCAAACAGGCAGTGGTCGGGAAATGCAGCCGTGTGCACTTGGAATCCGTGCATTGATTGAAGGCGCACGGATAACTGCCGAACCTATTTTCCAAACCTCTCCCATCGCACTGCTTCCCTCTTACCTGGCTTGAACGATGCAACGCCATCTTCCCACCTGAGCCCTCTGAATCGCTGGCACTCTGTCCAGCAGCACCGTGGTGCCATTCATGACTACTCGGGTTTACGGAAGACATATCAAATTAAATTCGTTCCAAACCCCTCACAGGATGAGAGTCACGGTTCAATTTGTACGTCACATGAAATCGGTATTGACCTAAAATCCTGATTGGGAGGTTTGGATGTCGTGATTCGTTCAGTGAGGGTAAATTTCAAAGCGTCATGGTGGAAGAAAAAACTATGTACTTCGAGCCAGGTTCTATGAAACCGTTTGCGGAGAGTTGATGATTTTCGATCGTTATTTCATTCCATCTAAACACACTGAATTTCCGGAATTTACTGTGTTTTTCTGCAAGGATATGGATCCAAAGATTCAGTCCGTGCAAAAAAGTTAATGGGTGTCTGTTTGTCGTCGGGAATTTTTTATCATAATTATTATGAAATAAGTATTTTAATATTTAAGAATATTAGTACTATTTTCGTGGAATTAATATGTCTGTGTGTGAAGTACAAATATATCTTATTAGTTCCATTTGCCGTTGATGCAGAAATAGTTATGACGTCTATAGTTAAAAGTAGCGCAGATTTATGGTCGTCATGGATAATAGTTTTTAGCAAAAGGATTTATTCCCTGCAGTAAATTTCTTGGGGAATTACCTATCTGGAGACATTATTCTGGATGGGCCGCGTGTATATGGTGTACATGGTCTCACGTTGATAAATATTCTCTGGCTGAATGGAAGTGTTGAACGCACATGGGCTCACGAATGTGGTTCATATGGTCCTCCTGTTGTCGATATCGATACGGAATTGGGGGGCGATAGGCGATTGAAATATATGTAAAAGATAAAGTATAATTAAAATATATTTACTTTGTATTGTGTATATTTCGACGTTTTATGCCCCGAATGATTTGATAGTTTAACTAGTTAAAATATTTTTATCATTATTTCCAGTCAAATATTCATCACCAATTCATCACCAATGCACTCCTTTTGTTTAATTCTATAATGCGTAGCACAAGAAACTTTTTCATTCAACTTTCTTACCTATAAAAATTGGACGTGCGGTTACCTATATCTACCAAACCATTGCACTTCTTGACGTAAAACTCTGTAATGTGATATATTATGTCACTCGAAATGCTTATGGCTACTTTTTGTTTGCCGAATGTTCACGGGTTCAACTTCAGACGAGTAAAAGTGTTTCCTGAAGAAAAACATGTGAAGTTCGTTTTTCTGGCATGAAGACCTTTTACATTTTGCATGTTTTAATTATAAATACTAACTGCACTAAGTTGAGACAAAGACCATTGGAAATAAAAATTAATAAGCATTCTCATTATTACAATTAATTTTTGTTTTACCGGCTTATTTACTTTTAATTTAAAAAAAAAACAATCATAAAATTGCTGAAAATTCAGCGTCTATGGCACGCTGTCCCATTGACGACCGATAGGATTGTTGAAGCCGAACCTCATATGGATATGTGGTAAATATAGGCTCATAACGTATTAGAATAGAAGAACAAAATAGAAGAATCCATATAATCCATGATAAATACATTGTGCGCGATATATATCGATATATTCTTATTGCTATCGATAGTATAAAATAATTTCAGTGTATTTCACACCCGCTAAATTTCAACGGGTACCTTCTGCTAGTAAATAATAAAAAACGACAAGAACATGAAGATACAATTGCAACATTTTCCTATTATAATTACGTATAAGGAGGTAGTAGATGTCCATATAGATTATCTTGTACTAAAACGCTCTGGGAATCCATAATTTAGGGGGAAGTTTAATGAAAAACTATTAGGGAGCCAGTTCTGCACATAGTCGATATGGCTACTACTTTTTATGGATATATGTATTATATTTTGGGCATCGGATATTATTTATCCTTGTAATTAATTGAAAGAAATCAGTTGAACAGAAGGTAGCTAATCTTCAAATGATATGTATTAATTTTATAATTTTTTGCTTTACATCATATCTTCTCCGCGTTGTTTAAATCTATGATGTAATTGCATTGATGATGAAGCGAGGAAGTTTCTAACAAATCTTTCACCAATAATAATAAATTTTTAGCGCTCATTTTTATGTGTGCGAATGTAAAATTTTACATTTATTTTTTTAAACTAATTTTAGTGACAATGATTTTTATCATAAATGAAAATATTTTTTCTTAAAAAGATTAAATCATTGTTTTCAAATGCGTGAAAAAATAGATTTCTTATTCCTGGTATTTCCCGTCGAAATATACATAAAATCTTTTTTCCGCTTCCTCATGCTTTATTTTTAATGTGAAACATGATAATAGAAAAAGTGAACTGACCATGCCCTAATGGTTACCTCACGTGAAATAGCCAAATAAAGGTACTATACCTACGAATTATTTTTATCTTATTTAGAAGGAATATGTGAATATTTTCTGATTAATACAATCGGTCGTTGGATGCGATAATTCCCTCCGCGGTTTTAAATGTGGATGTTCTATTAGCAAGTGGTGACGATAACCTATCCCGCTCAGTAATTCTTCTGGTGCACTCTGTCGGACCTCGTCTCACCTCAACCCCCTTAATTCACACCACCCGTCCACCCCTGTTACCCAGCCCCTCTGCCCCGTCATCCACCTCCCTCGCCCCTGGGATCGCATTCGCTCGTCTGCTTCGCTGACTTCAACGTGCAGTTGAATGCACGACAAAACCAAAATCGCTCAGTGCACTGAAAGGTCTATGCATTTTGAACATGGAAATAGCAGAACCGGAAAAGCGGTGAGTAAATTCCGAGGCTCTATGAATCTCAAAAATAGGAATCAGAAAATTGGAATGCGTGGACGTCGGTAAAATCTACATTTCCAGTTTTGTCAATATCTGCAAGTGTGCAATCCATCCATGCGCTATCCATGTGCTATCCATCTCTATAAGCGCATTTTTTTTAGACTATTCATGTCAGTCAGTGAAAGAAAATATTATTGTAGCAATATTTAGCAATGGCGATAGTGTTGGCTTCCACAGCAGTAGTTTTCGAAAGATAAACTCATAACTTTTATATTAATAATTAAAATCGATAAAGATATCGCGTATTATCATATCATCATCTAGGTATTTTGCAATAGTAACAACTGTTAAACTGTGATCTGTTTAATTTAGGAAGGATGCGAGTTTGGAAAAGTCTTACCAGCAATAACTATTTCATATTTTCACAAATTGAGAGGCTTATAGTCATCTTCTAAAGCTTAGCAATAGCTAGGAAAGAAATAAATTCAACTGGGCAATTTTACCAAGAGTTGCTGAGAAATTGATCTATATTGAAGTAGTCTAGAAATATTTCGCATTTTGTTTTGGCCTGGCCTGGAACCTGAAGACGGCATTTGTTCATTTTAATTTACATAGACTCTAATTCGCAATGAAATTTCCTTTTGACAACTTTGAGAGATGTGATGACTGATTTTAGCCTTAGGTGAGATACGCAAATAATTTTGTCTTATCTTTGTAAAAATATCACAATGGAGAGTAATAAAAGTAAAAGTAATGAATGGAGATGGATTTCTATATGGCAAAATGGGTGAGAGTTTTGAATGAGAATATTAACAGAAAGCAAAACCGGGGTTTATGAATAAAGACTATACTTATATGCTGTATAATTTTAGGACCATCTTGATTATGGAATTATCACTATACTGAAGTCCTCTTTACTTTACTAGTTGGAACTTTTACCCTGACCTTTTTCCTTTAAAGTGGACTCTATGAAAATTACACTTGCTTGAGAATTGTTGGTGGCCCTTTTAGTGACCCTGCAAGTTATATTTCTATATAGTAGTCAGCTCACTTCTGAAGATAAGAATGACATACATTTCATTACCTTTCAACGTAAGGAATGAGATAACCAGTTTAGAATCAAATGGAGTAATCAAACAAGAAAACATATTTACTTAGAGTGATGGAATAAATATCCGTAATATTTATTTTAACTGTAAGTGGTACCAGTATATTTTGCATTTTTAATATTTAACTATTGTCTAATACAATGCAATATTTTTTATCTATCCACATGCGCTTCTTACTCAATCTAATTTTGGCATTTTTTGTTTTGCAGATTCATTATAAACTGTTTTATTTTCATAACCTCCCTATATCTCACGAACAAATATATTCGCCTGAAAATTCCACATTTTGCCTGTGGTGAATTAGAATATCCAGTGACATCTAAAACATTACAACTTATTCATTCGAGATCAGAGGAAGAGAACTTAAAAGAAGAACTGCCTCCTACCGGAAGGGATATTCTCTCCAGGAAGTCAAGATACCTTCTATTTCCTGAAGGGTCGTCTGCAGGGGTAAAGTTATATTTAAATTTCACGCATATCCAATGGTTTTTTTTCTTTTCTCAGAGTAATATAATAAATTGAGATTTAGGGGTGATAGGAGTTACGTATTTCATGCGTAAGGTAAATTTGTTATTTAATTTGGTACCATGGCAAGTATCTCAAGGAAACTGACATCTGCACTGTTTTTGAGCGCCATTTTTTGCAGAGAACATTTATACCATTGACATGTTAAATGATTTTTTTTGTGGAATGTTTATGACCTTATGTAATATTTTTACTCGTCCTGAATTTTTTCTATTGCGTTAGCGTAAAAATTCATTTTTTGCGAAACATGAACCGCTTGTGAAAGTTAAAAATATTTAATCAAGTATTAAATATGTAGGTGACAATCTGTTGCAGGGCCGTTGCTATTTTAGTTTCATACACAGTAAAAGTAAAAACATTAGGCCTGAGTTAATGCTCTTATGAGCCAGAGATTAAAATATTTTGTCCGTTACAGTAAATTCTCGGTATGCGTCGTTTCGATTTACATCTGATTCAATATTATGTCCATGATGACATGGATCGTCGGAAAACTTTTCCCTTTAATGCTAATAAAATAGACCGTATGTGCCTATGCTCGCGCTTTTGTATAACTGAAACATAATGATCCTATCTGAAATAGCAATTTTTTCCTGGATGAAGGCAAAAAACGAATTTTGAAAATTACGCCATTATTTATCGCGGGAATAAAGTGGTCACGAATATCTGGATCCGATTCACGTTGTTTCAACTTACGTCGATCTTCTTCACCACGCATCTTCGACGTAAATCGAGGACTTTCTGCATTTAAAAACTAATGCTTTGCTGGTGAATTTCCTATGATTTGCTTTCAAATCGCAAGAAATTTATTCTTATTCAGTGTATGTAACGATGCATTCACAATGCGTATATTTTTTGTAGATATTGGTGGATTTGTCGGTTCCACTTGGCGGCCTTCCATTGGAGTCTGTTTTTGTATCCATGAACTTCGAGTCTAACTACAATTTATTGGACAACGTCACTCAGCTACCTCAGGCTTATATTGAGGGAAATCAGTTTTCTAAGAGGAGAGCCTACGATGTTGCTGAAGGCTGGCTATCAAGGTATGAAAAGTTCAGGTATAATAAAATAAATAACTCAGATATTCGGTTTTCTTTAATTGAAATTTTATTAAATGTAAGAGAACTACGCAAAATGACTCTCCAAAACGACTACTTCCGTATAAAAAGTACTCCAAAGATGAATGATAGTGTAGCTTAAATAACTCATAGAATCGGAATTAAATTATGGAATGGTAGTTATTCATGAGCCCCTATCGTGGTTCTTCTAGTGTTAATTAAGTGCAAAAGCTGAGCACTACTTCTTCACTTTGTTGATATAATAATATATGTTTATTACTCCTAAATTTCAGATACACAGTGTACTTAATTTACAATTTTTTATAGAGCTTTAGGCAGCCTCAAAGGTCTCAGACCTGTGGGGAGGCTGCCTTCAATACACGAAGTGCATTACTGCTAAGAAACAAAAATTTTTAATACAGAGCATATATAATAAATGAACATAAAACCACTCTATTTTGCGCCAATTATGAACAGAAAAACAAATAAAGACAGACTGTTTCATTGGGCTTACATGATATACAAGTTTGTAACATCAGAACAGATTATTAATATTAAACATCAAACCTATCAAATGCCAATATCCATGCCTTTGACAATGTCAAAAACTTTCTCTCATTCCTCATACTTTTAATACAAACCGGTACGACATCAAATATTTTTGGTCCCAAACACAAAAAAGATCTCTTATACAATGTGAGTGATATGTGAGAATCGGTTTTGAAAGCGTCGTATTATTCCTCCTTCCTAGATTATAATCATGCTCGCTTTCAGAAACCTTGGACATGTTACTACTTCTCAAATAAAATAATTTTAAAGCCAAAAATACAGAAATGTATTTTATTTGAAGAATATTTAGACAAACAAATAACGGATAGGTGAGCTCATATCGTTTACTCTTTGTTATAATTCTTATTACCATTTTCTGCAGCAATATAGCTGGAATTAAGGACTAATAATGAGTTCCGCCGCAACAAGTGAGACCATAACCTAATCTAGAACCTACAGGAGCCTCAAACAGGAACTTTTCAAAGTATAGTGACCATTTATGACGAATGAAATATAACTTGGACATTTAATAGCGAAGAACCTTAGTTCTTAATTAATTTAATTAAGTTCCTAATTATTTATGTTGTATCTCCATTTTAAATATTTATCAAAAGTTACCCCAAAATATTTTATGATCTCAATCTGTTCAGTCATTTTTCAGCCACAACACTGCTTCAGGCAGTCAGCAGCATTATAGATTAAAATGGAGTTTAATGTGTAACAATTACTATCAATATATATCAGTACATAGCATAATAATCTTAAAATTACCGTAAGGTTTCCGGAATATTTTATTAGAAAAAACAGCGAAGTATGGTAGCCATTTAATTGAATTCATCATTTATAATATGAAGTTACATGGTTAAAAATGTTTTGTCTCAAGTGATTTTTGGCTTACCTTAAAAGTATATAATGCGCTAAATCCAGTAATGACAAAATTACTCTCCACTATGAATGTTTTCATTGAGATATTTAAATTAAAATTTCACTGTTCGAAGAGGTGAATAACGCATTGAAAACTTGATTCTATAACGAGAGCGAGGACTTATACCGACGTGGCATATACGCCGTAATGAATACCTGAAGGAAAGCAATAGAACTTGAAGGAAATTATAAAGTAAGAATAAGTTTAGGAATAGAACAGAATAAGTAGATAAAACATTCTTTTTTGTAGTTGTAGAATAAATAATTTCAGAGAAAAAATGTGGGGCAATATTTTAGAGCATCCCTCTTGCATGAAGGCCATATTTTTTTCTTGATATGGTTCTTACAATCACGGCTGTCCCATTGAGAAAAAAACAGCAAATCATTTGAAAACCAGCTTGTAAAATAAGTGACAGAGCGGTTTAATTCAAATGAATTCCGTTGTTTCCACATATGCTCCATTTGAGCGTTCCGTTCTGAATCTTTGTAGAGTGAACTCCATATTCTGAGGCGTGTGCAATAGGAACTGGTGTTTTGTTTTTCCATTGTGAACAAATACGGATTTTAGACTAGCCTTGGAAGAATCGATAAATAAACGTCTCTCCAGTGACCTCTGCTTATGTCTTAAAGCTTTGTTGCGAAAGACATGTCATTGCAGTGTATTGTATCCCCTTCTTCCGATGATGAAATTCTTGAAATCTTCACGACAGTTTCAATGTGACATACTTCAGCGCTGAAACCAAATAATGTTCATCCATTTGGCCAAGACCCCAAAAGTTCTGCTTGTTTTTTTCGACCGTTCTAACTCACGCACAAAATCATTAACATCCCTTTGTGTCACATTTTGCGGCTTATTAGTAACCTCAGGCTAAAATCTTCCATCTTTTTGACCGGCGTTGACCTTCCAATCAACCTTCTAATGAGCTCATATTTTTGTCAATACCGATTTAAATTGGAGGTTTATGAATACGACGAGGGGCATTGACGAATTGCTGGAGGTAAATTAGGATGTTTTATGTGTTTTGATTATCTGTGATCCCGATTGTATTTCTTAAACAAAGCGATATTCTGCAGCTTGGTTTGTTGGTTTCCTTGGTACTATGGGAACTGCTAATGGTTCATGCCGAGAACCGTTTGGCCATCTTGTCAAAGGTCTGGAACATTAATATCTGGAGCCCAACTCTTTTCCTGATCTTCAACCTTGCAACCCATATTTGGTTAACAGCACTTTTCGTATGAAAAGTGTAATGCCCATCCTATGAGATTTAAAAGCTAATTAACCATTAAAATAACGAAAAGCATCTGGATGATATTAGCAACTGCGCGGCCTCGTTAATATTTCCGCAGAAATGTTATGAATAATTAATAACAACAGCTCTAAGAATAGGTTGGAAGCCTTCATTAGACTAACTGAACTGAGCAAGCAATGGTTGCTCGTGTCAGATCAGTTGAATGGTAAATACGTCAGTAATGAATGAGATATCAAGAATTAAGCTATGTACTCACCCGGAAAACTGTGCATGATGGAGAAAATCTTTCCTCCAATTTGGATTCTCCACATAAAAATATCCCGAATTATTGGCTAATATAAGTTGTGTTCACACCAGTATAATTGGCTTTCGTAGTTTTTATAATCGAGTGATGATACGCATAGTTTCTAAACTCATGTACACGGAACTAGTATTAAATTAATTTCAATTTCATGAAGTAGAATGGAGTGAAAAATTTGAAATCACACCGTAACAATCATAGAATTTGTATAGTCAAAACCCCTGAAGTTACCTCATCCATCATTCTTAAAATTTTACATTATTCTTTTACGAGTATCATTGTTAAGAAAAATTTTTATTCATACCAGAGTGTTTACGTGGGCTCCTCAATAATGTTTAATTTGAGTATGCTATTCCAAATATTTAATGAATTTTGGTTATAAATTACATGAAAAAAGATTCGTAATTTGTTGCATATTTGATTAATCATGTGTAAGTAAACGTCATGTACCCATTAATCAGTTTCTGAGCCCTTCTCTTGAGAAACTTAAAATGAATATGGTGCTTTCATTACAGTTTGGGCCTAAATGGGAAAGCATGTCTTCTTAGGACTATATGCGAAACGGCAGAAAGGACTCTAGTACTCGAAAGCTTAGCTGCTGAAATCATCCAATTGATATTTACGTACGTATGCCTAATTGAATTTATTCATGGTCTGAACTGCGGTAATGACACCATAGCTCATTAAAATTATGTAAAGTTAAGCATTGTTTGTTGCATTCTTCCCTTTGAAAATTATTTGAATGATTTTAATTTTGGTATGGTTATGTGGTGCATAATTACTGTCAGAAGCATTGAGTTTAAATTTTTGCGTAATTTTAAGTAAAAACATACATGTCCAAAAAAATGGGTACCTTATGTACAGAAACCGAATTCCGTTTTTCGTCATTTATATGGCTGGATATTAGAATACCTCCTAATGTCAATCCCCGGTTGTTAATCCCTAGCACGTTACAATATCATTTATCTTTCAAGAAATATTCACTTGCTCTAGATTATCTGGTATGACTAGATGGATTGGTTTTGAAATCTAGCAAGCACGTGATTATACACTTATAGCACAACTAATGATTAATTTTCCGTTATTCCTACTGCTCAATACGGCTGCGAGAAACTGAAAATTCTACCCAAGTGCACTTCTATTACACTACCCTCTATTCTTACACAACACTACTGTGTGAGTATTACGATAGAAAATCACTGTACTTGTCAGCATTGCGAAAGTAATGAGTTGAACAGATCATATTTGGGAATATCCTTATGCTTATGTGTCATTCATTCATGATCGCAAAAATAAGTTGACGGGCCAAACTCGGCCCTTGAAGGTGTTGTGTTAGTAAATACCAAGTTCTTCGTCTAACACTGGAACATATATGACAATAAATCCTTTTTTTTTCTTCTTTATAACCCTTAACTTCTCCACTGGTAGCTCCTGAGCCAGCGGCATTGTATGTACAGTGCATAACTACTGTCAGAAGCATTGGATTTTAATTTTTGCGTAATTTTAAGTATAAACCTACATGTCCAAAGAAATGGCTAACATATGTACAGCAATTTTAATCCATTTTCGTCATTGTTAACGCATTTATGTTGTTGGGTAATTGAATATCTTACTGTCAATCCCCGGTTTCAGTTAATTCCGAGAACGGTTGATTATCATCCACCCTAATTGGGTGTGACCACGTAATACCTATTTGATTTAGTCACGACTTGCAGTGGTGACGCTACCCACTAAATTACTGATCTATGGAAAACATTGCTCCATATATCTGTGCTCTACTGGTGCTTTTTCGCTTCTGTTGATGAACGCTGTGATATTCAAATGATATTCTTATCTCTGTTGTGTTCTCTCTCGTTTTGGAGCTATGTCTAAAATCTAATCTAAAACGTATTAAGGAGCAGTCTCTCTCCTTAATGGTTTAAATCCAAAATCACAGCTTCTTGGCGCTGTAATTAAGTTGAAATTTCACAATTGAGACTTCGACGAAAATGAATAGACACCTCTCAATCCTGATGTGCTCAATATATCAGGCTCTTTTCCCCGTGTGGTGCCTAAAACATACCTGTAAATGATTTATTTTTCATCTTCTATTCTCGCTTCAACTTTCCAATATTTTTTTATTCATTTCTCCTAACAATAAATCGTATGGTTACCAACAACCTACCATTGACTTAAAATAAGATTAGCTTGTAATCGTTATTTTCTGATTATTTCGCGAAGCTCTCACCTTTAAGATCTTTACCTGCATTTACCTGTATTTTCACAGATACGAGGGTCACTATGAAAGTTTTGAGATACACAAAAACTAAGAAACTTGAAATAATTTTGATTACTGTATTTTCTCAAAATACTTACCACGACATTCTATACATTTTTGTATTCTCGTAAACCATTTCTCAAAACAGTTTTCCACTCATTTTCCTCGAGTGCTGAAATTACATTTTTGTGGGCTTCAACAGCTTGTTCAGGGCTGGAGAACTTCCTTCCACTTATGCGATTTTTGAGTGTAGGTAACAGGAAATAATCACATAGGGCAATGTTAGGACTCTAAAGTGGGTGAGTCATTAGTTTAACCTCTGTGGACTCCAGGAACTGAATTTTAAGGTTGGCCGTGTGTGCTATGTCGCGCATTGTCATGGTGCAGAACGATTCCCCGCAGTCCTGTCTTCGTCCACCGTCTTTGAAGATTTCCGAAAACTTTTGGTAGACATTCTGTAGTATACAACAGAGCAGTAACAGTTATTTGTTCTTCCAAGGGAACAGTGGCGACATGACCGCTTTTGGAGAAATAGGTTGCGACCACATTCCGAAGAAAATTTTCCGTCGCTTTTCCGACGCTACGAGACCGCTTCAGTTTTGTTGGTGGATGTTCGTCGGGAAACTTCAATACAGTCTACTGGCGCATATATTCAGGATTGAACTGATAAATCCACGTTTAGTCAACAGTAAAAATGTCAGAAACGCGTCTGGAGTTTTCTCTGTCAAATCTTTTCAAAATTTCTTCGCATCATTCAACGCGAATGCACTTTCGTGCCTCCGTCAAATTGTGAGGCACCCATCGAGATGAAAATTTCCTGACTTGAAGATTTTTGGGCAGGATTTTGGAAACTGCCGGCGATGCAATCTGTGATGACGTTTCAATGTCCTTAAATGACACACGATTGTTTTTGCGCACCAGTTTTTCCACAGCGGCGATGTTTTCCTCAGTCAGTGCAGTCACCGGACGCCCGCTCCTCTCCTTGTCTTTTGACGAAGTTTGACCTCTTTTAAATTCTTGGAAACACCGAAAAATTGTCACACGGGAAGCAGCAAGGTCCCCGAAGGCCCGTTGCAAACAATTAAAGCTCTCAGAATCGTTTCAACCTCTTCTAAATTATAATGAATCATTGCACGAAAGTGCTCTCTTTCTGGCTCCATTCTCACAACACATGAATGCTGCGTAAGCAGAAACAAAGGAAGGCCTATTAGCGACAGCGATAAGCCGATCAAGTTGTAACTTGCACGCGTTACTCGGAAAGGACGCCGCTGTCGACCCGCTTTCTTCACCTACAACCAGCAACCCGCAACACAGTCTGTGTCAAAACTTTCGTAGTGACCCTCGTAGTTACTGCATACTAGACTGCAACAATTACAGAGGAATATTTCTGTTAAACACCATATACGTAGTACAATCCAAAATCCTGGAAAATAGAGTACAGGAATATGCAACGCCAAATTCTTGGTGAACACCAGGCAGGCTTTAGAAAACAAAGATAAACCACTGATCAGCTTTTCATTATCAGAAAAGCCCTGTCAAAATAATGGGAGTTTGATAGATGTTTTCATCTCTTATTTATCGATTTTAAGAAAGAGTATGACTGCATCAATCGAAATCAAATGTGGAAATGCCTACAGAAGATGGAAATCCCAGACAAACTGATTAACCTAGCAAAAATATGTACTGATGAATCTAGATGTAAAGTTAGAATCAATAACAAATAGTCAAGAGAATTGTGTGCTAACTGGGGTCAAACAAAGAGAAAACACTTTCTCCTCTACTATTTAATCTGGCTGTAGAAAACTCCTTAAAAAAGGAAAAATTGCAAGATCAAGGAATATAAGTAAAAGCAAAATGCCTTAGCCTTCACAGATGACGTAGCTTTACTAGCAGAAGATGAAAATAGCTTAAAAAGTCTTGCCAACATTCTATTAAGAGAAGCAAAAAAAGAAGAATTGGAAGTAAATGTACAGAAAACAAAATACCTTAGGGTAGGCCGTCTCATAGACAATATTAACGACTCTATAAGGGTAGAAAACTTTCCGTTTGAAAGAGTAACTGACTCTTGAAAAGTAAAAGTTAAGTGTTTAGGAGTAAATATTGACCAGACAAACAAAGAGGAGACAGAAATAAATACCAGAATATTTAATGCTAACAGATGCTACTGGGCTTTATATGAGCTTCTAAAAAGCAAAATATTATATAGAATAACTAAACTACGGATCTATAAGACCATCATACAACCAGTGGTCTTGCATGGGTGAGAAATATGGGCAATGTCTAAAGAGACAGAAAAAAAGCTGATAGTTTTCGAAAATAAAACTTTAAGATGCATCTATGGTCCCATAAACGATGACGGAATGTGGAGAATCCGAACCAACAACGAGCTAAGGGTGCTATATAAGGACCCAGGTATAATAGCACAAGTCAAAAGCAGAAGACTTAGGTGGGCAGGTCATGTGTGGAGAAGAGAAGAAGATGCTACAATTAGAGCGACGTCAGAAGGCCTACCAAGAAGAAAGCGACCTTTGGGACGACCACGACTACGCTGGAAAGACCAGATTAGAAAGGACATGAGAAGAATGGGGGCAGAAGTTGACTGGATGGAAGATCGAAAGAGATAGCGAGGAGTTGTTGGTGAGGCCAAAAACCTTCTGAGGTTTGAGTTGCCTAATAGGTAAGGTAAGTAACTGCAAACTGAAAGTTGCTGAGAAGTGCGATGCTGAATATAAATTTTTGCGACCGTTCATTGCAAATTTTTACTTCTTCGTTTCATATGTTTGAAAGATTCCCTGTTTTTTCGCCATCTTTTCGCCTTCATACATATTTCACGGCAAAGTCATCACACCATCTTTTTTGGAATCCCTCTACTTCATTTAACCAGGATTTTTCGTAAGTAAGACTTAGAAGACTGGTAATTGACATCGTTCAAAATATGCTGAACGGCTGCTACAACAATAAGGAATTTTTGGCTATATATGACCGTAATAATCACTAAGGCACTCATTATCTTGATGGCGATGGCTGAGTCTGCTATCGAAACTTTATAACTACTTTATACCATGTCCTATTTTCTCACTATTCCTTCTAAGCCCATGTGGCATTTGTGTTAATTTCAATCGCACTTTATTCTTCATCTACACTCGCAAATGTTATTTATCCTGCAAGTAGTATCTCATTTTTATGTATCATTTCCTGACGAGTAATGTATCCCCTATGATATTCCGTATTACTTCCATCTCATCAATGCCCATTAGACTTTTTGTGCTTTTTGCGTCTGGCTGAGTTTCCACTACATATGTCACCATTATACGGCATCCGTTGAAATAAAAAAAGGGGAGAAAATATTATTTATAATGCAGAGATTAGAAATAACTATATTTTAATTCCCTCTTCAAAGTGTGTGGGCAGAATATAACGATTTTCCACGCTAAACTGTGAACTGGGCTGCATTGTTGTCGGATTTTGGATACAGTGCTGTTAAGGGCCGTTCTCCATCTGTGTACTTGAGAGATTCAGACTACATGCATTTGAAACGGATACATATATTTCAACTTTTTTAGAATAAGTTTTGAATATAGTTTTATTTCAAATAATGATATGGAAGTCGGATTTGAAAATTATAATAAAAATATTCTATTCAACATCAGAAGGCCAATCAAATAAATAATTTTTTTCTGGGCTTTGGAGGAAATCCCCAATTGTTTACAATTTTCAATCTTGTTATACTTATTAGTTTGTGCACTAGTTTCATGCAAATTTTCTACTGAATAACAAGAGTAGTTTTCGGGTAATATAACATTTAACATTCCCATAGGTAGACAGACACTTCTCCTCTTTTATGTATTTGAATACATTATTGGTCTTGTAGAACCTTTATATACTCTAGACTTTGCTTCATTTTATAAAGTGCTATGCGATCATGCAGTTTTTACTACGGATTTTATTCTTTATTGCCTGTTTTGGAAATACACATACTCATTCATTGTTAACCTACCCTCAGTAAAATATCATTGGACCACAGATTGCGACAAGTTCATTTAGATTTGAATCTAGTTTGTCATGATTAAATGTTTCTCTCAGTAATCAAATTATCAAATTAGGTCTATTCAGCTCAGGATTATTTATCAAAATAGCAGAACAACTTATCTTCATATTCCCTTGAGGATTTTATCATTTCTCACCAGCTCATACGAGGGTTTCAACGCTGATATTAGTGTGTCTCACAAAGGCATCTAGAAGTTTATGAATGACTTCCACAAGACTCGTCTGACTCCGGAATCCTTATTTATACTCTTTTTCTCAGGCCGTCCTCTTCTTCGGGTGAGCAGTTGAGTCATGACATAAGGGAGGCTGAGCGATTGGGGAGGGCACTATCCTCTCGGGACCTCGATGGCGGAAGAAGCGACGCCAACTGTACCACAGCTTATCCTTTGTGCCCGCTAAGCCTCTTTGACCTCTTCACCGCTGAGGGTGAAGGAAATGATAGAGGGTGAAATCTGCTAGGATTGATGGTGACTCAACATTATAGTCCAAGGAAAAAAATTGGACTGCTGTTGCAAGAATACTGGGTCCTACTACTTTGATACGCTCAATACGTTCAGGGGTAAAAATGAACCATGAAAAAATAATTAACTAATGCTGATTGACTAAGGAAATTATCTAAGGGTAATATGATTGTCAGTGGACGTGGTATTTAAATTTAGGTCCCAGGCCCCAAGAATATCAGGAATATGAATTCATCATTCATAATTTACCTTTTTCCAGTGCCGTATCTGCTTTTTGTATGTGTATGGACCATATTCACTTCCCAATTTTATTTACGACATTCTGTTTTTATTTGTTTGTGCATGAAGTGGCTATTTCTCCGTAAATAAATGCTTTCAGTTAATATGATCTTACTACATGAATGTCAAATAAAATCATCCCTTTCTCTAGACTCATAGAGGTCATCTGCTAGGATTGATGGAGACTCAACATTATAATCCAAGGAAAAAAATAGGAATGCTGTTGCAAGAATGCTGGGTCCTACTACTTTGATACGCTCGATACGTTCAGGGGTAAAAATGAGTCATGAAAAAATAATTAACTAAAGCTCATTAACTAAGGAAATTATCTAATGGTAATATGATTATCAGCGGACGTGGTATTTAAATTTAGGTCCCAGGCCCCAAGAATATCAGGAATATGAACTCATCGTTCATATCGACTACAACACCACCAACTTCTCGTTGAGATTGGGCTCAATTTCTAGAGAGAATTGCTGTTTAACCCTGAACCATTCCAGTTCTCCATTAAAAAATCGCACCATGATTCAGATTCACCACTTAATTATATACCTGTGTAAGATAATACAACCACTGAGACTCTTGGTTACTCTACATGTTGACATTTAGTCAATATTATAGTAAAACACTTGCTCGGGCACTAAATTTTACGGTTAATAGCCACACAATAATTGTGTAGGAGCATCATATTTAATGGTACCAATTTTAAATGAGCTTATTAGAGAGTTTCCGACGAGGTGATAGCCTATGTGCTTCCAAAGCTTTTGTTTTGCAAAACGCTCTGAGGCTTATCCTTCTAAAAATGAGGTTTATTGATTTGGTAATTGATTGAAGGATTCATCGCCAAATCATTAAAATAAATCATCTAAATGGATACATATGCTAATTTTGCTGCGCAAATAATATTATTTTATAACTACATCCGAATGAAAGTTCGTTTGACGTCTACAGATGAATTTCACAGCGTGAAAAAAATACTTATTCCAGATATAGTTGCCAATTTACTTTCAAATACAATTATATTTAAAACAAATTTTCTAAGTTCCCATGTTTCCATATCCCCCCTTTTGATAACCCTCGTCGTTTGGTTTGGAGTAAAAACATTTTTCTTTTAGTGCTAATAAAAAGCATATGCGTGCTCCGAAAATTAACGCGTCCCTGCATCGGAATTTATTCAACTCATGCATTTATGACTTAACCTTGACGATACCAAAAAATACACAGTAAACCGAGGTGAAGAAGGAAAGTGGGGTGTAGATGGTACAAACAGGACAATTTCGAATCTGTAAGGAATTGGAGGACTATCGGTAGAAGATAGTAGATGAAATCGGTTGGTCCATGTTCTGGATACATTACAAGACGCTGCGGCGTTTGAATTATAATCTCGAGTATTATCTCCAGTTGGTAGCATATCTTAGTCCTCAGTAATTCCACATACATTCGACTACAACATCACCAAACTTCAGTAGCTCCGCCATTTAGGTTTATTATACCACCATATACATATTTTACCTTGCTCAAGAAACAAAGTGAGGGAAGTATTCCATTTAGGCAAGTTAAATTGTTTCTTATATGTATTCAATCGGTAAAGATAGGTTTTTTCGAATGTCAGAGAATCTCCTCCCGGTTTTCTTCATACTCAGGGGCCTATTTCCCTCTATTATATATTTCTTCGCCTCTGCACACCATCTACCCTTCTTCATCCCGTTCATGAAACCTATTCTCTTTCTTTCCCTTCCCCGCTTGCCCAACATCCTTCCCTTTATCACACTCTTCAGCAACCCGTCACCCTTTATTAAACCCTTCTGCCATCTACCCTGCCTATCTGGAATTTCATTGAGAAGCTTCCTATCCTCGCCCACCAACTCAAGCACTTCCTCGTTAGTCTTCCTCTCCGGCCACCTCACCTTCTCCATCCTTCTCCACACCCATATCACATCAAGTTCCGCCTCTTCATCCTCCTGCTTTTATTTAGCTTCATAAATCTAACCTCACAATTCATTATTGCTAAAATATGATCCGAGTCAGCATCAGCCCCTGGATAGCTTCGCGAGTTCTTCACGCTGTCTTTAATAAAATCTGTGAATCATTATATAATCATGGTATAGTCAATTTGGTATCTCCCAGTGTCTCTCGGCATTTTCCATATGTACCTCCTCCTACGATATATATATTTAAGTATTTTGTAATAAAACGTCTAAAACGTGGAGTTAGGGGGATGAAAATGGTATATTAAACTTTTATGCTTATTGCACATTTTCGTCGTTCTGATTTTGTTTTTCTGGTAGCTACGGACTTAGGAATATAAAGTTCAACATATCAGGCGATTGGTATAATTGGTAGTATCAGGCGTAACTTAGTGGAATCTGTTGACATTATGATGACTACGCTTAACTTTGTTATTCCATATATATTTATTTTCGACGTTCGACGTCATCTTCCTAAAGATGATATCGAACGTCGAAATCTGGGTCGTAGAAAATAAAAATATGTGGAATAACAAAGTTATGTGTTATCATTATATCAGTGTTATCAAGTGCTGAATTAAGTACTGAATATATTACCACAACGAAAGATGGTTAGCAAATATCCACTGATTTTTAATACACTGACTTAGGATTTAACAAACTTATGTCAACATCTAGCTACATGGGTTCACTTTTCCAATATTTTGTATGTTTAACATGGAGCATGGTCTTGCTAAACATGGATAGGCATATGTAATCTCGCAAAAATGAACCTTTATCTCTTGTTAAAAGTATTAGTTTGTTTTAGCCTAGGGTTGGCGTCGAAAACTATGAGATAATTTACCAAGTATCTTTAAATTTGTGAAAATGTTATTGCTGAAGAAAAATTGGAAAATAAAAACATTGAGGAGGTGAGCAAGGCAGTTGTGTCGAAAGATTCAATGAGAACGGCAATGGTTTTGAGAAGAAGTTGACACTTTACTATGGCAAATGGAATTAGCGCAGAGGGTTCGTTCGGCAAATCCCAAGTGCACAAAATCTGAAAGAGCCCAAGCACGAAACTAATGCGGTGAAGAGGAAGTACAAGCCATTCGCTGCGATGTTTCATCGTAGAACGTCATTTAATCATCTTCGGCCCACTTAACTTGGTGACAATGGTATAAGATACAATTTGAATTTCTAAAAAATTCAAACTTAGTTAGTACATTTAATTGCTTCAGTATATATTTCATTGAAAAGAGAGAGATAAGAACAAGCGGCCTTTAAATGCTTGAAAACTGTGCCTGCTATACCCGAGGGATATTTAATTTTTCAGCTATTCAATATTACATCTCATGGAGTATGCCAAAAGGCGTACATATTTGTTCTTATCATTTAAATGCGATTTAAGTAAAACTGGAATTTTATAATCCTGTCATAATAATTATTTATTCACTTCTCGGTTTAACATGTATCTGCTCCTAAGATTGATAACAGTTATTCAAAATTCCAGCTACAGTTGGTATCACTTTTTGTAGCCCTTTCCATACCTTAGATATGTGACGCCTTCGAGTTTTCTTTGGTAGCGCTTTATTTCCGAACTTTTCATACACCTCTTTCTGCTCCTCTCTCCATTACAACAATCCCCCTCTTCAAAATTAAACAACTCCCTCCCAACCAACAATGACCATGCAGAATAAACAAATTAATCATTAAAACACGAAAACAAGAAATAAGATAAAACAAAGCACACAAAATAAACAATAAACTCATTAAATATTTAAAGCCCACAAAACAAACAATATCTTATAGAAAGGTAGCGCGGCGGAAAGGAGCGCGGCGTTACAGCCTCCTTCCACCTCAAGAAGGAACTTTCTGAAGGAAAAGTTCCTCAGTTTGTTTATAATCGCGGAGGCAAGTGCCCAAGTCTGGCGTCGGCTCTGATTGATTGATTGTCTCGTCCCTTTCTGTATTCAATAGAGTAATTATAGTTTTGTATCGTTAAGGCCCATCTCATTAATCTAGGGTTACTGCTGGCGGCTGACTGAAGCCAAGTGATTGGGTTTTGATCTGTCTGAATGAGAAATTTTTCTTGTCCATCCAGATAGCAATGAAGGCATTTTACGGCCCATAAAATGGCTGCACATTCTTTCTCTGTCGTACTGTAAGATTTCTCAGCCCTTTAAACTTCCGGCTTAAGTTCAAGACGGGATGTTCTTCTCCCTCCAGATCTACCTGAGATAAGACTACACCAATACCTTCATCCGAAGCATCAGTCTGTATTAGGAATTCTTTCGTGAAATCTGAAGCTCGCAAAACTGGTCCATAACTAAGTTTTTCCTTCAGAGTCGCGAAAGCTTACTCACATTCAGCAGTCCATAGAATCTTTACTTTTCTGGACTTTCCTCGTGTGAAGGAGGTTAACGGAGCAGCAATAGTTGCAAACATGGGTATAAATTTCCTGTAATAGCTGCAGATTCCGATAAAAGCTCTTATGTCTGTTTTAGTTTCCGGTGTCGGGAAATCAATTATTGCTTTAACTTTCAATTCATTGGGAGTTATTTTCCCACTACATGGCCCAAATACTTTATGGCATTTTGGGCGAAATAGCACTTGCTTGGTTTCAGCGTGATACCGGATCTTTTGATTCTATTTAGTACTTCGCGCAAATGTGTGAGATGTTCATTCCACCGCTGCCACCAATAACCCGTCTGTAACGCCTTCGAGTTTTCTTTGGTAGCGCTTTATTTCCGAACTTTTCATACTCCTCTTTCTGCTCCTCTCTCCATTACAACAATCCCCGTCTTCAAAATTAAACAACTCCCTCCCAACCAAAAATGACCATGCAGAATAAACAAATTAATCATTAAAACACAAAAACAAGAAACAAGATAAAACAAAGCACACAAAATAAACAATAAACTTATTAATTATTTAAAGCCCACAAAACAAACAATAACTTATAGAAAGGTAGCGCAGTGGAAAGGAGCGCGGCGTTACAGATACAGTGAAATGACTCAGCAGACTTTTTAGCCAGTAGGATTTGAGCTCTATTCTTGGAAATCAGTTCCTTAGATTTATCTAGATCTAGTGTGCCTTCACGCCACAATTAGACTATAGTTTCTCTGAAACTTTTATCGTTTTTTTTTCAGTTCAAAAGCTGTATTTCAGTAGTTTTTTTAATTAGCCTTATATTGTTTCCACATATTCGCCATCAAAAATCAAAAATTTATCAAAAAAGTATCAAAAATTTTTAATGTAAATAGAAACGAGCAGACTCTTTTATTGGGCATACTTCATTTTATCGCATTCGAATCTTCATTGCAAGTGACTGGAAATTTAGAAAAATAGAATTTAATGAAGTTTGCTCATTTAACTCTTTGTTCAGGAATGGAAATCTCCGCTCTGAATTCCCACTCCAAATTCAACTCCCCCTTCCGCCACACCAAATTGGTTTCCTTTTACTTGAAATATTAATGAAACTCAGCCAAGCTCTTTTATCCCGATTTCCCATCAACCGCACAGCTGCTCTGCTGCAACTATTGAAGCGTCCTCAAGCGGATCCCAAGCTAAAAGCCTGAACTTTGTATGGTCACGCCTAGCCTTTCGCTATTTGAAGATCACTTAAGCCGACGGCCTGAGATAAGGGTGGACTCAAAACTGAAGTACCCACCTTCCCGGGGGTACTTAATTTTTAGGATGTCAAAAGCTCAAAAATTTCACCTACGTATGTACAAAACGACTGGGTGGGTGGGGAATATATTAGTGTGATTATAGTTTTATCATGATGCGAAGTCCCATTTAAACTTGTATGGGGTACTTTTAAACGAGTACTATGGTAATATTTACGTGGAGAATAAAACAGTGCAAAAAGTTTCATTCCACTTCACAAATCCAATTCACGCCGGCATATATCAAATATATATCTACTGTATTAGTTCATATAAATTTTGCGGTTTCATTCTATTCCTTGGGGGCCATGGTACCATTCCTATGGTACCATGTCGGGAAAAAACAATTAGAACCAATTCAGCTAAAAATTGTTAGAATAGTTAAGGGTAGGGAAGTATCGCTTTACAGTTATCACCCGTATACCATCGAATGACATCGACGTTTTATGTTTCTTCCGATGGATAAAGCGCTGAAAATGTAGTACTGCTCTTATGGCACACAAGTAGGGATCGGGCCATCGCTGAAGAGTTTACCAGATGACAGCTACTCGAATCATAGTTCTGAAGTGATTTACGTTCAACTCCGATAGTTTAATTTCTCTATATTAATTAAAATGTTATCATGCACATAGCTCCCATAGATGGAAAATAATAGTGGAAAAATATTTTCTTGCTGATTTAAAGATTTTGGTCCAAATAATATATGGAGTTTCCTATGTAAACTTTTCGATAGAATTCAAACTCATCGTAATTGCTTGGAAAGTTTCGAAAATTGAAAAAAACAATTTGTTACAGTTTATTTCACCAGCAAACTTTTTTATTCAAAAAATTAAAATTATTGGTGTAATAAAAGGTTATGTAGGCTTAACAGTTGTTTTGTAGATAGTGTTAGCTCTCCAATCCCTGATATGATGTTCATAAGCGGAAACAACTGAATTTAGTAATATTAATATTTGGTTATTTTATAATTTCAGTATCTTATTATAACCAGTTAAAACTTTTTAGTTTCTACCAGAGTAAAGTTTTCTCTTGGAAAACATTTTCCCCTCTTTCTTAAAAAGCTTAACTATTTCGTATCCCTAATTATTTTTTTCATTATACGCCCTTCAATAGTTTCCTGATAACATTCTTCAGCCTAATTCTCTCAGTTTTTCGTCACCATGAGAATATTTGTATCGTAGGAATTTCTTTGGTTTTTTTGAAGTAAAGTATACATGTCACAAAAACATTTTTATGCTGCAAAAATAAAATGGCATGGAGATTGAAAAACCCGTGCATACAGGATGCACCCAGGCGATGAATAGACAGAAACAATCGTCTATGAATGATTCATTTGATCCTTCGTGGGCAATTTTGTTGGCTCAAGGTTTAAATTGATTGCATTTACACATGTACTTAAAAATGTAACTTACCACGGTGCAGCAGAAACATGTCTGGAATGCTACGCAGACATCAAGAGCATTAAGTAGCGGAAACTTTAGTCTTCCTCTTAATTTTTGATGGAAATCTGTTTTTCCGTGGCCAGGACAAGTTCTAAATTGGGTACACTTTCAGCGCTTATAACAAAACCTGAAGACCACAGTTTCATGCCAGGGGTCAACTGTAACATTAATTAACGGACTCCTCCCCCGACAATTCATTGCTTGGACTTCGCGCTATCTGCGAAATAAAGGTTTCTTTTACTATCCTCACCTAGATTTGCTACCTTGTGGTGATGATTTTCATTTACTCGATTTTTACTTCCATACGGGAAATCTGGCATACTGGAAATGGAAATTGCGCTGAATAAATAAAGCTGAATATCATACCCTGTGGAAGATATAATAGTATGTGTTTAAAGAATCAAATTAAACTATCAGGAAGTACTATTGTAAGGTATAACTACGATATTTATTTTATCTATGGTTTTAGTGTTCAGTGGGCGATCAGAGGCAAGCCGGTGAGTCGAATTTGGAGAGAGAATACTGAAGGCTCTTAAGTGCCCTTATAGCTGTAACTTGTAGCCAGAGTTCAAAAGAGCTGGCTTACTGAACCTTATTCATAATTTATGTGTGCAATGGAAAATATTATATACCACTGTATAGTTAAGTTGAAAACAGCTGATGTGGTTACTACTTCCTTCCAATCACTGACGACAATTATTTTCTAGTCTCTCGGTCGAATATTCTCCGTGCACCCTTTTCTTAATTTTAATCCTTCCACTTCCATTCTTTCTACTGCATTTCACTTATTTCCTCAACCCTTTTTAAATGCTTTGAAGATGTAATTATGAACTATAATAAAAAATCATGACTATCAGTTTTCAAGTACCTTGAATTAGTTTTAGATGGTGCAGTGTCACATCGCTTTTATGGCGTTCTTTAACTATTTTCCTGAATAGTATTGACATTTTTACTCGAGGTGAACAATATCCCTCCCAGTAATCATTTCTTTCAAATAATGGTCACTAATGGTCTATATAATATCTCGTGGAAGCGTCAATACTGGTATCCTATTGGTCTCAGTTTAGAAGGCAAAAGTTTGCTGTTATAATTCCGAAATTCAAAGCTGAAGCAGTATTCAAAACCAATGAACACCAATGCCTTTTTTGCTGACAAATAGATTAATATCTCCCGAGATGTTAAAAATCGACCGGGAAATCTGATATAATTATTATGATATACATGCTCATTTTACACTCAGGAAATCTATTAATATGCTATCGGAACCTTAGACGGCTAATAGAGACTAAGAGAACTGGTTGTGATAAGTATAAATAATCGCGGTGGAAAAAAGTGAATTTGGCAATGTTTACGGTACACTATGAACGTGAAAAATGTAATACTTAATTGAATAAATGTTGCAATTCAATGTTTTAAAAAAGTAGCTATTACTTAAGGTGTGCCGATATTACTTAGCAGCAAAAATAACTAAATATTTGTGTTCTGACTTTTCCAAGTGATATATATTCTCTAACTTTTTTATTCTTGAGTTTTCTCAAGACTAAAAAGTTGTCACACTTGCTAAAGCACGCTTGATGATTAATTATTTTAAATTTATATTTATTATGATATTTTATTTAGCGACTTATTTTCTCCTTTTAAGTTTCAGGCTACAGTAAATTCTAGTAAATTACTTTACATATATGATAGCATCATAGATTATTCAATCGTTTTATTTGTAGCCAGCATTTTAACTACACCTTTTGCTCTCTTTCATTCCGTTGATTCTTTTATTTCATTTAACCACTTCCAATCCAAAATAAAGGATTTATGTACATTTTTAGAATAATTATGGTCAGATCATTGCTTTAAGTTATCATTAAAAAACTCCCGTTTGTTTTACGTATTGGTTCGTTAGAACCAAATTTTACAAACAAATATGATTAAGTTATTGTAGGCATAATTTTGATAACACACATTTGACAATTAATTATTATTTTTCCTTAGAGGAAGCATTGCCTTTATGTATGATTTTTCTACATGATTGATTTTGCGTCACTAAACCCTGATTTTAATGACCTGATTTAATGATTTTTAATGAGATCAGTTTTCTTTTCTTAAATATGATTGCAATAAACAAAAGATTTTTTTTTTGTGCCCCAACTTATTTTATGCATTTAGCATTAGAACATTTTTCATATAATGTGTCTCAAATAACAACCCATTCTGTCCTTTTATCTCCAGCATATTGCTTTTTAAAGATTTAAATATCTGTCTTTCCGTCATCCATTTTTCACTTTGTGTGCACTGCATACTCTTTCGTTTAGAAAGGACCTCTCCCTTTCTACAGACTCACTTATTCCTTATTCATATTAAGCTGTCATTCCACCTCTCCCAGATTACGTAAAATATTCAAAATCTTTCGCAGAAAACCCTTAAAGGCTGTAGGAAAATTCGAAATCAAAAGCGGCGGTAAAAAAATAAAATAGGTTAATCTCCAACACACGAGACCATAACCTCTTATTTAAAAATCCAAAGTGAGTAAACGAGGGAATGAAAAGGTTTCCATGCACATGTATGTGTAAAGAGGCCATGTTGGGACCAATATGAGGTGGGAAGCTTATTTAAATATTCATAATTGTTTCCCCAATGGAAAACTGTTGAAATTCTTTCAATATTTCAGTAAGCACTTTCTCGGCAAATGAGACTTTTCCTTTCTCCAATTTAATTTTTTTCGAGAACCTCTTAGTTTAGTAAACTTTCTAGAAAAAACACAAAAAATCCCTCTGCGGTTGATTTCAACATGTGGTACACTAATTTTCAATAGATCTCTTATTTTAGTATATAGAATGCAAATTATTTTTGTACTTTAGCCGATTTGGATTAATTGAATATCTTGTACCTGTCCCTAAACTACGTTTCATACATTAAACTAATCAAGTCACAATATTTTCTGCTTGTATCAATATTTCCCTAAAA
This sequence comes from Ceriagrion tenellum, assembly GCA_963169105.1. Classification (NCBI taxonomy): domain Eukaryota; kingdom Metazoa; phylum Arthropoda; class Insecta; order Odonata; family Coenagrionidae; genus Ceriagrion; species Ceriagrion tenellum. Next base: position 74,491,735 of record OY720641.1, on the reverse strand, counting down.
ATAACTATTTTAAATTCCTGGCTGATCATTTTTGTCTTCACAATGGTAGGTATATTTTAAACACCAATGATAATAAGTAATTTTGTTATTGTTCAGTAAAATATGCCTTTGTTGTCCATTAAAACGTTAAAGGAAGTCTGCAATACACAACGAACAGTTATCAAGTAAAGTTTCAAAAATATTTTGTGTTGCAAGTTTAGCCTGGACAAGCAAAGAAAATTATAGATCTATAGAAAGAATAGCTAAAAGAAAATTGTCCGACTTTTCGAACCCAAGTGATTCCATCTCATTGTTGGCCGAAGCTTTACCCTCTTTCTATGAAATCATCTCTTTTTCTAGATTTCAACGTGTAATATCTTCAAAACAGACCATTTAAATGGAAAGGTATGCATTTCTACGCGAAATGGATGAAATTCAAAGTGGAGGATGTAGAAAAAAACATACCGCTAATATCCGTTGACTATCGTGCCAGTCGCCTATGAGTGTGATACACAACTCGTTCATCAAAATATCGGCAACATTATATGACAGTTCTTAATGGAATACCTAAAGGTTAACCTTTGCTCAATGATACAATGATTTAAATTTCAATCAATCGCTTCTTACCCGTGGGCTTAGATCAAGGTGACTAAGCAGACGTGAATAATTCAAATTCACCTCTAAATTGTCAGTAATTATTAAAACTATAAATTCTCATTAGCCGTTTATTTTAATTCCATTTAAATTAAATCAGCACAAAACTGTTTGTGAAGCAATGGAGTCCATTGTAACCTTAAATGTATATCATTGAAGTTTAGAGTTTCAAATAAGGCATCCAAAATTGATTTTGCTTGACAGAGCTAATAAGTGCTTCTTTTTGAAATTCACACATTGCATGTCAAAAAGAAATTCCCCTGTATTGGAAACGTACAGATATTGCAATTCATACGGTAAAAGGTTAGGAAAATACTATGTACCACACACTTTTAATTGCATGCCGAAACACCTTGATGATCTTAAAGGTATGGCAGTAGTAAAGAAAAAGGTACATGCATGGTTACTTGATGAAATTAAACATTTTCGATTGGTTATGTTCTAAATATTTGGCATGAATACCTCTGTATTCAAAAATGTGGAATGCCTAAATCTAGCTATATTTAATGTTCTCAAGTTGTAATATTATAAATTGTTGTAACTTGTTTTTTTGTTTATTATATACACCATTTTTTTTATTTGCCGCATTGTATGTATATGAGTTGGATCCTTCTGACATACCAAATGGCTTAGAGGGACCGTGTTTGTTAACTCATCATAAAATAAAATTTAAAAAAATACATGACTAAGTTACACATTGCATGTAAAACTCATAAATGGGATTGCTTAATTCTTTTCATGCTGCAACTCAATATGTGTTCAGAGTTTGTCATCCGCAATATATAAATTTCTTATGTACATATTTTTCCAGTGTTTATTATCACTCAAAATTGGTTACTTATGTGTTTTAGTGGGAAATTAATGCATGTATCATTTCATCTGGTACTAGAAGGCTTCCATGAACCAATTCTTTAAATATATAAATGATTTAGTACTTTCCCGGCGAATATTATGAGTAAAATTCTCTCGGGATTCGCACCGGGTTAAATTTTTAACTCTGTGTGAATCGCGATAGAATTTCACTCTTAAAATCAACATTGCTATAATTAGTTTTAAACTGCAGACGTAAAATGTACTACTAGTCGTGGTTTTTTATTGAAATACATTTATAAAAGGGAATTATATGAATTAATGAGTTAAAAAAATCCCTTATGGAACATGAATTCAATTAAATGTTGTGAGATGCGGTATCATATAAATGATTTAGCATCAAAGCATTCTATATTTCTCGAATTTCCCGGTATCGATGACTTTAAAGTATGTCAGTGGAGAATATTTGAGTAAACATTGGGCCTGTTTCATTTAATTCACTCGCAATTTCATGCAATGCCCTTTGCAAAAGCAGCTAACTTGAAAGTTTACTTTCCCCTGAGTTCATTTTCCAAGAACGAGGCGGCAAGAAGGCATAGTAGTGTAAGCATCAGAAAAATCCGATCCTTTTTTTGTGACAAAAATCTCTTTTCCCCCTCGTTCTCACTCCATACATCGCCAAGGTATAACTAAACTCTTAGAGGAGGAGGGTAGGCGGGTTTGAGGAGGTTGGATCCCTCACGGAAGCAGTCGAAACTCATCTCGTTAAAATGAATCTAGTCTTTTATCTCGCCCGTTCCATCATCGGACGCATTTTCGGGGACGGGAGCTGGAAGATCCGCAGCTACTTCTTCCACGAGGGGAGGAAGAGGAAAGTCCCGGAACACCATCCATAAAGTCGGAGAGATTGGAGTGGTGCAGGGAAAGAAAAAGAGAAGGCGAAGTGGGGAAAGAGGAAGTCTTGGATACAAATGTGTTTGTGTGTGATGCTCCGGAGCGCGAGGAGGCCTTTTTTCCCTCTGGATCCAAACGCGTGATCCTATCTTTTTACCCTTGCCCTTATCCTTTTCTTTCCCTCTTCAGGGTCCCTTGTCATCCAGGAACTATCAACACTTTTTATCGTAGGGCCAAAAGTTTTTTTTTGGGGAAGGCTCAAAAATTTCAGTCCACTGAAAATTGCGGGCTGCACTAGCTACACGGCATTGATCAATGTTTCATGGCAATTTTTTTTCGAATCCAAGAGCTAAAAATTAAGATATCTTGTGCGGCGGCAGCCGTTAAACTTTCAAGGCTTAGTCTGAATAGATTGCTTCTTCCATGGAATTTTTTGATACAGTATACACCTCAAATGTCGCGCGAGCCATAAATAAATAAGAGAGTGCAAGACGTCTTGACGTACGGAAGCGAAGCATGTTTTATTTGGCGGAAAATGGTTCACTATACGTTGCTCTAGCATGCCTATAGTGTTAGGCTATATTTTGTTTAATTTTCCAAAATTTGTATGAAAAAGTTTACCCTTATGAAAGACATAAGAAATTTGACAATTTTCATCATCTAAGTAAATTGCCATGGTGCTGTGGCAAATGTGGTACTAAGGAATTCATGTTTCCACCGTATTTACTACACAACTGACCAAAACATTACGACCACATTCCATTTTATAATGATCTTAACTTTTCCCTGTGCCAACGCATAATGTGGGTCCATCGAATTTCTTATGTAATGTATTTTGGAAGAAACACTTGTACGTATTATTTTTTGGCGGCAGTTAATAATTTGATTAAATATTTATAACCCCTCCAGCAACATTTAGTTGCATGTTTTGTTCTCCACTCAGCATGTACACCAATGACAGCAATCAACTATTTTCAAGAAAATGTTTATATAGTAAATTGCGCTCCTAAGACTCTCCAAATCTCGTCTGCTTTCATCCGATGTCACTATTTGACAAGAAATGGTCCAAACATTAGGGAAGCAAATGTAATGGTATTCCAAATTTGGTCATAGCATTAAAACACATGTATATCCATATAGCGATGAAAAATTAACTCTTCTATCAATCTTGAAATGAATTTAACCTATCCATTAAGTTTATGGAGAATGATGGCTAAGACTCAGTCGTGAACGGACGCAATGCACTTTAAGTAACTGATAATTTGACATGAATATTAGACGTGTCGGTAACCTGTTTTTGGCTCAATTATATCTTTAGATTTTCGAAGAGCAGCTGATAGAAAACATGAATAGATTGTTTGGTTCAAGTTTCATTGATTGAGACATATTATCCGTTGAAATAATATTTCTCCATTTCCCTTCAATCATGCATATGATAGCAAATAAATGCCAAAGAATTTGATGATCCATTCTAAAAACGAAATTAGGTGTAGTAAAATCATGTGAACTGATGGAATTATCAAAATTAGACCATCATAATTTTTGAGACTCCAAGTGCCACATATTTTAAATGCAAAATTATGTTCTGTTCCTAATTTTATAAGTTGTATCGTCCTTGTGACGCTTACTCAGCCTTGTGACTCAGGTTTCTTTGCAACAAGAAATAGATAAACTGGTGGAATTGGAGATGAGGATACGAAAAAGGAACTTTGTTGACTGATGGCTGATGGTGACGTTTTCTGACTTTAAATGTTAAGTGTTCCTTCAAAGTTTTCCCACTTTGACAATTCGAACTATGAAAAAATTATTTGATTGCATCCCTGATTAAAAGATACTTTACACCTAGTTTTTCTCTTTTGCATTCACATTGTGAGTCTGGGTACTGCGAGATGATCATATACATATAGATGGAGGGGATACTTACGCCAGCTGTACGACCAAGACGGCGAAGGGAGAAAGCCATTGATTTTGCTTTAGTCACTGCTTATTTGAACCAAGGCTGATACACATAATATATATTAATAAAGGGTACTTAAAGTCCAAATCTCGACGTAGACATAATGAAGTCATCATCAAGGAACTTCTTGGTGAGGTTCCACTTTGAATTTATCAATACATCTCACCGCTATTTGTGAATATTGCAAGACATTTGCTTCGAGTCACACTTGGTGAGGAAGCCCTCAGTTCCAATGGTGCTCGCTGCAAAATCCACGTAAACCTTAAGTCTTCTATGCAAATAAGTTCACCCTTGGGCATCAAGAATGGGATGGATTTTATGATGTTTCAACCTGAGAAAAATTTCACTTTTTCTCATGCTGCAAAACTCAACTCATTTCATGCCAACGAATGTTGTAACAATTTTTTTGTCCCATGAATTCCTAAGGCTAGTCCGTATGAACTGGGATTCGAGGAAATCATTCTCGATAACAATCTCTCAAGCTTTTCTTTGCCGCTTCTTAGAAGCCACCAAGAAAAATTTATGGCTCACGAGAATATATCCCCGTTTTGGGAGTCCGCTAATGTGGGAAATCCCAGAATTTTCAAACATAAACTGAGAATTGTGGCAAAAGCGGTGTGAAAAAGTTGAGTTGGTGACTCATATTATCATTTGGAAACAAATTTAGTGCAGAGAGTGTTGATACATTGATACGTGAAAAATACGCAAAATGAGAGCGCATTTTTGTCTACCATTGTTAAATTTATGAAATTCTTGGGCATAGAGAAAATCATCCAATAGCCTTTAACAAGAAGTACCATATACTTTTTGCTCCTCGTTTTAGTTGAAGGACAAGATACATTTGCTGTCTAGTTTCCCTTAAGGATTCAATATTCCCCTCAAATAAGCATGTGTGATTCATCTTTAAAAACGTTTCCCCACCTATGAGAATTTTATATACGAAAGTATAAAAAATATTTGTCTTTAAGAAGCTCATAAAGTCTTTGAAATTATTTCTCATTTGAAGGCGTACGCGCATTGCAGCTGAGGACAGTGAAAACTGGAAAATTAACGCTATCAACCAAACTAGTTACCAACAAGTTATCTATACACGTTGTGTCTACGTACTCTAGGTGAAATCGATCTTTTTCAACACCGAAGAGTTCATATAGAATTCCGTAGGGAATATTGATTCTCTAGACAGAAAGAGATGTATTTAACTATTTCCACTTCATTAATAAGAATGTCAAACCCCATGAGTCAACTTTGAAAAATATTTGCTCACCTGCAAAACCTATACAATACGATAGGATTAATGCTCAAAATCTTTGCTCAAATAGTTTTGCTACGAGTTGTAAAGAGTTCGTATTGATTTTGGCAGTATTTGGATCTTTTTTGTATTAAGAATAAGGCTAAGTTAAACATCCTCTCCCAACTATTAAAAGGAGAATAAAATGCTTTTTTATTCGCGGCACCCATGAGATTGACGGATCTTTTTTATTGAGTCATAAAAATAATGGAATCATGAAGGTGGATTTTTTAAAAGTGATGAGAGTGCAGGCAAGGGAATGGCATGATAACCAAAATTATATCCACAATTCATGGAGGTAAACCGATAAATTGATTTTGTGGAATACCGGGATATTTATAACCCGTTCCCAAGTCTGTCATGAAGACCTTGCTTCCAAAGTTCTCGTAAATAGCTATTAAAATATAATGTGAGTGCTTTAATAATTTCCAGAATATTGTTGACGGATACACAATGATTCATTTCTCCCTCAAAGTGAAACCTCTATTTAACCGTTCCTCATTACCTGGTTTTTATTATACCCAATGATTAAATATTTATGCTAATCTTGTCGCTTCTATATGAGGACCCCAGAAGTCAAGGGGTCTAAGTAACAAAACCATTGTTTAGAGAAAACTTAAGTCAAAGTTGAAAATGTTTGGTACAACCCACTAAGTAGTTAAGAGGCATTAACCTAGATAGCAGCACCTGTCAGGAAAATCACTTGGATCCCTTTACCACTTAAAAGATTAATATTTTTACATCCCATTCCTGTACCTTACTTATTTTTTTCAAAAATGTCACATAGACCCCGTGACTTCTGGGGTCTACATACGACCCTGCGAGCCGCCGCATAGGTGTGTAGCTGGGGAGGTTAGAACACCATACGTGTTAAGGTGTAGCAAAAGAGGTTTTTGGAGGTGAAAAGGTGAAGTGTATAATGGGATTGTTTAAAGTAGAGCTCCTGTTTTATTATTGTAACTTATTGTGCGTGGAAAAAACGAATTTTGGTACCTTTTTGTTAATACATCTCTCTTTTTTGATCGCATCTGTTGGATTTAGAAATGTGTTGAGGCGTCAAAATGATATTCCGTTGTTTCGCCCTGAAACATACCTGACCTGAATTTCTCATGCATACTAAGCCTAGCAAGCAGCCTTTGAGTCTCTCGTACCTCCTTGCTTAATCCCTCTAAAAGCTGAGAAACGCTATATGTTCGCTCGTAGCAGTTTTTAACGAATAGCACAGGTTTCCTTTGTATTTTATTTATATCGCTTATGCAATCATTAAGCTTAAACCGCTCTTTAATACAATGTACAAATGTTTCATATTTAATGAGCTTTATTTGCTCGCGTATACATGAGCCGTAGAGGCTCACACTTTGCTACAGATACCGTACTCTGAAGAATAGTGTCGTTCCATTAATAAATAGTGTATAGAAATGATTCAGATTTCTAAAATGATAAATTTAGCATTTAACTAGAAAGATATTGTCAAATTTAATTAATTTCGTTACAAAATCCTTAAGAGGAAACACGACGAAGTAGGTTAGAGAAATAAACTAATGGATATATTGGCAAATCGATGACTTTCTACGGAATGGCAACATGGTATCTTTTGGTGGTGATTCAGTATTTTATTTGTAATAATATATTGCCACATCAGTTATGCTTGCGATTGAATTAGGAAAAATTTTTGTCGCGAATTTATGGAGAATCCACTGTATCGAGAGGCGTTGTCGAAAAATGAGGGCAATACATCCCCGAGCCCTAACTTCTTCTGTACGAAACTGAACATGAAAACTCCTGTTTTAAAGTCTGTCAAAAAGTGAATAATCGAAAAATTGTCCTCTAGCTATGACACAGCCATCTCTATGTTCTCTTGTAATAAAAAACGGGACCAACGCACATTAGATTAAGCAAAATTCGAATTTTGCATACAAAATGTTTTTCTACTTGAAAAAACAACCATGCATTATGAACAGCATCACGGGGTAATGAGCGATGCTTACAACGCCTATTTTTTTCTCAATTCTGTTATTCTTTACTCTTATTTGGTGAATCGAAATACCCAGTCTCGGAAAATACCGACTTTTCGTTACTAATATATTTATAGTTGGTTTGTGCGAGTAGTCTTTTACGCTACATTGGCCGCTCAACGGGGTGATAAACGCGCGAAACATAACCTCTGCTTGGCTTACGACCGACTACATCTGCCACGCATAAACCCATCATTCTTTCAGATAAAATGATTTTCAAATCGGGGCTTGAGGAGCCTCACTCAGATGACCACGCTGGCGGAAATTCTCCGGGGTAACAAACGAGGTTACCCAGGATACGGGGAAACAATCGGAGTCATGAATAGAGATGATTTACGGAGTCAGTCAGACAACCACATCCCCTGACGCCATCCTACCGACCTAAACCACCATTCCCTTCGTTCATGTCCCGTTGTCGCGTGCTCCACAACCCCTATCTTACCCCTTCAACGAAACCCTATTCCCTGTCCTCCCACCTAACTCTGTAAACTGGCGACCGGATCCACCAGGGTCCCAATGCTCCATTACCCTGTCCCCTCCCCAACGGCGGCCCTGTGGTTGCGTCGATGGGATTTCAAAGGGTCAGCCTACTCTCTCTGCAGTCTCCCCATCCGAAAAGCATCGTCCCGCCTGAATGGATTACGCCGAATTTTTACGTTGGGGAACCTGCCATTTAAAACCCCTTTTTCAGAGCTTCTTGACTCCATGTTTATTTTGTGTGCCAATTTGCTCGTGTAATTGGGTGTGCTCTCCGTACCTCCGTCTCCTCAATTTCTTTTTTATTCCTCCCCGAGTGGCGTGTTGCTATCGTTTGCATTGTAGGAAAATCTCCGAACGCATCGGTATAAAATATTACGGGAACGGCAACCTCGTTATGAACCCTTTTTTGCCGGTCCAGTATTGAGGCTAATGAGCTGCTTCCTTTGTGCGGGTAAAATTTTGTGGAAGTAGAACGACCCTTACTATGCTGGGAGGCATAAAATGACAAATAACGATGTATATATATGTTTTTATGAAGAGGTTAGTGCCTCGTTTGCGAAGCTTCTTATCGCATTTGAATGCAATGGTACAAAAGTTGCACAGCATATGTTTCTGATCGAATTAATCAGTAATGACACCATAAGGTTCATTTTTAATATAACAGGGTCGAAATAATCATGAGAATAGTTCATATTAACAGAAAATCTTATTAAAAATCACAGACGTTGTATCTGCCGAGTGCTCCAGGGTTGATTTTCCTTTAAAGTCAATCACAGCAGCCGCAGCAGAGTTTTGCGCCGATCTGTTCACCCAAAGAGTCGCATATTTGAACCAAGATCAAAGCTTGAATTTTATAATTAGCTTCCGGCTGCGTAAAAAATAGCAGGGAAAAAAATGTCTACTGATGTTTGCGACATCAACCTGGACACCAACATTTGGCATAATTATTTCAAAATGCATTCGAATTTGAGTCAAAAGATGAAATTTTCCCCAAGTTTTTGTAATGACTTTGCTTGTCATATACGTTTCTGTACTTTTTATTTCAAGTATTAATTCTAAAATAATTAAATGGAAATAGTATGTTACCGTTACTGTATTAACTACGCTTAAAACTTTCTCTAAGTATTTCAGGTCATCTTTCACGAATTCATTAAATAAGGATTTCTTTAAATTAATACATAAATATTGTTAGTTTTGCTATAAGACCACTCCCTTATTATCTATTCCAAAATTGGCATGGATCTTTGCTGAGCTAACTGGCTAATTTATCCGTCAGTTTTCCCTCTTGTTTCTTCGACGTCTTGATTTTCACACAATCTCACAAAAAACGTATATTAATAACTGATTATGGCTGCCGTATTTCTTGAAAAACAATTCCTATTCTCTCTCTCCCATTTTCTCTCTCATGGTAATTACTTAGATGTTTCAACCTCAGTAAAATTATGTATTTTTATTTTATTTCTTTTCTAAATACCGAAACTCTTTGACTGTTATTTGGTTAATATAAATATAATTCCTTTCGGCTCTTTTGAATTTGGAGTAAAGAAATATGAAAATATAAGTATTGGAATGAGAAAAGTTATTAGACAGGATATTTGTCCACTAATGACTGTCTGGACTGGAAAAAACTCTCTATTCAAAAATTGTTTTCGAAACAATTTCGATTGAAAAGCTCCAGAAAGTGTTGGGCAGGCAAGTAAAATCGGAAGTGCCGAGAATTCCACAAAAGATACCTCGAAAATTGTAAGTGGGGTGATTTTAACCCAAATATTAATCTCTTCTAATGGATCTTAAGTTTCTGTGTTAATTTATACGACTATAAAGCAAATGTAGTTTATTTATTTCAAGCAAATGGTGTGGCTTTCGGAATGAGATTAAATTTAATACCTAAGTAATAAAATTAATTCTGGGAACTTCTTTTCGATTTAGATAAATAACATTTAAATTTGAGTGTAGCCCTGGTATTATAATTCTGTCGCTGGAACCAGCGTCGAATTTCCATCGGCTTCCATAATCTAGGAATTAGTTTGATATTCTTCCTGTTGTTGCTTTCTCGTAGTTTATTTTTAAAAAGCAATCTATTACAATTCTGAGAATTTTTAAAGTTGAGATAATTTCCTTTTTTCTGCAGAGGTGCTCCTATATTCACGTACTTTTCTATTCCATCCGTATGTGTTCAGTAACTGTAAAATAACCTCTTTGAAGGTTCCTCATTAGTTTTAATAAAGCTAACGTATAGGTAAATACACTTATCACCAAGACACCGATGATAAATATGCAAAATAGTTATCTATAGTGCAAATAAGGCATGGTTTAACTTTAGGGTGCGAATGCATTATTTACGGAACGCCTCTCGGTGACCTATTTTGTTCTCAAATAATCACTTCTTTGGTTTTTATTGTCTTTCAAATCAGATTTTATCTGTAATATTTAATATTCGAGAAGGAGAATTCGAGGTAGCGTAGCAGTACCCCAATCATCTTTGTATTCTTTTTTCACAAGGAGACGTATATATGATTGTTAATATGAGGGCGAATGGTGAAGTAATCGAACAAGTGGATGATTTTGAGTACTTAGGTAAGATGTTTGCGAAAGATGGACGGATAGATGAGGAGATAAAGAGATGTGCGAATGGTTGAAGGAAAGTGGTAGGTAACATGTGTAGCATATCAAGGAATAATGCCTGTATATAAAATAGCCTGTCTAATGAAGCGAAAATCGCCGTGTACAAAAGTGTTCTTCTCCCCACTTTGCTGTATGGTAATTAACCATGGGTATGTCAGGATAGACATAAGAGTAGACTAAACGCCGTGGGTATGAGTTATATGAGGTGTGTTTGCGGCAAAAGTAGGATGGATAGGGTCAGGAATGAGTGGGTAATAAATGAATTGGTTTAGATGCTCCAGTTATGAACATATATGAAAGGAGTGTGTGTCGTTGGTTTGGCCATGTTGAGAGAATGGATGAGAGTCGAATAACTAAAAAGATATATGAGAGTGAAATGAATGGTGCGAGAGGTTGAGGTAGGCCGAGAAAGTTATGGTTGAATTTGGCTAAGGAAATTCTTAGGAGGAGGAATATTAGGAGTCTTAAAAACAGGAGGGCGTGTATGAGGCAATATATGGGGATAAATGAGGCAAAAGAGATTTGAAAGGATAGGTCAGTATGGAGGAAACTATTGAATTAGAGTTAGGTGTACAAATATGTATTTATGAGTGAAACCTTGGACTGTGCCCATCCCGGAAGGGACCGGCGTGATTGGTATGTATTTATGTATGTAATAACTGATCAGGACGTAACTGCACGAATGAATGGGGTTTGTTTTGTGTCTAATGATAAAGGTTCTTGGAAGAATGAACGCGGGATACGAGAAATAAAGGAAAAATTACTATTCACAAAGCCTTTTAATAGCGTTTTCTTTCCTTGTACACTTCTCAACCTGTTAACACGGTTTGTAGGCGCTAAAGAGACCCCCGTCTAAATATTTTATGTGTGTCACTGCATGACATCCGAGTTATTGGATCCTTCCTCGTATCCAAATCTTTTTAAAGATCAAATTCTTACCCTAATTTAAGCTACGTTAAATCCCTTGAGAAAGGTTTGAACATAATTCTTCTTCGAACGGTAGACTTAAGAGTCTAAGAACCAACTCTTTTAAACGAGTCATTCATTCAATATAATATTTACCCTTATATGCTGCTACAAACGCTGTATCATATTATTTTTTGTTGAAAATTTGCAAAATGAATTAAATCAGATAAGATATTAAAAGGCGTTGTTCTATGTCGGTAAGGCGATGTATATTTGTTTTTAAATTAGAAGAGGATGAGCGTTTGAATTTCCCAGTTTTCTCTGCAAGGAAGTGGTAGAAGTAGTAAATGAAGAGAAATTGAAAATCCCAGCGTATTTTGCTTAGAGTGTAATCTTTTGTTAACAAACAAATTAATATGCCTCATTGTGCTACGTACAAAATTGTATACCATTGGCTCCTACAACAACTTAGCCGCCAAACTTAGACACCAATATTTTCAAAAGAAAAGCAAGTCCAACCCATATTATATATGAATTACCCAAATATAATCTCATATTATCTAAAAGCCGTTATTTGAAAGGAATAAGTACTGGGATGTATGCTGATCATCCCGAGTAAGAATGGTAATACGAGTGAGGAAAATACTTAATGAACACCATAAAGCCTATGTGACACTGTACCATCTAAAACTCATTCAACTTACTGGAAAACTGAGAGTCATGATTTTTTATTATAGCTCATAGTTACATCTTTAAAGCATTTAATCTTTAAAATTTAATGGCGTAACAATTATTTTGCAATAGACTATGTTCACTCAGTATGTATACCCCAGAAAGGTAATCCTGCGAGAAATCATTCAAGTGACTGCGGTGAACATAGTGAGAAATAACATTATGCCATTTTTAAATGCTAAATATGTCATCCATATGATGAGTCCAGCATTGGATCCAAGTGAATGTGTAAATCTGATTAAGTAAATGAGAGCAAATATCATTGCTCACAGCATTTACAATTCTCACGGCCAGTTTTAGCAGTGGTGGAGTGCAGGAAAAGGGGGCTATCGTGAATCAAAGATGACGAGGAGAAATGGCAGCCATGAGGTATGGTAGTAAACTAAATCTCAAATCCCTCGGGTTTCATTTCCTGCCTTCGTGGCTGTACATCAATCAATCAATGCGTTTCCTGCCAAATTTACCCTCCACCCGGGGAGTTCAACCCCACCTTCGCACGTAGAAAACTCCCTTTTACTCTTCAACCTCCGTCTCCTATGTCCACTAAATAAAATTCTCCCTTCCACTCCGCGCTTCCAAAAGCTCTAGCCGGTCCCTCAGCGAAATCTCCTATATCAACCCAGTGACCAGCCGCCACTTATATTTCCGAGCTCCCGACATGGTGGCGTATAAATTCCTGACGACACAGCCTACGTCCTAGTCCTGAAAAGCAACATGAGGATGTTCGACGGAGAAAACCAAGGGACGGATCACTCGAAAAACTCAGGGGTAAAGTGCAGAAAGGGTGATCTTACTCAGGGTCATCATCATTAGTCGTCCGAACCAAAGGCTTAAAGATTAGTTGAACCTGACCCTCATTTCTTCCTTATATGCTGCTTGGTCCTTCATAGCACGATAGCTGCTCTAGGTTTCTAACTCACGTCCCGTTTTAACTGACCGATACATTTTCCATTCATCTTTCCTGTTGGAAATTTCACTCAAATGCAATCTTCATCTTTACGTGCTCGATTTCTTCTAAAAAGTAGTCGATTCATTATCATCATCCTAAGATTTCAATATGTGGTATTATCCTCTGGTATTTTTCCGTACAATATTTCGTTACTGATTCTATATAAACAGTTAATTATCATCATCTAACTGCAGTATCAAGTTTTGTGTTCAAATTTTTTAAAATTTTACTCCATGTTTCTTAACTGTTAAGTTCAAAAATCTAAAAAATGTGCAAAGGTACTACACATTATATTGATAATATTTCTCCGAATAGATCTTTTGTCTTATGAGTTTTACGGTAATTTAAAAAATAGTTTTATTGTTATAATGCTACATTTTAAGACGCCTTTTTACGAGGATGCAACCTCTCATATTTGTGTAAAATATTACAGAATTAGTGTAATTGAAATTTTTGTCCATAGGCAAATAAAATATTGAAAAGCAATTTGTTCTCCACACACATGTACCATGTGTACAGCGTCTTTATTTCATGTTCATTCTCCTACGACAGTATCTATGTAACTTACGAAATGAGTTGGAAATATTTCCACTGCTCTATGAGATAATATATATTCACTCGTCATCACTTCATTTTTCATGACACGAGGATTCTCATTCCTTTAAGGTAAGCGAGAGAGAGAGAGAGAGAAAGTGAGGCAGCGGGATTGAAATATTTACGTGAGAGTTATGGCTTATTTCCATGGCCGTAAATGGCGCTGCCGTAGAGTGCCTCCAATTCAGATGAAATGACACTGCCTGTCACAAATATTGCCTCTCATATGTTATTTACGCAAAGTTGTTCCCTTAATGTACACTGATGTGTATGTTCACTACGAAAGTGTTGAGATAGGAGAACGTTAGAAGCGGAAGTGGTTCACAGCAACGCTTAGGTATTTCAATTCTATTTAGGGCCGGAGTGAAATTTCAGAACCTTAGAATAAATTTGGAACTTAGCATGAATTTAACATTGTACAATAAAGGGAATATAATTTATGAGGCAGTTTTATTTTAATTTTACTTTGGGCTTTTGGATACAATCAGCTCAATTCTACAACCTACGGAATTCAAACTAGTGTGTCTATCATCATAAAATAAGATTTGGGTAAGAAGTATCAAGGGAGTTGTAAATATTTAATAATTGAGCGTTTTTCGCTCTTACTCACTTCATTTCCCCAAGGATTCTTTCTTTTCGATCCATTTCTTTGTCATTTACTACTTGTACATGATTAATATACCAATGTGTGATGATATTACTAAGCACTGAACTCTCAAGTCTAACGAGAAGGACTTGATGGCATGTTTATTACGAGGGCTGCACTCACAATTTACGACATGCATTTTAGGGACAGCGAAGTAGATTTTACTGAGGAGTGAGCTTTAATCCAGAGAAGATCGCCTAGGGCGGTGAATGAAGAGGGAGAATATTGTCTGAAAATATAAAGGAAGTAAAGTGAGGTTGTTAGATTGCACAGGCTTGAATGAAATTACCTTTAAGCACGAATCAAAGAGCAAGATTGAGAGTTTGAGAAAGATACCAGAGGACAAGAGTTTATAAAAAAACATTTAGGTCCTCTCACCGCATGAGAAAGGGGATTTAAGAAAAAAATCGTGAATAAGTTGTATCCGGAGAAGCTATTACGTAGCGAGCTGTGGTTGTATCTTCGCGAAAACAATATTAATTGAGACTGATGTCGCGTTTAAAATTGTAACTAACCCCCGTTCTTTCAGTCATGACACGCAAAGACTTGAGGTCGATGAATGTCTTCTGGAATAGGTTTTAAAATCTGCCTACCAGCATCGATCGTTGCGAGAAATCTGATCACCGATTAAGTCAAAAAAAGGGAATGTCGATCTTTCAGATTCAAGAATTGGCAAAAAACCTTGTGTCGTGACCTCAATAATGTCATTTTAATTTAAATTTTGCATAGTAAAATGTTGATTGGTCTCATTTTTTTCTAAGGGAATATAGAGTAGGATGTGACATATCTTGAGGACAAAACTATTTTCTCAACAATTCACTTTTAGAGAGACTTTTAGAATCATATACAACATGTTTTAGTCATATCCATTTTTAAACATAAAAAAGTTAGATAAACTGAATCCAAAAGATAAAAATTTAACATATTTGGTTTGTATTTGGTTACTCATTATTCAACCATCCGCTTATTTTAAGCAGACATGAGTTGTGGATACTTTTTCGTTTAGATCATAAAAGCTAAAGGTCAATCACAAATTATAATGATACATTTTTCGACGATTTTCGGATTGTTCTTTTTATTAGACTTCTATTTATCAATACCTATGATTCATCGGGATATAGTACCTTCTCAGTTTTTCAGTAATATTAGCGGTTATTGAAGGAAATATCGTGAATAACTTGTAAGCCGGAGAAGCTATTTTCTAGCGAACTGTTATTGTGCTTCAAGATTGTAACTTTTTTTGATACTGATATCTACTTTAAAACTATATCCAACCCCTGTTCTAACATTCATAACGCGCAAAGACTGAACTCGATGAATGTCCATTGGAATAGCTTTTAAAAATCTGCCTATCTGCAATTTTGGTTGCTAGAAATCTGATCACCAATCGCGTGAACGTACTAGTAGATCATATTTATGAAGGAATTCATATAGAGCTTTTCCTCGGGGTGCGCATATGTTTTTCAGAAATAAATAACTAATTTTGGGGGATTTCAGAATGCAGTAATTATACTACCGGCTGCCTTGTAATCCCATTTGATCATATCTAATATGTAACACGCAATTAGTTGTCAGCTTATCACTAAATATTTATAATAAAATATTTAATTTAAATATTTTATAATCCAGATATCCATACTATTCAAACATCCATGGAACCTGTATGCCTGTTAATTAGCGTGAATGTCATCTAGACAATCTAGGAAATGAACCAGCTGAATCAGCAACGGGGAGGAAGTTGACTTTTGTTCTGTTCGTGGGCCTAACCAAGATGTTTACCAACGCAATATTACTCCTTACAAAGAGTTGGGAAAAATACATAATCACTACAAAATAAAGGTCTTGGATTGATACAATGTTGTAGCATGTGTATTTTATTAATATCGGTATAATCGGTAACAATATCGGTATCGGTTTGAAGGTCCTCCATCAGTAACGCTTGGCGCCAAGAAATTATTTGTCAGCGCAAATTAGCTGTTCGAAAATTTACGTCCAAAAATCATTTCACACTAGAGTATTGTATCAATTTTTAATACCTTTTGCGACTGTTCAACTTTCCATACAAGATTATTTCAATATCAGGACATTGAGTCTAATTTTTATTGAACTTAAGGGACTATTTTTTTATTTTTATGCATGGATTCGTTCTTGCCTTATTTTTGCGGAAAAGCCTTCCAGTTCGTAATATACGGTGAGAATAAACATAGTCTCCTGAAGTTTGATGCGAAATGCTTGTGTTCGGGACGGGAGTTGGATTTTTTTGGCAGTATATCCGTACAAAATTTTTCATAAACATTTAATTTCTTCCAAAAGATGCCCAATTCTATTTAATAAAGCTTCGGGACCATAACTCTATCCATCAAACTACGTCAACAGGAGTCTGAAAATGTCTGTATAAAATTGCTTTATATTTTGCTGCCTGTTTTTTATTGACTGCACTTACTCTTTGCTAATTTCCTTAATCTTTTTCCAAATTCCCAGCCTAATTGTGTCTCTCACAGGGGATAAAATATATTTCATTCATTCAATTTCATTTGACCCTCATACTCTTACCTCGGAGGTTGCCATTCCGATAGACATTGAGTTGATATTGCTCGCAAAATTTCATTTGTTTTTTCCACGCTTGCCTTTGGAGTTTTTGCAAAAAGGTGGAAATGTGCCCATGTAAAAATGTTAAAATAAAAATCAACTCATGATCTTTTCAAAGAACTACCAAATTCCCTTTTACCCTTACATTGATTCCGTCGCCTCGCTACAAAGAGTTAGGTATAGAGGCTTCGTAAAAATTGATCCGATAAGGTCGCGAAATAATCTGCAAAATGTCACAGTAAGACGGCGGGAAGAAAATGGCCGACTCCATCAAGCCCGATCAAGCCTCAGTCGACACAAGGGATTTCGGTGCTTAGGACAACTGTGAAAGCCTCCTGAGGACTGGAATTGAGCGAGTGAAAAATGCAGAAGTGGGGGAGACACGCTGGGGCGTAACAAAGGGCGCAAGACAAGTCGGTTAGCTGACTGTTTCCGGGCTCGGCAGGTTGGAAAAGGGCGTTTGCGAGAGAGGGCCTGAGTGAGTTACTGTGGAGTTTGAGGGTCTCAACGAGCTCGTGGAAAAGTTAGGAAAACGGAACGAGAAAAAGGTGGGAGGGGACGTGAAATGGTTGGAAAGGGTCTGAGTGGCCCTGTGACATGGAGATTACGTTTCTCCGTGGAAAGGAAGTTTCTTTTTTTTTCTATTTTTCCCCGAGGGTGACGTCGGCGGCAGGAAGCGACGTTTCTGTCCGTCCACATCTCTGTGAAATATATGAGAGGTTACGAATGAATTTGCGCGTAAATAACACCTTCCCCGTCAGGACACCCATATGACCACCTGTCTCTCTCGCTCTGTGGTCGCCAGCTTCATCTCGTCCATGAGACTATGACAGAGGACACTAAAAACTTATCTTTTCATTCACACTCTCACTTACTCAGCTAAGTTTCATTCCTTTCGTTGAACATTCTTAATTACAAGTCGTAGAACTCTTGGCTTTCCAATGGTCTTTCATTTTTTTACTTAAAAGAAAAACTGTCGTTATAAAAAAACATCTACTCACAAATTGAACAGTTGAAGATCATCAATGATAAATGATTAAAAATGAAAAATGACTACTTTTACAAAAAATTGAAATACATGCATGGATGGATTGTTTTATCCACACTGCATAGCAAACACTAGTTAGTTGCAGGCTAAGGGTCCGCAGAATTTTTAGTTACTGCTTAATTCACACCAGGTGATAGGCTTTGCTGCAAGAGTGTCTGTAACGAATGAGGTTGATTATTAATTAAATAAGAACAAATTAATTTTTATGTCTTCACTTTATTTTTTTCTTCTGCATGGTGATAGCATGCCACAGAATAAGTCACAACATTCCGTTACAAAACGGATAACAGTATTCAATTCTGATGTAATCTCTTTCGCATTACAAAATCGTCATCGCTATACAGAAAAACATAGTATTATTGCACTCGAAGTTTTGAACAAGCGAAAGAAAAATAATGATGCCTAATGCATTCGGTAGAACACGGTAGAGTTAGTAAAAAGGAGTGAAATAAAACAATAATCGGAGTACAGCTGAATAAACTTTTAGCAAGAGTTAAGTTGTGGTGAGCAATATGCTGATCGCGTGGGTCATATACCCTACATTGAAAGATAGTGGTAGTTGTTGAGCATTTTTCAAAGAAAACACTGAGAGAGTAAATATCAAGAATGCCTTTACCTGAATGTGATAAAGAACTTGGGTGTAATGGTAGCATTGTTATTGGAAGGAAGAAATGACTGTGTTACCATAGCTGCCTTTCAGACTGCCAGTTTTTCTGCATCGAGTTCAGCTGCATTAAGCTGTCAGATGATTGCTAATTTTATTTTTTTTTAGTCAAGGAAGACAATTTTGATTTTTATACTGAACATTCATTAGATTGCTGTCCCGAGTAATCGGGAAGATAGATTGCTTAGTACGTGTTAAATCAAGTAACACTTGTATTAATCATAGTGAATATTTGTAGAAAAGAGTATCCCATTTTACAAATTTTTAAAAAGTAACTATTCTCTCGAAAAAGATTTTAGCGATACGATTCACCTGAATAAGATATTATTCATTATTTTGTATTTAATTTTGTGTGATAAACTCTAATCTAGTTACTCGCATAATAAACATTCTTAACGCCAATAGAAGAGCCTTTTTTCAAAAACAATTTCTCGTAGGATCTATGAAAAAGATTCATCAAATAATCGCAATTTGGCTACCTTCATATATTTTTGTCTAGTCTAGGAAGTAACTAGAAACACTAATCCATTTAACAATGTCAAATAAAAAACCCTGCCACATGATCAGGCTTGGTGTCTTCCTGTGTATGTCTCGTAAGATACTGAAAGACCTTTAAAATCTTCGGACATATAGAAAAGATAGAAATGCCTTATTAGTTACAAACAACGTTACGTTAACAACCATACTCCCCTCAACAGTATGTAAGAAAACGGACTTTTAAACAGTAAACACTTCAAACCTTCTTTTGTCGTAACGGCTCTGTCATAAATGAACTATTTCCAAGTCATTTTTGATTGCCAACCATTTTACTTCCCCGCAACCATTTCACATTAACTACAGGCTTTAATTTGAGTGAATCATAGTTACTCTGAAAGAGTAAGTATAACAACGAAAATTAAGCTAACTAACAGGGCAGGTATACCATCTAACAATTAAAAATTGACTAATTACGTCTCTTATTGCTCAATATAATAAGAGCCGCAAGGAAGACGCCGACATGTTGTTTCAAATGAATGCCTACGATTCTAGCCCGAAAATAACATTTTCGTTAAGCCACAATACATTTAAATACACAATGGAAATAAATTGAGCTTTTTTCTATTTTTCACCATGTTCAGGATAGAATGCGATTGCTACTTCATTGCCGTGAAATGAAAATATTATCAAGAAGTAACCTTGTGTTCGACCAAAATTATTTTTAAAATAGTTCATCATCGAACTCCCAAACCATCATGCATCACATTAACTAGGAAACTGAAGTTTACACCCATCCCTGAACTCATATATACCTCTATGATAGTAGTAATAAACTGCTTTCTTTCTCTCACGTTTTATAGTACTGTGATATCATTCACTTTATAATCATCTAGATACGTAACAATTCGTCATTTTTTTATGAGCGAGGACAACCCTTGCCCACATCCTAAACTCTTCCATCACGTAGATGATAACGAATATAAGTTCTTGAAATACCAAGCCACGTGCGAGTATTTGTATACATACTCCGTTGCATAGGTTCTCAAATCTAACGTTCCGCATAGGAAAATGCGTGATAAAGTTTCAATTGAGTTCCTTTTTAGTCTCTCTGGAACATCTCGTGTGGCTTGTGGTAGACATTTTTTCTAAAGGGGATGATATCTGACAACTGCTGATCAATGGGAACACGCTGGTCATACAAGGATGGAGCTTGGAATATAATCCCGCAGGTTCCTCCGATACAGGCTAAGGTGAAAATCCACAGGAAAAATCGGTCCAAAACCATGGATATATACTTCCAATCCTCGATAACCTGAAAAGAAAATACAAAAAACATGAGTTTTCAAAAAATATCAGGCACAATGTTGCCAACCACGTTTAATTTGCGCATCTTCATGCCTGTAAATCTATTACAAGGATAGTGTCGGAACGTAAAAATCACTCCGGGAGGCGTTATTCATATAACGTACAACTACGTTGTGGGGTTTCCACTACGAACCAATCATTCTATCCGATTCGATGTTTCACGCATTCTATGTCACATTCCTTAATAGAGGGTGTTGCAATTTGGGGAGAAATTTTGCTGACTCGTAGCCTATATGTTTAGCTTTGCCAAGACAACTACAAATATTTCTCTCAGGTGTCAATCATTATTAAGCGGGACTGTTCCATTCTAAACCAGTTAAATCATATACAGTGAAACCTGTATTTAGCTACCACAGACGATTCCGCTGAAAAATAGTCATTCGACAGCGGTTGTTTCTAGAAGTACATATTATGAAAATGAACGGGTGAGTGATTTGCAAAAATGAAAAAACTCTTGAAGCGATGGTTTTGTTAAAACCTATAAAGATCGCGTTTATATCCTCATAATTTCGTTTATCTTGGGTAATTTCAGTGCATATTAAGTGGATGCACACATACAGTGACACGTGAATCAAGCGACTACAGACAGTTCCGCTGTGAAATGTCGTTGAGAGTCGTTGAGAGGGGTGATCGCTTGATAGGAGAGGTCGTTAAGAGGGGTTTTTATGTATTTGGAAGAATACCGCTG
Source organism: Ceriagrion tenellum (assembly GCA_963169105.1). Taxonomy (NCBI): domain Eukaryota; kingdom Metazoa; phylum Arthropoda; class Insecta; order Odonata; family Coenagrionidae; genus Ceriagrion; species Ceriagrion tenellum. Next base: position 74,470,375 of record OY720641.1, on the reverse strand, counting down.
GTAGTAAATGATACTTAAGAGTAATTATGATTTTCCCTAGTTAAAATCTATGTCATACTTAAACAAATTTATATCGAATAACTTAGTTATTCTTATCATTTACAATGGTAAGCGAATTCCACTAAGTCACGCTAGAGATCTCGGCGGAGTACTGCTCATTTGAGTCGGTTTCTAAAACTTCGACCCGATCACCTGACAATGGTGAAGGCTTTTCAGGAAATAATAGGTGCCAAGTGAGGTCTAGTTTGCAGCGTAGGAAACTGTTTTTTAGTATTTATTTTTTGAGTATGAGTCCTCCTGGCACCTCATAATCCACTGCATTCACTGATTAAAAAGGCTACCAGCATATCACGTCAGTCCTCTTTGGCTGTGAGACTGCTGAGTGGATCAGATGATCAATGCGTGAGCTCGATGATTCTACGTACAATATGAAGTCCATCTTTAGACTTTAGGGCGAATGACAAGAGATTCTAGGACACTAGCCAATAAAATAGGATCAGAATAAAGTCAATAGGAGAATAGGGGAGAGATAGTGACATGCGTTTTTTTTAGCATTAGTATCTCTATGTTGTCTGTGGAAGTCGAGATTGATTTTCGGTATGAAGGAAAACATACAATAAATTTCATCTGAAATATGATAATACTTACATGTTATTGGCAGATACATATCAAATTAAAAACATCCTGTTTTCTACTTTTTTACATCTGTAACGCCATTTTTTTCATCTGTAACGTCATTTTAAATTGCAACCACCCTTTCCTTTTTAGTAAAATATTCAATCGAAGCCTTGTGATTTCTGAGCTAGTACCTTGCTCCGTCCTCAAATAGGCATCTAATAACAATTCTCTACTTCACTCCTACATCTACATACTGACCTGCGAGCCGCCAAATGGGCGTGTGGCAAGGGGCGTTAGGTCGTAAGCTGTGTAAAGATGTAAGATTTTGGGAGGTGAAATGGTGACGTGTATCATGAGAGTGTATTTAGTGGGGCTCAGTTTTTATTGAGGTCGCTTATCGTGCGCGGAAAGAACGAGTTTTTGTACCTATCTTTTCGGTAATGTATTTCTCTTATTTTATGACTTCTGTCACACCTATAAATGTAGTATGGCGTCTTGATAATATTCTCCGTGTCGCTGTGAAATACACAAGTTCTGAATTTCTTAAATAAGCTAAGCTTAACGTGTAGCCTCCAAGTCTCTAGGGGCTCCCAGCTTAATCCCTCTAAAAGTTGTGAAACACTATATGTACGTTCGTAGCAATTTTTTACGAATCGCGCCGCTTTCCTTTGTATTTTATTAATGCTTTTGGTTAAATCTTTCATCAATCATGTGTCATGTGTCAAGCGGTATAGCGTGTTCCTCTAGCTATCTTTGCCATGGCCGATAAGTGATACGATGATCACTATTATATCCCAAACGTGTACTTATATTAATAGGGAATTCTTAGGAGATCATTGTTCTGCATTTTTTATAATTGGATGCCCTATTTGGCTTTGTATTCCATTAATTTTCTTGAAAATAAAAATTCTTAAATTTTGACATTTTTTGTATTTCTCTGTTTAATGTGGAACCTTCTATTGTTCCTAAGGAATTTCACTCCCCCAATTTGATTCCAATTTTAAATATCATATCTTAGAAATGAAGCTGACATCGCCTCTTAATACTTCCATTCCATCTCTCTCTTTGTTTTATTTTCTCAGGATCCATGAATTGTCCTTTTGGTGTATTTGAATTTTTAGGTTTTTTATTGACATCTTGGTCTATTTCTGGGGATATTACACATTACTGATACTTGAAACTCAACACTTGATCAAGGATTTTTTCTCCTAATCTACTAGTCATTAATTCAATCAACATTAGCAATCACCGAGTGAATCTATTAATGCTAATCACGAGTAACTTTTCAAGTTGGCTACAATCAATTACTGAGCTTTAATCACATCAATTATGTCTTCTTGACCTGTGAATAATAAGCTTCAGCGTAACTTTGACTACGAGCTCTGTGCATTGGAGTTCACGAAGAAGTTTTTGTTGGAGAAAAAAACATCAGTTTAGTTTATCATCAACTATAAAGCTCATCCTTTCAGAGTTGACGCTTACAGTTCAAAGCTGACCACAGTGCAAGTTTACTAAGTGCCTTGAATTCACTCATTCATCCCTTAGTCTTTTTTTCCTGTTTCTCTCGTTTCCACTACTAGTAATCCAGTAATAACTCGTGAATACTCGCACAAAATTACTTTAAGGGTAGAATAATTAACTAAATTCCGTTGTAATTTTCCAGTTATTGCACGTAAAGTGATATTGTACAGTCGCTCGCATTGGTGCATTTACACCAAGGATTTAAATTTGTTGTGACTAAATCATATGACTTGACCAGAATTTGTATCCGGATCTCCCAATAGCCGCTCAGGTGTTCTAGTTACACACATGACCGCCGTAAACCACCAAGCCATCTTCCTTCAAGGCGAATTTTGAAGGGGATTAATAAGTGAGACGTTCTCGTCTCAAGTCCACATTGTGTCACAGGAGACTATCCTTGGGCTTACTTAGCCACTGTCGCGGTAGATAAACAGAGTCGTTTTTATAACGACTAACTTAACAATTTTAAAATCATTGCATGTACAATTGACGTGGTGCGAAGTCACTCGCATGTGCATGTACATCAATGGATGAAATTTGCTCAGTTAAAAAGCATATATCTTGAGCGGGATTCAAACCTTAATTTCCCTATCGCCGGTTATTTAGTTATATTTTAAGGGCCTTCCTCAACATTCAGCCCAAATTTCAAGGTCTATCCTTTCCTCAAATACTATTCACTCAGCTATCTGATATCCGCCTCGTCACTCGTCTATCAGTGAATGACTGGCATTGTTACGGATTCGTTTTAAGCAGTGTAACGAAAGCTTTCCTTCTACTAATATTATTCACACATTTAAAACTTTACAGGAGTAGGTAAATGTATACTTTTTGCGGATGCACTATTTGCTGTTGATGCTCACGATGCAAAGCAGCTAAAGGTTAAAGCAGATTTCCGACGCAAGTTCCAGTTGACAGGCGATCGTAATGCGGAATCCCGTACGTGATTCCTGTCAACGGTTAATCTTCCACGCCTGCCGTAAACTAGGCTTTGCACTTCCTGTTCGCAAGAGGTGGAAAATTGGAACGGTCTCATGAAAACGCCGGTCGTCCGGGGATTCTTCTTAAGGGCGCTGTGTTCCGCAGTGGGTGTAGCGCATGGCCGCGACTCCTGGTGAGGTTAGTCATGTCGCCCGGAGCTGGGGCGGGGCTCCGGAGAAGGGTTTAGAGAGGCAACGGATGGAGAGGGGGTTTAGGAAGAGAGGGAGAAAGACGATCTGAGTTCCCCGCGCTCGTCGAATTCCCCAGAGTGGGGATTTGCTCCCTCAGCTAGCCGACCGGCCCTGGCGCGGTGTCACATCCCTGGAAGCGACAGATAAATATTCTCCGCCCCCCACCGAGATGGGAGCAGTAGTTAAGGAATCGGAGATTGTAGGCGACCGGGCTCTCGACAATATTTTTAAGGGGGTGATAAGTGGAGGGAAGGAGCGTAGGATGGAGAGCTGATCTCCGCAAGAAATCCAGCTCCCATGAAGGCCTCTTCCTCTTGAAGGTTGATGGCCGTGGGAAAAAAACTGTTCATGAAAGGGGAATGTCCCTTATTCGTGCTTAAGTATTGCACCTGGTGGAATGCATGAGAGCTATGAAAAGTATGGCCATTATAGTAAGATAAGAAATGGAGGCTATCACACTTTTAAATGAAAGAAAACTATTTTTATATGGAAGCAGTCAACAATAAGCTACTTCCACGTAGTGAACCATAGATATTTCAAACTACGACGAATGATAACCGTAATGGAAGTAGCTGGGTTGCCAAGTTAAAAAACGGTTTACCATAGCAACGTGTGCCATTATATATATCAATAGGATTCGAATATGCAAAATTTTCAAAATAAATATAAATTTAAATTCACCTGAAATGGGTCTTGTAGCCTGGAGGAGCAGCGTAATGGCTTACAAATAAACTACCCATCGTTGTACACATGTCTGTTGAGCGTCCAACCGAAGATGGAGGACACTACGTATAGATATTTATAATCAATTATACATGAGAATAATTTAATGGCATGCCCTCTAAAGTTACTTCTGTTACTGTAAATGATTAGGTATAGTTATGGAATTAACCATTTCATCCATACATGATTATTTTGTCACGAAAAGAAAATTAATCGATACTTATAAATGTGCAAACGTATAAAATGTGCAAATTAAGAACAGAAAAAGAACGCAGGCATTTCTGTCAGTATGCCAGAAAATACCCTGAAATTATAACCTGTCATTGTAACTAAGAAACTATGGACTTACATAGTAACTCTTCTTTGGGTCACAGCGAAACAAAGTGTAAAACCCAGTGGATGAAGATAGGCTGGAGACGAAGTGAGATGAAGGATGAAGCGGGCCGGAGTGGTTCGAAGTTATGTTCTCCAGGTTTGAGCCCAAGACCCAGGAGAGTAATCGATTACTATATCTCCTCCATAAATTATGAGGACTCGACCCGTTATACCAGTATCGATGGGACAGACGAGAACGGACGAGGCGAGGAATGGGTGAAAAATGAAACATGGCCCTCGCCCGAGGAGGGTTAAATTATTTACCTCACGCTGTCGGAGAGGAAATTAAGGTAGACACCTCAACTCCAAAGTAATACCTTTCCTGGATTAAATCCTTCGAGATGCATACGTAAAAGAATGTGTTATTTTTCAATCGGTTTGATACTTGAGAAGTATTCGCTTCAGTACCATGCTGATTGGCGGTATTAGCATTCTTAAATCTATGGGTTGCGCCCTAGCAATTGAATTACTTATTGAAATCATTTGAGGTACAGTGATTCGTAAATTCTAAACCACTGGCAAACTCTTTAATCCATTTGCAACCGTTTTTTAAGACTGTATGTAATTCATAAATTCAGAGTCAAGGAGATTTAGTCATTGATTTTATTGTCAAAGTTTTCATCTGTTCACGCACTGTGTGGTTAAATTACCATATTTATAATAACTTTTCTCTAAGTTTTTCTAGAAAAATCAGTTAAATTACCAATTCTTCATTCCATTTGAGCGTATTCACCATCCATTACAGAGAGAATCACTGTATGAAATAAATTAAAAAGTAAAAGAGATTCGATATAATTTTCTTTACGCGTTAATTTTTACTGATTGGTCGCGTTTTCAAATATTAAATAAATGACTTTTCTTTTTGTAAAGATAAAGCACAATCTATCGCATCATTCTATCGCAAATACAATATATCGCATATTGCATAAAAAATCTTAATAAATGGCATCGTTTATCCATGGCCGACTATATTTAAGGAAAGAGTATATCCATTTTAAATAAAACTTATCACTGAAACTAGTTAAATACTACCTGGCTTTTATTTCATTTGTCTAATCTAGTTCAACAATTATCGAGTCCTCTTTCAATATTATATATGCTCAAACGGGAAACGGAATCAAGTTTGCTGAAGTGGCGGAGCACTCTTGGAATCCGGGACAGTTGCAATTACGGGCGTCGTCATGAGGCTGCGTCGCCACTTGAGCCGAATAGGCTCCCCAGTTTTCACTTGACCTGACGTTGCAACCATCCTATTGGTGAAGCAATTAGGGGAGACCAAACGTCGCAGCTTGAAATCTCACTTGTGCAATTGCTGACCGTAAATGGTGATTGTCTGAATTGGCTGTAATTCTAGTATTGTCACTATATTTGCCACTACCATGATCGAGAACTTTCTCTGTGGCCTGGAGAATGATCGACTTGATTTATTAAAACTGAGTCCGATGATTTTTTTGACATCCATATCACTAACTTTTTTGCATGAAGTTATAATGTAAAATTAGAACAAATTAGAGTAGTATGTAGTGTGAAATTAGCTGAGTTGTAATGAATAGAGAGTACAAGAGAGCTAGAGAGCGATAATTATGTTATGTGCATGTCATTTGAGACGTGAAACTCTTGTTTTATTGAAATCTTTCCCAAAGAAAACGAGAAATTCACTGCAAAAGGCTTGATTAAGCATTTCAAAAGATACTACACATTATTTATTTTGACATAAATTCTCAACAAACGAGAAAGAATTTTTTTATCATCAAACTGTGAAACTGCCTCGATCCGTCTGATCTCGCGTATTAATCTTCTCTTTTCATGGGCCGAAAAAGTGAAATAATCACTCTGATAAAGTAATCAATGTCCAAAAATGGGTATCCAATTACTTTTATATTGGCACTGTAATTGATTTTTGCTGGGGTTTAAAGAGAATCACAGCAAAATTATTTGTTTCATAATGAACTCCGCATTCAAGCATTTTGTTGCAGTGCCCATCAACAATAGTTATTGAAGGCCTTGATGGAAATACGTATGATGATTTTCACAGTAAATTTGAGCTTTCAGATATACTTCTCTGGGTTAAAAATTCATGCATTATTTTTTACAGATTGTTTTCCGTTAATTGCGAGTTTTAAAAACTATGTAAAACAAAAGAGTTTCACAAAATAACACTTGGTTCAATTTGTTTTAGAATGAGGTGTGAGAATTGAGCATCTCAGCTCCTATTTAGAGCTGTGTGTCATGTCATCCTATCGCAAAATGCATATCTCAACGACCAAAGTAGAGAATTGAAATATGACCTCTTATTAGGGAGCTAAATTGTGATAATAGTAGCATTAATTGGTGCGATTAATATAAAACCTAAATTTTTATGAGAAATTTTCTGTTTCTCTTGCATACTGTTGACTTTGAGAATATAACTTGTATTCTCCAGTTTGCATTAAGAAGAGAAGTAACTGCGAAATTTCCGAAAAAATTTAACCGATTTCTGTATTAAGATATTCGTATTAAAATTGGAGAAATATCATAATATTGCCTGGTATTTTTCAAGAACCATCATTCATCAGGACTTTCAGGACTTAAAAATTCATAACAACAAATAAGACGAACTCGATGAATTAATGCGTTGATAAATTGGTGCGGAGCCAGAGAAAGTTACTCAGTTTTCAAAAATTGCGCATATTTTTTAGCAGGTTTCAACGAAATTGTTCTTGTCAAAGCCAGATCTAAATCCCTTTTCTTTGTCTATTTGAATGAAAAGCATTGTCTGATGACTCGTTTAACCTCTTTTATATCAATGTTAAAGTACGATACGTGTTTTTAAGTAGGTATTGTTAAATAATTCAAACACATCTACAATGGTTGATAATTTCATTTATATTTAACGCCTATTTCTTAATCCACTCTTATAAAATTCCCAATAATATGACACCACTAATCTGTGCCCCCAGTTTCTGAATTCCGTTGTAATAGAAGTCGCCATCGTCATCGTCGTGGCGCCAACCGCCATGATGGTATTTCAAGTGCAGGAACAAGCGGTAGTCACTGAGTGCTAAATCAGGGCTACACGGAGGGTGATCATGTTATTACCACCCGACTGATGTGATAAGATCTTGGGTTTGACGAGCCGTATGTGGACGGGCATTGTCATGAAAGAAAACAATCCCCGTACTGAAAATGCCACGTTTTTTGTTTTGTATTGCTCTACGCAGTTCCATTAAGGTATCTCAATATGTCTCAGAGGTTATAATGTTACTCTTAGGCAATTAACCCACAAAATCCCATGCCTATCCCAAAACATAGGGCACATAACTTTCGGACTGAAATTGTCTGCTTGAACTTCACTTTTTTTGATGAATCACAGCGCGTATTTCACAATCGGAAGATTTTAAATTGCTAGAGGCATTTTAAATAAGCGAAACAGTCGTTCATTCAAGCAAATGCTTTCGTACTGATGTCTGTCGCCAGCCAATACATGCGCCTGCGCGGGTCGGTGACCGCAGTGCTGCAGCGGCCATGTATGGAAAACGGTAGGAACTAAAAAAAATGCACCTCGTACTAATTTTTTTGATTATTCAACGAAAATATTTTCAATAAGCACCTTTTTAGAATCATTGGAGAAGACTACAGAGCTATTTTTACGGAATTGCCCCAATTTCACTTCAAATATTTTTTTGATGATAACTCAATCAATTAAGTAACATAGTAAGGTAAGCCTCTCTAACTATATTTTATTTTTTCCAGGGTCTTGTTAACTTCTTTTGACCCAAAAGACATTTTTTATTTATGAAAAAAAATATTTTTTCTTTTGTTTTTCCCTTCCTACGTTTGGTCACCATGTAATTTCAACTCGATTAGAGAATTAATTAGAGTGGAAAGGTAAAATTTTGTTATTCGCTACAGATTGTGGACAAGTTTTCTATAAATGTATAAAACGGTATCTAAGTCATTTCTGCTGAAGTAACATTTTTATTTTATGATCCTTAGCAAGGAAGAAATAAGCATTTTTAGTCATTAGTCGTAGAATCGTCTGGAGCATTCAATGGATAAGATTTCATAAGCTAGCTACTGATATTCATATTAACATCGCTAATGTATAAATCACTCCCGAGCAGATTGCGTGATACCGTGAGCATGGAAAGTTTCCTCAGGAGAAGCAGCAAGAAAAGTGGAGCTGGAGAAGTAGCATGGAATATGCATTTTCTTTCTTTTTCGCCTCCACCCAGAGCCCTGCGTTTCTTTCACCAACCGCTCTCCAGGAAGAGGCAAGAAAACGGAAAGAATCGCCCCGAATTCGGAACATTTTCTTCTCGAAAAACTGCTAATGAGCAGGCCGTAAACTTCGTTCACTATATTTGAATACCAAAAGAAAGCCTCCCCTTGGAGCCGAATGGAGAGAAGAAAGGGAAGGCGTTGTGAGCCCTTGGACATTACCATAAACGGTTCCACTCGCCCCAGAGGGAAAAATGGAGGGAAGAAAAACGCCTGTATCACCCAGCCGGAAATAGTTTTTGGATCGATTCGGAGGGTTAGATTCACGGAATACATTTTCACCATCGTGGACAACTCCTGGAGAAGCTATTTGAACAAAAATTAGTTCCATGGACTTTAAGGTGGCTCCAAAATACGATAGTTCGAATGTATTTAGCATATATTCTGCTTACTAACGTAACGTTGCGGATGAACAATGAAATCCAAAATTTTCCGCTTTTTTTCTTTAAGTTTAACTTGAAACAACATGGCGATAAGTTCTGATATTGAGAAAAATATAAGGTTGTATTCTCATTACTCCAGTATTGATTTACAGCAAGGAACATTAGATACAGTGTCTTAACTTTGACGCAAATAATAACAAGGTGATACATAGTGAATTGAGAAAGTTTAAGCTTAGATAAATTTATATGATCTTAAAGCCAAAACTTACCAACACGTTAAATTATGATAAAATTTAGACTCTTCATCTTATTTCTGAATCAATTGCAAACAGCTTCAGGAATTAAAAGAGCTCATTCATCAGAAACAATGCTGTAATTGGTTCTTATTGTTTGACCTATGGGAATAGGGTTTAATGGAGGCGATAAGTGGGCACGCCCACCATTGCAATAAGTTATTGCGCTCGTGTGTGTATTTCAATAGGGCAATACAGAGCACATTACAGGTTTCATAGTTTCAAAAGGTTGTTTTTTCAGCTTCATTAAGCCGAACTTAGCCGAAACGTCCTCAAATAGCGGGATTATATACCGCTCTCCTGCACTTTCAAATGCGTGGTGGGTGTGGCTTATTTTCCCCACCATTCCCGTTTTGTCGAGACCTGGCTCGCTACCCTCACCTTCATATACTTCTAACCTCCTTTGATTGGACAATGAGAACGAAAAATATGTGTTTACGCATTTGATTTGTTGATTCACACGTCCGCGATCTTATCGAGGTTGACAAATCTAGAATGGTTCTGACTATCCAATATATGAGGGAATTAGTTGTCTTAATATTCTCCGCTGCTGAAGTCACTGTCTAGACGAAGTGAAATAACGATGGTAGTTGGACCATCTCCAACCCATGTCTACTCCTAATGAAATACCGATATGAAAGAAATTAATTCCTCCCTATTTTCCTATAAGATTTAAATTAAAAATAAGATAAAGTATGGAAATACTAGGGTGCATAGTTTAAAATAAATGCGCAGGTACGGTATAGATAAGTTATGTAAATGGAAAAGATCTCTTTGTAAAAGATATATTGAAAATAAATAATAAGGATCTCGTGTGAAATCAATCAAATTTTATGCAGTTTTGAATATTTCTTTATAGCTTATGTATCAAGCAAAATGCGGCTAACTTGTCTTCAGTAACAAGGAAAAAACTCCGGTTCAAGACCCTCACCACCATCTAGCGCATAAAAATCGCTCAACTCGAATGAAAGGCCGTGATGGTAACGGCGAAAAAAAGGAATAGAAAAAGGTGGCCGGTCTTAAAGTATCGATATAGAGAAGGAAGGGTGCTGGCAATGCCTAAGGCACCGTAGGTAAGGTGCAGCTATATACGACGTGGGCGTGCTCGGGCAAGGCGGGTAAGAGGTCAAAAGGTCGAGTTTGGGATGGGCATGGATGCGGAAGAGGAGGCAGTAGTACTGGGGTTGGGCGAAGGAGATGGCGAGATGAATGAAGTTGTGATGGATGAGGATGGGGAAGAAAATAAGTTTTCCGGAGGAGGAATGGCAGGGAGCGAGAGGGGTGAAGAGGCAAGAAGGGCTGAAGGAGAAGGAGATGGAAAGGGTGGAGGAGTAAATATTCGGGGAGGAAATAAAAGCGAACATCCAAAGCATGGATGGAGATATTTCACTGCAGATTCCTCCGTTTTCCCCATCCGTTCTTTTGCCCTCAGGTTTTCCTACAATGTCTCAACCTTGAATATGTACCGTAAATTTTATAGTCAATTGATATTTGACCTTGCATACATATTTTGATGTGAACTAATCTTCTTCCCGAATATTTTATTGCCGTGGCATCTCTTATTTAGGTAGTGAACTATCTCAGCTCTAGCTAGAGAGAAATAAACAGATGTACAAGCTTATATAGTCTAGCGAGGTTAAGTCCAAGTAGTCCATTGTTATAACCAACCTCTTTAAACATTCAGTCCAAGTTAAATACGGATTGGTGTTGTCATACACCCAAGAATTCTTTGCTCCGATAAAAAATTGTATTCGGAGAGGTCAGATCTCCTGATACGATACTCTGCAACCAAAAGTTTAAGGCCGTCTGGAACCTTAAGCATGGATCTGCGTTTCAAATAGGTATCCACAAATATAAGATGAGATAACTTACAAGATCCTTGGAACATGGAAAAAATACAGAGCCGGTAAATATGAAATACATTTGCATATGATTGGCAACTAGAAGTGCGCAGGCTTAGAAGAACAATGTAGTATAACTTGTATTTCATAGTTTCTTTCTAAATGCATTGATTCTGAATTTTAGGTGAATACATTTGCATCATATCTATTTTATTTGCTTCTATATCTTTCCCAGCATTCTCCCGTCTGAAATGATATTTAGTGATCCAAGCTCCTTTAATTACAACTCCATTCAACCAATGTCACCTTATGTCGTCTTCCATTGGAATAATTTCCTCTCTTACTAGGGCCAGTATGTAGTTGGTTATTGAAGACATGAAAGTTCAAAACTATTATAAACTAGTAAGAAACGGAAAGAATTTTAAATTATCAGTTATAATTAAGCTACTTGCGAGAAAAATATACTGAATTTCAGAAGAACAGAGAACATGGCGGTTTTGGAAATCAAAATAAAGTAAATTACACAGTGGTAAATAAGGTAATCTGGGCGATGTTATAAGTGGCAAAGATTTTGTAATGGTTTTTTAGATTTTTGAGGTCGCTATGGAAGGAATTGTAAATGTATATTGTAAAATCAGATAAATATTCGACAAATGAGTGACTTGGGAAGATAAATTGACGCATTAGTTTTTTGAAAAGTTTTTGAACCATTTTGAAAAAAAAAACCTTTTGAACCAGTATAGTACGAGAATATTACTCAAGACGGCGAAGTCAGTGACTATTACACGATTATCTTGGAAGAACTGCAATTGATCATTATGTCAAAGCCATTTTTTCGCAAAATATTTACAGGAAAATTGATTAAAAATTGTCATCTACGTTCACAAAGAGGTATTTTAAACATAAAAAAGAATTAATTTTCTTTTGATTATAACATTAGGTGCCATTAGACGTGTCCACAAAAGCAGTTATTTAGGAAAATGGAATAGCTGAAATTTGTCATAACACATTGATAAACGAAAAAGGTATTGTTGATGGAGAGTAAGATAAAAAAACAGCTCGAGATAAAAATACTGAAGACTTTGGTACTTTAGAATGGAAATAAAATTTCAATGAAGATAAAGACACTGCAACCATCTTTCACCCAGTGAGTGGACGCAAGATCTTCTTGTCCCATAATCAAGGGCCTAAAATCCACACGTGTGTCGTAGGTGTCCTAAAACTTGAATTGAATTTAATGGCTGATTTCCCTTGATAAGCAATAGTAATTGATAACACTCGTCATGAGAAAATAATAGTTGAAATACTTTGGTTCAAATGCGAAAGCCAACCGGTATGGTTTGTCAAAATAACGACAAATTTGGAGAAATATAAACGCTAATTTTTTCAGGACAGAATATTACAAAATTGGCTTTAAAATAATCTCAATACCTTCTTGATGGTAAAATTTCAGCAAAAACGTGTTATGTCAATCTGTATACAGGAATGACAAGTCTAGTCTTAAATTTCTGAACGTAGTTTTACAATACTGCCGTAGTTTAAATTTAATCTGGATAGTATAGTAAACTAATAACTTCTTTATTGATTTGAATTCTATGATAAAAGCATGCATTTTTATCTATCACGGTGGTGTTGATTTAAAAAATTTCAAATTCGTGTACTTCCTTCATAGGCTTAGCGTTTTCCATGTGAACGCCCTCTTTATGTGAAATAGTTCCATGAGGAATATTTTCTTCTACGTTCTCGATATTTTCAGAAAATACATCGACCGTGTTTTTTATTCAGTTACATATTTCAATCATGCCTATTCACGAAATATAAAAAAAAACACTTTTGTCGAAAACACAACCTATCAAAGCAATCATTTCTCAAATGCACAAAAAAAAAGGCCCATCTAGGTAATCCATACTCAATTGTATATACATAGGTATATTAAAAAGGCCCATTGGAGGACTTGTCGTGCTTTCACTTCGCACCTTATTGTCCCGCCGTACGTTCTGCTGAAAGAGCTCTTGAAAATCCGTTAACGGCTAATCCTCGCATCGGAAAACGATCGAGCACGGAAAGGAAAAAGCAGGTACTGAAATACGCCATTGGCTATGGGGTGCGGACGACATAAAAGAAAAAATAAACCGCCGTTGCTATGGTAACCGTTCGGTTTCTGATCAAAGTTTTCCTAGGGTTTCATTTTTTTGCGGGAGGAGTATCATCTCCCTGCCGCATAACACATGTCGCCCGAAACCTACACACCATTTCATACTGGTGAATGCCCACTTTGTCTCCCAACTTCAGAATCTTCTTCCCGTCGAGAAGAGAAAGAGACAAATTCAGAACACCGGAAATTGTGCTGTTGATCTTTGGATGTGGCATGCCATTATTTATGCATAATCAAAAAACGTAGAAACCTCATGGGTACAGTGTTGCAAATATTGATGATGCTAGAAAGTTCAAAAATAACTCTCGGATTGCCTAAATACTGAAATCGCATCTTTGTTGCGAATCATTCCTCATTCACTGGTAATGAGACTGCTAGTTTCACTTAGGATATTACTGTGCTTGGGGGTATGTATTTGATTAAATACGTTCATACTATTTTCCCTTTGATTTTTCATATTTTTAAGTATCGTAGTGAAATGATACAGAGATATATTTTTTATTTTATATGATGAATGATTATCTTTTCTGTACCCAATTTATTTTTCAAGAGTAGTACAATGAAGCCTTTTAAACAGATGTCACCATCTTTTCTATAACACAATTTCACAGAATGTTGTTATCTATTCCATATTTCATTCCCGCTAGTTTTATCACACCGCTGGGATCTGGCGGAAAGCATATTTCCTGACTGCTTCTTTCAATCTAAAATGTTTTTCCGTCGTCATTCCTCATTCCAACTACTTTACTCTCGGGTTTTATCAAATTATTTGCTCCTATTCTCTACTTCCTGTACAATTTTTCCTCCCACCAAATGAGATCTTAATCAACTAATGCCACGCCAGAAAACGGTATGGCATAATGGTGAGAATCGCGGTAAATGATTCACTGGCACTATGTTGGTGTTTATATGATTTATCCCAGATTCCAGTTTTTCAACGATTTGCAGTTTTGCAGTGTCCTTCAGTCTAGATCCGCTTAGTGAAGTACGCATTATATTCACTGACATTGGTTCTAGTAATTGATGAATGGATGAAAAACATTATGAATACGCGGAACAGGCGAATGAGGTAATTTTCAGGTTTTTAGGAAACTTTTTAGATTTGGATTTTGGAAAAAAAAATTGTTTTAAATATTTAGCCTTATAAATATGGGGTAATGGTCAAATAAAATTGTACGATTGCTTGAGAAATTCAGAACAGATCTCTAGATTTGACAGAAGCGATAGAATGAGATACTATATACGTTTTAGAATAGGAAGGTACAAATATTTGTTCGTTTATTGCACAATATTTGACTATAATAAATGCTGAGCTTCACTCCAAGCACCCACATAGTACACTTCACCTCGTCACTTCCGTATAAACTTTACCCCTTTACACGGCTGGTGTCCTAACAAACCTTGCCACTTCCCCATGAGGCAGCTCACAGGGTGGTATGTAGATGTAGATTGAGACACCAGTAACCCCTGAATTACCAAGACTGATTATCGTTTGGCCCGGCTCGATTTCTAAGGGTAGGGCCTTCTCGTCCAATTGTCCGCAATAGATAGATGCTTAATGCGGGATGACCTGGTCGTCGAAGCAGATTAAGCCCATGTATTACTAGTTCTAATGAAGATCCTGAAGGTAATGAGTGTCTTTCACTGCTTTACATAAACAGCTTTATTAAAAGTACGTATTCTCAAATACACAGATCATGATTTTTATCGATAAAGATTGATATACTATTGGAATATTCCGTCCAATATGGTAGGCGGATCTCCAACTTCTTATTTAGTGGATGTAAAAAACCAATCCAACTCATGCATATGAACGTTTGAACTTGGAAAATAAAGTCAATTTTCTATTAATAAATGACCATTCCATTCCAACCATTTGAAAAAATGAAATGCGATAAAGCTCGGTAAATCTTATTTTTGTTGCAAATTATTCTCACACAGCCTTGGCATTAAATATTATAATACCCATGATGACCTTAGTCCTTGATTGCTTTCAAAAATCTGGACTTCATTTTAACTCAGTTTGTTAGAATTTATTAAGTTATTGAAGAGAAATGGGCAGAAGAGTGCAGGTATCTAAAGCATAGTTAAGCCGGTTTCACTCTATTTCAATCAATATTTTTGTAAATACTACAAAGTCTACTTTGTATTGTACGCTAATTCAATTTTTTGATGACTCCGAGATCGGGTTGTGCTTTTCCACATCTTGTTAAACAAATCAGGTGACTGAAATGCTCAGGATCTCTCCTGTGCTTCTCATATTTAATAGCATGTCATTGAAAACCTTATTTTTCCCTGCACTTGACATCAGAGCCTAAGTATCCCATCCCATTGGTACAGTCATAATGTGACTTTATATCCACGCTGTCCTTCATATCCACGCAGGGTTCCCACACCACTTCACATCCTTCTTGTTTACATTATTTCTGCAATTACAAGTGGAAAATAAAGGAATTATTAACGCTGATTATGAAGATCGATTTGAAGGGAGTTTTTATCTGAAAGTTCTGCTCATATAAGCTTGGTTATTAAGTTTTATTACCTGGTGGACATTTTACTCGAGCTTAAAAATATTTTAAATGAATTCGCTCACTTCCCAAAGTGAATTTAGTACAGCCAAAATCGTATTTGCACCCCCTGTGCGCCATATCCCTTACAGTTGCTTCCTCCATCTCCGGCAACACCACACCCTATAAGCCCCGAGGGACCGGAACAGGCTTTCCAGGGCAGGAGGAGGAGGTGTGAGGATCGGTACATTTCCCATGGACACCCGCGGACCCCGGAATACTGACACACTGGTCGTTTCCATGCTGGGCTTCCAGAGCAGGAGAGAAACATCCATCCACGCACACTCCGCGTCCCGGACTAAATGGCGGTCATTGGCGGGGGATGACCGTGCCAAAGTGGTCCTTTTACGCGAAAGGGTAAAGGTTCCTGAGCACGTTGTGTGGGAGGATCTCCAAGACAGGATGTGTCTCCGGACCTCGGCGTGGTCACGTGTGGAAACGACCGTGTAATCTCGCGAGGGCGAGAGATGAACGCAGTTCCCCGCACCGTGCCACACCTCCCGCCACCAACGCGAGCCCGCCCCTTCCCGCGCCGGATCTCTACGTACCGCTCTCCCACTTCTCGCCGGCTCCTAGGGCTCACCCAAAGGGTTTCCCATCTCCGCGCTATCCTACCGGGTGGGAGGTGATGAAAGGCCCTTCTGGGATGAAGTCCTTACCCTCCACCCTCCAACACGCCGAGACCTAGCGTTATATATTTTTCCCCAGCCTGCTTCCTCCTCGAACGCTCCACCTACCCACTCTCCCTCACCTCACCACGGCGAAGATTTTCCCCGCGCGGAGGAAAAATGGAAGGCGGATATTTTCTTTTGAAAAGGGACATGGGATGCATATTTTATCAACCCCGCCCTCTCCCACACTCTCTGACGCTCTTTATTTTTCTCCCCATCCTCCCCGTCTTAAAATTTCGGAGACCGCCATGCAAATTATATAAGTAGTTTGGAAAGGTTCCTCGTTCGCTTTAAGGTGGACTCCCTTCGTCTATTAATAAGTATTCATAATATTCATTCGGTTATTTCATTTGCATTCCGTTACTCTCGTCCCTTTTTTGACGAGTTTTCACCTTGTACGCAAGCTGGAAGCGAGTTAACTCTCTCGTAATTAGTTTAACACATCTTTTTTTCCTTCTGGAACCCTTAAAACTTGAAGGAAGTTGAGCAAAGTACTGTCGTTGGTGTAGAGGGAATTAGATTGTAAAGTGGAGTAGCAGCTTCAAAAAGTAGGAGAATTTTTAGTGTCAAAATTTAAATTTTAATAATGGTTGAGTTTTTATGCAAAAATATACAGCCTCTATCATATTTGGAAAGTCTTCATGATTTATTCCTAGTAACATTTTGAAAAGTAGGTGATAACAGATTCGATATCGCTAATTTTATCACATATGTGTATAATCAATGAACTAATCATGTTTCGTATGAAGTTTGTGTGACTGTACGTGAAAATATATTTCTATTCAAGTCAGTCTTTTTATCAATTCCATATTTTTTACGTTATCAGTTAATATATTTTTTAACCCTTTGAGTAGTGAGTATTTTTTCATTTTCCCTGACTCCAGGAGTGAGTTTCGTTTGGAAAAAATTGAAATAACCTACTTATGATTATAATTTTATCAGCTTGAACTCAAGTTTGTTTGATAATAAATCAATTAAAACAAGAAGATCATTTTTTGTGCAAGCAAAACAAAATAAATGCAACTATTTTACTGAGTTGGATCCTTAATAATGTGGTATAAGAACAAAAATATAAACTTAGAGCAGGACTTAAACCAGCTTTGAATGCAGTAACTTCCATCAATGTAATCAACTACATACGATGTGCACGTAATCAAGGCTGAACGTATAGTTAGTAGAATAGTAGAACAGGTGGCAGAACTCTTTAGAGACACTTTATAGTGATAATTGGGCTCACCAGCCACCAGAGTAATCGGATCAACGTGTTACAATGCATCTGAATTGGAGACGTGAGCGTACACCCATACTGCTCCAGCGAAAATTTGAAAGACGTACATGTACGATCATACTCTGGATGGCCAGGAGGCATGAAGACGTAATTGAACGTTCGTACTGTTCGAAGAGTTCATTGCTCCATGCTGTAATCATGATCTTCAATCGAACACTTTGCAATTCAAGTCAAAAATTTAAAATTATTTGCTTATTAGGTTTTAGGCTGCAGAAATATTCAAATGGAGATAGTGAAAAACCTAGTACCAGCGGCAATGCCGACATACATTAACTTAGCATTTTCTACTAGCACATTGAATTTATATTTAGATGATGCTAACGGTATCGTATAGTCTGCAAGTTTATAAATCATCTTCCGGTCTAAAAGAAAACAATTATTATTTTCCACTACCTTCCAGTATGCATAAAAAGTCAACGTTTTCTTTCCATATCTCCGTTTGCACTAAAGCCTCTTTTTTTCGCGAGACCCTGTTGCAGCATTTTGCGGATGACGACTTCATTCATAATTACCCAGTGTTCCGGCTGTTATTGCTATAACATGGAACCTGTATATTAATAAATTATTAGCGAAATTAGAAGAGTAATCGTTTTGATTATAATGAAGTGGACTGTATTTCCTTTGGTTTTAATGATCTCTTTATCTTATCTTGACCGTCTTGGTCTTACAATGAAGATTGATTGGTATCAACAACTCAACAATAAAAAACGTGTCATTAGTAACGTGACAGAAGAACAACGAAACTTGTGAAATGATGTCAGGCGCGAACACCCAGCATCATTTCCCTCTCTTCATGTCTCATTCCCTTCTTCTTGACTTATTATGACGTTATTTTTTATTAAAGAAACTGCGTTGAGTGCATAAAAATATCCTTATTATATACATTATGCTCAAACGACTCATAATACTTTCACAAAGGAAACTGAGACATCTTATACGTTTTATTGTCTCCATATTCTTAAAAAAATGGAAACTTCGAAGTCCTACCCCGTAGCACATGCAAAAGCACTTCGGATTAACGAGAGGCACTGAGTTGGCAGTATATTTTTTCGTGACTACGACCCGAGTTTCGTAATCATTTAACACATTACGCAATTCCATAAAGCCAAAATATTTACGAATACATACGTGCTTTACACCTTTTGACACCCTGTCGTTTTCCTTTTCTTTGCAACTACATTACCATGAAAACACTTAACTAAAAATACCTTCGGACAAAAGGCTTGCCTGGGGATTTGGAAACTGTAACCTTGAGTGACGACAATGCGGCAAGAGTGTTGCTAATAGCCAACGATCTACTCCAGACGAATCCTAGTCCAGAGTGATATATCACCGATCAATTCGTCCCAAGGGAGGAAAAGGGCCCTCCCGCCCTCCCCAACTCGTCCTTGGAATCCTTTTTGCCCGTCTATGGATCTTTCCGTAGCAGTAAACACGGGGACAGATCGTTAACCAGAAGATAAAGCAGACGGCTAGCTCACATACTGTTCGGACTGTTTGCCCCTTGAAAAAATACGCTGAGTAATTGCCGCATTTATTTTCACCCTATTTCACCTTGTTACTGTGATTTCCAAGCACTCGAGAAGAAATCCACCTCAATCTTACTTGAAAGAAGTGTCTACTTACGGGTAGAATTTCATGCTTTTCTTTGGTAAAAAATCAGGATATAAAGACGATGAAACTTTTCATGTCCATCTGGGGTTAAGGCATAATAATCAGTAGAAAGTTGTATGATGTGTTTACTTCTGGAGTAAAAACTGAAAAAGGTATTAAAAAATTCGGACACAATCTAAAAAGGCACAATACGACCTTAAAAAGCGTTTGACACTTACGTATTGACTAATAAGATACAAAGGTTCCCAGTAAATCCTTAAAAGAAGACTAATATGGTGCGGATCAAAGAAAAGAAATATGAGCAAATAATAAGAGATTTGGGAGAAGAAGAAAGAAGGGTAGGATCCAAGGAAATTTACGCAGTCCATTGCAACTTACACAGTAAAAAAACATCTGTATTCCAGTTGAGTACTCAATTGCTGTGATCAAAAATCCTCAAGAAAGATGAAACAAGTATCATTAAAAGTGCGTTAGATCAAATTCGTAGAAACATTAACTGTTAAAAATTCCATAAATCAAACATTTTTAGTCGTAAATTTATCAGTACAGTAATCATTTTTTTACTTTTAAGCGTCTCCTAATATTTTTCGATACTGAAAAACTTAACATTCTTTGCTTAGAACTTGGTCTGTGTTCAAGATATGTTTTCCCATTTCATTTGCAAGGAATAGAAACCAAAAAGCGGGTTGGGGGCTATGTCAACTATCTGCAGAATTTTTTATGTTGAGATTTTAAGTTATCACTCAGAATAAGAAAATGAATCCATTTAAGTTGAAAATACGTTCAATTATATTGAAATTAACAGTTTTACTAAAACAGTCCAAGAATAATGTGGATAAGTCCTAGGACATATTATTAGGGATAAGTTCTATGATTGCTGGTCAGTAAAATAAAGATTATTACTTCAGGATATACTTTCTATTGAAATGTTTTCGGAATTTAGGGAAAAAAATAATTTCATCTGTATAGATAACATAAATGCTGTGTTACTACATCTTTACGCGTCAAGGTCACATCAGTAGTGGTAGTGTTATGTTTTAAGAGAGGTATCTGAGTTAGATGGGACATTTTTTACAGATTTCTTCTCGTCAATAAGGTCCGGTGTGCTAGGTTAAGGTAGTGTCACTTGGTATTTAAAGGTGAGAGACTCAGGTTCTTGGCATTAGGGCACTAGAATTGAAAACGCGTAGATGATTACGAGAAAGAAGGAGAGTACAGTTATAGTAGGTTATTCTACGATGCACACTAGTAGGGGTTAGGATTGAATTAAATTTTTTCTCCACACCTGGAAATCGAGCCCAACCCCTCGGTATGGTAAGATATTAAATCAGTTTTAAAATAATAGAATAATTTTTTCTACTGCCCAACGTTATTATTTTCTGCCCAACATTATTTCTACTGCCCAGCGTTTATTTTAATTTTAAAAACTTGCCAAACGCGTTCGGACAATTTTAGGCGGATGTATGCTTCTTTTCTTGTTAAAAATTGTCCTATATTGTTAATAAAAATGATTTGAAAGCCATTTCATTTATTATTATTTACGTCAATGATCTTGAACCATACAACGTGATATACACAATGGCAAAATCAATGGTATACTTTACAATAATAGCTCCTTTTTTCAGGAAATTTGAAACTATTTCACGAATTCTGACCAAAAGCTTTCATTAATAAGTTTTGACCCCGCTAATACGTGAAATGAATTTCTAGATGATGACGTTTCCAAATATAGAAAAATATTCCTCTTCGTTCCACGTGTTGTAAGAATGAATGTGTTTGTGTTGGCTCATTTTAATTTGAATTATCGAACTCTCAGGAAGAATTTTTTATCAGAGCATTGTTTTTTTATTCATTCACTTAGTGCTCATTGAAAGCTGTCGAGTCAAAATTTTGTACACGGGCCTCAGGGAGTGAGGCCACGCCCTCCTGGAGTCGCAACACCGCCATCTGTGTGTCAACAAAAGGAACCGCCAAGAGGAAGAAACTTCTCTCATCTCTGTCCGGTGGGAAAACGAGTAAATTTTTAATTCCTCCACCGCGAGGGGATCATCTGCTTGAAAAAAAAATTCCAAAATGAATCAAAATTTATCGTCACTGGATGCCTCAGTGACATCAAAGTCAGCTTACAGAGTCACGATCCGGGCATTTTATCCGTCTAGACCGGCCGCCGGGGTGGGAATTTTTCCAGAAGTTAACTTGAAAATCATTTGCCATCAATCAGTCTCATCCTTCGTTCCCAAATCTTTGCTTTATAGCTTGAGTAAGCTTTATCACATTAATCCCATTCACTTCAATTCACAAGATAATAGAAATGATTATAAAATCGCTCTTATTGAGCCAGTCACTCCCAAGGGCAATGTATGCATTCATCTGTCTAAGAGCGTAAACACCCGCCGACGTATATTCGTATGTTTTAATTCGCAGTTAAATGTAATGTAAAGTGTTGATAAAGTTAAGTAAAAGCATGCATGTATCTGTAAAGGAAACGTCAGTGCAACTAAAACTGCATGGGAGAACTTTCCTCTGCAGCAACGAGTTATATGCAAATTTACTTTGCTTTTAGCCAGAATGTGAATAGTATAGATAGATAGGCATTGCTCTTCGATGGCGTTGCAGAATTGGCAGATTTCCATTATCTTTGAAGAATCTGATTTGGAACACTCAATTCTTCAAACTTCTCTGTCGTGAATCCAAATATGCCAGCACAAGTAATTCCTAATTCTTTGTAATCATGTTTGAGATGAAATGTGCTGTTATTCAGTGCATCAACAGTAACCTAATATATTCGTTTATATTGAAGAATTTTACAATCCTCATTTTGCTGTATATATTAGTTTACCTGTCAGGAATCCAGGTTCAATGAAAATATTTTATTCGTCTTCCCAATAAAATCACAAACCTATAATATTCCCAACTCTGTATTTTTAATTCTTGCACTGCCGCACTACAGTACATGGCTATGGATTATCTACACTGCATATAATAAAATTTGTGATTAGTAATCGCCGGAAAAGGACCAAAGATGAACGAATCCCGTATTTAAGCAATATTGTCCTATAACGACGGTATGAAAATAAAATACTGAAGACAATGTTTTGAAAATTTTCCACGCTATCTTTCCTGAGGAGAGTGCAAACCCTCAATCGCATTTGAGGTATGGTTAAACAGGTATTTGGCCAAGTAGCATTATTTGTTGGGTGGGATGGTAATGAATAATTTTAAATTTTAATATAAATAAATAATATAAATTTTAAATGGAAAGCATTAAAGTCGGTTGTTAAGAGAAATCTGTGTATATTAGAAGAAAACGAATATGGAGGGAGAACTCAGCCAGAGTGCTTTGCAACTGGCGGATCTTATTAATAAAATCAGTTGACTGCCTAGTCATGTGGTTTACTTTCCACTAGTTTGGAAAATAGTAGAATAAGCTATTTTACAACGTGTATTGAATAATATTCTAGGAGTTACGGATTTGGATTTAGTATAGGTAAATTAAAACCTAAGCCTTGCAGTAGATCAAGAAAATGATACGGTGAAGGGTATGGTTCTCACCATTGAAGAAACAATGAACCGTACATGATTCCAGGTGGCGACGGATATGGGTTTTGTGCCCTCTTACGCGTCGGTCTCAGGTGATTTTATTCTTTTATTATTGACTTTCCTGAAGGTGGGGTAAAATAAAATGGGAAACCTCTAGCTGATAATCCCGCCTTCAAAGCCATTTAAGTCCCTTCACTAAATTCCTGCTGCTAGTCAAATTTAACGCGCAACCTTCTTTCGAGGCTAAAGCGTTTTGCCGTTTCTAACTCAGCTATCAAGTATTCCCACCATATTTAGGAAACTACTGACGATATTCGTATCCCGTCTCCCTTACTCATGACCCCATCCATTTTTGACAGACGAAAATGCTAAGTTGGGTCTGCTCGTAAATTCCTCATTCGTGATCCTGAGGAAACGGATGAGGAGAACGACTGGTTCTCTTGCCAGTGTGGTTATAATTATTTGTCGCCGAATTTTTATCATCCACGAGTTTGATTTTTCTTGTGCAGTGGTTGATAGTACTTCGCGTCGACCAGCAATGTGAGTTGACCCATGATTTAATTTCATCTTTGCCCTTGGTTTTGAATGCCGGAGGATTACCTGTGAAAATATGGGCCATAGTATTGTTTCTATAATGCTAAATTTTATGCCTGATTAGCGTAGCATTTATATAAGCGTCAATATGTGTTTGTAATAACATATTTATGTCATATTTATCGAAAAATCGTCTCTCTCATCGTCCCTCCCTCGTTATTCCATTTTTTACAGTTGTGTAGAAAGCCTGTATAAAATCACCCCGTGCATCCAGTTACTTGAGCTTCAATGGATAATCAGAGCAGAGGGTAGCAGAAATGAGTGTGTGCAAGACAACAAGGCTAATCAACATTCCTCATCTACCATATATGTGATCACTTATCAGGTGAGTACAAAATAGCCATTACTAGAGTCGTACTTTGTGACTTTTCCACCACTAAACGAACCGCTAAAATGTTAATCTCTACTTTAAAGTTATGACAGCCCGCTATTGAGACCGACTATCGACTGGAATCTAGTTTCTCACCTTTCATGTCTAAAAGTTGGAGCCACGAAATTATTTTTGGTTGGAAAATGTGTTCCCTGACAAATTTCGTTGCTTATTCCCCAATTCACTCTGACAGTTATGTTCAGATTCCTCATTCTTATTTTTTAAGGTGATCACCATTGATAATTTTTTGATGAAACTAAACGGGTCGAATATTTGAGATGAAATTGCCGTTCGCGCTCAGTGTTTTCCTCACGGTAGGTTGGCTCCCCTGCGACTCAAGAGCGGCGCCTTTTTTTATAGCCTACACATTTTTTGATGCCCCATTAAATAAAGGGGCCCCGGAACGACCCGAATCGCTGCGTATACTTCACGCTCCCGGGAATAGTGTGAGACGAATGGCGTTCTGGAGGACTGTAAAACAGTTGTCCCACATGTGCGCGGCCCTTTTGGTTGGGGGAGGCTTATCTGATGTCTTCTGCCGTTGCGCTGGGTCGAGTCGAGCGAGTCTCACAGTCCGCTGCTCGACTTCCCGTTGCGTATGCTTTGTCCTGTGTTTATGAGCGCAGAGCGGAACTCGGCACACGTGCTCATGTGCTGTACTTCATCTCCTCTATTTCCAATGTGTGATATGAATCCTGTTAGAGTGTATCCCTTGCCAATTTAGGATTATGGAAGGTAATTTGAGATAAAATGAGAAGTTTTGCGACGACGCTGGAGTCCGTGGTATTAAAAGATTATTTCACTTCCGTTAGCTAATCTTATGCATTAAAGCCAAACGCAGGATGTCAAACCTAAGCCCTTAATTGTCAACAAGAACGTTAGGTGTGCAGTATGTTAAGAATTTTCATTGCCCTTTTCAGTTGTTGTTATCTATGAGGTATTTAGCAAAATTTTACTATCAAATTTTGCTTAACATCTCATAGGTTATAACCACTACAGTAAGTTTAATGCTAGCGTTCTACACAATCAATTTTAAGGGAAAGAACTAGACTGTATGGAGCAGTAAGAGTTCTTCAGCATGTAAAAACAAAAATATAACCATTGTTCATGATTTTCTGTATCCTGAACATTCATTGCCGTGGTAATCTATGTTGATTGACTCATCCAGTGTGTGACAGCCTGTTCCATACAAACCTTCACCCCTCCTTCCCTTTGATTACGTCATTTTTCTTTACTTTTTCTTCATTCGCTCTCTACCCTCCACCATCTCCCCCGACCCATATAAAAACATATGCATATAAGGTTGCATTACGTGAAAGTTGTATCTTGAAAATGACAAAGCTCATGTCAAAACCTTGGTCAATTAATAAAATTCTGTGGAAAGTGAACAAAAAACCTTTTATTTTGAGATCATGGCATCTAACATTACTTGTTTACTTCACTTTGCCAACTTATTTCATCCTTGCTTTGTTCTCCCTCGCTGGTTTGAATCGTCTTATTTCAATTTCCTTAAATTTTACGAAGCTTGGCAACCGCCAACTTGATAGGTGCAGGAATAGTGTTGATCCATAGCATTCGTTATCACTAGCTGTAGCTACTTTAACTTTTAACTTTTAGGGCTTAAGTAAACATCATTTATTGGGGCTTATTAGCAAATTATTATATACCTCCAGTTCAGTGGTTTCCTACAACTATGATAGCACTTAATTACTCTTTCGCGGATGGTTTGAAGAATTATTATTAGTTATTTTATTGTAACGCCAAAAAAGGATCCAAGGTCTTTTATGTTTGGACTTCATGAAGTGCTAGACTTTTTCCATCGCTAAACTTATTCCTGTCCAGAGAAGTCTTCACCTTGCTGTTTGGCTTTTATTGATTGAACGTCAATTCAGGAATTTGACCGCCAATTGAGGCCATTTGCGTTACTTTAGTAGGTACTTATAAACTAAATAAATTACATTTATTTATATCTTAGAGTAAATTTTAATGCTTTGTGAAGTTTAATATAGAGTTTTGTCCATATAGATAATCTTTTCAACGAGGGTGGCTTGCATCCCCTCCTTGACAGTTCATATTATGAAATAGTCTGAATGAAATATCTATCGCCAATCTTTTCTCTCTCCTAGAATACTCAGTGGCCATATGTTAGTCTTTTTTTGTTGAACACTAGAATTAATGATCAAAAAATTGTTTTTAGTTATTAGAAACAGCATTCTTATCTTCTTATAACATTACCAAACATTAACTCCAAAAATTCTGCCATTCAAAAGCTAAGTTAGCACAACAAGGTACGCTGGGGATTTTGTGAACTGAATTCAGTGGAATTATAATTTTTACATTGATTTATCATCACATATATAGGTAACAGTAGTTTTTTTTAATAAATGATTTAATCTTTCACAAAGGCGTAGATGAGAAGGAGATAACAACTGTAACTAAATAATCTGCTCTGAAGCTCTCTGATCTGTCATTTTAGGAAATTCACGTTTAGTATAGATAATGGAATGTGAAAATATCTTTTTGTATACATGTTAGTGATCTCCTCATGTGTTGAATAAAATGTCTTACTAATGACCTATGTTGCTCCATTGTTTACACCGTAACTTGCCTCGCGAGAAAAGTATAACAGTATAGTAAATTACCAGAATCTCAAATATTCATTAAATTAAAAGTTGTTACATGTTTCTCATTCATTGAAAAGTCATTTTTTGATCTCTTTAAAGGATAAAATGAGGTATCCTCGCATGGATATCTATTTAGCTTGTGCCAAAACAGTAGTGAGCTATCATTACTCTCTCAATGCCAACATTTGAAATTTACTCTCTAAAATTCTAGATAGTATTTCGTATTTCTTCAAAATATTTTTCATGGGAAAATGGAGAATATAATAAAAAATATATTTTATGTTTTATCGTGGGAACGACGGATGTTTCAGCTATCACACTGTCCGAGTTTCATGACGTAACTCAAAGTTCAAGTAGTGATTAGATTGATTCCAATTGATCAAACGAGAAATTTTAAGTCCTTGAGACGTGTTTCTCCTCCAGTAAAATCACTTGCAATGATTTAAGCTGGCGATTCTCCGAAAACTGTCTTTCGCCCAAGCCGAAACTCAAGTCTTCGTGTCCCGGATTTTAAGTTGAAGCGACACTATCCCATTAATTAAATGACAACTTGTAAACCTCACAGTCGTTTCCGAAGCGACTTACTCCGACTTCTGGATCGAACATGTCCTTACGACGAGGATTACGACTTGCGCGACGTAAAGTCGTGCGCTCGCGAACTAAGCAGGCCCTAAACTGCATGGGTACAAATCCGAGGTTTATACTGCCTCGGAGCTCAGGAAACAGGCGTCTCCCTACATTGAGTCCCCGTCTTTTGAGGTTATCCCTCTCCCTAGCCAGTTCCTTGGTAGTGTTTGTATGTTTCTTTCTTTTCCGATTGCCTTTCCAAGTTTTACTTCATCCATTCTGGTCATGTGCCATTGCAAGCAGAGTTCCTCACCACTCGTGGTAAAAATTTGGGCTAAAATAGTAGTAATTGATCATTTATGACCTCTTATATAATAAATGCAGAAAAACATTAAATATTTGTGCATCCATAAGTTAGGTATCATTTAACCCCATTCTCAATCTGCAGGGAAGTCAACAGCGTCAAAGTAAGGGAGAATAGGAGTCGTACAGATGGGCATAAATCTTTGTCCGCAACGCATTCACAAATAAAACGATATCATAGCGAGACTCTAAGCAGGCTGACTGTAAGCATCATCAACTAAAGTCAAAAACAACTGACATTTCATAATTATTCTGCCAGTACCCACTCCCTGTTGCTTATAAATTTACATTAGGGGAGTTTTAGAATTGTATTTAAAATAATGTATATTATAGCAGTAATTCATCGTTATATTCTTAGTCATGGTTTTGTCCCTAATTTGACACTTTTGTACGTTATGGCATTGGCCATTTTCAATCTCGGATAGCCATGTGGTTCATTTTTACCATTTACAACCGCGATTAAGGTAAATAATTGGTGTAAGAATACTTATTTATATAGTGCCAATGTTGCATTTGTACATTCCTATATTGTTTGAGAAGCTTAGAACTTCAGACTAGATAAAAGTTTATTCATTTATTATTAAACTCATTTTATTAAAAAAAAACTAATTTCAGCCAATACTTATAGATTCAACCTTATAAGATGACCTATGGAAGCCGAAATGTTAACAAAAAGTGTTTTTGATGTTAAGTTTAGGTTAATTCGAATGCGATAGTATATGTCACAAATAGTTAACAGATCCATAAATGTTTATGGAGTAGGTGATCTGTCGCTCAAATTTACGTTTTCAGATATGTATATGGTATTCATAGCATTATAAACTCTTTCGGTGCAATAAGTATCTATTTCTGCAAAGTTCAAAATTTTGGCTGTGCCTTTCCGTCATGTAGTGTCAACATACACCGCACTTCGATGGCCGAAACTCGCCACTACTCCATTCTCTCTTTTGCCATTTCCTCTGAACGTTCGAACCAATCCATATTCCCACCTTTCCCTCACTTCCTCTTTCTCTCTCTACCTTTAAGCCTCCATCCCCTTGCAACCCCCCCCCACACTCCTCACTGGTGTCCAAAAAATTCTCACGCCGCTGGTTTGCCTGACGCCGTTCCGTTAACGTCCGAATTCCCTCTCCTCCCCCCCTTGCTTCCTTTCTGAAATTGAGTGGATAAGGTCTGTACGTGATCTGGGGTCTAATTGTTGTCGGATCTCCACGGGTTGGTATTACTCGTTGAGTTGAGGATTGGTGGATAGCGGTAGAAATGGGATATGGAGAGGGAGGCAGGGAAGGAGAAGGTTACAGCAGCCGAAAGAAATGTGGTTTCAGGAGAGCGAGGGAGGGAGGGACTTGGGGAGGTATAGAGGGAGAGAGAGAGGAGAGAATGGAGGCGGAAACAAGGGATGGAAACTTGAAATCGACACGTGGACTAATGCGTGATAACATTGCGAAAAGTGGTATGGACATTGCAGTGCCATTGGTTTGAATCCCTGACTTGTCGAAGCAACCGAGAAACATATTCAGCTTTTTTGTTGGTTTGGTTATCCAATATCGTATAAATTGGCGTATCGTATCGTTTGGCCAAATACTGTATAAATTAGTAAACAGATTGAAAAGGTACGGATTGTGTCAGTAATGAGGTAATACAAGGAACGAAAGGTATCATCAAATCCGCGTAGTTGTTTATTGGAAGTGATCTTCAACTGGCAACCTAGTAGGTAGTCCACAGAAATATCCCTGCCACTCCTAAAAATCTTCCTTGTGCTCATCCTTCATTTAAAAATCGACTAAATTAATTGAAAGTAATGAACCCTGTGATTTTTGTGAAAACGAGTGAAATGAGAGTTACTTCATTTATAGCATAATTAATCTCGCAAACCAAAAAAAAAGCAGTAAATCATACAGAATAGCCAAAAAATATTTAGTAAAGCAAATAGATGGTTTTACAGCCATAGAAACTAACTGTAGAAGAAAGGAAAATCTATTTGTATCACAGAATTTTCCGAAAACAGTTACAATCCAGCACAATTGTGAACATTAATTTTAAGGCAATTTTATTTCTTACAATAATGCCTTCTGTATTCCTCTTTTTCAAAGGTTGACATCAAAACAAGCCATTTCAAAATTTCTGTAATACACTCTTGTTGTCTTGGCACCCATGGAATTTCAAATTAAATTCGTGCCATCATATAGACATGACATCGTAAGTTAATCTATATAACTTTTCCATGTTAAAACCATCTTATAGGGAAAAAACGATTTTTACTAAACCTCTATGGGCTAATTGGCCATAGATTATCGGTTAGTTTCCTAGCCATATTTTATCTCCCATCAACATAGATTGACAAGTACTCTGGGCTATGAGATTTCCAATCTCTATCTCATGCAGTGATTTATCAGGTCGATATAATTCCGGTGATTTTGATTGATTGCAAAATGTATAGTCTAGGATTATTGCTGAGTCTTTTTTCAAAGAAAATCGTCCTCCCTTTTTCGATAGGCCCTAAGATTCTAAGACCAAACTCAAGCAGCAAGCCCCGTCATCGTCGATAAAAAATATGCTCAGGTTATTGATCTAGATTAATGGCCTGTGAGTACGTTGCTCTTTCGCTTAAGTCCCGCTAGTCTCTTCACCGACCTGACTGGCATTTAAGCTCGTCAAAACGCCTCATAACTCCTTAGTCGTTTTGGCAGTGTAACGAAATTCCTCACCAAAAGATTGAGAAACCAACACAAGAACGAGCGTGATTGGCAAAACTCCTCGAAAATTTATCACGCTGAGGAGAGCTTTTAGGCGGAGTCTTCAAGCTTCCCGGCTTATGCTGTGCGTGTCGCGGCGAGCGCTGAAGATTTTCCCAAGCGAAAAGTCAGGAGAGAAGGGAAGATAGAGAGAGGGCGAGGAAACTTTAGGGAACCAATCCCCAAGGAGAGGAAGAAGTTCGAAATTGGGAGAGAGAGAGTATGAGAAAGAATGAGAGTGAGAGAGAGATAAAGGAAGCAAGGAGAGAATAACAAGGTGGGGTTTTATATAAGTGGCTGCCCATACATTACGTCACGTTGGCCTGGGGGAGGAATCAAGCCAAGTGCAATGATGATACAGGGTTAGGGGGTAATAATGCGGTGTGTGACGCTACACAGAATCCTTCTACATTTTGTTCAGTATACCTTTCATATGATGTAAAGAGAGGATCAGGTCGTTGTGGAGGCTTGAATATTACCTTCCCATAATAATGGCTGGGGTTCGAATCCTGAAAGTAGTTGAAATTTGTCAGTTGTATCACAGGAATTGCGAGTATAGCACTTGTTTGCACCCTGTCATAGTATCCGTCAGTACTCTGTCCGTCGGAAGGGACTTGAAATCAATGTCCCTTTTGTACCTTTCATTTATACCTCACTACCTTTGATGCCAGGTTACTCTCCACCCTTCCTCCATTCCCCAAATAATTTCCCACCTTCTCGCTCATCCATCTATCCACAATGTCTCAAATGCCCTCAGTTGTAGTTCACCTACCCAAGTAACCAATCAAATATGTAAACCGTAGAGGATTTGGATGGAAAGTACGTGTGGAAATAGATACAGATAAATGGATAACCTGGTTGAAATGAGTAGCGTAGTGGCCCAAAAAAGTTTGGCCTATATTTATAAGACATTGAAACACCAAAAATGTCTACCGTGAAATTCATTCGCTGCCTGACTTGACACTACAATGGTGAACGGCTATCATATATGGCTGCCTTCTAAGTTTAGAATCTCAGATTCATTTGACTCGGGATACCGGCCAAGGGATATCGGTTTAATGAAATTGCTCGATTTACAATGCATAGCGATTAGAGGCTTGGATATTATTTGAATATGCTTAGTTTGTCTTTCTATTTCACAGGTCATTTAGAAAATCTATCAGTATTTCTTGTTTATAATATTTGTATCTCAATGATGAGTTTATAGCTTAGATGTAATAAATATATTACTTTTACTGGGAAAAGATTTATTAATGACAATTTAATCGATGATACAAATATGAGAATGGGAGATTTGCTTTAGTATTTATTTAAATGGAATTTTTCTATTTATTTATATTACTCGTACGTTCAGGTGCTGCTTGTAAGGTGGGCTTCGGCCGAGGGACACAAATATTTCCCCTTTGTTCCAGTGACGGCGATAGGTACGTCACTTACAGACAGTTGTAGCAAGAATTTTTCCGAATTCATCATAGAGGTTATTAAAATTGACAGTGCATGCAACTGCGAGAAGCATTTAATATTGAAAAATTAATGGCACCAAAAATCATTTTAGATCGCTGAAATTGTTATTATCAAACTAAATGTGCATGTACAAGTCGTTAATTTGCCTAATTTTTTTCCACCCTACGCCATTCTCTCCATTAGCAAAGATTATTTTGCGCTTCCGTAAACATTACTCTGGTGAGTTATTGACCAATATTTAATGATATTAGAGAGGTCATACAGACTACTTGCTGTTATAAAGCGTTAGACAATTTCTGTTTTTTTTAACTGTCTCTAGATTCCATTATCATAAACTTTCCTATAGAACATGGGCGGTATTTTTGTCGAATACCTCGCAAGGCACAATAGTAATTTGGCGTAATTATCTAAGTTTCAGAAAGATAGGTTCATTTTCTTTATGTAAGACTAAATTTAGCGAATTTAGTGAGAAGTAACGTGCCGCTCAAACGACCTTGATGCTTTCCCATAGCTGTGTATCAATCGTTAATTCGCTGCGCAACTTAATATTAATGTGTACCCAAAGTATTTAAGTAGCTTATCAATATATTGGTATTCGACTCTCATTGCATATTATTGTATAATAGGCGATATTTAACTAAACAACTTCATTCATTGTTTTTCTCTGCTTTTACTCGGCATAATTGCTCAGGAGCAAGGTTGCTATGTTAATGATGACATGTCAGTTTAAATACTTTTTTACTGCCATTGCCACTTAATGGTAGCTTTAAAATGATAAATTTTTATTGTATTAATCTAAAAGAAACGTGTCAATTTATGGCACCGTTTTATTTTATAGTGATTTTAGTTTTAATTTTTCGGGGGTGAAATACTCAGAATGTTTCAAAAACCAATTTTAGAGGCTATTTTGGTTGCTTTTCTTCAACTCAGTATGCAGGAGTAGGAGTACAGCAAAAATATCTCCAAAATCTAGCAGCTAGCAGGAAATTATATCACCTTTGTTGCTGGAGGCAGGCTGGGGAATAGGACAATACCAAGTTGATCCCCATAGGGGTGACGAAAGAATTTCATTACCCTATCGAGAGTGCGGAGACCTAAAATAGCACGGAAATTCCATGAAGCCCAACGAAATGGAGGTTTTATAAACTGAAAATTAAATATGATATTAGCAGAAAATCCGCAAGTAAGTTAATAAACACCACAGGGCTTCTCTATCTTTTTATAAAAATATATGACTTTCCAGGGATATCCTGTTGATTGAGTTTTCCTTGTAAAATTTGAATAAAAATCAGGGAGAATTCTTTGAAAACGAGTAAATTATATCTTTTGTAAGCTTTTTATTTTAGATTTTCGTTATTTGAACTCAGCAACAATAAAGACTAATTAGCCAATAAGAATAATGATAAGGATAATGTAGTCAAGAATATTTTACCGGGCATACCAAGGAGCAGTTTTTATCGTCTATTACCATACATCATTCTCTATTTCATTATAAGTATCACTTTTACATCATTTAATTCGTTTTTACTCTTCTGGCTGTTTAGAAAAATAATCGTGCTGTCAAAACATTAAAAAATAGGCTGTTAACATCCTGACCTACGTGATATTATTCAAACCAGTTAGAGAAATACGTTGAAGTTACTTCGAGAAAGATTCAAAAACGACATATGGAACCAAATTAAAGGTCCGTGGTTCGATTTCCGGTCCAGGACGAATTTTTATGGCAATTTTAACTTATTTCTCGTTATGGCTTGATTACCATCACATTTGGCCCAGTATGCCATTATTGCTGGTTTAGGACACAGTCGTTCGGGTGTGGATTATTTGAAGCTCTCTTCACACCTAAGTTGCCTTCTTTGATGGACAAGGGCTTAAGGTCTAATTCAACAAAATTTCCACGTGATTTGGGAAATTTGGATGGCGTAGTGGTCCACACATTGGCCGGGCAAACCAAATCTCCAAGGTTCGATCCACGATCCTGGCCGAATTTTTCTCTTGGCAATTTCTAGTCTCTCGGGGACTTCATAAGCGATTTATGGCATCTCTCTAATAATTTTTCCGAGACAATGCAATGATAAACTCACCATTTTCAGATGCATAAGGAATGTTAAGAGAGCCAGTTCCTCATTGGAGAAACATCTGATTTCAAATAGACCTCTTTTAGAAATCTCAGGAAAGTGATTCTTGTAGTTAAAGTGGTTTACATAATATAAAATATCGCAAATACCCCTGCTACACCTGTTATTATTTTATTTGCCTTTGGTGCCGCTATAAATATCTTTAGAGATCAACCAGACATCAAAGTATTATGCGCCCTAAGGAGGAAAAGTTTTCTTATTAAACGATATAAATGTTATAAATGCACACGCTATTTTTTTAGTTGAATTTTATATTTATAAAACCTTCTATGGAAGGATTCTTGCTTTCTTTTATTACTTATGACTTTAGAAAATGACTGAAATATGGTTAACGTCTTGAAATTAAAACAAAGAGTAGCAGTTTTATGCGTCATCTGTGGTCATAAGTTCCAAATGTTTGAGAAAAGAATTCGAGCCGATATAAGATAGCCATTCCACGAAAATGAACGAATGCTACCTCGGGGGTTATTCTGTTTCTACATACGCTACCATAACGCGGTGATATAATAGCGTTTGCTGTCACTAGCTAGGCGCCGCGCACATTTATGTTTCTTCCGACGTTACGACCGTTGCGAAAATTCAATAAATAAGCGTTGCACGAACTATAATGCCGCGAAATCTGAAAAACAGATTTGCATTGTCGCGGAGCTACTCGCTATTTTACCGCATGGTCACGGCGCTATGGTGTTATGAAGAAACAGAATCGCACCCCTGCTATGAAAATCCATGGTCATTGGTTGAATTTTCGGTGCTCACTGATTACTACTGATCACTGGTTTTAGCTTTCCCACTTATCCGAGACAGACATTGGTTTGTCTCCAGGAAGTGAAAATTTATTTCCTCCTCACGAAAAAATCAGGACTAAAAATTCAACAATTATTAATAATTTTGATGAGTATTAATGTGTAAGACATAAGTTTACTGACACCCGAAAGAAGGAACCCTGATTTAAATTTTTAAAAAGTTCAGTTGCATTTATCACATATTCTACGGTGCTGTGAAATCACAATTGCGTTTGCTTTTTTATTTTGGGCAGATTTCACATCACCGGTTCTTAGAGATGCTGGAAATAAAGGCTATGGAGTGGGGAAATATTTAATTGCAAATATGTCGCTCGCCAAGTCTATGGTAGAGTACATATTTTATGAAATCCAGGAAATACGTGAACTCAGCGACACGAGCACATTATAATTTAAACTTATTTCACGAATGGCATAATTGCTACTTGGAGAGGCGACTGAGGACGCTTTCAATATCAAAGGTCGCTTGTTAGGATGGTATGATGGTGAGGAAATGGAGGTAAGGCGCACAGAAAGGCCGTATCAACTTTTCCCTATCCCGATCAAAGAGCGATCACAATTAACGTCCCACCTGATGGACGAAGAACTGTACTTGAAGTGTCCTCAAGCCTCAAAATTTAATCATCAGTCATCGGTCGTTTAACCCTAGTATTGGTTGACGTCAGCCCTTCATCCTACCTTATCAAGTGCTAGTTCCCTTACCTCTATCTATGCTTCTACCCTTGCTATTACTTGAATTCCATCCATGAGAGCTAGGTCATAAAATTTATTTAAAAGTGTTTGGTTTGATTTGAAAACTTATTACTGTTCAATTCTATCATCATTGGTTGTTCAACACTAAAATTGTATGACTGCAGCCCTACACTATTTCCTATCTAATGCTAATTGTGCAATATTTCATAGAGAAAAATTCATCCACCTTGACCCGGATCCTTCAATTTCCGGCCGAGTGCTTTAGCCAGTTAAGCTACCTCTTCCTCTGTGGATTTTAGTGACCTATACGAGACCAGATGTTTGTAGTGAGGGTGACTCCGTAAAAGTGGAACTCCATAGTCCAGGATAGCTTTAAATTTGTATCTAATGTTAGTTCCCTAACCTCCTGGTATCTATCCCTATGTACTGTCTTCTTTGTTTGGTCCATGAACTTATTTCTGGATATTCCTCTGCGGGCTCTTTCCTCCATTTTACCTTCAGTTATGTTATTCACAAACCAATTGTGTCTCAGGGTGTGTCCAATCCATCTTATTCTATTTATCTGAATGGTGTATCATATGGTCCTTTCCTCTTCTACTCTTCTGTACACTTCATCATTTCTTACAAAAAAGGGATTGAGAAATTCCAATGGAAAATCCCCTCCGCTTTTGGAATTCAAACGCGGGCCATCGAGATCTGAAGCAAAAACTTCACGCGTAACAACAAATATATCCCTAATCATTTTGCAGTTTTCAATTGATCCTTCATTTTTAAGACTGGAACGTTGTATCTTTAGGGGCTTTAGAAATTCAATCCGTGCGAGTAATTCATTTCTCTTGTTATTTTATTGGACAGCGAAGGCATAAAAGACTGGAGATAAATATGGGTGATATAAGATTCCTCAATATTGGCACACATCGATATTTCCTGAACATACACTTTTGCACTTCATGAATTAACTGAGCTGCTTTCCTCATTCTTTATAAGCCAAATCTTATGATATATGCTAGATATGGCTCATTTATGGAAGTAAAGTTGACACTCATGAACTTAAACAGGCCTCATTGTAAAATAAATCAAAGTAAAAACGTGTCCAACGATTGATAATGTTCTATTGGCATTGGCATAATCAGATCATAATGCTTAGTTAAAGTTCATGATAAATTTATTGGACCGTAAGTTGTATTTATTATACAACATATAAAAAGAAAATACATTAACGAAAGTATAAATTGTTCTCAAAAGCTCAGTTTTTGGCCAATTGTGCAAGTACTGGCCGGTGGTGATATCAATTATGATCCAGAATGGATTCCCAATCAAGTGCATTCCGGAAATTATAGAGTTTAAAAATTCATTTCGAGCATTCTTAAAAAAACAAATGAGCAGCTGGCCTTCATAAAAATGATTTCCTCACATTTTGTACATAAACACGAACTTTTGTTCATCTAAACGAAATATGGTCTTTCTTATTCAGTGTTGGCGCAGTGTAAATATATATAAATATTAGTAAGAGACCTGTACAGCTGATTCTACTTCAATGATTTCCTGCATCATTACGAATGCTTACACGCTTCTTCAGATTCAAATGAACTCAGTCATTGCTTCTTACTGCCCGCCCTTCTATTCTTAAAGCTCCTAACATTCCTCCTCTCAGGAGTACTTGAGCCACATTTGACCATGACTTACTCGATATAACACTTCCTCCTACTCTATTCACTCGTCTATTATAAATCTATTTTACGTTTTATTCAGTCGTAAAATTAATGCGACGATTTTTTATGAAAAAACAAAGGGCTACTACATCTTTGTTAAAAAATGTGTGATCAATTTAGAAACGATCCCCAGCCATTTTAGAAAAGGATCCTTAATCGCCCTGATAAAGTTTCTGTGCCCAGCCCCGTGGAGTCATCCATTCCGAAGTCCTAGCATTTGCTATGACAGCGTCCTGGTCCTTCCATTCTCACCGAAGTAAACGAAGCGGCAGCACAAAATGGGGGCCTTGCAAAGCCGGAGGAAAAAAAGATGAGAAAGAGTCCCCGTGAAGACGTGAATAGATAGGAAAGCTTAAGGTGTAAGATGGAAGAAATGGGGCTTGAAATGGGTATCGATGGGAAATGACTGCAAGGAATGGGTTCTCAAGGGATAGGACGAGATATGACTCCAAAGGGTGGCCGGTGGGAGATAGATAAAGATTGCGGACCTCGACTAACAGAGGAGGGGAAGAAGAGCAGAAAATTGAGTGGAAAATAATAAAAACTTGACGAAAAAGCATGATTTTTAAACATGAAAAGAGAATATAAGGTAAATGAGAGGGAAAATTATGTGAAGGGTGGAGGGGTGCTATGGAATCGATTATGTGCTGAGAGGGAGAAAATGAGGGATGTCCTCTTCAGTCGGGCTGTGTGGATAGGGATCGGAAAGGGAGGAGAGAAGCGGGATGAAGGTAGCGAGGATGACACGCATAGCAATGAGCCAAAGGATGTGGACACGACTTAAAAAGTAAGGAATGAAGTACATGATAATAAATTCCCGAGTCACTGAAACGAGAGCACATAATACGTTTCAGGGGGATAGCTCGTATCTTTTCTCGGAGCAAATTTATAAAAATGGCCGAAAGAAAAGTAAAAAATACCATCTACTTAAGCAAATTTAAAATTACAACGTAAACCGATGAAATTTTAGAGCCATTGAAAGTTGCAACTGATGGGGCAGGGACAAAACACATTCACAAGCCTTCGAGCGCAACTTACCGTAATAATAAAATGTGTGCACCTCATTAATATAATTCCACAGTTCTTTACTTTCACATCGCCAGTATGGACCATCTGTAACTTTGTTAGTTTCCTATTGGCTAAATTTTACATTGAGAGATCTATTTTAATCCTTGTGCTGCTTAAAAAAATATTCTCTTCCTCTCGAGTTTGTGTTTGTAGACAATGGATAGTTGTTTGTTAGCTATAGTAGTAGAATTATTGTGAACACTGGCAGTAGTTTGGGCTAGCTACATGATCATAGTATTATTGTTGCCATAATGTGTTTTCAACTTCGATTTACCTCTCATAGTCGATATTTGTTTACATTACACTATAAAAAACTTATCTTTACAACAACCTTTGGAGATTAAACTTCATCCATGAATGATGAGCACAAACCAAAACCACCGATATTAGTATCGAAATAAAGAATTTCTCCAATTTTTAATCTCTTGAGAGCGCTGGAATCGTAGAACTGCACACATATTATCACAATATTTATAGCACCTAACGTCTATTAACTCAGTTTTAGTATCCTCCATGAATGTGAAAACCCATGAATCCGTGTGTTTTCGTGTAGTTATAAGTACCATATCTTACAGCATTTGCGAAAAAGTTATCATTTTTATTGACCATCTATAGTCTGAGAAGTATCGGCTCTTATGATTTTTAATTATTCAGAGCATTTTATGAAAAGCAAGGAAGCTCTGTCCTAGATATTCATCATGATTCTTTCATCTGTGACAGAGATATGTTTGTTGAATAGAATTCTTTCCGAGGCACTAAACGCTCCGTTTTAGACACCGAGACATGGCGACGAAGATTTTGAAACATGAAGCATGCAAAAGCTAACTGATTAGTGCCAAATTTTCTTCCTTTAGAGCACTAATAGTGATAATACCACAAAAACTACTTGGCACTGAAATAAGACATACCATTTGTCACCGTCCAATATCCCCAACTTTTTCATATTCCGTCCCTTTCCATGGCTGCGGTCATGACAATCCTTAAAATACGCCCCTATATCGGCTTTGCTGTGTATATTAAAAATGCATGTAAAACATTTCTATGATTATTTGGCAAGGACAATTGATACAAATATTATGGTAACACAACGATTGAAAGAGCAATTTTACTGCGGTTTTCTTAAGAAGTTGAAAATTCTATTTCCCTGCTTACTTTCTCTCATTACATTAATAAAGAAACCCTTGCTCTTTTTTCGTCCATATACTCTCTCTAGATTTATGGCGTATGTATGATTTCAGAGAAAAAAATGTCGTGGTATTGGAATAAGTAGGTCGGTTTATGAAGTTTTATCGACAGAATTGTTATTTTGCTTTAAAGAAAGACAATGAATGCACAAACTAATTACCAGATACGGAAAATCAGTTGATAAATATTACCTTACCTTAGATGTACATCACAGAAAGAAGGTAAAGTCTTTTACTTGACATTCAGTGATGTAAACAGGACCGACATAACTAGTTCAATTTGGATCGTATTTCAATCTCGGAGAGAATGAGGAAAAAATTCATAGTTAAATCTGCCTTTGTCGTCAGCTTGATGCCCTTAGGCAGTTTGGAGATTCGAACCGTAGTCTTACAGCTTTTCCTCCTCTATCCTCATCAAACCTAAAGCCATGCTGAAACTATTTTGCTCAGAAAAATCATGTCATTGGTATTATTTCAATGATTAGGCTTTGAGTAGAATTGCTGCAACAATTCACTTGTTCCCCCTAAAAATAGTGCTTCCTCGTGCAATGTAGAAATGAGCAAATATGAGTACATATAAACAGACTTTTGCACACCAAAACGAAGAGGGCACTACGCCATCAAACTGAAGCCTGAACTTCAAAGTAACAACCACACTGTCTAAACCTGCACTTTCCTTACGTTCCCACGGCTAACACGGCTGAATGGAATAATTATCAGATATAAAGCCAGAATATCCACCAACTGTTTGATATTTACGGCTTTTAACTCATTGAACATGTATTGGTTACTTAGTATTATAGATTCTACTCGATTTTACCATAGGTTTCACCGGGAATGCAATTTTTATTAATATAAATAAGTAAACAATGTATGCAAGGAAGATACTTATATGAAAGAAGTATATGTACGCTGATTTTTAGTAAGTTATCGATGGAAAACTATGTAGAATTGCAAAACTAGTGAGTTATCCCGCAAACAAATACAATTAAAAAAAATACATTACACTTTGTATACTTTGGATTGTAAACCAATTATTGTATTGTAAACTATTTTTGAGTTGCTTTTGGATATCTATTGTTAAAAAATGTTATGAACGTTATTTCATGTTATTCACTTCGTTGAACTTATATCCGATCACTGAATTTTAAATGTGGCACCTGCTGACAAGCCTTTAAAGGCTTAGCAGGACCAAACCGTCTTATTCCTTATATATTTGTTATTACTTTTGTTAAACTTGTAAACTTTGTAATAAAATTATTATTATTAGAAAAAAACGATATAGGAAAACGAGGGTTAGCGAAGGTGACAGACTAACTTCAGCTTCTAGCATTGGCCATCATAGCAAGTTCCCTTTCCATTTACTGCATTGGTTTTGAGTATACTTGTCAGAATCGGCCATAAATTTTCATAGAAACATGAGCACTGAGGGACTAAAATTGTTCTTTGTTAAGGCTTGACACCTGCAATGAAAATCTATGAATAGAAAACCACCGCCACAGGGATTTTCAAAGTTATTTGATAGCTCATCGCTTATTAACTCTGCTCCCGATTTACTTTAATGTGCGTAGGGTCTGAGACGAATGGAGAGCGAATAAGTAAGCTGATTATTTAGGAGATGAGTAATGCGCTTAAGTAAATGGACTTTGTGACTTAGTATAACAATGTAAGGCCTAAAATTTAATCTGAAATTAAGCAAAGCGTTGTGAAAGGGAGAAATCAGGAGGCCAGAGAAGGTCGATGAAGTTTTTTCAACAACGGTTGAGATTTGGGAGTTAATGAAACGGTAGAAGGATCGATTCATAGAATGGAGAAGGGAAACGAACAGGTGTTGGTACTGTGGGTGAAGAAAGGAGGCTGTATGGGGGGTTGAAATGACTGATGGCAAGTTTTATATGATTTGATAATATAAAAATACACTCAGAGGACAAACTAAATAGATTGAGCTCTCCACATAAGAAACTATGGGATGCTGAAGTTCTCGATAGTGTGGAGAATATTCGGCGAGCCAGGAGTATGCCGAAAAGGGTTAGGTGCAAAACTTC
Organism: Ceriagrion tenellum; assembly: GCA_963169105.1. Lineage (NCBI taxonomy): Eukaryota > Metazoa > Arthropoda > Insecta > Odonata > Coenagrionidae > Ceriagrion > Ceriagrion tenellum. Next base: position 74,429,000 of record OY720641.1, on the reverse strand, counting down.
CATTGAGAAGAAACCATTTGCCTTGAATCCTCTTTGGAAGTTCCGTACAAAGGTACACAAGCCGGTGACCCCGCAAAGGCAATACCTTGAATTGTCCCGGCATCCTCAAAAATTTGTAAAGAAAAAATAGCCTTTGGTTTGGGAAAGAACTTGGGAGAAGGTAGAGCTGAAGATAGATATCGCGTGTGATGTCAGGTGCGTGTATATGTAAATGATTATTGGAGGTAATTTTTCTTCGTGAAGGTGGTGCGAGCGAGATAGTTCCCTAATCATAATAGAGACCATATTCGGTAAATACGTTTTAATTTCACCAACTGTGAGACACACGAATTAAATATTGTATTATTAATGGTGCAATAAAATAGATTTACATGACAGAAATTGTAAAGTAATCAAATGAGTCTTTAGCTTGACTCATTTTTGTCACGCGGTACGTTTGAAACTCCATCAAAACGGAAGGTTTATTGTGATCTCGAAGAATTTACTGCGGTGACAATATGATTAATTTTCAAAAATAGTTGATAAAACACAAGAGATACAACCAGTTGGTTTTTTGACGAGACCTAAGTGTAGGAAATGCATCATTTTTAATAAAAGGTCTCTCTGGAGTGCATACATGTACCATTTCCCAAATAAAAGGGCTGGTATTTTTTGGCAAATATCTCGGAAAGTAATGTGGTAAAGGGTAGAAACTTTGATGTCAATTGAAGGGTGATATATTTTTCTTTAATATGACATTAAATTCATTGATTTATAGGTAAAATGATATTTCGCTCAAACTTCCTTAAATTTATCTTTTTGGATATATCGCCCCAGAAAGCTATATTTTATAATCGTGGTTAATATTATAAATGGAGAGGGCATGAGGTAATCAAGCAGTAGACTAACAACCTAAATAACAACCATATTAGGTATCCCTACTCTTCCTTACTTTCCTTTGGATATTACGACGAAATGGACCAATTAGCGGATGCATAACTAGAATATCCACCATCTGTTTGAAATTTTAAGGCAGTTTACTCTTGAAACATATTTTGGTTAATTATTGCCATGAATTCTACTGAATTTTACCATAATTTTCACCGGGAATGCGGGATATTATTGATTTAGAAAAATATGCGATATATGTTAGGAGAATGAAGATTATAAAAGTAAGAGCATGTTGATTCCCAGTAAGTTATCGAAGAAAAACGTCTTAAAATTGCAACATTAGTGCATGAGCCCATAAGCGCTGAAGAAAAATCAGGGTTAACAAATATCATGATCTCAAAAATGAAAAGGTTTCGTTCACTTTTCGACCTGGTTTCAACATTAGCTACGTCATTTTCAAGGTATAAATATACAGATATTGCAATTTTATGTATGCTTTTGTAAAGGGTTGGGGGAAAAGGAAATGCTGGAAGGTGGGGATGGAATGCAAAAGGTAACGTCAGCGGGAGGGTTGAAGGTTTGTTTTGCACTGGCTGTCGTAAAGGTTTTGGAACATAGAGGAGGGGTGAATGTTAGATTGTAACTAGCTTTTACAAAATTGGTGAGTCAAACAACAAAGATAATCACGGCGATGAGTGTTCGGGATACAGATAATCATTGACAATGGTTAAATTTTTGTTTTTACATACAGATGAAACTTCACATTGCTCCATGAAGTCGAGTTTTTTCCCCTTGCACTGAGTATGTAGTACAGTGATATTAAATTTGCTGTAATGGTCATTGTCTAAAAGATGTTTAGCAAAATTTGACTTGGAGTCACCTTTTTGCCAGCACCATAAATGTAAAAATAAATTCAATTTATATAAGGGTTAACAAAGATGGCGAACAGACCACGCCTACTTTACAGCTCTTACAAAGCAAGCGCTCTCTCCATCTAGTTCAATGATTGTAGCTGGTAAAAATATTTTTGTTATTTTTTAATATTGTCTCACATCAACACGGTCCTCTCAGAAGGGAATATGGTCGTATGAAGACGAAAGCGAAAAAAAAGTCTCCGTCTGCCCTAGGTTACTAATCCTAGGTTACTAATCCTAGGTTACTAGGTTGAAACTGATAATTGTATTGACCGATCACTCTTATTTCGCATACATGATAAAAATTAACAATCAGCTTCAATGTGTTAGCGTCCTGAATAACGGATCATTTCTGGGTAACGAAATTATTGCGCGCATAAAACTGCTGTTTAGATTTTTTAAACGTTTAACAACCAATCAGTATGAAGAGATATGTAGGTAAAGAGTGAAATATAATTTAAAATTATAAGATCATTAAGATCTCAGTTGAAGATATTTTTGTAAATCAAACCTTTGCATAAATAAAAAATGCAATATATAACTTAACGATAACCACCATATTTTTTGGATCCCGCATTTTCGACGGCTCAGTAGGCAGAATAAATAATTTAAAATCAGAAAACAAAAAAGTATATTGTATTTATTTACGAACTGCATGCGTGTAATGTGGATTTAATTTAATAAATTATTTTTATGACATCAATGAAACGTAGCATTGATGATTATGACTGATGAAGTTAACAATTTCTAGAGCTTTTTTTTTAAATTTGGTCGTCTGAAGACATAAGCGAAAAGGCGATGTGACGGAACTGATGAGCCACTGATGATGAAGAGATAACAATCCAGTCAAACTTCATGCTAGAGACGAAGTGGGAGGTAAGTAGAGGATAGTGAGCTGAGGGATGAGAGGGATAAAAAGATAAAAAAGGAATTTAAGAGAAGTTAAAAGTAGGATAAAGTGTACGTATGGCAGAGGGGAGGGAGAGGACCCCGAAAGAAATAACCCAAAGAATGGAACTTCATCCTCGCAAACTTTGTAAGTTATAAGGGTCGGTGAAGAAAACTGGGAGGTTCCCCGAGAGAGAGAGAAAGAGGATGGTTGTACCAGTGAGAAAGGGGGAGATACGTTGAGTTTAAGAGACTGTAACGCGGAAGGGGGGGATGGGCCGGGGAGGTCCCGGCGGCAAGGGCAGAACGGGCCACGTTGAGTCACTCCGTGGAATTTCTTCCCAGGGGAAATAATGAAATTGGAGCATTTTTTTCAATAACCACGGAAACTTCTTGAAGTTGATTTGAATTCCAATGCTTCCTCTTTCCGACCTCGCCAGCCATCCTCCTTCAACCGATCCTCGTCGCGCCATCCTCACACAGTCTATAGTCTGCGACATGAAGTATCATTGAAAAATAAAAAAATTATATCAGAAGTGTGAGTGCGTTGTCAAAATCGAAGTTCAATAAAGCTCTCGATCTCTCCCTCTCTCTCTCTAACTAAAAAATGGCTGGCAGCATTCGTGGATCACATATATTACAAAACTCCTCAAGGAGCAGCAGATGTATGACCTGAATGTAACGTAATACGAAAGTGGTGAGCGTGTGAACTTTACCTTCCCAGAGTTCACGTGGCAGAGGTTGCTAATGTATAAGGTGAAGGAAGGACTAGAGAATTGATGTATTTTGAGAGCGTATAATTCTGTGACAGTGAAGGGGAAATGTAAGTAGAAAAATCAGAATAATTTCATACCAAAATTTTCAAAATATGCCAGGTCTCTCACCACAGTGAGTCAAATGCAACCTGCCTGTTAACGGAAGACACCTCTTTACGAAGTACCTTAAGCACCCATTGAAGACCCAAAACTTATAAGTGTCAAAGGTAATATTCTCGTCGAAAGTATCGTTGGTAGATTATGAAAATAATTTTGGAAAAGTGATGAATATTACAATCATGTGTAAGATCTCACAGCTGTCATTTAAAAATATTATTTTCCCAAATTTTGCTCAGCGTACGATTATATAAAATTTAATTTCTGTAAATCACTTAAGTGCCTAAAGGTCTGGAAAGGGGTGCAACACATAACCCTCGTTTACGAAATGCCCTATATATTAACATCTATTACTCAACCTAAGATCCCATATTTCAGTTCATTTCAGTATCGCATAGTCTTTGTTAATTGTTTAGTCGAAAGTAATGCTAATTTGTAATTACCACCTTTGCCCTCATTTACACTCGTACGTACGTAAAATTTGATGTGATTAGATTTAAAGTACTGAATCGGCCGCCATTATTCATGAATAGAAGTCAAGTCTTTCAAAAGTGGAAAGGTGCAGGATTGGATTACCCATCTAATATTAAAAAGTCAATTACTCGATTGTGTGAGACATTTCATTGTAAATTTATTCATATGAATTGGTTACCATCATTTGTAGAGATCTTGAGGCGATGAATTCAACACAAAATGATATGTTATTGATCACTCTGCTAAATTTGACCTAAAACTACACCTTATGTGTATTTTTCTTGCCTTTATTTACCATAATTCTTTCCGCTGGTAACAACTACATTCGCAGGTGAAACGATTTCATTCATTTTGGGGATTTATTTAAACAGTGGTGAATTAGGTCTTTAATTTTTAACGCCGTTCAAGATAAACTAAATCAATATATTCGATTACTCAAGTTAAATTTATCCAGTCGCTTAGTAAAACCTTATATGACGAAAGCCTCGGCATTATAAATTTGGACTGCGTTTTGATGGTAAACTTACTGTATGGAACTAATAATTCTCTTAAATTATAGAAATGCCGTCCTCTGCCAAATATATTTTTTTATAATTGAGTAATTTAATATTCGCAAATACATAAATCTATATTGCACAAAGATATAAAAATTTATGCTAGTATGCCGACATCAAAATAATTTATCTCCTCCATATAATACAGTAGTTTTTTATGCTTTGATCTTCTATGGTGGTGTGTTGCCTGAGTGTGTACTTTCTACAATATTTTGTTCGCGGGAAAGTTTCTTCAACTTGGCTGCTACTCCAGAAAGCAAAGGACGAAATTAATCTGGCCCATGCGCATTCATATTCAAATGGCAAAATCCACAACAAAGACTCTCCAAAATATGACGAAGAGGAGTGCCGTCACGGGCATATCGAACCCTCCTATTTTTTAGCGTGATACATTGCGACGGAGATAAAAAAAGCACTCTCGTCCACCTCCGTGGAACAGAGAAGAGGGGGTAGCAAGGCGATTTCTAAGAAAATCATTTTTCGGAACCATAACTGTCCCGGATAAAACGAACGGCCCAATTTTGAAAGAGGAGAAAAACTGTAAAAAAAATGAGCTTTGTGTATCGCACATCATCCTGAAAAAAAGTGTGTTTTCGAAGGAATAAAAAATACGAACGGGGGGCGAGGGGGGTGCGGGTAAAAATGGAAGTGTGAACGCTCGGGGAAAATTTCGTTTCCGAAGACTGAGGATGCGAATTGACATAGTAATTGAATCAAGTGATAAATTGGAGGAAATTGAAGGGGAGTGAGATCTTGCGTGGGAGAGCGGTGGGGAACGTCTTCGTAAGAAATACAGCGAGATTTCCTTTCCGAATTTATCACTGAAGGGTCAAGATTTCTTGCTGGTATACATGTATCATACTGGTTAGGTGGCGACAGTGGGTAGTTTTAAGCTATTGAGCTGAAAGAATTCTTATGAAAATGAATTTAAATTGCTCAACATTTTTGACATGTTTTTATAAAACTCTTTTTCAATAAAAAATAAAAATAAATAAAAAAATTGAAATTAAAATAAAAACGAAAGATTCTTTCGGTTATCAACAAGATTCACCTAAGAATCACGATTGTTGAGCATCAATTCTTTGTACCGCAAGGCTCACATCTTCTGCACTATAGTTTTCTCTTAATTTTATCCTCATATTTATTAAAATGGTCAAAATTAATAGCTTCTGTTTTACTTACAATAACTTTTATTTTAATTATGTAAAAAAAACTTATTTGCATTATAGCATATGGTAAAATACCATTTGTCCTCCGAAATTATGTATACTTATGGTTACCATGATTTTAAAACCAAAACTTCGACATCTTTAGAATTGATTAGGCTGTAACTGGGGAAGAACCTGGACGTTAATACAAGATTTAGGTATTGTGGCACAATTATATTTTTCTTTGTCTGTAATTACATAAAATATTTATTACTTGGTATATTGGTTGTTTTTGTTAGTACCAAACTCTTAATAACCGAGTTCGAACTTCGTTGCTAGCAAAGTTGCTGATCGCTTCTCAGCCCACCATATAATTCATCTGCATAACAAAATACCATCGTACAACTGTTTGTTTGATTATATTTTTTTGCACTAAATTTAATGCCATCTATGAAGTATATACCATACCACTAAATTCAGCATCATCTAATAATGGCACTATTCTCACAAATGCATTACCCATGATAAATGATACTTAGAATTCCCAGTTTATTTGTTAGGGACTTCAGTTATTCCTCTATATTCATAGATGATTTGGCGACAGAAGTACTGTAGCTTGCTAAGAGAATGTTAAAATACAGGCGCATTCTTGATCAGTTTTTTTTCGCATATTTATACAAAAAGTTCGTACATTCAGGAGGAAAATAATTCACGCTGATGAATAAGGATCTCTACCGTCTTACCTTTTGTTTGGCGTTCGTATAAACTTTGTACGGCCAGGCTATCTACTTTAAAAACGCAAAACAAATTGAATGATTTGGGTAATTTTGTTTTTCCACAATATATTTAATGACTTTCGACCATGGTTTCGACGATTAACGTCATCATCAGGTAGTAGTAGAAGGCAAGGTAGTAGTCGAAGCTGTCATTAAATTCACTGTGGAAAAGCAAAGTTGACTCTATTCATTCAATATTTTTAGAAAATTTCACAAAGTATCGCGGGAAAACACCAAACAAAAATGCAAAATAAAAGAGGCTGAAAATGAATAAATTGAAATAAATTCTGTAATGCCTTACTGGGAGGGAATTTATCAACCAACAGGCAGAGAAACTATGCTTTTTATACCAAGAACTCCTGCGATAATAGTTTTACAATGTAAAGATAATAAATTATATGAATAGCCACTTATAAATACTGTTACAGGCCAATCCCGTGGAAAATTATTGCCATGACAAGGAACAAGTAAATGCATTTTGATATCCGTTTGCCTTTCAATATGTATGAGATTTTCCAAAGTACATGGTTCATGCATCATGCGTTTTCTGGCTCTACTGAATACTTCACACGCTCCACCGGTGTGAAAGGCGTTTTCGCCTGTTGGGGATCTCGTCTTGTTTTGTCAAGCTACCGTCAGAAGGTGGGAAGGACGTGACCGGAATTGCTTTTTGAAGGTTATTACCCTCCGAGAAGGATCTCCTGTTTGAAGCAAGGGAACCGTGTGCAAATCCCTCTAAGTATGGGATCCCTGCGCGGTGGAAACCCTCCGATCGTGATGATCACTGCATTGCAGTCAGATGCGCGTGCTTCAGTTTGGTAACCTTTATGAAGTAGCCTCATTCCAAAGAATTGCTGCATGAGGAAAATATGAAAAACTTCATATCGTGCATGGGAATAGTGAGAATACTTTAGTAGTTTAATCTGGTTAGCTCATGCTACTAATTTTCTCATCAACAGTGGTCTCTGAGCCGATAAACAAGTAAATTTACCGGCCTGAGCTGAGAAAGCCGAGAATAAATTATCACATCTTAAATTTGTATCAACCATTAGGAGATACTATTAATTAGAGGGATGGTTGGATAAGGACTTTTAGAGATTGTGTTGTTCTCCAAGATTCAATGGGCTTCGCTTGATATAGGTATACAAAATGTATGGTACCTTCTGCAAAATTAAATCCGCCTTTCGCATTTTAGCTACAGATGGTCTGGATGGCTCTCAATTTTATCCTGTGTTATTCAACAGAATTTTCGCCAAAAAAACCGTTACAGTCCTTCTGTGTCATGGTCATAATATAAATGAAGCGTATGTGCATACGTAATTCGGAAACATCCGAGTAATTTGCTTCTAACCTTCAATCTACCTAAAAGGTGTGTGGCAGTGGAAACATGGCTGACTCGTATAATACCCTTCTTGTGCTCGTCACTGATTATCAATCGACAACATTAATGTTAAAGTTAGTAAAATAAATATAATCACCAATTATTCTATCCTCAAACCAAAAAATAATATCAAACAATACACGTCCCTTGATGAAATTAAAGGAAATGGATATAAGGCATTGTGATGGAGATATTATGTGCCATTGTTTTAAAATTTATGTTGAATTTTTTCATATCTAAGGGTTTGATTCATCACTAGGACTTTTGGGAGCTATAATGTCAACTTTTACTACATAAGATAACATTTATTTCAGCTGGAGTCTTGTGTTGAGTAATATGCAGACGACTTAGCAGCAATCCTCTCTCAAAAGGGGAAAGTTGAATTTCGAAAGGTTACTTTTATTGCTGCCGAAATTTAAGGCAGTCTTCTCATCGCATATCGATTGTTTTATATTTTTATGACTATTTAAAAATATAGGATAATAATTTTGGTCGTTGGAATCGCAATTTGTCTCAATGAATAATTATGAAACATGAAACAGTATGAACACCAATATAATTTAGATGAAACGTTATGCATCCTATTTGGAAATGGCGCACCGTCGGTGAAAGATAAATTTATTGTAGTCTAGAAAGTGTTATGTGATTTAAGTATATAAAGTTAAAACACTATCTAGAATTATCCAATTATATTCCACACCTCGAAAAAAGCCGCGAGCATTTGAGACCCTGATCATAAAGATTTAACCAAGAAAATTAATAAAATACAAAGGAAAGCCGAGTTATCTGAGGAGTATTTGCGGCAAAAGTAGGATGGATAGGGTCAGGAATGAGTGGATCATGAATGAATGTGGGTGAATTGCTCCAGTAATGGATGTGTATAAAAGGAGTGTGCTTCGTTGGTTTGTCCATGTTGAGAGAATGGATGAGATTCGAATAACGAAACCGATATATGAGAGTAGAATGAATGGTGTGAGAGGTAGAGGTAGGCCGAGAAAGTTGTGGTTGAATGTGGCTGAGGAAATTCTTAGGAGGAGGAGTATTAGGAGTCTTAAAAATAAGAGGGCTTGTATGAAGCAGTGTATGGGGGTAAATGAGACAAAAGAGGTTTGCAAGGATGGGTCAGTATGGAGGAAATTATTGAAGCAGAGTTAGGTGTACAGATATATATTTATGAGTGAAACAATTTGACTGTGCCTACCCCGGAAGGGAACGGCGTGATGGGTATGTATGTACAAAGGAAAGCAGCGCGCTTCATTAAAAACTCCTAAGAATGAACATATAGTGTTACACAACAGTTAGAGGGATTATGATGGGAGCCTCTAGATACTCGGAGGTTGCACGCTGGGCTTAGGCTGCTAAAGAAATTCAGAACTGATGTGTTTCAGAGCGTCACAGAGAATATCATCATGACTACTCACTAGATTTCTAGGACTGACAGATGCGATAAAATAAGAGAGATATACTGCCGAACAGATAGGTACAAAAACTCGTTCTTTCCGCGCACAATAAGCGACCACACTAAAAATTGAGCTCCTCTAAATACACTCCTATAATACGTGCCACCATAACATCTCCCAAAAACTTACACCTTTACACGACTGGTGACCTATCACCTACTGCCACATGCCCATACTGTGGCTCGCGGGGTAGTATGTAGATGTACATGTAGATGATGAGCAATAAAAATGTTATTTTTACCACAATTTTATATTAATCATACTATTCTCACTATTTTATTATTAAGGTATTTCATTTATAATGACACTGTGTTGAAACCTGGTCGGAAAATAATAAAAAGGAAATTTCTTGATAATGACACTCTGCGTTGAAACCTGGTCGATTATATTAAAAAAGTGTGAGAGTTGTAAAAGTTACATTGTTCATTATGAACATAACAAATGTTTACAAGGTGACGCCTGATGCTACTTCTTTATCCAAATATCTCATATGAGCAACCCATCACTACGTTCTGGAAAAATGTACTGTATTTTCGCAAAAAAATTGTGTGTATTTTTTAAAGTTGTTATGAGATTAAGTGTTCTTTTTTCAGAAATGATGAAATACTTCATCATTTTTCACATCACAAATCCTAAAATCTCTGATTACTCCCTTCTGCAAGTTTCAATTTACTCAGGTGAGATTTGAACTGAATTTCATCGGGCGTAACCAGAACTGAACAATGTAAAACACACAAAGTCTAAATAAACGTAGTTGCGTCTTTCGGGACTGCTTGAAGGGGAGAGCCACACTTGAATCAGAGGATCCAAGGGAGTAATGAAAATATTTTATTGATTTTATGCATTCAAGTTACATACTAAATCTAAGTTTGACATACCTCATTGTCTTTGTCAGCATCCTTGATGTGTTGAGCGATGAATCGAACGCCTTGTAACGCAGAAAGAAGATCTGGAGACATTGTACGAGGGAAAGTGTTGCTCTCTGTTCCAGGGGTGCCACCATCAGAAACTGAAAAAATAAAATGGAATGAGTATGCATGCATTGATACTTGAAATTTAATAAATAGGAGGGGTAAAATGAATGAGAGGAACTCTAGTAAGGTGAACAGAATATCTAAGATTTAGATGCCATGAAAAATAAGGGGCCATTCAAGTATTACGTGAGACGTTTTTTTGTGTAAGGGGGTTGGGATCATCTTACTTTGTCTTACGAAGGGGGGAAAGGAGTATGGAACCAATTTACGTAAGATTTTTGTCCATCTTGAAACATTGTATCCTTTCTAAATGTTCTTTGTTTTTCCAAATATCCTATGATTGTTCACAAATTCATCAGCTGTGGTACTGTTTCGTTCTTAAGGTTTATGAGTGTGGTACTCCAACACTGCATAAATATACGATATCCAGTGCTCAAAGCTGTAAAATGGCTTCTATCGAAAGATGAAATAACAAAAATGAGCATTTAACAAAGAGTAGAGCATACAACATAGTCTGGAAGTTAGCATAAAAATAATGACTCAGGTGGTAGAGAATTTGAGAGAGCCCTCCTCTAGGCATTTATAGAAAAAGCTAACTTTAATTATTTTTGTTATATATTTCAAGTTAAATGATAACGTATATTTCGTTCATTCAATGAGTTTCATATATACTTGCTACTTCAAATAGTGCATTGTAATTCACTGTTTCTCTTGACACGCTGGACCACTGATATAATGAAATTCCCTAATAAGTGCAGTATTTTGGCAAAAAATAAAGTCTTCATTGATCTGTGACCTCAGATTTTTTTGCGTGGCATTTTAGGGATTTTATTCTTAGCTATACCTGTCCTACTCTGGTAGTTCTACCCCGATTTCTTTTTTCCTTAGTTTTACCCCGATTTCTTTTTATCAGTTCAACTTGAACTCTTCCTACTGGGCAAATATTTAGCTCAAACTTGATGAAAATAGACCACGGGGGTTTCCAGCCCTTCAATTTTTCTCAGGTCTTCCTCTCGCTCCCAACGATTCCTCGCCCATAGGCGCAAACAAACAGAGAGCTGCGCCTAACTTTCCAACTTTCCCGAAAGCTTTCTCTCATTGAGTGCAATGCCTCCTAGTGTTTGAAAGGCTCCTGAAGAGTTCTGAAGCTGAGGAGGAGAGAATTTTGCTTTGTAAAAAAAATCGTGGGGTAATCCTACCATAGGCGTTCACGATGAATCATCGGCGTGGACACTGAATGCTGCAAAGAGAAATATTGCGAAGAGGAAAGCGCGAGTAAGCTTGAGTTTACCCTAGTTCAGGAAGTCTTTTTTACAAACATTGCTGGTGAAAGAGGGTTAAAAGTTATAAAGCTCTTCAACGTTTTAAGCTTCGGCCTGCTGTGAAAATTAATTTCAAATCTTAAAGACTTTTAGATTCCGAGAAATTGGCGATAAAATTAGAACGGAATCCTTAAGGTGTATATCGATCATTTTCAAATGTTTCTTCCATCACTCTCGACTTAAGAGAAAATATCACTGAAGTTTACATTATCTGCTGACATTTTGTTCAATACTCCTGGAATTTATCGAAGCACTTGGAAATCTGAAGAGAAAATAAAATGACTCGTCATCTCATGAAATACATACAGTACTTCATATAAAGGTAAAACAATTTCCTTAAGAAATTAGATTTATCCTTTCTTCGGTGACTTCCGAGGAATTAAATGGAACAAAAAAGGAGACCTGACATGCAGGTTTTTTTTCTAGAGCGAGGGTCTCCCCGACCCAAGGACGCAGGGTAAAAGAGGAGAATGAAATTTCCTTTCGGGGATCCTTTGGGAAACACGTGCATAGGAACAAGGATCTCCTTTAGCGAAGGTCTTTTGGTATCGATCAAAGGCAGCGAGCGACGGTAGAAAAAGGAGACGGAGGCTTGTAGACACTTTGCTTTCATCCTTTGCCACTCCCACGATCTCCATTGCTCTCTGCCCATTACTCTCTTCATTCACACCCTTCTCCTTCCTTATCGCCCACTCTCTTAGGCTTGTAAATCTATTCTGGTCATTCCGCGCCATGAATCATTATTACACTGCTTTGAAGACCTTGGTGGTCTCGCTAAGGCGGGAATCGGATGACGGAGCAGTTCACAGCTGGAGTCAAATTATCGGGGTGTATTTTTGGCATGAAAAATCTATATCAAATCTTTTTCATGATTTTCAGTAACATGTAGAGTATAAATTTTATTTGTTCCCAGAGTTTACACTTTTAATTAGATTCACATTGACGACAACTCCAAAATATTTTTAGCTTATCTGAGTAGAACAAATTAAATATACTTTATATGAAATAAAATCCATTAGCACTGAATTAAATAGTTATCTTTTATGATAACACTGTAAAAATGCAAAATAAAAGCACTTTTTATTTTTATTTTGATCATAAAATCCAATTTATAGGATTATTACCTTTTTATATAAATTTTTCTCAAACTTGTCAAGATCTCAATGCCATCAATTTTTACTCTTCATTGTACCCTTGAGCATTCCCAGTGATGCAAACATCAAATAGACCAGATAAAACAACTTTTATGAGATAGATATACATTTTTCCCCTCTCTACCGTCACACTTATCCCAGGTGACTTTTGCCATGGTCGGTCACCACTGTACTTTAGTCATCCTACCAGTCCGATTATATATATATAACTTGCTCTTATAAGCTTGAAATATACAAGGGTTGCCCAAACAATAATACCTCATATTTTTTTTAACTCCCTAGTATCAGAAATCAGTGCGTTGAAACGGTCATGAGGAAACCCATAGTCACTGGTTGCAAAGCATTGCCAGGTTATTACAAAACTATTTTATTGTATATCAGAGTGATGTGATCAATTTTAAGGACTCTGCAGAGGAAAGACTGCAAGATAAGTCTCACAAATACCAGCCTGACACAAGCAAAAGGCATGAAAAAATACAAATGGCTTCGTAACTTCTCTTATTTTCTAATTCATTTTGAATAATGACACTAAATACTTTCACACTCGACTACTTTGGACGGCAAAGGGGTGATTCACGCAGTGAATACCTGATTCCATAACCAGTGGGAGGACTGGTTCCTACATGGAGTATATGCCCTAGTGAACAGCTGAGGAAAGGTTATAGAACTTAAAGGAGATAATGTTAAAAAAATAGAGTGAGGATATAAAACATTAGCCTTTCATATGTGTAAATTTTATTTTTCTAGAGTAAATTATTTTTGTAGCATTGATGCTTTACTCACGTGATTTTGCTGTGTTTTGCTTACTCTCGGCGAAACTGATTGGCATTAAGTAATCATACCAGTCCGATTATTCCGTCACACTTATCACAGGTGGCTTTTGTCATTGTCGGTTATCACTGTTATTTAGTTATCATACCAGTCCGATTATATATATAATACTTTGCTCTATTGAGCTTAAAATACACTAGGGTTGCCCAAAAAGTAATGCCCCACCTTTTTTTAACTCCCTAATATCATAAATCAGTGCAAATCATTATATTAAGGAGTTATATTGAGTTTGGGACTGATATTAGGGACTTAAAAAAATGTCATTAAAATTATAACTAATCATTAAAATAATTGGAGAATATGTTGCCAAAATAATAACTGAGGTAATATTCAAAAGTGGACCTTATTTAGATCAATGAGCATGAAACTATGCACGTGATCGGAAGTCTGTCGCCTTTCTCCCCCCTTTCTCATTCACCCTCTTCAATTCAACCAGTCTCTCGGCAAAGAGGGAACAGGAAAGGGCGGAAAGGACCGAAAGAGTGAAGGGGGATAACGGGCGAGAGGAGTTGAGATGAAGGGAAAAGAAAAAAAGGGTCCGGAACTTGGGCTCGAGGTCCGAGTAAGTACATACCTTGAAAGAGGGAGTGAGAATGCTTTGGACGGAGTTGCGAACCGTCTTTTCCCGGCTTGGAAAACGGTCGGCGACGGCCGCGCACTATATACGACGCGAGGGTAGCGAGGAGGACGGTATAGGATAGCGGAGATAGGGCGGGTATATCGGAAGGGCTCGGGCCAAGGAAGCAGATAAGGGATGGGATGGTGGTAGTTTCCAAAGGGAAGTGAAGGACGTGGAGGGTTGGAAGAGAAAAGGGGATTTTTTTGGAAAGGAATCGCAAAGCAAGCTTCTGGGCGTGGTGGAATAAAGTGGGGAAAGAAAAATGGCGGAGACGTGGCGACCGTCGGAGAGCAAAAGGAGGTTGGAGATGGAGGAGGGAGGGGTGTGGCTGTGTTCCAAAGCGAGAGAGGGATGAAAAACGGTGCAAGTCAAACAACAGTATATTTGGCCCCTCTCCTCTGCATGCCATAAAGGAATGATGGGGGCCGTCTGGTAGAAATGGAATCAAAAGTAGTTTGGTCAAAAATGTTGAGTGCCTCCTCCTTCAACGCTCTGAATCACGCGAGTGAATTTATTAAAATGGATTGCATATTATCTTATGCTAAATAGCCTGATCGAGTCCAAAAGTTACGAAGTTATACCAATTTGATTAAGGTCTTAATCGTGCTTTTTCCTAAAGATGCATATTTAATAAGAGTTTCTTACTCATTAACAACGGCAATGAGTGATTAAGTAAATATTTCATGATGAATATAAAACCCTTTTCTCTCGACTTGCGTGAAAAACTTTTCTCTAAAAGGGTGCTGCCGTTGTCAACCTGAGGACATGAATTCAGAATTTTAAAAATTTACGGGTGAAGGATCCAAAATCAACCACGAAGCTCTGTCTCTAGCAAAGTAAACAAAAACACACTGATACACTAATACTTTGAAGATATTAAAATGGATAATAACTTGGAATAAAAATAACTTGAATATAACTCCTCAAGATCGTACCAAATCTCTCGCTAAGATAGGGTACTTAATAGTTCTAAGCAGGGAAAACTTGAAATAGACCGGGGTTGTGTGATTCTGTATTACCGGCTTCCTTTCCCAAAGACTCGAATCTCGGGATCTGAGGGAATATTTCAGCGAGAATTTGATTTTATAAAGTGGAATACACATCAAAATACTTTGAATGTCAGATAGTAGGTGAAACAATGGACAACTTTGTGTCTTTTATTATCAGCATACTATCTATTCCCAACGCCAGATTTTCCTCGCTCGTCTCTCGCTTTCCACTAACCTTCTTTCACCATATGTGTAAACCATCACGCCAAAGGTGACTAAATTTGGCACTCACCTCCATTTGATTTGACACCAATACTTAAACAAAAGAGCTAAATATATAGGAAATGAGCCCATAAATACATCTGTGTATTTTCAGGATAACTTGGCAGAAATACATCGTGAGTGAAAATTGGAATTTACGGTTACTCGTTGCCAATTTTGAATGAATTATTTTTATATGATTGTTTAGAGTGCCATTAAATTAGTTGAAAAAACGGCTGACATGACGAAAAATACAGGCAGAACGAAGTAAAACAGGTATTTTGTAATTGATAGAAAATTTTCCTAAGAATGTTTTTTATCCATATGTAACCTATATGGTAGCTGAGAACGCGGTTCAAGGGACTTCAGGAAAGCTTCCAAGGCAGGGGATGAACGTTTTCTGGGAGCTTTTTATGTAAATTATTAGAGCAGAACATGAAACTTTAACGTCCATATTCATATGTAATCGTTATTGGGAGTTTTCTAATCATTTACGACGGCAATGAGTGATTGAGTAAATATTATATGATGGTATGAAAATCATTTCTCTAGACTTAAGTGAAAAAAAACTTTTCTCTGAAATGGTGCCGCTGTTGTCAACCTAAAGCAGCGAGAATGTGCCATATTGGCAGAGCATTAAATACGTAAGGGATGAGATCAATGTATACCATAAGTGTTGTATAAGCGATGAAACTTTATTAAGCACTTATGTTAAATTTACTAGGGTATTATTTAATTTGTTGGTCGTATATTAGACACGGAAGAAATTACTCATCCATATTTTACGAGAAAAATATTCACGTCCTTAGGGGTGATAAGAGGAAAAACAACTTCAATAATAAATTAATTAGAGATAGATGAGAATCCGTAATTAAAATAAAATGAGAAATCTTCGCTTATTCCCTAATATACTCCTTGAGTCATCAAATGAGGTCATCGATACGGAAGGCGTGGTCGCGTGGTTTGAGGGGTTCCGAGAGATCAGAAGGTGAATGACATTCAAGGCTTTCGGGAAGCAGGAGGAAAATAAAATGGAAAGAGGGACAGAAAGCTCGCATTTGAAGCATATGGTTGAGGAGGAAAGCATTTAGAGAAAAAGCTCGAAGGTAGAAAAGTTATTGGACAAATAATTTAAGATCTCCCTTTGTATAAAAAAACACATTAATGCTCCAAACGAATGGTCCTTTTTGTTGTTGTTCTCTATATTTTCCCATTACCGCTCGTTTTGTTTCATGCTTTGATGCTATAGTCTTATTATTCAATGGCAGATATCCCAAAAATTTTCTCTTCCAAAGTTACATAAATAAAATTGCTAGGGCTCTTCTCCTAGTCAATTCACTCAGTATATTTTAATATAATTTTATTAGGCGATTACACTTTCTCCTGGAACATTTAAATCTCTTCAGTAGAGCACTGAAAGATAAGTGTTGCAATACGTTGGGAAATAAAGGGAGAAATACGCTTTAGCAAAGAGTGAGCAAAACACTTAGGTATTATGGACATCATTAAGGAATATTATGTTTGACAGATGTGAAGAATAGAAGCTTTAAAACTTTGTGCTGGTGGAGGATGATGAAGATATTATTAAGGCATATTTTTAGTCCCAAGGATGGACGGATGAAATGAGAAATGATGAAGTGTACAGAAGAGTAGAAGAGGAGAGGAACATTTGGAACACCATAGAAAAAATGAGAACAAGATAAATTGGACACACTCAGAGAGACAACGGGTTTTTGAAGAACATCATTGAAGGTAAAAGAGATGGAAAAGTCCCAAGGAGATGACCCAGGAATAAGTTCATGGACCAAATAAAGAAGAAAGTATATACGAAGAGATACCATGGGGTAAAGGAAATAGCATTAGATAAGAAAGTGTGGAGGGCTGCAATCATACAGTTTTAGGATTGAACAACCAGTGTTGATAGAATTGGACAGTAATAAGTGTTAAAATCAAACAGAAAACGTTTAAAATATAATTTATGAACTATCCCTCATGAGTGAAGTTCAAGTAATAGCAAGGATAGAATATTATTCCGCTTTTGATTAAAGAAAGGGTAATATATCTCAAGCAAGTCACCTCACTGAGCTCCGTACCCTGCGATCGTACGGGAAAACCCGTCGGACGATGTATGATGTTAGTTCCGCGACGTGCGCAGAAAATGCACGCCTTGTGGATTCGTGACCGGGGCGAGTGTCTTTGTGCCAAAAGGAACGAAAGGGACGAACTCGGGTTCGAGGTCACCCGAAGGGGTCTCCTCCTCCATGTGGAAGCCTGGCGAAGGGCTTGAGTTTTAGACGAAAGGTTAGATTGAGTTTGGGGGGATATATTGAAGTCGTTCTCCCTCGGAAGTATCTGATGAGGAGACGAGGAGTGTGTGCGGAGTGGTAGGAAGGCCCGTCGAAGGAGGCCAAAAGGGAAGAAGAGGAAACGGGTAACCTCGTTAGCTTGCTGGCGGATGCAATGGCTGCTGCCACGAACGTGACTCTGACCGAGATGGTGGAGAGAAGAGAAAAGCGAAGAATTTTTAGAGGCGAAAGAAAACGTAGCACTAATGATTTCTTAACAAATTGAACATATTCGTCTTCATTCGACCAAAAAAACTTGAGTGTCTGACGCGACAATTTTAATGATTTCTTACGTTTCTATCACTCAAATTTTTATACCCTAAACCACTACGTGGGTGTGTGTATTGATTTTGTCACAGCAGAAATGTAACGCATTGAAGGAGGCGTGGCAGATATGGAAGTGTATATATAGAAATGATCAGCATTACCTCATAAGTCCATCTAGCTATGTTCACTGACTGTCTGACCGTCTGTCTGTCTCTTCGCACGATAACTGCCGTAAAAATTGAGATATCGAGCTGACATTTGGGTCATAAGCCTCTAGTAGTCCACAAACGGCACAGTTCTCAAATGGGTTGGATAGGTGGGATATCGGACCAAAACCACGCCTTTTTTGTTATAAAATTGAAAGTAGTGTAGGGTATTTAAGCTTGGGCAAGGCCGAAGATAATTTCTTTACCAGTTTTCCCTGCTCCCTCTCTCTCTCCTGCACGTTGACTGGTGGATCAATCAAGGAGCAGAATGCGGAAAATAAAAATAAGAAATGGATAATTGACAATTTATCCCGTGCCAAAACGATCCGCTGCCTTGAAAAATTATATAAACTTCAGATAGACTTCCTTTTATGTATTAAATTTTTAGATCAATTAAAATGAAATACTATGGGAATCCATGTTGCAAAACATTAAAATCAAAGTGTAGCCACATAGGCCCCATTTGGCTACTTAATTAAATGTTATTTGAACACATTTCTATTTATTTGATTCCATTAATTTGATATTATTACTTCCTTAAAATTCTTTGGCAATATTCCTACCACATAACTGAAAATCAAACTGAATTCAACGAGCATGGAATATTAAAATTTAAAAAGAATTATTGTAGTCGATGAAAGAATCAAAATTGATTTGTAGTCCTGAAAATGGCAATAAGTGCGGTACTAATTTTACATTATATTCTTGTATTTTCCGATCAATCACGTGAGTAGATTGTTTTAAGTAAATAGCGTTGGTGGTATGGGATCCACTCTTTCTAATATATTGACTCTTCAATGCTTGATTAAAAATGAGATAGTAGGTTAGCAATTGACAATGATGGTGGTCGTTTATTAAAGGTTTCTGGGAAGTCTTTATCTACTTTGTCTTTGAGAAGATTACGGACGAATGTCTATACATCTCATTGCTGTGAATTGTAATATTGGTCATAGAAAACCGATGGTTTTCTTCATGATTCTTTTTGCATGCAAGCTTTAATTGGAAAAACTCCGTAAAGAAATTTTTATATCAATTTTTCTACACTGTACTGAATGTGATTTCGTCAAATTTCTCCTAAAACACAAAAGAATTGTAATAAGAAAATATGTAAATTTTGTCATGCACGTGAATTTAACGTAGCGATATATCTTTGATTCAATAGTTAAATAGATATTTAAGTAGTTATTTTTATTGCATCATATAATGTTCCATTAATTTAATTGTGTTAAGTCAATAGCCTATTTTGATGGATTGGATATCTGGGATCAACTGTCAATATTGCTACATTTTATTGTTAGAAATTGGCAAAATCCGAAGTAAACCAACGAAGAACTATACATTGCATTGATTACCTTCCTTTTATGTGGATTTTATTTTATGCAGCGTATTGAACATCCCCTGTGAGGTTCAAAGAACATCGGAACTGGCCGCGCGGTAGAGTTTAACGTATCGTAACGTAGCATAACGTTAGCGTAGCGTAGTCTCCCGCTATTATCACGGACTTGAGTTAAATCCTCAGTCAAAATATCATTCGCCGGAACAGTAACATTTTTACAAAACGGAATCGACATGACAACTTTGCAAAAATGAACGCATAATTGAGTGAAATTTATTACATGACTGCAGTTTTTTAATTGCGATCATGGGACAATAACTTTTTTGTCTATTCGTATCAACCGAGGTTACCTTTATCCTGTTTATTGAACAATAACTTTTTAATAACCAATTCAAAAGCATTTATAAAGCGCTTTTTTCAAGTTGCATATGTCTGCCATGGATTGTTATCGTTTAACAGTAGTTTGAGCAAGAGATTTCTCTAGTATTAATGGGGGCCAGGTTTGCGTTACGTTCTTGGATACTCTACGTACGTGGATACGTTAGGAAATCAATATCTCTCCACTGTCGTAAACAAAGCGAAGCTCAACCGTATTTGATTTCCACGATTTCCGAAAATCATTAAAATGGACCTTTGCCGAGTGAGTAAGGTAGGAGTATTTGACTGAGCTTGCGTGAAATTTCCCAAATGAATGAAGCAAGCATATTCATTATTCAACGACATTATTTTCGTCAACTAAACCATTTTTGATCACCCAAGTATGCAGACAAGAGGGTTAAACAAGTGTATTTACTTAAGCTCTACAATCTAAAGATTTTTATTATAATTTATATAGTATAATGACAAGAGTGCATCCAATATAATGGCTCAGTTGTGAGTTAAACATACATGCGTACCAATCACGCCGTTTCCTTCCGGGGTAGGCACAATGACAACGTTTAACTCATAAATATATATTTGTATACCTAACTCAGCTTCAATAGTTTCCTCCATACTGACCTATCTAGAAAACCTCTTTTACCTCATTTACCCCCATATACTGCTTCATTAACGCCCTCCTGTTTTTAAGACTCATAATATTCCTCCTCCTTAGAATTTCCTCAACCACCCTCAAATACAACTTTTTCGGCAAGTGTAAAGAGTGAAATGAATTGTGCGAGAGGTATAGGTAGAGTAAAACGTGGCTTATTATTAAAAATATTCAGTTCCGTTTGAGGACGGAGACGTGACCGAATAATCAATGATTGTGTTCTCTATTTGAATCATGTGATCGTGTAAAAAAGTTACTTTTCATTTTTTCTCAGCTATAATGGTACATATCAATTGCGTAGACGGAATCTTGTGTCAAATTTAGCTTTTCAAATATTGAGAGAAACTTACGAATTACAGTGCGTTACATATTTGACGTGACCTAGATGCCAGAATTAATTTTATAATTTTTCTCTGGGTGAAAAGCTGGGTTAAATCTCTTTACAAGGGTATAAGAAAAAATTCTCTATTCTTTCTTCACACATATTGATATTAACTGCGATATGTGGGTTTAATAGTAAACAAATTACACATTGTTCTCTATATTGAATCACTTCAAAATCACTTAGTTATATCTGTGGTGATTCATCACTAAACTATCTAAAAATAAATTTAAACAGAGAAGCGAGTGATTTAAAAAATCCAAGTTTGATTAGTACTTCTTCGTGGAAGGGAAACTATAAGACGCGCGACACGGGCCGAGGGTGAGAATGAGGCAATTGCCAGCGTCAATATCAGAGCTCGGACACTCGGGAGATTTGGTGATGGCTGAACTGAGGATTCATCGGCTGTAAAAAAGCAAGCAAGAGAGAGACACAGGAGGAGGTGGAAAGACGAGTGAGAGAGAGAGGAAACGAGAGATGAAGTGAGAGAGTAGATAGAGTCGATTTTCTCCGGTCGGTCGGCGAGATAATCGAATGGATCCCAGGAGGCCTCGAGAGGTCCGAGGACCGGTTGGAGGACTGCGAGAGCAGATATGGGACAGACGGACACTTTGGCAAATCCATTCGACCGATTCGGGAAGAGACAGAGGGAGAGATGGAATCGCACAACTGTGAAACGCGGAGGAATTCAAGGGGAGACGACGACCTCAACCAGAAGTCGATTGAAAAAAAAGCTGACACGGGGGCTTTTATTTACTCCATCGTTCCTCGACGCGGTCCGTGAAGCAGTGGGTCTCCGTGCTGTTTTCGACAGCAATCCCATTCGATACCCTCGTATTTAATGTTATTATGGCTATTATTTTCATGAGAACGCAGTCTTTACTGTATATTTCCGGAAAGTATGTACCAGAAAACTTGTGGCCGAAAGTCAAGTTATTCCACAACAAGGTTGCTATGGAAGTCCAGAAAAAATTGATATTAATACTACAAAAACCCAGACACTGTAAAGCGTGGGGTTAATTTGAAAACAACAGTGCCCTCGTCTTTATAAACCGTTTCATCTCACCGTGGAATTGGAATTAGAAAATTAAACTTTGAATGACCATATTTATTTACCTAAAGTATATATATTCTTAAATTTTGGCTTTGCTAGGATATTCAGCGGAATCGGGGATTTTTATTTGATACTTGTAAAACTTTTTCCGCTAGTAAAGCTTGTATGAGAAACAGTTTAAATCCGAAAACGATGTAAGTAAAATTAAAGTCCATATTTCTCAAAACTGGTCTATTTATGGGTCTATTTTACATTAATAATAATGTTCTCAGGCTAAATAGAGTAAAAGAATGACTAAAACTGGATCTGGTTGATCTCAAGCCGAGGAAAAACTATTGATTCTATCATGGCTATAACTAAAAGAAATCTCATAAAAATTATGAGCCGAGGTCTATGAGACTGCTCAGTTATGGTTTCATCATATCGGAGTATGCAGGGAATATCTATTCCAGATAAAAGGCACAGACCATGACACATGGCACTGATGAGTGTGTACCAGGCACATATCTGGTGATAGTGCCCAGAGCCCATGTGTTTTATTAAAGTAGGTAGCTCATCGTAAGAATGTGCTCAGAACACATCCATAGCGCTTATTCCTTCAGTAGGTACTGAGAATATGCTCTAGAAACATGTCATGTGCTCTTTCAGTGTGCGCTCAGTAATTTAACCAAGCACAGGTGTTAGCAATTATAACGATACATTCTCTCACGATCCAGCATTGCTCATGTAAGGTCAATTACGTCCCTAATGTGTGTATTGTGCGCTATAGGTGTTTCCGAAGCACAAAATGAAAACTAATTGTTGATTGATTGAATCATAATTTGAGCGGTGGCGACCTACTTGATGAAATTATATCTAGAATAAACAAAACATATGTCAACTGGCTTACCAATGCACCATCAATGTATACCTGCGTGTTTCTTTGTGCAGTATCATCGTTCACAAAAGTCACATTCTTAGACCTGGTTTGGTCATCTTCATGTCATTACATCCTACAAAATATGACGGAAGAACTCATTTTTACAAGTGAACACCATTATAACATGCCTGGAATATACCATCAAATTGCGGTCTCTGTTATCAGAGATTGATTTATTTCATCGTAGGAAAGTGCTTTGCATGTCATGCTATCAATGCTACTACTAGATAATCACTGTTTCTTCTATTTGATTAACAGCAGAATATTCTCAATGTTTTCTCATGTGTTTTCTAAGCATATTCCTATATTTTAATATATGTTCAGAAACTTCTCAATGCTAATGCTTGTGGAAATATAGATACAAAGATGTACAAGCATGTAAACTCTCTCTAAAGGAAACCTAAAGTAGCCCAGCATTTTAATTATTGTCACATCCAGTATTCTTCATTGTACACTCAATGGTGTACAATTGGTGTGGTGTTTTCAAGTAGCACGTTGTGATAGATCAGAAGGAAAGGACTTTGGGATAAAAGAATTTTAATTGGGATAACAAGAAATTTAGTATAGCTATAGCGCTAATGTTGTCTCCTGTAATTTTAACGCTAACACAGATATAGTGAGTTGCATTATTACATTGATATTTAGTACAATTTTTGTTACACATCAGCTTTTTTAGTGTCCCCCTGAGGAAGGGAAATTAAAAGACGGAAAAACGATATGTCCAGAAATATTTTTTAGAAACCTCATTTATTGATATGTTTTAGTTGCACTCAGAATCAAAATGAAATAATAGGTTAAAATTGAGGCCCTGGCAGGAAATAAAGTACAATGTGGATCTTTCTGAAGTAGGAAGAGGTTCTGAAACCTCATAGTATATCTCTCCAAGTAATGCGTGGTTAAATAAGTCACATTATTTTTGCTGATTATTTGTTAGGAGCGACAAGATAAAACTTCGCCCGTAATTATGAAAGTGTTAGGGCCGGTCCTGAGTATATGTGTAGGTAGCATATTATTGGCTAGTTATTATGTAAAACTTTAATTGATCGCTTATTATTTAGGAACCATTACTCTTGTGCCGGACGCAACTTAGGCCTTCAAATTGCTATGGCGAATTGCTAATAATGATTAAAAAAATACACTAAGCATTATGTTTATCAAAACATCAAATGCTGGAATTAGGAATAAAGTAAGATTGGTAATGACTACGCAAGTGCTTTGACCTTAATGGTCAGAAAATTTAAAGTAATTTTTTTGCTCTTGCGTGGCCATCGTCTACAGGGACTATTTGCATTCCGTTTCATACACAAACTTACCATTAAGTCTTTACTTCATATACTAAGCTGAACTTCAAATAAGACTGACTACAGCATAGCTTTTTCATCTGACGTGTATCCTCGGTTACGATATTTCTCATTTACTGTCTGACTCTTGTAAAGAAGATAACAGCACTCAAAAGAATATTATCTTGACTTCTCACTTCATCTCTAGGTCTGACAGATGCGATAAAATAAGAGAGATACACTGTCAAATATATAAGTACAAAAACTCGTTCTTTCAGCGCACAATATGTGAGCACAATTCAAATTGAGCTCTACTAAATACACTCCTATAATACACCATTGAGAAACACCATTTCATCTCTCAAAAACTTACATCTTTCCACGGCTGGTGACCTAACACCCCCTACCACACGCCCATACGGCGGCTCGCAGGGTATTACATAGATGCAGATGAAGAATAGGAAGTGACCTCTCGGTATTCGATCTAAACCCAACGATACTGAGCGGAAAATCGTGTTTCCAACGTTGAAGGCCAATGCCCCTGTCTACCTACGGTATTACCCAGCGGGCTTAGGGAGGCTTGGGGAGAATAGAGAAAATTATATTCCCGCATTGTATTCTTCTCATGCTTTTAATGAAAACGGCCGAGAAATACATGGACGATCGTAAACAAAAGGATTTTCATGACCATACGCTCAAACGAATCGCGATAAATAAATAAATAGTCCAGGGGCACGCATCTGGTTCCGAACTCGTAAAATTGAAGCCGCATCTTTTTTCTCCTTCTTTCCCCCTTGAAACCGCGAAAATAAAAGGACGCTGCGTTCTCCACGCCTGGCGCTAACAAAAGGACACGCGGCACTTATATATTCCCGAAAGAGAACGGAGCTTCGTGGGAAGGACCGAATCGGAGGAATTTTACGTCGCCAAACTTTTATTCAATAAGAGAAATTGCACGCGGCGGGACCCAAGCCTTTATCGCGGCGACACAATTTATTTACTCTTTCATTCCCCGGCGTAAAAAGGGGTAACAAAAAATGCAGGTATGTATATAGTGAGAGAGCGGTCTCCTGGTGTGGTACATGGGAAGGGGATGTGTATTTTTTTTACGACCACTCTAAGCGCACGGTTGTTTTGAATAAAAAAGACCGCGCCCAGTCCCTCTTTCTCCCCGAAGGAGAACCAGCCTTACCTTCCAGTTCTTCCTTCTACCTACTACCTTCTACCTACCTTCCGACCTTCCAGTCCGCGTACCGACCGTTCCCTGATCCCCGCACTTCTTCTACCCTCATTCCGTTGCTCCCGCATATATACCTACCCCTGGAAACACACTCTCCGCTCCCTCTTCCTACCGATCGAATACGCCGGCCTAAACATGCCTTCCTACCCTCATCCTCTGCCGGTCCTCGCGCTCCCGCGATTTCCTCCCGAAAAACAAATTCTCCTTTTCTCGGTCTCATCCCGACCACTCCGCCTTCCCGCGCCACTCCACTGTTGCCATCAGTGACGACAATCCCCATCCCTGCGGTCTCATGTAAACGTATTGACCCACATCGAGTTGCCAATTGGCTCCCCGCTCCGACCGAGGCCGTGTTGACATCACCCTCCCGGCATCCGAATCAATCCATATATTCGACATGGACCCGCGAGGGTGCCCTGGGGAGGGAGGATCGAAATTTTTCCTCCGCGGTCACGAGGAGCAAGAGGTAACAAAATTGGGCACGTTTCGATGTCGCAAAATGGGTAGGTATGTGGTGTACACTCAATGCCTGTGCCAATGTCAGCGTGCAAATTTGTTTCCGGAAAATCCTTCAAATTGATCTCGCCCGGTGCGCCGAAAATACACTTCAGATGTGAGACGCATTGTGATTATCGCTTCATAATGGTATGAAATTTGTTTCCTAACTTGAGGACGTTTGATAAAATGCGTTCAATTTTCCATGAGCATGGCCAGTTTCCTCTAACCACAGAGTAGTTCATCACGTGTGTGAGACTAATCAACGTTTTACACAGAATTTTGCTAGGTTGCAAGATAAACAAACTTCAAATAATGTGAAAAATTTGTGGAAAGAAACTGCTTTTTCAGCAATCATCTAACAATTATAAGCCAGATGCTTGATACCCTTACAGCACTCACCTCAAGACTTAGCTAGGTAACTGATATGATCAAGTTTGATTCCGGTAAACAAATTCTTTTCCTCAAATCGGTGTCATACTCTGCTTCAACTCACTGAAAATCTTTTTCTTTGCACGGTGGCTCGAAAAATTGGCATTGCCGTGATATAAAGTAGATATTTAGTCAAAAGCCATGATTCAATGAATATTCGCAGGAATCATATTGTATTTTTATACCCCATCGCAAATATTTTTAAAGGAAATGTATTGCCTTTGATTGTTCCAAATAATTTCAAAGAATGTGTGCAAAATAAGTATACGAGTAGGGACTCCCACTTTGAGTTATAGAGTTAACATGTGTACAAGCCTCACAGAAATCCCAGTTCAGCAGTAAATTTTCAATGATGCAGCCAATCCGGAGAGCGACCTTCAATTATTCTACCACAGCCTACTCCCTCAATGGCACACCCTCAATTGGGCGATCCCAATTTATTCTCCTTGTTCACCCCAAAATTCCACCCCGATCTCCTTAAATATCCAACCTCCTCTTCCCAAATTCCCTCTCCCTTTATTTCTACTCCTAACCCATTTTCGCTACTTCATTCCCGCGAGGCGCCCGACGGGAAATTTGCTACATATTTTTAGGGCTGTATTACACCCTATTTTCCCTACAGAGAATCTCAGCTGTTATTTGTCATAACTAAAGTATGTATACATTGAGGTGAGTAAATGCGTGGGCAGAAAAGTTTGAAGATTCCGGGACTAGTCAAGGTATTACCTTAAAGGAGTTACACACAAGAGCACGTCTGTGACAATTCCACTGAAGGCTGAGACTCGAACCTGGATCCTTCGGTAAGACGCTGAATGCCGTTAAACAGTTTTACACGATGGTTATGCCTGCACTGTAGTCAGTTCAAAAACCCAGAACCGAATTTGGGACTCGAAGGAATCGAATTTGGTGCCTCTGCGCTAGTTTTTACATATTGCTGATTTCACTTCGCGGTGGCCCTGTTCGGGCATTCGCTGAACTACAAATTGTAAATAGACTGCGCCAGTTGTTGCACAGTTACTGAGTTGTTTGCGAAAAAAATACTGAAAAATCTTTATAAAACTAGTTTGGAGGTCTCAAGTAAACATTTTTATGATTATAGTTCACGCAGCTCCTCTGTATATTCGTCATCTCCCTGAGGTAGCTCTCCTACGATTGGACGTTGGATCTAAAAATAGAATGGAAGATAAGTATCGTTCTTATTTCTCATTTCAGTACTAAAAATCAAGTTAGTTGTCCACGATTAAGTGCAATTATCCCCCTTACACGATACGATTTCACCGATGATGAGTTCAGCTCGATTTTCAGTGCTAAATTAAGTACCAAGTAAAGCGGCCCTTAGCCAACTGGGTTTCCTAGGGGATTTGCTCTTCCGTAGACAAGGACTCACTGATAGGATAGAAGATGTTCAAGACTCATTCATTGGCTGTTCAATCCGATAAAATCTGACTGCAGCCCTCCACCCTTCCCAATCTAAAGGCAGTTCCCTCACCACCTGGTATCTCTTCCTATGTATGTACTTTCCTTTTTATTCGATCCATGAACTTATTCCTGAGTCTTCATCTGGGGACTTTTCCCTCTATTTGACCTTCAATAATGTTCTTTACCAACCCGTTGTGTTTCAGAATGTGTCCAATCCACTTTGTTGTCCTTTTTTCTTTTTTCCATGGTGTTCAATATACTCATTTCCTCTTCTACTCTTCTTTGTACTTCATCATTTCTTAATTTGTCCGTCAACTTTATCTTCAGCATCCTCCTCTAGCTCCAGGTTTTGAAGGCTTTTAGTCTTTTCTGGTCAGCTTTACCAATGGCCCATGCTTCTGATACCAGGCTCCACACATCTACTTCTACATAATGCCCCGCGAGCCACCGCATGGGCATGCGGCAGGTGGTGTTAGGTCACCGGCAGTGTAAAGGTGTAAGTATTTTTGGAGATGAAATGGTGACATGTATTATAGGAGTGTATTTAGTGGAGCTTAATTTTTATTGTGGTCACTTATTTATCGCGGAAAGAACGATTTTTTGTATCTATCTGTTCGGCAGTGTATCTCTCTTATTTAGTCGCATCTGTAAGACCTTGAGATATAGTGAGGAGTCATGATAATATTCTATATGTCGCTCTGAAAAATATCAGTTCTGAATTTCTCAAGCAACCTAAGCCTAACGTGTAGCCTCCGAGTCTCTAGGGGCTCCAACCTTAAATCGTCTATAAGTTGTGAGACACTATATGTACGCTCGTAGCAGTTTTTAATGAAGCTCGCTGCTTTGCTTTGTATTTTATTAATGTTTTCGTTAAATCTATTTGACCAGGGTCCCAAAACCTCGCGGCGTATTCGAGATGTCGCCTAACCAGAGCAAAGTAATATTTCTCTTTGACTTTTTCATCCGAGAACCTTCCAATTATACATTTAACAAAACCTAGTTTTTTTAATGCTGCGCCAAATATGTTCTGTATGTGTAATCTAGGATAAGAGGCCTAAAATAAATTGGAGCCAGTACGCATAGAGCCACCGTTCACAAGATGCTCACTCTATTTGACAAATTTTGATACTAGGACAAGCGAAGGACTAGGGAGTTGCGAGGTTGGCCACGGACTAGTATACTAAAGAGGAGGGGACAAGCCTCGGGAAAATCGGAACTCAGTCCTTTTTGCCCCGCCACGACCACCGCCTGCCACCCCCTTCGGTTTATGTCGCCGCACCACCTCTAGCGTTCCATTCCCGCTCGGCCACTAGTCGGGAGGGAAACCTCTCAACTCTTTTGCGGACCCACTCGCTCCGAAAAACCGCATCGTCTCCTCTCCCAGGGGACGGGCTCATCAGTCTGTTTTATTACGGCAGACTCTTCCCTCCCCCTCCTCCTCCCCCCCTCACGCCCACCCCCTACTCCCTCCATCCCTCCTCACCACTCGTGCCTACCACTCGTTCCCGCGGGACATCCGTGTAATTTTTTTCCTCCTTCTCCCACCAGTCCAAAAACTTCCTTCCACCACCCCTCTGGCGCGGCTGAGTGGCAAGTGTAGAGTGTGACGGCTTGGCCCGAAAGCGAAAAAGGAGAAAAAATTGCGTTGGTTCAACGTGTCTCCTTTGCCGTATGGTCCTACCTAGTTGATGATTCCATAAAGATTAATCGAGGGCGTTTTGTCTCCGATTTCCGAGTTCTCGGCGCTGTCTCTGGCGACAAAAAAATGGTCTGGCGGCACGCAATGATTATCAGGCCCTTCATTATTTCGTTCAATGGTTAAATGGGTTGAAAAAGAGACAGACAAGTGTGATTAGTACAGATTTTGGTATGATTGACGGTTTGATAGGGATGAATTTTTTTCAAAAAGGACGTCTTCCCAGCTTAAGTTGTGCTATTCCAGGTAAAACTGTGGTCTACCTCTGACGAAGAAGCTAGGAAAACACCATTCCCAAAAAATAGTTTAGCTGTTGAAGTCTAGAAAGGAGTTCTCAGGAGAGACAGACAAGTGTGATTAGTACAGATTTTGGTATGATTGACGGTTTGATAGGGATGAATTTTTTTTAAAAAAGACGTCTTTCCAGCTTAAGTTGTGCTATTCCAGTTAAAACTGTGGTCTACCTCTGACGAAGAAGTTAGGAAAACACCATTCCCAAAAAATAGTTTGGCTGTTGAAGTCAAGAAATAAGATAGCTTTTTCAATAGTTTTGATTGTGTAAGCGTAAATTTGTACATGGTTGGATTTATAATTAGATCCTTCAATGACATCGATATACCTCGTATTATATTAAAACCTACGCTAAATTTTCATATTTGGTAAGTGCAACTTGGTTCATGAATCTACGCATTTTATTAGTGCATATCCCACAGTTTAATGATCAATTGAATAATAACTGGCTTCTTTGGAATGAATAGTAAAGTATATTACACTGCAAATCAGTTTCTGTATAATTATTCTGGAGATTACATTTAATTTAATCTCCCTAAAAAGGTTATCAATTCACACTGAAAATAGTTCCCCGAAACAAATTTTAGTGATAAATTATGTCATTTTTAACTCACCAAGATAGAAAATATATTCTTATTCAGTAATTTCTAAAGTACTCAAAATGCGACTCAATATATTCTTTTTAAATCGTTCTTTTTAAATACAAGGCTTCAAGAGCCTTTGTCTCCACCTTCACCGCCCACCCGTGCAACGCCACTTTTGTCTCACAAGAGGTCGCTTAAAATCGTAATAGACATTCGAAAATGAGCTCAAAGGCCGCCGTGAAGGCTGGAAAGGACGTCACAGTGCTCCTCCCTTTCAACCCCACCTGTTTTCCTCATTCACCCAACCCTGTTACCCTCTCTATTCCCAACCCCTCTCCAATCTTTGTCCTAAATTGCATGGCATGCCTCTGCTTCTCCCAAGTAGAGAGGTGTTTTATTGCCACAGTGCAAAAAGAAGGCGAGCTGTATTGAGACGATGCGCGTTACACTTCATATCTCTTTTCTTCGTCGAGGTCTTTCCTCCGGCATACGCCCGTCCAGCCATTTCCCAAGGTACCCTCCCGGCACTGCTTCCAAAGTCCTCTACCCCATTATGCTCGTACTATACCCGTAAGGGTCCCTCTCTTTCTTTTCCTAGCGTTAGGGCATCTAGCCGGAGTTCAGATAGGTCGCTACAGTGCGACAGGATGCCAAGGGTGAGCGGGAAAGGAGAGAGAGGAGGATGCTGGTTCACGCTTTACATTCACAGTGTCCTACTTCGCTGTCTCCATCGTACTCGTAAAAAAAATCCTTTGGCAGCCTTCCATTACGTCACTATGCAAACTATCGACATTCATCCCCTCTCTAGCACTGAGCAGAGAATGGTGACCCTAATATCAAGTTCCATTTGCGCATTTTTTATCTAGAATGCTGGCGTAATACTATGGGTGTAATTAGGTATTCTTACAAAGTTGGGAGCATAGAAAAAATTCCTACTCATCAACAGACCTTACCTGACCGGGTACAATTCATTAATCATTCTCGTATTTGATTATATGTTGTGAAGTCGGTCTATACATGGTTGGAGATCGTGGGAAGCTAGTGGCGGAGGCTGGGAGGAGGCAGAAGAGATGGTGGAGGACGTATTGAAAGGAGATGAAACACACTGGTTAAGCGTGGAAGAGGATAAGGGTAAGAACACTGGGTAACCGTGGAGGAGGATAGGTATTCTGGGCGAAATAAGATGAGGAAGAGGAAATTTGGATTTTAATAGGGGTCTAATGGCGCTTTGCAATATTTGACGTGCTTTTGGACTGCCATACATTTACTTCACTGTCTGAAGGATATGTTTAAATGCACCTACTTGTATTACGTACTCTAAATCATCCCTCATTAAGTGAATAATATGTCGTAGAGTGCACTATTATCAAACTGCCGCTCCGTGTTATCACCTCAAGGGTACGTTAGAATACATACTCGCCGAAAATTGAAGTAAGTTTCTATGGGAAATAGTATTAGCATTGAGAAATACTTTTAGTAGTGCAGATAAGTAATACACTGCATGTTTACTTTACCTGCTGATAAAAATCTGAATGGCATTCGAGATAGCCAGAATAGATAGCTGGAAGATGTAATAATGTAAGGAGGATGAGTTGATCAAGAAGTTGATAGAGGGAAGAATGTGGGGAAAGCAGAGAAGAGGAAGAAAGAGAATAGGTTTAATGGAAAGGATGAAGATGGGCAGATCATATGCTGAGGCGAAAAAATAAATACTAGAGAGAGGTAGGCCCCTGAGAGTAAAAAACTGGGTGGAGATTCTCTGGCATTCTAAGAACCCTACCTTTACCGGTTGAATACCAAAAAAATTGAAGTCGGTTATCTTAAATAATATGTATAAGACACTCTAGGGCTCAGGTTGTTGTGCTTTAATGCGCAATATTTTCAGGTATTATTTCAGGTATCACCTTAAGATTTGATTATATTGTTTATTTCAGTTATAGGACACATTTCTCTGAAAGTAGACAGAATAATAATCTATACACATTGGAGTCATTGTATGGTGGAGAACCACCTTCACAATACAGCTGGAAATGTATTCAGCGGTTCAACGTTTGTGGTAGAAGGTAGTCATTGCCACAATAATGAGATGTAAATTAGCAAAGAAGAGTTCGCACAACTCGGGAAGTGTACTCTCATACAGATACGAATCGACTCATGTTTCGGGTGATTTTCAAAAGCAGTGATCATATAAAGAGAGCGTCGTTGGAAGGAGAGAAATCCAAGGATCGATTTGCAGGGTATAGTTCACAGTAAAAGGTTGTTTATTATATGCCTATCTGTGGAACACAAAATATGGGGCACTTGCAGAGAGAACTGGCGATACGTAGGAATAAACGGCGAGGCTGTGGCAATAAACAATGCAAAGGATTTCCCACTTGGATAAGGCCATGCACTTCAAAGGTGTCTGGCTCGCATGGATGAATTTACGGGCGGGAGTAAACCCTGAGGGGGGCTGTGGGGCAGGGGGGGGAGGGGTAGGTTAGTGAAGGGGACCTCCATAGGAGCCGACGCCAGAAAGATGCTTTCGCGGAGTACTCACGAGGCGATCAATTTGAGAACGAGGGGATCTCGAGGTTCCACTCGGAGCCTTGCGAGGGATATGAAGTCATCAAAGGGTTTTATGAAGGCATTATCAAGCCTTACTGCTTGCATGCTTTACTCATTTACATCCCAGAAAGACAGTGCATAAAATGCAAGACTAAATGACTTGGAGCTTAGAGCTGGAGATCAACATGTTGGATATTACGACGGCGCCTTTGCTTCATGGCTGAGGAATTTTAGGACCATCCCTCGATTGACATCGCGTGTATTTTTTAAGACTCAATCATGGACTCACATAATTTGAAATAGGGATGGGGTGTATGGATGGTTGGCGTTATGTGCTGAAGCTTGAATGTGTTTCCTGCCATGCATTTGAGATTCAGAGGTTCATGTTATCTCCCAGAATTTTGTGTTCAATACCATGGAAGTTTTCGAGTGTGAGGGAGTGAAAACCTGTTGTTTGAACGATGCAAAGACTCCAATAAAGTCATTGCTCCTAGAGTGACTAAGGTTAATAAATGTAAACATTTTAGTCCAATTTAGGCCTTATTTGCGATAGGATTAATGAACGGTGTAAAGACTCCAATAAAGTCATTGCTCCTAGAGTGACTAAGGTTAATAAATGCAAACATTTTTAGTTCAATTTAGGCCTTATTTGCGATAGGACTAATGAATTATTAAAATAATGATTATGCTATAATTTTCTTCTTATAGGTAGAGGAAAATATGCCTATTCTACGAGAATTAAATATCGTAAAATTAAGTAATTTTCAGTTAACTTAGTTAAAATTAGCTGTTATAGAGCGTTGTGCTATCACCAAAATATCCTAACCAGGAGCGGAAAGACGACAGTGTTTTTAAGTCAGGTGATCCGGAGAATCAGGAACAAACATTGCCTGTGTTAACCTGAGTTGGAGACATCCCGACTAAAGTTTAGAACCCGCTTTAGCGCCGAGTCGCTTCCCATACACCTGCGACATGAGTAGAGATGATTTAAGGGAGCCTGTTTAGGCATTAGCATACTAGACTTTGACTGCGTAATAGTGAGACATGCAGACAGCTCTCATTAAAGTTTCATTGCAGATGATCATACGATCTTGGAGTCCAATTACTGAATAAAATCTCATAGCGATGTTTCATCCAGCCTTGTATTTTATGAAGAACGACATTGATTTAATGATCGATTGAATAGTCAGTTTTCAGGATTAACGTGCTATAATTTTTACTTGAATTTAAGAGTTTTCTGCAAATTTAAAGAAATCCTTTTGGTATTCTAGCTTTTTGGCGTCATCTCAACCATAAAGTTTAATCTTTACTACTCGATACCTAATCTTTACTACTGGATATCCACTTGACTCCCTATTGCAAGTTTCTCAAAATTTACGCACTGTGTGAATGTACTTTTTATCCGACAAGGAGAATAACATTTTTTCCTACCCTTTCAACGTTGTTTTAGCCCAGGCTAATAAAAATTGCAAATTTCGTTAGTATTTTTCACATTTAAGGATATTTTACTTCAACACCGATTAATGTTAAATGTTCAACTATTTATTCCAACAACTTCATTCATTCCTTCCATTCTCACAGTCATAGAATATTAAAGTTTTAATATCCATCGAATACGTAAAATTATCGAAAAAATCGATAATCTCAATCGTTTTCAGAGAAAATTGGATCATAAAAGGCACGAAACGTTCATTTTGTGAATCCTATGATACCGGTATGAAGGGTGCGGTTGAACTTTTTCACAACCAAGATCAAATGCTGATATCTTAAAATACTTATTTTGAGATTTAACAGCACGATGAATTGATAAAATTGTCTAAGTCATATAGAAAGGTAATAAACCCACTTTTCTCTCTCGCAATGTACAAGATCGCACACCGTAATCACCCAGAGTGAAGCTCACCTTGATACATTCTCTTTCCTTTTCTTGTTCATTCTAATTCCCCCATGTCTTTATCATTCATGGTAATCTAACACATACTGTCACCACGCCTTGGTGAGCCTTATAAGGTAATATTTGGACTCATACGGTGTCAATTGCTGGAAGTATTTTCCAAAAGTTGGAATATCCTGCGTGAATGGTTGAAAATGAAAGACTAGTGCAACAATTAGTGAGTAAAAAGGCCAACTACAAACATTAAGAGAGTATGAAAATATTATCTGTTTGCCTAGAAATGGAACTTATGTAAATTAATTCGCCTTTTTGCGTTTTCCACATAAATTCAATCAAAACCTTGAAAGAACGAATTTTTTTATTGTAGGTGGTGCATGTATTGCCACCGAACATATTACTGTCTGTGCACTGTGCAAATTTTATTTCACGAAACTGCTTGCATTAAGTCTCGTTGAAACACTATGCTCATCAGAGTTCCTGTGAAGGATTCATTTGAGCACTACTAGTCTGATTGGTCAAATATAAAAAAACGACGTCGAGGGATATTTGCCTGATTCCCAGGACAGATGGACCATAAATAGCCATTAAGTTGCTCTCCCACATCTCTTTTTAGCGTAAATCTCTGCTGAAGTTGCACTTGCGATATCTCTTCATGTGATCGACGATGGAATTTCGGACTAATTACACGGGCTCTCCTTCTGCAATTATTCCAGAAAATACTGCAGGGCTGATTTAAGGTTGAGGACAGAGCACTGGGACATCAATAGGACACAGGTTCAAATCCCGGAGGTTACGGCGAAATGCTACTTCATTCCGGTCATGGGGCAACTCGAATAAGCTGCAAGCATATGCGAAACCGCACCAAAAAATTTGGTTCGCGGAATAAACTAAACCAAACTGAAAGCTGTGCGCTCACTGAAAGGCTGTTTTAAGCCGAGAGGAGAGTGAGATGCATACACAAGCGTCTGTAGATTGGACCAGTTTAGGAGCCGCTAGAAACTCGTAAGGTTATGGTAAAATTCTTTCTGCAGTGACATGAAAGGTCTTCAGGTCATTTCATTTTTACATCAGAGTTTTATTTTTACATTTTTTATTTCCTTCAATTACTTTTCTTATAAATGTTTTGTATTTCCAAATGATCAAAGGTTTTTGCATGCATGGATTATGGCAATCTGGAGGCAAAATTTCCTTCTAACCAAGCATTCTCGCCTTTGCTCCCAGCACTTTACTGCCGATTCTTTCAATAACTCTCCATGGTGTAGCAGAAAGGTGTAGAAATCAGGAGTATTCCCATCAGTAATCGATTTTCCTAAAAAAATCAAGTCTTCTCGTGAAAATAAGGAAGCGGTGGGGATGGGCGTTAAGAGTCCGAAGTGCGTTGAACAAAACGGTACTATTTCAAAATCAGCTCTGGGATGCAGGCTATATTTCAATAGGAGTGCGCCCAAGGATTTACTTTGTTTACTTGACTCTGAAATTTTTATTTATATATGCGGAGTTTTTGCTCGGGGGTTCTTTGACCTTGTGCATAGTCCCACCGTAATTGATATAAAAACCAAAGTCCTTTCACGGGTCATTAATTATTTTTCGTTACGGTTATATTGATTCACCAATGCTTACTTTAATTTCCCTCTCATCCATTCTGAAAATAATTTAAATACTACATGTTTTTATAGCAGTTTAAAAAACTTTTATTGATTTCTCTGTGCTATTAAATTGTTAACTCATGAGATGTTGCTCTAACTCGGCATGTGTTTCATTATTCTAACTCGTCAAGTAAGTTCTTCTGCAGTAATGACTAAGTATGTTGTCATCATAACATGTCCTGCGCAATAGGTAACGTTTCTAATAGTTAAATATGAATAAATTATTTGAAATTATCATCTCATTGGGCGTTTAAATGTAGCTTTTGTCTTTTACGAGCCCGCTACTTCATTTGTCATTGCTCATTTTATTAATTTTCATCACGTTATGCTACGGAATTTAAATGATGCTGTAATGTTTGTTCAAAATGTGAATATTTCACCCTATTCCCATCTTAAATTACAGACAGCTGTGAGAAAAATTATTAAACAGTACAATTTCGTCGAATAAATTTTGTTTCAAAGACAAAGTTAATTTTTACCGTTATGGTACGGCCATGTGCATCCTCATTAAAAAAATGAATAATCAACCTCTAGTTGCATCATTGCCATCAGAAATGACAATCATTCTCAGTAAGAAATTAAATATTCATTTAGAATTGCAAATTTTCGTCAACAACCTTAGATTGGAGAGTTATTTCTATTAAAAACATACAATTTTAACATGTGTTCTTTACGGATTATCGTCTTGACTCGCCTTTTCTGACGTCATACAACTGAGGGTTTCTCTGTAGACATTTTTCCTCGTCCATGACGTATCTAATCTATGCATGATCTAAGGTCCCACCGCACTCGCAGGGCGTGCGGTATGTTCTAGCTGATGTGAAGCTCAGTTAGTTCTTTCACGATGACAAGGATCCGTGAACCTTTTTTGGTCATTGTATAGTTTTCAGTGTGTGCCGTCTTAAAATACTAGATAACTTGTGTGGTCATCATTGGTTGTTTAATCCTAAGATTGGTCGACTGCAGCCCTCCACCCTTCCCAAATCTAACTTGTTCCTGGGTCTTCCTCTGGGGACTATTCCCTCTATTTTACCTTCCATTCCTCACAAACCATTGTGTCTCAGGGAATTGTCCAATCCATCCTGTTCTTTTTTTCTATGGCGTTCCATATGGTTCACTCCTCTTCTATTCTTCTGTACACTTCTTCGGTACTTACTTTTTCCGTCTATATTATATTCAACATCCTGTTCCAGTTCCACATTTTGAAGGCTTCTAGCCTTTTCTGGTCAGCATTTCCAATGGTCCATTCTTCTGATCCATAGAGTGCCACTCTCCGCACGAATGTTTTCACATGCTGTTTCCTGTTTTGTTGCCCTATATTATATGAATAGCAGTTGTCATCTTCCGATGAACGCCTTCTTAGCTTGGACTATTCTCCGCTTGTGGTATAGTTGATATATTAGGAAGGCAGGCCCTGGCGATAGTTTGTTGCTTGTGGCCGCCGCATTAATGAGGAGTTTTTGCTATATACGTAACCACCATCATCCTCGCTCTCAATTTTATATTCCTGATAACACTCACTGAGTCTGCCCTCGAAGATTTGCTAGAGTTTAACAATATTATCCGATGTAAAACCCAGAAAATCTTTGCTCGAGTAAATGACTTGTCTCCGATAAACCTGAGTTCGCTTCATCTGTCTAAATGTGTCAATGGAATATCTAAAAGACTTTTCTTCCCTTATTTTTTTCCTCCCATTTCCAATAAAATACCTGACAATTGCCAAATACACTCCGTACCTTGGTAGCGCTTGATGAAATCCAAAATGTGTCACGGAATTCAACCCAAATGCTGCGCAACGACCTACTTCATAGCAGTAGTAGCCTGATCTAGATGTAGATGAGGAATCGGCAGCGTTGCCATCAAATTGCGACCCTCCCGCTACTCACAGGGCCTTTTCCACGCGAGCGCAGTTCACTAGGCGACTATTTCACCGGACTCCGCTTTCCTTCGAGCACGGCCTGTTGGAATGACGGCACGGCGGGGAGTGGAGTATGTGACCCGCCTCGAAGCCTTGGTTGCTGCCGCTGCACACGTGCGCAGCATTAATTACGAGCGAGCCCGAGACGGCGGAAGAATTGATCAAAGCCGAACTCGGGGCGTGTTGCGTCCGCAGAGCGTCACCTGAGATGGCCACCTGCGGTTCCCTGCTCCTCTTCCCACCCCAACTCCCTCCCCACCCTTCGGGTCGCAGGAGGGTAGCACAACCACATGAATATCCACACTGAGAACCGACTAGCGACCCTTCGGGAGTTGACGAGCGGCAACCTACCCTTTCCCAAGGGGTTCGGATCCCGGTGCCGAGGCGAGTGTATCGGGGGAATGAGCAGAATGGAGAACTATTGGACATGGGAACGAACCATCCCAATCCCTCCCCTCCCTCCGTTGGTAAGGGGAGCAGGCGGGAAATACTTGTGCAAATTAACAAATGGGGACAGTCAGGTTTAATGTTCTGAGCATCTTGGTGTGTCAGTGTGTGTTATAATTCAAAAACTCATTTTTCTATGATCGATTAGGCCAACAATGGTATGCTTTTTTGATGCAATGGACCATTTTTCACTTGCATATATGTAATGGATTTAAATGTTTGGAATTTTAGCCGCGGCTACGGGTTACCTAAATTTCCACATTTAGTTAACCCAGTCCTTGGCGCTACTTAAAAAAAAATCTTTTAGTTGAATCGTAAATGGCCGTTGCTAATGGTTGTTAACATGAGAAAGTGTGTAATTACATGCCGCGTATGGTACTACATTTTTATCCACTGCATTATGAATTCTGGTAAGTAAAACCGGTAAGACGTGTTTATTTAAATTATCTCGACTGTATTTACATTTGAACTGCCGTCTTTCATCTATAGGCGGTGCCACAATCCAAAAAGTTGTTTATTTACGGAATTCTAGACAACAGTTTTTGGCAACGAGTCAACAATCCATAATGTATATTTATGACTTTTTACTTTATTTTTACGCTGAATCTGAATCTTTTCACAAAAATTGGCTGCAACGTCAGGATTTTGAAATATTCTAACTTCAAATGGTCAAAATGGCCAATTTTAGTTCTTTATGAGCTTGAATATCTCAGATAACAAAGGTGATAGAGTATGGGCGATGGGATAAAGGCGATTGAATCCAGCAAACGGATTCGAGGTCTGCGTAAAAAT
The DNA here is from genome assembly GCA_963169105.1 of Ceriagrion tenellum. Lineage (NCBI taxonomy): Eukaryota > Metazoa > Arthropoda > Insecta > Odonata > Coenagrionidae > Ceriagrion > Ceriagrion tenellum. Next base: position 74,389,293 of record OY720641.1, on the reverse strand, counting down.
ATATATAGAATACAACTGTGACGCCTAGAAAAGCTATTTTTTTCCATAACCTGAATATTTTATTCCAAATTTGTGCACTCAAAATTAGAGTAATGTTTAATTATAATAAAGGTGTTGATAGAAGCCAGGTTAATACAGATTATGGTAACAATAGTGTTCCTTGGTTTCATAGATGTTGTCTACGTATTTTTAAAATCAGATTTCGAATCCGTTTGCAGAATCGTTCTATCACCTTTGGTTTCTGAGATATTCAATGCTCAAAAAGAACCAAAAAATGCCATTTCGACCCTTTAAGGTTAAACTAATACAAAATTCTGACGTTAATGCCAATTTTTGTGAATAGATTCGAATTTAGCGCGCCAAATTAAGTCAGAAAGGATTCTTTGCATCAGAAAATCACTTGAGACCCAAGAATTTGTTGGCCTGTGTTATTGATCTTGTGCCACAGATTGGCATTAATAATATTGCTCCTACTAGGGCCTGATTCTATCTCGCTCCTCATTTTTTACTGCGTCAGATAGCTATATGTCTTACTCACTATACTCATCGATATCCACGAAACGTTTTTTTTCTCTAATAGTATTAAATAACAACAAATTGCAATGCAGTGCCAATTGCATTTTATTAAGAAATTGCCATTGTACTTGAAAGTGTTACTGCATGATGGTTAATTAACTTCTAGAGATACAATAATATCTTGGGGATATACCCAACCTCCACAGTTGAGGGAAAATATTATTTCATCTTTGGGGTTGCGTTGAACTCCGGCGTCAGTGGATGAAATTATTCATTCACTGACGCTGGATTCACTCAGATACATATGATCTTCGCAGGAAATGGCTAGAAAAAACTAAATACCTTGTGCAATTTTTCTCCATATCAGTACTTTTTCAGTTCAACATTATAATCTGCGCGTCGCATGTTTAAGAGCACGTTAAACTGCTTCCGAGTATGTTTTTTTTGCAAATTAAAATATTTGAACCCCTCAACCAAATGAATTTTTTTTCTTATTCAATTACATTAATGATCCGCTTGAATATTTAATCGGAGATGCAACTCTGACGCCCATCTTCGCTCCAAAACCTTCAATAAGCGTACGAAACGCTTAAAACATATTAATGGGACTTTGGCTTATAGTAATCTATGAAGAAAAACGAAAAGATCAGCTCATTGAATAATTGTATGCTATTGATGCAAGTGGTTTGAGAGCAAAAAAGTTACTGTGCATCATGATTTTATCCAATCACTGAAATTACCAAAATGCATATTTGCATTGATTAAGGGCTCAAGATTATTCCAATATTGTGAGGTTTGAAAAATAGTTTTTGTCAATTTGGTTTTAGTTTAGCTTAAATCGTATTATGCGACTTGACATTCCATCAGGTATTTTAAAGTTACCAAAAAAAGAACTCTATATTCCTTCTAATTTAAATATTAACGTTAGTAGGCCCCATCAAGAATGTAGACTTTCGCAGCTGTTCATTGATGCTGGTTTTGCTTTCGAGTTTAATGGTATTACAGCATTTTTTGCTCGACGTTTCCTTCGCGTTGCATGGGGCGTCTGTAGGAGTGAATCCATAGTTGTTATAATTATTGCCACGTAAAATATAGGTGTTGCAAAGGTTTGGCTCTACTCTTTTGTTATCGACTGTGGCGACTGTTAAGGTTGCTATTGTTTTGCAACCGGTTTCTTCCTTCATCTTCAAATACTATGATTACCACCGTCGAAATCTTATATATTAATTCGGTTATGACTGAAAATAACGGGTTATGTGCTCATCAATCGGCAAAGGAAATAACGAGAGAACACAAGGATGGGTTTCAAATAAATACGACCTATTACGGACAGTTAGAACACCAAATATTTCAAAATTCATTTCTAGTGGCTAAGGATAAAATGCTTCATAAAGCACGGCCTTACATTAACATTTTTTGTGAAGCCGTGTTTGACATTATGTTTCTTTTCCCTTAGTTTCATACGATAAATTAACAGATATTGGTTGTTTGCCACTACTTCATGCATTTTATAACATATTTATCTCCAGTAGGCCACAATATTATATTTATATTGGTGAATGTGCTTTGCCACGTTTTCACCTCTGAACTTGGAAAATTGGTTCGAATTACTTAAAAACCAATGCACTAATTCTTTGTCAAGAAAAAATCACGATGCGTGCGCGAGATTAGTGGTGCAAAAGTTAAAACTAAATTAAATTAAATAAAAAAATTAAAAACGGTTGTGAAGAGATGGAGCCCCTCTGCTACATTTAACTCGAATCACATTCGAGGAAAGAAGGTCACTGCCTTGAGATTATGTGTTAGCCGCGACAAAAACAATACAGGTAATTTTTTACATGCATCCCACGAGATTTGAATATGCATTCTTAACGCGCTGTGCATATCCTCCATTTCTGACTGGCATTTTCATAAATAAAGCTGGATGTACTTATAAAAATTTTCAAAACTCAGACTTAAAGGTCATTCGTTACCTACGTGCTCCCCGAAGCAATTAGCAGGAAAATGAAGAACTTCTGAGCTTAAAAACTAACTGGTAAAATTGAGTAGGACATAAAAACTGGTAGAATAACTGGTAGAGGACTTTACTGGCATATTTAGGGTGTTCTGTCCTCACTTTTGCACCAGAATTAATCAGATATTCTTACCGTAACGATTCTCCCCATGAAATGAATAAATACGTTTTGACAATCTTTCCGTTTGCGGTGAATATCATTTGTTCCTGTCAAAGTGTCATGGAATGAGGAATTATTTTCAGTGGATCTAAATATTTTCTTTTTGCTCAGATGAGAGATATTTGATTTTATGCAACACGATCATCAATTGTGGATAATTATAGCCTTGCAAGGTTATAGATAAAATACACAGTAAAGCAGCAACGACTCAACACAATAAAGATGTATTGGATAAATTTCCAGACGTGACAATGAAACGTCAATTCTCTGAGTACCTTCTCTACATTGTGAATTACAACATTTATACCCTCAATTTGATCGATTATTACGATTATCTTTAACATATCGTAAAATGTTAAAATATGATAATAATAATTTAATAATCACGTCTTTATCCAGATGCTAATAGAATGCGAAGATTACATGCCAGTTTATGGTTATTAGGAAACGCCGTACCAGTGAAATTTCAGGCCAACGCGCCAAATATGATTTTACCTCCTTACACATACCTATATAAACCAGATCTGTCATCAAAAAAAAAATATATATATATATATACATATATATATATCTCTCTTTTCATATAAATAAAAGTTAAGATTATTTGTTTCCGCACACAATTAACGTCTACAGCATAATCGGAGTAGAGCACTTATCCGTTAAAACGTAACGATTTTCGTATTTTCCTCTCCCAAATCCTTTCTTTTGATTATTTCTTCGTTAGCTGGTACCTTATAACACACCCTGTTGCACGCCAGGTGATTGTAGTGGTGGTGCGTAAGCTTAGAATTATTCATTACGACCTGCTTATATTCCCAAACAAGGGTGAAGTGGAGGGGAGAGAAAATAAATTTTTAATATAACAAGAAAAGTTTCTCTGTCTGTATGTATGTTAATTTCCTTCTTATAGGTAAATACACATACGTATAGTAAAAAAAAATTGGCTTTCAGTCTTTTCCTTAGCATAGTTTAACATAAAATACTGCGTATTTGCAGTCGAGATGAACGCTAAGTAAAATTAAGCATAAAAAATATTCTAATTCTTGCAGACAAATTTTGTCTTCACCACACATTCGTGAACTTTGAAAGAAAGAGCCGTGAAACTTAGGAGATGATGTTCGTTAAATTGCTGTAAATCACGCGTTTTCGCTTAACCGTCCTCCGGACGACCGACCGTATCGTTGAAGCTTCGGCTCATGAGAATATATAGAGAATTAAAAGGCCCGCAGTGAATAAATTGGGGAAGTTGAGTGACTTTAATTATATGAGAAGCATTTATATGAATAGGACGCTTCTTTGATGGAGGAAAAGAATTTTTTTAGATGATATACATATTTTCAAAAGATAAGTTTGACGGTGGAATTCTGTAGGTTTTGAATATCCTGCATGGAATTGCAGATGACTCGGAATTGTACATTTATGACTTAAAATGATGCCTTACTGAGCCATAAGAAATTCATGTCATCAGGTTTTCGGCACACCTACGAATTGTGGGAAATTCTATTTTGAGGGTTCTATCCGTACAGGGGGTTCAAATATTTGAGAAGCTGTTTGAGCCCTAGGGAATTTTATATTTTTCCTTGCTGAATCGTTATGGTCAACGAACCACAAATTAACAAACTATTGTAGCGTCGGATTATGTCCACTCGACAAAACAACACATCTTTTCCAATTTTTATTTTCCAATCTTCAATCTTTTACTGAGCAGCTCCTTTCAGCTTCCCGTCTATTTCATTCCCCAAAATACAACAATTCCCTCTTTTCTTTATACACAAATCTCTTCACAGCCTCAAACATTTCAACAGTCAAGCATACATTTTCATGCTAAAATAAATTAAAATATTTAAACTTAATACAGCAAATTAAATAAAATCAAAATATAAACAATAATAAAAAATTGATCCGACGTTACATTAAAAATACCTGCGCAATAGTAAATATATTTATAAGAAACTTTTATGTATCTTTATACAATTTTGATCTAAGTCCATCATGCTTGACTCTGGATGCTTAACTGCATGCTTAACTGACTACATCTAATGAACTCTAATTATAACAGTATTCACATTATGAATTTCTATCAAAGGTGTTATTTTGATTTTTGACATAGCTATCTTCTAAAATAATTACAGGAATCTCCATATCCATTAGCTTTGCCATAAAAATATTTCCGTGAAATGTCAATTTGTTTCAGTGAACACGTCAAGAGCCTGTTGTTTCCATCCAACGAACTCAAAATGAATTAACTTCATCGAGAACTCATAATTAACCTTATCCAAGCTTATCCATATCAATGCCCACGGTTATTAATTCATCATTTTAGGAAATATCCGCCGGCTTTGATACTCGGCCATTAAATCTGACGCTAAAAGAGAATGATCTACTTCATTTTCATGAGTACTTTTCCGGGCATCAAAGGCATGCCTGGAAATGAACAGGAAGCCCATGTGATGAAAATATAAAATATGTAAATTAATATGCTTAAAAATAAACTGTAATTCTTTAAAATTTTATTTAAATAATGGTAGTTCCATGAAAATTAATTAATATTAGATGAAATTGGAAATTAGTCATTTTGACTCCAGTTCGAATATCCTTAATACAATAGCCACGATTCAAACGCCCAAATTCAGCCCAAATGCCCAAAAATAGCCCAAATTCAAATTACAATTTACAAATTCTATGATTAGCATTTGTGAGAAAATAGAAAATGCGATCAATGTTTTAAGTTTTGTCAAGCACATAATTCACGAGAAACTAACTGGACATTTGGTAATATGAAGTCCCGTTATAAGTCGCAATGTATCAAAATTAGAGAGCACATCTTCGTCAAGAACTAATGAAAGAAGATATATTAATCAGTTATTAGTAAGCGGGAAGCATAGTCGTAAACATAGAGATAACGGTGCTCGAATAGAAGCTAATATTCATCACAAATATTTTTATTATTGAAGGTTGCATAGGACATTTGAGAATAGACAAATTATGATCATCTCTTATTGTTTTCAAAGTGTAGGCCCAACCACCTGATAACTTTCTCCCTTCAACCAGCCAAACCGCCAATCCGATTTGTTCTAATAATAGACCTATTTTCTTTCTAATCATTCCCCACTTTCTCAACATTCTCTTCTCCATTACGGCTCAACGCCTCCCCTCCCTCCATACAATGCCCATCCACTCCAAACGAATATCCACAGATTATAGTAATTGCCAAACGCAAACACGGAAGAACTAGTTCTTTGCCTGGAGCATTTAAATCCCTTCTGAGATAAATTTTGTGGGCAACGAGTGAACTCGGGCGCGGCCATAATTGGATCGCCATAGTATGATAATTAGTGTGGGGCCCCAGAGCATATATAACCACGTCGGCGTACCTAACTTCTGTCGTTCATATCTGATCTCGGCATCCTTTAAAGAGGTTTGTCTCCTCGCAGATCTCTTCCTCCGCGTAACTTTAACATCTCCTAAAACTTCTGGACCGAATCCTGACCCTAACTCCATCATCTCTTACCCAGCTTTCGCTCTCGTAATTCCCCTAATCTGCCGCCAGGTGCGTCCTCGCCGGATAAACCCTGGTATTCGGAGCAGTTGTGGTCAGGGTGAGTAAGAGGCTTGGAAATACCCTTGCATTTACTCGGCACACACTCATTAGGCATGAAAGAGGCATCTGAAGCGATTCGGGGTAAATACGGATAATCAACTCCCCGAACAAACTGTTATATTAGGAAAGGTGGGACACTTAATTGCTTTTTTGCGATTAATAGTAACTTTATTAAAAAGTTAATACATATTTGATGATGCAAAAACAAGTGACGTCTATCCGAGTCGGTGACAATTATAGCAAAAAACTGTAGTCATACTAGTCGAATGAACTATAATCTGTATCTATCTGTATCTGTATCCTTACGTATGAGGTGAGTAATCATGATAGAGTTTTTCTCACGTAATAAACTCTTGTAAAACTAAATAATTTACGGTATAAACAATGAAAAAAGTGAGGTTTTAAGCACAGAGTATTTCGACAGCATTTGTAATTTAGAAAATAAGCATAGATAAAGCTTCCAAAACACTACATTTGACTTTATATCTGTGCATAAATATTCAAATACCAGACTTATATGAATAAAGAGAACGTTTGAGATTAATTGTTTACAGGCGGCAGTTACAATATCCTCCCCCATACTAAGGCATAAAATTCTTTTATTTTTTTTTATTTTTTTTAATATTATTTATATTTAAAAATAATTACTATGCCTTAATTGAAGTTCCAGTGGCGAAGCCAAAACAATTCTTTACTAGTTACTAGCTATGTGCCTACATTACTATTACGTTACTAGCTATGTGCCCACTATGTGCTTACTTTAGACTTTCCTTGCACGCTTATACGTTACATTAGTTACTGCATCCATTTTAAGGGCCAAATAATTCATTTATGTCTTCAAAAAGGAACATCATTTTTATGATATGGTTTATGGGAGGGATAGTAATTATAATTTCATATTTAGCAGTAAAGTAACAATGTCATTCAACGTAAGTAGCCTCAGCCTCTGACCCAAATGCACAAAGAAGAGCGTAATGGTCGTTGCATTAGACAAAAAGCCATTAAGTGCGACTAAAAGCACTTCGGCAGATGGGAAAGTCATTAGCTTCCTCTTTTCCGTTTTGCAATTTCTACTTTTCCTCAGCGCAAAAGGGGATGTAAATATTCATGAAGTTAGACGTGTTTTTGGGCGAAACGGCCAAGCCACTACTCCCCTCGAAATTGAGTTATGTCATCTTTAATGGTGACGGACGTCGGTAGACAGGAGACCAGGAGAAGAGAAAAGGCTGTTTTTTTGTTCGCACTGCAGTTCGAAATGTGTTAGGAAGAAAGAAGGGAACAGAGAACGTAACCCTTGTAACATATTTGTGGATCACCAAATTAATCATTAGAAAGTACTAAAGAAGATTTTAACGCAAAGGCACTCTACATTATCGAAAGTCTGCCGCAGTTCAGAAGAGCCGCAGGAGTTAATTTGATTGAGCAGATGAGTCTTTCATTTATTTTATCACTTCGTACTTCCACGTAAAGAGAGCGCAAGTTGATGAAATTGCCTTTCACATTTATAGTTCTTGGAAGATTCGGTATACAGTGTATTTTTGTGAGTACGAAAGAGTCATTTTAGATTATTTAATGTAACTTGAGGCTCCACTTCGGGAACATATCTTATGTTTAAGGTGGACAATTACTGCTTTTACACTTTATTTAATTACAGAGTTAGGTTTCAAGACTTGTTACTGCCACCACCAAGATTTTGTTCATTTAATTAGCACATCAAATTCATTATCGACAATGTACTCTCAGTGGATAGTTGTGGCCGGGGAAAAATTCAGGATTTTTTCATGAAAAACATTTTTTTACATCCAAATCATCAGACATATTTCACAGTACTGTGGCGAGGAGTTACATTGCTAAAGAGTTAGAATGGTGGCTAGAATACTGGCCTCCGCTCCCGAGGGTCCGAGTTTCAATTATGAATCCATACAAAGATCGGAATTTTTTATTTAGTACGCCATCTCTAATTAATTTCTGAGTGGAGAGTACTTCAAATAACCTCTCATCCACCAGAAGAGCAGTTAAAACTCTGGGACGTCCGACACCTACGTTGATGTGGCGAAAGCGTTAATTGTGAGGTATTAAGAGCGTACTCTGATAATGTTTGAAGTATGCAGAAATAAATTTCTACTGCCACGTATTATTCTTGTCCATTTATTTTTGGGGTGGAACCCACCGTACTTGCATTTATGAAAATGATTTATATAAACGTATTTTAATTTATATTCTTTGTATATTAAGATGAGATCAATTAACAAGAATATTTAATTAAAGATTTTCATTTATCTTCTGCTGAGAATTTGGAGAAGTCATGGGAATAAAACGTTCATTCAATTGAAGCGGTGTTTCCCAAGCTTTTTTTTATTCACTCAACTTGGTTCCATCCAACGCCCTTCAACCGTGAGCTCCAAAAAGATAGACTTCCAGACCAAATCACGAGAGTTATAAAAATTAATTTAAATGAATTAAATAAATGTTTGTTTTAAATCCAAAAGATGTTTATTAATGATTTATTTTATTCCATGCCGCGAGTACACATACTCTGTCAGGATCCAGCCTTCAGAGTCCCCTGCCACCATTTTCGTTTCTTTTCTCCCTTCTATATTCAAGCATCGCCCTATCAAGGATGTTTGTGGACACTTTGGAAGACATTGATTAAGCTTATTAAGATGAGAGTTTTCGGCGCCGTATTCGAAATATCATAGATTCTATGAAAATGTGTTATTTTCATAGATTCGGCATGGCAACTTGACATTTGATGGAAAGCGTTTTAATAATATCAAATGTTCTAGTGATATACTCGAATATTTGGATTGCCCGCGTCGGATTTTTTTTAAAACCAAAGTTCATTTTGTTTTTCTGGACACGTCGTCAGTTCTTATGAAAGCTGCCTGTTAATGCATCAAACTATCCTAACTACAAACCCTCTTCTCAAGGCGGTCAAACCTGGGAGTGGGTGTAGAACAAATTTGCCATGAAGGAAGATGGCTTGGTGGTGTAACTGGCCAACACACCTGACCGGCAAACTGTGAGATCCGGGTTCGAATCCCGGTTAAGTCAAATGATATTTTCATTGCGAATTTCAACCCTGGTGTCCTGTATTTTGTTCATTTCCCTCGTAATCACTGATACAAAAATTCGCTAGTCTTTTGTACTAAGCTTCTAGTGAAGTTGTTTTAGACGTTCTTTGATTTTCCAAGAATCCCTCAATATTCTTGTCTTGAAGTATTTTTCTCTTGCTAATATTTTTTGATTTCCAGAGTCAGTGTCGTGGCCACAGGCAGCGTGTTCCATAACCATTGAATTTTCATGGTAGCCCTAAAGGATTGTGGCACTAGGCTAGGCAAATATATGTCATGTGCCATATGCCTTGCATTATATTAAGATATAATAATTGAACTTCCAAGGAAACAAATCGGTAAAATCCGGTAGAGCAGAAGAATTAGTTCCTTTCTCAGCCGAATTGGAATATAAATTAGTGACCGCCGCCGAAGCAATATACCTATGTGTTCAAAATACAGGTTAGCGAGAGATTATGCTCATTCCTCGGCAACTGAGTTCAACCCTCCAACTCAAAACAAACCTCTTTTTCAGCATTAATTGGTAGTCAACCTACAGAATTTGCACTGATTTTTCTGTCCCTTTATCTGCAGTTTACTTCAAAATTGCGAACTTAATAATGGGTTTCTTGTGGTTCCGTGAGCGTTTTCAATTTATACCAGAACATCTAGCAGTAAAAATAAAAAAGTTTTCCTACTAAACTCCTACACATTATCAATCACAAAAATATGTAATCCCAGTGAATATTAACTCTATAATTTCGTTTAAAATTTCAATACGCATGGCGAAATTTAATAAATTTTGTATATCTTTGAAGTTTCCTACAAATTAATCGAAAAAACACCGTATATAGAATCAGTTGACTGAGGACATATGGTGAGAGGGAGACTACGTATGGGTTGGAGGGTGATGCCTCGTGGCTGATAAGATGACCCGGCTCCCCGCTGACTGAGGTACGTAGAAGGATGAACGACATACCCTTAAGATTCGTCGCCATCAGAGAGCTTCGTACAACAGTGTATTGGAATAAGTTAGGCTTCTCATAACATGGGTAGCGTTTCCATAGCGATACTCCGGCGCGAAATTTCTACATATCTCTTATTACCACACGCATGTAGAGTTTCTCGTAAATCAAAACAAAAGTAGACCCAACCATCTGTCATCTAAAGCAGACTAATATCAAATCCATTATATTCTCTGTCCCATCTTCCCTTCCCCAGTAATCATTGCTGTATAAACCTATAAAATGGCAAAAAGCGATGCAAATGACCTCAGTGGCTGAACCGCTTCTTTATAAGCCAAATCATAGATTTATTCAAACAATAATTCGGATTATAGCATTATTGGTTTTTCACTGATAGGAGGAACTCTCAAAGCCAGAGTTTAGGACTCAGATTGCACTAAAATTGCACTAATATGTCTTGAAGATTTAACCAACAAAATTAAAAAAATACAAAGGAAAGCAGCGCGTTTCGTTAAAAACTGCTACGAACGTACATATTGTCTCTCAACTTTTAGAGAGATTAAGGTGGGAGCCCCTAGAGACTCGGAGGCTACACAATAAGCTTAGGTTGCTTGAGAAATTCAGAACTGGTGTGTTTCAGAGTGACATAGAGAATATAATCATGCTCCTCACTGTATCTCAAGGTCTGACACATGCGACAAAATAAGAGAGATACACTGCCGAACAGATAGGTACAAAAACTCGTTCTTTCCGCGAACAATAAGTGACCACAATAAAAATTAAGCTCCACTAAATACACTCCTGTAATACATGTCACCATTTCATCTCAAAAACTTACATATTTACACGGCTGGTGACCTAATACCCCCTGCTACGCGACCATGCGGCGGCTCGCAGGGTATTATGCAGATGTAGATTTATAAATATGTTCGTGCGCTTTTATCCGGGTCTGAACTTGCTGTTTTTTTATTTTCTATCGGTGATGAATAACACCTTAAATAATATCTACTCGGCAAAGACATCTTGATGATTACCGTTGATGCATCATGGATGAATAAATAAAAGATTCAAAGCGTGTAATTGAATTACAAATCCAGAGTGATTTAAGAGATGACGAGATGAAGCCTTAGGATATATCAAACAAAAGGACGGTTGGCTTGTAGGTAAGGAATAGATATATAGTCAAATTACTTATTTTGCATGTAAGGTTATGAATATCACACATGTTTGACGACTCTTTAAATTTTCACACATGTAAGACGGCAGTAAAATAGAGGACGTGTGGAGTACTATCTAGCAACAAAACTAAAGGGATGTACATATCTGTTCATCTTAAAAATTACAACGCTAGATTTCAAGACGTTTTTTTCAAGTGGAAACTCAAATATCATCATTTGCCCCGAGAAATAACAAAAGCGTAATAATAATCGGTGGAGATTTTAACCTCCCGGCTTTAAACTGGGTAATATAAAGTGTAGAAACTGGTTCAAGGTAGCGTTATATTAGCAAGGCCTGACTCAATACAGGCTCAAACCACTCTCTAACTCTCGTAGTTAACAAACCTACGGCAGGAAATGAAGTCCTCTTTTCTTTTTTTCTCGTGAAATAGCTTCATTCACGAAGTATGTTGCCAAAACTAAAGACATGAGAAGCGAAGTGACATGGAGAAAGTTTTTGGAAACACTACGTAATCGAATCGATAAATACATATTACACACAAATTCAAATGGGAGAGTTAAAAAGAACCTCGTTGGTATAACCACAATGTAAGAGAGCTACTAGGTGAATCTTCTACAGAAGAGACTTTATTGGAATCAAACGGCAAAGTGGTCACCAACAGCATTGACAAAACAAATTTATTAAACCACTACTTCGAAAGTGTATTAACTAAGGATGACGCAATACACAGACATTCCTGACTTTAACAAGCCGATGGCGGACATAACAATTCAGCGTCTAGGAATAACTAAACAACTGCGATCGATTAAAAGAAACAAGTCCCTAGGTCCAGAAGGATTACCTACTGGCGTGCTCAAGAAGTTATCGCCACAAATTGCACCATGCCTAGCAATCATATTTGGCAAATCATTGTCGGATGGCAAGGTACCACGAGACTGGATAATAGCCAGCATCATACCAATATTTAAAAAAGAAAACAGACAGGACCCAGGAAGTGACTGGTCTGTATAATTTACATCGCTTTTATACAAGACTCGAACACAATGTTGTAAGCAATATTTTGACCTTCATGGATAATCCTAATTACACTACTTATATGGCAGTTAACATGGCTTTCGTAAGAGAATATCCTACAAAACACAGCTTGCGCTCTTCCTTCATGACATTCTTAAGTCAGGTGACTTGGGAAAACAAGTTTACGCGATATTCCTTGATTTCAAGTATGCATTCAACAAGGTTACTAAAAAACTAAATTTCAAATTGCAATCATACGGAGTAAATGAAAGAATAGTAAATTGGATAAAGAATTTTCTCAGTGATCACAAATTAAGAGTATTTTTCGATGGTATTAACTCTGTTTAGAGTCACAACTGGTGTTCAACAAGGAAGCATCATTGGCCCTCTCTTATTCACACTTTTTATAAATTGCCTAAGTTCTCGAGTTAGCAGTATACTAAGATTATTTGCAGACGATATGGTTTTCTACCGAGAAATTTGTGAAGACGCGGACTCAGAAGTTCTATCATCGGACCTAAACAATGTTCATTCTAGGTGCCAGGAGTGGGGGCTCGAACAAAATCTTAGTAAATGCACCACGATACACTTCTTGCTAAAGTTGCCACTCCAACTCCATAACTACACTGTGGGCGGAGTAAACAAAGTCATCAAAAAAGTCAAATACCTTGAAATTACCTAAACTCAGATATATGGTGGAAATCACATATACGAAACATATGTGGCACAACATTAAAGATACTAGGATTTATCAAGCGTATAATAGGAAAGTCCTTGTGGTGAAAAAGAAACAGAAAGGTGCGACTTAGCTCTGGTTAGGCCACACCTCAAATACGCGGCGAGCACTTGGGTACCTGTACAGAATTATTTTAACGCTTCAGCACTTATAAAATACTTCAACATTTCACCTCCCATAACCTCTTATTATGCACCTTTTCACGGCTGATGTCCTAGCACCCGGTGCCACATGCTTATGTGGTGGTTTGCAAGGTAGTGTGCAGATATAGATGCAGAATATCACCGCGTAAATATATTCAAACGTGAATATCGTGTCGATGAAATTCATAATTTTATTTCGATATCAAAAATGCTTGCTTTTTTCCAATTTTGCGGTGAAATTCCTATTTATTAGTCTTTGATATCTTTGAAATGGGTGTATCACATACCTATCAATAATGTATGAATAAATTTAGCATATAATTAAGGTATATGCATGTACAGAAAGACATGAAAGAAACAACCGGGTAGGAATCCCGAGAAGTCTTTCTGCATGCTATTCACCAGGAAAGCCTGAAATCTCTTTACATACATGTTTAATTCTTTCTTGGGGCTTGCAAAGTATCACCAATCGCAACGCCAGGTATCACAAATATATCTGGCGACCTGGATATTGTTGTGTCCCTCGCCATCCCGACGGCACACTGCACAGCCATGCAAGGGGCCAATCTTTTTTTTTCATTTTTTTAGGTGATATCATCATCTTGTACAGTCTTCGCTATTTTAAACATACAACTACGAGCGAACATATTGTGTTCCTCAGTTTCAGGAGGCATTTAGTTGGGAGCTTGGAGTTGGATTAAGGGGAATTTGGAGGACGTTGGACTTGGTAGTTATTGCACCAAGATGACCCAATGCAAGCGTAGCAGATGCTAAGAAAATGAATTATTGCAATTAACAATTGACTAAAACTGTCCCTGATGAAGCCTTGGGACTACGTAGCAATTTATTTGCTTGTTGTTCTATCACAAACGAATCTACATCTACATCTACGTAATACACTGCGAGCCACCACGAGGTTGTGTGGCAGGGGGTGAAGATCACCAAACATGCACTATTGACATGCAACTAGGATATTTAAGGGAGATGTGCTATAAAATAGGGTCACATGGAGCTAGATGGTTAGTATCTACATAATAAGGAAGGGATTATTAGTTGTTATTACATACATCATGCACTACAGACTACTCTAACTATATTTCACCTACCTATCCTTTTGCTACGCAGCCTATTGTTCTCTCTTATAGTACGCGGGAAAAATGACATTTTAAATCTATCGGTACAACAATCTATCTCTCTAATCTTGTTAAGATGATCAAACCTACCATTATACGCAGGGGTTCTTAATATATATCTAACGTCATCTGTGAACAAAACGGTTTCGAATTTACTTGAAAGGTTTAACCTAAATTTTAACCTGCGTTCTAATAGTAATTCCCATCCGAGTTCTTCTATTAAGCTCGTAACACTTATTATACATTTATCATAACGGCCTTTAACAAACCTAGCGGATCTCCTTTACACGCGCTCTAATTCTTTTATCATACCTTACTCGTACGGATCCCATATACTAGCGGCATATTCTAAATGAATAACGAGTAACTCACGCCAATTGCTATAGTAACTATCACTTTGTTTTACGAAGTCTTGTCGACGAAATCGAACAATTTGGAAAAAGCCATGATGTATTCATTTGTAGAATGGCTTTAATTCATTATTTGATAAAAATGTTAATTCGGCATGTATGTCATTATTTAATGATAATTCGCATTCCATCCAGCCAATTTTATGAGATATGCGTTGTAGTTATAGTGGAAATTCATTTTTTAATGTTTGTAATGAAATGATGAAATTCTTAGTTTTCCACAAAAGATTTATTACGGTCTTACGACGCTAGGTAATTCATCATTTTATTATGAAGAAATTCCAACAAAAGACTGCCAATACCAATGAGTATTTTATGATTATATTTTTACATCTTGCGATAAATGTATGTTTTCAAACATACACCAATTCATCGCTATAATTATTCTGATATTCACCATTGCTGGCTATTTAATGAAGATGTGTGTCAGTGAACTAAATCTGTGCTATGGGATTTGGTAGGGACCTGATCCTCATGAGGAACCAAAGCTGCCTCTGTGAAGTAATCACCTTTAAACCTAATGAGTGAATTTCGTACGTTCTCAGAGGGTACCGTTATCTGTAAGCTCAACATTAACCAGTCAAACAGCATTTGAAGAAAAGACTGATTAGGTGAGGAGTATGTAATGATTTTGTGAATATGAGGAACGTCACCATATGGGCTAATGAGAGTTATTACTCGTTAGTATGAAAAATAAGGCGGTAAGTACAGTGGCGGAAGAAATTAACGCAAAATTTTTCGCGCGCCAGAATGCGGAATTTTTGGAAACTTCTAGGAGCAGTACACACTCCAAAGACTGGCAACACTGAGGAAAACATCGTCTACCGCAAATATTTGAAATCCGCCTTGCAGCTTACATTTGTCGGAGCCTAGAACTTAGTCATCAGTCGCCTCATTTTTGAGCTTTCGTCTCACATTATTCGCACATTCAGTCGCGGTGCATCGCTGTATTTGTTTCAGCATGGTTCTTACGTCGAATGATATCATTTATACAGAAAGACTGATTTTAAAAAAATATTCACTATCCCACCCAATTCAGTATACTATGTATATGCTAAAATCATCATCTTCTACCACCAAGGGATATTTATTGCGGTCGACTTTCCGTGGGTCTTTTTGAATGACGCGTACTGCATCTGTTTCACCTAAATGATATAAATCGAGATTTATCCGCACCAAATGTCGATACAAAAAAGATTTAAGTGAAATAAGTATAGCCTACGTGATGTAATTTTTCACGACTTTCCATTTGTAGACTGACGAAGTTCCTTTAACGGATATTTATTAAATTCAAAATGGATATTTATTAATGAATCGTTCTTGTCCCAATATAAATCCGTCCTTAGCTCGTCAGAATGGGATTAAACTATGAAAACATACGTAAATGTATATAATTTCACGAAATCAAAATAAATGTGCTCGCATCGATACCGAATAATCTAGGCATATTTACCCGATATTTCTTTCATCTTAACACAGGAAGCTTGATGACGAGCTGTCCACTGTTAAGCTTTATCTAGTAAATGCAGGATATACGAATAAAAATTCAGAAAAGTTTACCCAAATTAGGTGTAGTTATGGATAACATATGGATGATTGCATAATATCTTATATGCTTAGCTATAGATTCGCCGCACATATGACATTAACAAAGAGCCTTTCAAAAGATTTCAGTTTGGAGTAGAATATCATTAATGAAATAAATTAATAGGTAACGTTAATTTTGTAGCTGTCAGATGTATTTGGATAGCTAAAGAGTGGTCCGTGTTCGATTTTTAATTAATGCAAATGAGTTTTTATATAAATTTCCTCATATTGGCGATATGAATTAATGTAATTTGTAGCTGCAATGACTGGCTGATAATATGAAATTTTTTAAATACAAAAGAGATAAAATTTGCCGAATAAAAATAATTTGACTTGACCAGAAATTGAATGAAAAACTCAAAAATGTCTCGACTAGGGGTGGGATCACGGTTCTTTTCTTCTTATGGTCATTATTGTCATCCAAAAGGCAAGCCGCATTGGTAGGGCAATGCACAAGGTCCTGGGAGCGCACTCCACTGCTATGTAGCACCCGATCTTTCTTGATGACGATCACGTTTTCGAAATCATGAGCGTACTCGAACAAAGTTATTATGAAGAACCATGATTGTGATTCAGTTTTGCAACCCAGTAACAACTACTGAGCTTTCTTATGTCAAGGCGACTTTAAGATGATGTTTCGTATCCTTTCGGTGAATTTTTTTGCGTCCGCATGCGTTACTGTGAACTAAGTTACTTTTAAAATGAGTGGTGGTATTGTTTACGAACGTTTAAAATAACTATAGGATAGGAAAAAGCATACTACTCTCTCGGGAATACAAACAGAAAGAAGTAGTTCTAGAATTTCACGTTATCAGCCCAGACCATTCCAATCAAACGCCATTAGTTTCCATCATGCATGGGTTTGGAGGCCAGCTACCTTAAGTCTGATTTAAAGCAACGAGCAATCTTGGGGGACTCTTGAGGATCCTTAGAGGTTTCCCCGTGTCGATACAAAGCTCCACCAATACTAATCCATTCAACATCGGAATGTATGAAGGGCGCATTATATTGATTTGGGAAATAGTATGCCTTTAGTAAGAGCTTACTTTCCCTTTGTGTTGCGGGCGATACCTTTTTTGCCATAGATAATGTTTCGGACACCAGGCGTTTAACTCACAGGAAAGAAGTGGTATTTGACTTCTCTTACGCCCTTAAAAGTATTCGACGAGGGCTTCCGATTTTTTCGAAGCGCGACGAGCCTTTTCTTTCTGGTGCAGCAAGTATTTGAAACCTGTGTGTTATTCACAACAACAAACCACCCCGACCATCACCACCCGGAACTTGGCCAAGGTTTACTCATGACTACTTCATTGAGACGAGCGTCGATAGACGGACAAGCAGAGCGGACAGCGTAAGCCGAGATATTGTTCAAAGTTTTAGCGGCCTCTCCCAAAATTCTTGGAAGAAAGAAAGATCTTATTAGCCTTTAAGTATGCCTCATTTTTCTCCCAGGCGGAGGAATCGGATAGTAGGTTTGTAAAAGGCAAAAACATTAGTCGAAAAATTACCCGAAGAGGTGTTGCGCCTTCAACTTTCACCCACTGATCTTTTATTTGGTGTTTAAAAGTAAAAAAAGCCTATTTCTTACTACTATCAAACGAAATTCATTAAATTCATGTCCGCTATAATAAGAACTATGCTTAATCAAATTTATATCAATATTAATTTTTCGCCCGCAACTAGGAATACTTACGAGTTCACAAATGTCAAAAATCTAGGAGATGGTTCAAACAAATCATGTAACATAGATGGAGCGGGCTGCTCGGAGCGCAGAGTTCAGTATGAGAAAAATGCGAGAAACAAACGTTTTTCAACCCTCTCAAACGAAACAACCCCAAATTATGATGCAATGAGGAAAATCGTGGAGGAAGAGTGGAAAATGAACCCAGTAAGATGATACCAAAATGCGGACAACTCCATGTCACAGAGACTTAGTCAGGAAATCGAGAATGGAGGGGTATGGATTGATTATATGGCTAATTAACATCCACATTCTTTATGTAAATACCAGCATATTTCTCGATGATCAATTCCTGTGATCATGTGCACACATAACTCAAATTGAGAGAATTACGCATACATTTTAACCTTTTCCACTCGTTCTAAATAAAGCATTATAGTGTCCCTTTTCAACATCCGTTAAAATACATTTCCACTATAAGATGAAATTTATGTTCCTGTACAAAGTCTGTTAATATCTTCATGTGGGGGCACTCACAACTTTAACTTCCATTGAAGCAATAATATTACGACACATTAGAAGAGGAATAGACTCTTTAGGAACGTAGCAATCGTATAATATTTGATGGTGCACATTCCTAATTTGCACTCCATTGACTACTCTGCGGATTTATGAGGAGTATAAAAATGACCGTAGGGAAAATATCTAATCGCTGCTTAGTCGCTACATGAAAAAGATGATTTTTAGCATTTTATCACTTTCACAGGGGAAGATACGCGATGCATTTTTGTCGGAGTATTACTTACGCATGGGTATAAAAATGCTTCTCATAAAATTTAACTGCATAATTTTAACCAAACATTTTTCACTGTGAATGTCACAAGGTATTTAAGTGATTCATTAATTTACCTAATTCTTTAAGTATTATCCTCCATCCTATAAGTTGGACTGTTGAACTACACGGTTAATGTATTGCTTATAGCAAACCTAGAAAACAATACTCGGAAAGCTTCAAATACCGTTTTAAAGATATTTTGAAGAAAATTCCACACTTGTTTGGTCTCTCACTCAGATAAGTAATCGGTATTTACAAGTTTGGCAGATAGAACCAAACTCTAATTCCTAATAAAAATAATTGCCCTCTTTACTAAATCATTTCAAAGTAATTTAAAGGTGAATGTAGCATCAGGTAAGTTCACTTAATCGAGTAACTGACACAATCAGAGAACCGGTCTATTCCCTCCTTCACGAATAGCTTTTCATTGAGTGGAGAATTGGCGAATAAGTGGATATAAGCATCATACGACTGACAGGACGTAGAAATCAAGTGGGGCCGAGTACCCGAGAATGGGAAGTAAACATCTCATTCGACGACCAAGGAGACCGCTCTGATTCTTTTGCAAAGCCCGAATATGTGTAAAACTCACACACTCATGGATGAGGTGAATGTCCATTCCCTGGGCCTTCCGCGGATTCCTGGGAAGTTTTGGCTGCAATAAAGTCACATCGCGAAGGTTAATTATAAAGGCACTAAAAGAGGCCACGCCAGGATTTGAACCCCAGGCATTCTTGGTCGCAGACGAACGCTCTCCCTCTAGGCTACTTCATCGATCAAGAGGAATCCGCGTCCAGTGGTTCTTACTACAAAACGAAAAAAGGGAATTCTTATGTTTCCTGTAAAAACTGGATCAAATAAAATGTTCTGGATTTTTAAAAGTAGTTTTCAGAAAGTAAATAATATTACGTTAGGAGGAATTTAGAAATTTAAGTGTTTGAGACGACCTGTATGAACAAGGGCGGAAACTTACGTAGGGTTTTAAGGTATTGGAAATACTTTTAGAGAAACATTTTCTCCACATGGAAACCATTCTATCCAACCAGATTTCCTATACTTAACTTGAAATTCTCAGGATATGTTAATTGTAATGCATCATATTTCTCGGAAGTAGTTTAAGGCCTATTAAAACGATGTTCATCCACAGCTATTCCCTGCACGCGGAAATACGTTTTATTGTAAGTGAATTTGATCTGGAGAATAAAAAAATTTTATGTCCCAACGAATAATGCTTTCATCGTAATATTTCTTAAGTTTCAATTAAGAAAATTTTTTTAACGGTCCAAAGCTCTAAAAATAATATGGTAAGCATCTCTACATAATCAACTACGACTTCGGAACCTCGACTGAGTGCGGGTCGAAACAAGCTCATCACGTTTATAACTCCTAGGTGATGTCGCGAACGTAAACCTTATTAGTATGACTATTTACACGACGCGTAAAATCGATATCCATTCATAGAGAGTTTGAATATTCCCGGTTTCCATATGCTGTCTCATTGTTGTCAAGTTGTCGAAGGAAAAGCGATTTCAATTAGTTTCCGTGTACGCCGCATTCAGACGCCAATGAGTTTTGCGTTAATTTTTTCCGCCACTGTACATTAGGCTGAACTGAATTTTAAGCTCTAATGAGCAGCATATACTGCTTCCGACGATGAATTTGCGCCAGCTTACTTGGTCGCCTCACGGAATATGGAGTGGACCAAAACACAATACAACTGTTGCTGGCATTAGGTTATTTAGCCCTTCAGTACTGTCACCTATTTCTTATACGAGATTCTGGTATCGGACACTTAGGGTAATTAATTTTTAATTCAATAAGTGCGACTCAAAATGTGAGCTGTATTTTTTCTTAATAACTAGTTTTTTATGATGTATTAGTTTAAATATTTCACTATAGTTTCTAACAACATATGATACTTACGAGTATGTCGTCGCCACTGAATTTCAGATTATCTACGTCCCTTGTATCGGATATATCGCCTACGATTCCCATTTCTCCCTCCGTAACTTCTAAAAAGTTGCTATGTTCTTTATTTTCCTTTTGTATGCCATCTTGCCAACTAAAATTTGTATGTATTATTAATAAGAAAACTGGAGCAATAATACTGGTAACCATTGTAAATTGTGAAATTTAAAAACGTACTTGGATATTACCCCAAATTTTAAAATACGTCATTGATATTCACAGATATTTTTCCTGCCCAGCAGAAGTTACTCGTCTTCTGGAACAAACATTTTTTTACTCGGAAAAACACGTCACAGCGAGATCACATAACAATTCTTGCGGGAGCACATTTCATCGACTTAGAAAGATTTTCAGATTTCTTAGAGAAATGTATTGTTGGGTACAATAGACGTGGTTAACATTAAATACAGAAACACTGTAACACATATCATACTCTTCTTCTAAAAAGTTGCTATATATTTTTTTTCCTTTCGTATGCCATATTGAAAACTAATGTTTAACGAAACAGAACTCCGGAACAATAAGACTTGTAAAAATTGAAAATTGTAAAATTTAAAAATTGAGTTGGATTTTTCACCAAATAAAAAAAATTGTGTGATGAATAACATAAATGCTTATGTTTACCTAGCGTTATTCACCGAAGAGCTTTACATCACAGTAGTAGTCACTCGCCTCCAGGAACAAGCTTAATGTTTACGTAGGAGAGCTCATCACAGAGAGATCACATCACAACTCTTGCGAGAGTACATCTCATTGGCCTAAAAATATCTTTAGATATCTTAGAGAAATTTATTGTACATATGTAAATGTACCTTCTCCGTAAAATAGTTTAGAGCCATTAGAACTACTTGCATCTTCAACGATAAAATTTGTTTACTTCGTATGAAAGGGTTGTGAAATGCATAATTGAAAAAGTATAAGTCCTCACCACATTCAAAAATAGAGATGTATTTTTCTCGTTTCAAAAAATGGTATTCCTTCCTGCATTACATATTTTTGCGTCCACTCATGCTTTGTTAGAATTCGCTGATTAGAAAAATATGAGGCGAATAAAATTGGAATGTGTATGCACTGGGAAGAGAACTATGAATTCATTTTTAATTCAATCTTTTATCATACCTTCCTCGTACGTTGTTGGATGGGGTAATGGGGGGTAATGGGGGGGTTAAAGGATGGGGTAATTATATGATGATGGAATCAATGAGAATTAGCGTTTGAAATGTCGGGCAAAACCGGTGATTTCTTTGTAGTAAATCAAAAGATATAATTATATCATCGTAGGAGACTAAAAAATAGATTAAAAATTGTTGATCACGGCGAAAATTTATATCGACTCTTCACACAATGAGCGAGCAGCTGGCAAGCTTTTGTTTCCATGGTTTACACTCTAAATAAAGCGCTTGCAAAATAAATTTCACATCAATGTGTCCCATTGAAGTGATGAACAAATATTTAAATGCCTATTTAATCAGGTAAATGGAGAGTAGGGAGCATTTTCAATTAATAATATTAATGCTTAATTTTATATGGTTCTAACACTTGTTGACGCACTATTTCTAGACTTTAAGAAAGCTTTCGACACGGTACCTCACAGAAAACTATTATACAAATTACAGTCATGCGGGTTAAACGAACAAGTAGTAAACTGGATACGTGACTTTCTGAGTGATCGTAAGCAAAAAGTAGTTCTTGACGGAATTAGCTCTGATGTGGTTAAAGTGACATCAGGTGTCCCGCAAGGAAGCGTTATTGGCCCACTGTGGCGTTCATTATATATATAAACGACCTTTGCTCCCGAATTAGCAGTAAAATACGTTTATTTGCCGACGACGCTGTCATATACCGCGAAATTAGTGATCAATCTGACTTTGAAATCCTGTCATCGGACTTAAACAACGTTCATGCGTGGAGCAAAGAGTGGGGACTAGAACTTAATCTGAGCAAATGCTCGGCGGTGCATTTCTTGCGTAGGTCGTCCAACTATCCCCATGTATATGTTGTGGATGGCGTTAGCATAAATGCGACAGATGAAGTGAAATACCTGGGAGTTACGATAACTTCTAACCTATCGTGGGGGACACATATAAGAAATATTTGTGGCAGAGCCCTGAAGAAGTTAGGATTTGTCAAGCGTGTTGTGGGAAGATTATCGGATGATAAAGTGACAGAGAGGTGCTATTTTGCACTCGTCCGGCCACACCTTGAATATGCAGCGAGCATATGGGATCCGGCGGAGAAAGACCTAGTCCATGAACTTGATAAAATACAAAGGAAAGCTGCGCGA
Source organism: Ceriagrion tenellum (assembly GCA_963169105.1). Classification (NCBI taxonomy): domain Eukaryota; kingdom Metazoa; phylum Arthropoda; class Insecta; order Odonata; family Coenagrionidae; genus Ceriagrion; species Ceriagrion tenellum. The sequence continues at coordinate 74,366,014 of OY720641.1, read as the reverse complement.
TTCGTGAAAAACTGCTACGGCCGTACAGAAAGCGTTACACAGATTTTGAAAGATTTAGGGTGGGAGCCGCTAGAGACTCGGAGGCTACGCGCTAGGCTTAGATTGCTTGAGCAATTGAGAATTAATATCTTACAGAGCGACACGGAGAACATCATATTAGAACCACATTATATTTCCAGGTCCGACAGAATCGATAAATTAAGGGAGATATTTTGCCGAACGGATAGGTATGGGAATTCGTTTTTCCCCCGAACAATTAAGGACTTTAATAAATGCTAGGCGGAACTTTGATTTTTTTTGTTGACGGCTGGTGTCCTAACACCCCCCGCCACACGCCTTTTGAGGCGGCTTGCGGGGTAGTATGTAGATGTAGATGAACACTCCATCCAAAACTTGAAAATTAGGATTTAAACTGAATTTTGGCGATACTTGCAACATTCGCTCACTATCGATTTGATGGACACTGGGTGGAGAGAACCTTTTCATTGGCATAATGCAAATTTCAAACAATATTACCAAATGTTTTTCATGCTCTATTTTTTTATCCTATTACTCATGAAGAGACCTTTATCCGAGGCCAAAGCATGGAGTGGCGATAGTCATTTATACAATCTAAATACAGGGTCTAGATGTAGTCGGTATAATAGTGGAAAGATGTATTAAAGCATATTTCAATACTGTGGAGAAATTTTTTTTCTAATTTTGTCGCGATACCTTGAGTCATTTCAGAAATAACATGATACGTGATTAATTTATTTGAATAAAAAATTTATTTATTATTGGGCATGTAATCGTAAAATATGGCGTTTTAGGGTTTACCTCGGTCCTTAGTCGAAATTAGCGATTTCAGAGATTTATTGATCAATAAGTGAGTCGGCGGAATACGGCTTTTTCCAATATGTCTAAAAGGGCAAGATGGGGTAATTATATTTTTAATAAAATTTTTTAAATTCAATTTGAAGTCAAATATCGAGATTTAGCAACTTTTGTTGTGATACTTTCCGTGCCTTTAGAGGTTCTTTAATCATTCCCTGAGTAAGTACTATTTAGACTTTTATACGTGTAGACTCAGAGTAAAAAAAGCGTGAGCGAATTTTCCCCGGTATTTTGTACCGTACTGCACAAAAGTTGATTATAGTCAATGAGAAATGGCGTTAATTTATATCAATCACAGATGAAGTGTGAAATCCTGATTTGAGTCCAAAAAAATTCCCGGCTTGGCTATTATTAATAAATTATACTCATGGAATGAGAGGAATATAAATCAATAAATCTTATTCCGTGTATGTCATACTGTATGAATTCACGAATGAGTGGGATGAAATGATTACCAATAGTTAGTATAGGAAAGGACGGAACAAAATATTGAGTTGTAAAGATTGAGGATAGAATTTTCAGCACTTGAAGACCACATATATGATTGGTTGGGATGCTGGGTGGGATAAGGGGAGTTAGTAATTATAATAGGTAGATGACAGTGATGGTGTGAGGAAATTGTTGTTTTATAATCAATGAGAACTGAGCAAACAGATATAAACTAGCTTCTCCGCTTTTAACTTTAAATGTAGTTACCTCCGCATCGACAGATGCCTTAGATCTTTCTTAATCAGACCGTTTGTGCCATATTTTGATCGAATACAAGTAATAAAAATATGGAAAAAAATTTTCGTAAATGATGAGAAAAAATTGGGTAGTTTTGTTCAATGTAGATAGGCAATAATATTGGGAAATTCTTTTACAATAAAATGCTAGAGCAATGCATTACCGCATCAAACTTCATTCAGGGTACAATAGATTCAACTTGATTTAATAGTTCAACCTGAGCATGCTTTGATGATACAGTGCGTCGAGTTTTTCGCTCTCAGAATAATGTAAAGAATTTAGTTGAAATTACTGGGCAACTTACCAGAAATTCACTCCCCTATCGGTGAAAATTTTTCAGGTCTGTGCAGTCACCCTGACTTTACGATCACGTATAGAACGTCGGGAGGAATAGCTAGGAAAGGCCTTCTGGTACCTGCTTCCCCTCCTCTCCGCGTCAAAGTGAAAAAAATTACAAGTAGGCACTTAATTAATCGACGTGTCCACCACGAGTGCTCCGAGTAAGGACCAAAAGTCTCCGTCATTAGCCCCGCCTCCCTGCTGCCTGCATCACTTCCGATCTCTCGCTTAATCCTCTTCTTCCTCCCCCATTCCTCCCACCTCCTCCCGAACTACCTTTTTCCCCACCCCTCTCAGACGCGTTGCCCACTCTGCAGCCCAAACGCTCCTTGCCACACCCCCTTCCTTTGCCCGCATCAACCCCTCCATCCCTTATCTCCTTTCCTCTCCATTTACTCCCGCTGTGACTCTTTCCATCTCACTCCTCCTGGCTTTTCCCTCCTAATCCTCTTTTCCCTCCTAACCCACGCATCCTTCTCTCCCACTCCGGTCGCTTTCGGTAATGTTGGGGAGGGTGTAGTGCAGGTAAGTGTGTGTTCACTGTTCGTGCACTTCCCAAACATTTTGTTATTTTCCTTTTAATCCTCCACCCTCCCTCTCCAAACTCATCGTGTTGCCGACGAGGGAGACGGCTGATGCGAACAGAAAAGTCCAACAGATTTTTGGTCCAAGCCGGCGGAGTGATTACGCATTTAAAAAGAGTACAACCCGAAATCCTTTCTAAGCTCAATTTTAAGTGTCTTTGGTTGTACCTACCATTAGCCGAGGAATTACACCTTTAAACATTCAAACTGCTAATTTTTTTAACTTTTACACCATATATTAGCCCTATGGCTAGAAGACAATCCAATGAATAAATTTCAAAATTGCTTGGTACGTTTTCCTAGCGCTTTATTCTTAGCCGACCGGTTTCGTCGCGTGGGCGACATCATTAGGTGATGTCACGTATGTGACAAAACCTGTCGACTAAGAATAAAACACTGAAAAAGTAACAACCACTGTTGAAATTTATTCAGAATAAATTTTCACAAATTGAAGCCTGTCACCATCGAATTTATGACAATCTGATGAGTTTTCCATGAGAGCAAACTAAGTTTATCGGTAGCGCTCTGGATTCTTAGTTTCTAAATAGACTATAATAATTGATTGGTAATATTTCCAAGTCTGAATTACTTGACAGTCAATTCATGGAAGTAAATCTTCGGTAATCAACCGTATGTCTCTCCCAAGTAACACTGTTGCTGATAAAAATTTCAACTCTAGCTCTATATAATTGTCTATGCTAATAGGTTGTCTCAGTTATATGTAGTACATTAAAAAGAGAGCAGTAATTGCAATAAATTTCTAATATTTCTAATGCTGCAAAGAATTGTGATAGGCTGATACTATGGCCCGGACATATATTTGGGTAACGTTTAATGAACTATAAGAAGCGTATCGTAGCAATCACAACAGTAATCCGTAACGTTATTGTTATGGCTTAGAAATTACCATTTGCATAAGTTACCTTAACTCACTTTGTGACATGTGAAGCATGAGCGTAAGTATGAAGCTATGCACAGATGAGGGATTGAGTTATTATAGCAGAGAGTGGAATTCTTCATGTTCATATACCATCCGAATCATTTGAAAACGAGATCAATTCCCTCCTTTCACGAATAAAATTCATTAATATCTAGTCTCCTCAGAGAATTACGACTCTCCAACTATGCCATGAAATAACAAGCAAAATATTTCGTGACTTGTACACATAGGCACGCACGTATACGTAGGCTTCCGATTAGCATTAATTAATGAGCGAAGTAATGATCAGAGAAGGCAGTCACCTAATTGGAATCCATGTACACTATTGCATTAATCAGATTTAATTTTTTAGGGAATGGAGAGGCAATTCCATTCTCAATTTATTGCGTCATAGATTTCCTAGATTCCGTATTTCATTGTCTCACGAGTACAGAATTGCGAAGTTTTGTCCCCTCGCCGGAAGGGAACGTAACTACCAAAAAGTGGTCCTAGACGCCATTTTCCCGTTTCGAGCAATTAGGTCTCCAAGGAAGTCGAACTACTTTACGGAGCGGAATCAGCGGGAAATGGGTTTCATTTTGCGAATGAATCCCTGGCAGGGCGATCCATATTGGAGCTCCAGGAAACGGCGTCGTCTCTGTTAAGTTCCCAGCCGCCTTTACTGCGAATCAGTGTTATCAGTTGCCATTCCCCCCGTAAGAGATTCTACCCCAAATTGTTTTGTCGTGGCTCTCAAGCCGTTGTAAATAGTTGAGGATTTGTCTCATTTCCGTAAAATACCATCACCATTGCTATCTTGCGTGCCATTAAATTTTCTTCCGACGGTCATTGAGGGGCAAAAGCATAGGGTGCATCCCGACAATTGGATATTGGTGGTGGTAAATAAAAGGCTAATGAAATCTTTTGTAAATTCGCCGGGAATGAGCCCCATGTAATTATCCGTAGGTTACGAGACTGTTTACTTTTTAATGGGTTGGTTAAATAAATTTGCCCTATTTTTCCACATTTGCATACCTTAATTTTCTGTGCAAATTTTTCTTGCGCATTAATTTTTCGGGGGCACTGAGAACAGAGGAGGACGGGAAATTAGCCGAGAGGTATGGTCACCGCAGTAACAGATCCCTTCACTCTTTTCCCAATTCTCTTGGTTACTTTTTACGATGGTTCAAACCCCTTACTGCATTCACGCCGTCATATTTCAGGGTTGCTGTCTTCTACGCCATCAATAACGGTATTGGTTCCAGTCGTGAGAAGTTCCTCTCCTAATCCTGGCACGTATCCTGCATGATAATGTAGTAATTATTTATTACGTATTCCCATAAAATGGCGGTATGCATACTCCCGTCATTGAATGCTTTTATTGAAAATTCATTACACGAGGCTATAAGTGGAGAAGTCATCATTAGACGACATATATTTTTCAAGATTTGGTTTTCTACGCCAAACTTTGCCCCTAATTAGTCAACCAACAAGTAAATGGTCGACTGAACCGCTGCAAGTATCAAATGCATAATTTGAAAAAAATACTCTACCTCTGAAATTTGCAATGATGTAAATCTACGTAAATAAGAATTCTTTAATTCTTCATTAAATATCATTTATTGACTCAAATGGGCACATAAAAAAGATAATTTCACCCCGAGAAGCCCTAAGTGATCAGAGTAAAATACGTTGAGCAGTTATATGGTGAGCGCTAATAGAAATACATGAAAATAAATGTATAGTTGTTCGAGGGGGACAAAATCAGGTGAGATAAATAGTAACTGAAGCCAGCGTAGCTAACGCAATCCCCGGTGGCGGCGGGGTGAAGTCCTAGCCAGCTAAATTGAGGATCGCGGGTTTGAGTCCCGCCTGGGTGGGTTTTTCACCAGCCAGGGCATGGATGTATGTCAAGTTCTGTTGGTCCGGTCCCTAAAAAAACCTGATGACAGGCTTAGCAGCCTATTGGGATTCCAGAGACATACGGGCCAACAGAATCATCCGGCAAACAAAAAAAAAACTAAGTGGTAATGAATCGGCATTAGTAGCTCTTCTTAGGGATTGCAAACCTTGATGATAAGAGTTTTGGATAATTTTAGGTGAATAGTATAATTTTCATCTTCAGTGAAACTAATATTGAGTGTCAGGGAGTAGCCTTTGAACATAAATGACTTATCGTAATTTTCAAATGTAATAAGCATTGTTAAGAGGCGAAATTGAAAAAGTCAGCCATTTTAGTGGCATAAAACTGCAAACAATTATTTCTGAGATGACATTTTTTGGGACTTGGCTCGTTTAGACAAGCTGTAGGGCACTGAATCTAATTAAATCCGAAGACATGCTGAGTCAAGCTGATGAATTCAGGCGCAAACACACACCAGATGCACAGCAAGAGAGGGAATGGCGGAAAATGAATCGACGTCGTCCTATCCGATGCGTACCTGGAACAATATGTTTGGAAACTCGTATGTCCTGGCGTTCCTCGGGTGCGATGCGGATACTGGAGCAACACAGTTTCCGGATAGCAAAACTGGGTCGTGGGAGACCAACCCGCTGACTACCGAGCCTAAATAAGCGATGTGAGCCAGTTTACTGAACGGAACAGCCGTCAGCCCTGGGAGTGTGAAGAATATATTTCGTACCAGTGACAAGCAATAGCTTAAACTCAGAAAAAATTTTTAACGAATGTCATCAGCGTTACCTCTGAGTCTACGGGATTTAAGGGACCATAAATTAGACGTCAAAGAGTGGACAATATAGGTGTCGAGATTAGGTAGGTATGAAAGGAAGAATCGAATTATTATAAACCTTAGTTATAGATAAATTAGCTAATAGTTCCAACCTCCTTTTTTACAGCCTAAAATATTCATTTAATTTTATCATCTTCCACACTTATGTGACTCTTATAGTCCAATCTGGATCTAACCACCAATAGAATTCTACTAAATACCTCCATCATCCACCAACTCTGATGTCTATCGCCTGTCTTAACTCCTCAGATTTGATTTTTAGTTCTCAAGGGACTATAAATCATCTAATTGTTTTCCATTACTGAGAAAAATTTGTTAAAAAGTTTTTGTATTATTATACAAATTATATAAATAATTATTTTGTAGTATTATATATAGTACATTTTTCTCATCATTTGAACAGATATGCGGTACTACCGAAGACTTTTGAGGGATGTCGCGGAGCACTTTTGAAAAATATTAGTTACATATTTACGTTTTTAAAGTTGAAATTTTGTTTGCCACTTCTTTGGGTGCCAAGTAAATATACAAGGAGTCAAAGATTAGCAGCAGTAGGTAAAATAAGAATACAGCTGAGTTTACAGCTATTACAGCAGTATCTATAGCATAGGGTTGAATATTGTGTTTTTGATGGGATTTTTCAGTACTTAAGCCATGCACTTCTAGCAAGCCTTAAAAGCTGCTTCAGCCATGTACTATACTACACACTGTGCAGTGACTTACGTATCTTTCAGTTGTTTTACCGCTCTCATTGTAGTCAACAGGCATGTTTGAGCTTTTTCGTGGTATATTAAGTTTTTACCCGTCGGAACCTTGTTTGCGTTGTTCTTGTTGTACCTCACACCTTGTCTTTGATCATGAAATGAATCAGCCGCTTTCCTTTTTCCTTCTGTACGCACTCCCTTATTCCTGGCGAGCTTTCTTTGCCCTGCTATTCCCTTTACCCTATTTATCCCTTTGTCTTTCATACGTATTCCCACTACCCAATTTCCCTGTCCTCCGTGCAATCCTCTGTATCCTTCCCTCTTTCAGTTTGACCACAAGCACCTCTACATTAGAGGAGTGTACTCACATCTCCTCTTGATCATATCTACATCGCAGTCTCATCTCTGCAGTGGCTCATAAATATTGCAACCCTCCAAAACCTCGCGTCTTTACAGAATAAATTATCCCTGAGGACAGGCATGATAATGATCAACGGAATACAAATATTTCATAGATAACGATGACGATTTGAAAATTTCACCAAATGGAACGAACTGTTTTTTGTTGAATTTATAATCCTACGAAACGAATACAATAAAGTAAATTCACCTATGTGTTAGGTGTAAAAATATATACCATTATTTTATGCTACCAATGCGATGCAAAACAGATGCGGGAATGTTCGCAGTAATTTAAGCATGGCATAGGATGAAAAGGAGATCTATGTGAGGAAATAGTCGTCGTATTGAAGAATTATGCTGCTTGTGATTCCTCGCGAGAATATTTTTGCTTATTTTATATTGCATTTAAAATTAAGATACTTAATACCTGTGGTACTCAGCCACAAGTTGGCTTTAGAGCGCCTGGGGCGCTTCGTATTTTCTAAATGATTTGGGTCGATAATCGGGAAGTGAAAAACAGAAAATTGGCCTTGGTTACCATTATTTCTCCCGAAATGTAGTAACCTAAGGGTGATTTATTAATATGTGGCAGGACCAGTCACGATAACCGCTTTAGAGGGAGTAATAAACTGTCGATGGACTATGCTTCATGAAACATGAGTGTATTTATAAATTTGATAAAGCTGAGAATAAGTTACAGGCGTTCGCTATGTGGGTGTGGAGGAGAACGAAGAAGGTGTGGTAGACGGAAAGGAAGACATACGAGGAAGTTCTGGGAATGGGTGGTGAGGAAAGATAGGTTGGAGGTGGAGGTATGGAATAGATAAGGTGGAGGCGAAGTAGGTGAATGGAAGAGGTAATGACGAGGGAAGGGATGCTTAAGGCCGCCGAGGGGAAGATGCTGGGAAAGAGGGGAAGGGGAAGAAAGAAACTAGATTTTTAAAGGACCGAATGGTGAAGGGCAGGATGCACGCTGAAAAAAATTAATTGATTTTGTGTGTTGATTAGGCCCTGCACATTTTAATTTCTCACTTGCTGCCTTAGATACTGTAATTTAACCGTAAGGCTGCCTTAACCAGTAGATAGCCTAATTACAATGATATCAGCAACAAAGGCTCTTTAAATAATGGGTAGTGTGTTACTTATACCATTATACATCCCTTTTATTGTAAACTTATGATGTCTTGCGGAACAGAAACGTTTAAAATATAACTTTTCCGCAATCAATGACAGAATTTAGTGGCTGCCGGTATTTTTTGAAGTAGGTTAGTTGACATGCATAGTAGCTGATTAATTGATGTGCTATCTATTGATGACTGTTTATAAATCTACCGATTAGTGCTAACACCATGTTTAGCATGTTCTTAGCATGAATATTCTATCAGGCTTACGCAGTTATATCGAAGATTAATTTTATAGTTTCTGTAGTATTTGTAGCATACCTATAGTGGGTGCGTTTGGGGGAAAGTTGACTTCTATACTGTAATGCATGTTGTTGAAAAGTCACCCCCTGCAAAACACCCACGAGGTGGCTTGATGTAGACGTAGATTTAGATGTAGATGTGGACTACAATACATTAATTATGTTTGATGAAATATTTGTTAGTTATCGCGTCACATGCTACTAGACCTTCAACAAAAGTAAACATAAAATCTTCAGATACAGTAAAATATCTTGGAATAACCTTAATTTCTGAAATGTTGTGGGGATTACTCAAGTAAAACAGATGTGGCGCAGCATTAAAGAAACTAGGTTTTGTTAAACGTATAATTGGAAGGTCCTCGGATGAAAAAGTCAGAGAGAGATACTACTTCGCTCTGGTTAGGCCACACCTCGAATACGCCGGGAGCATTTGGGATCCTGGTCAAATAGATTTAACCAAAAAAATTAATAAAATACAAAGGAAAGCAGCGCGCTTCGTTAAAAACTGCTACGAGCGTATATATATAGTCTCACAACGTTTAGAGGAATTAAGGTGGGAGCCTCTAGAGACTCGGAGGCTACACGCTAGGCTTAGGTTGCTTGATAAATTCAGAACTGATATTTTTCAGAGCGACATATAGAATATTATCATGACTCCTCACTACATCTCTAGATCTGACATATGCGATAAAATAAGAGAGATACACTGCCGAACAGATAGGTAAAAAAACTCGTTCTTTCCGCGAGCAATAAGCGACCACAATAAAAATTGAGCTCCACTAAATACATTCCTGTAATACATGTCACCATTTCATCTCCAAAAAACTCACACCTTTACACGTATGGTGACCTAACACACCTTGCCACACACCCATGCCGCAGCTCTCAGGGTTCTGTGTAGATGTAGACAACATAAATGCAGACACAATCCCACCGCCAAGGTGATGAGAGAGGACAACTGTAAAGGTCGACGCGACCAGAAAATCTAGCTCTGATCCTCCGCCTGGACCATTTAGCAAGGGGTTGCTGGGACGTGCATTTCTACCCGTGTGTGTACGTGTGTATACGATGGACCGTGGTCTTCTTTCGAGGGTAAGTGTAGGGGATGGCATTGAAGGAAGAGGCGGAAGAGGAGGATGAAAGGCACGCACTGAGGGCAGAAAGGGTGGATATAGGGGGAGAAAAGGATGAAAAGGGAGTGTGTTTGGGAGAAAGGGTTTCTTCCTTTTAGGGTTGGGGTTAGAGGTTTTAAAGGGCTAGGTTTTTTGGAGACTGGGAGTGGTAGGGGTGGGAGAGGGGGTTTGGTTGGCATCCTGAATCCTGCGGTGGCTGTCCTTGCCGTCGAATTTGAGCGTCCCCTGAACGGAAGATCCCATTCCTGCTGTGAGGGGAGTGCGCCTGAGACATGGAGGAGGTCGCGTGGCGAGGAAAAGAGTGTTAATATGGGATTTATATCCCGCCATTGCACTGCGTAATTCAAACGGTGGGGTGGTGAGTGCTGATTTTTAAGTGAAGTCCGAGTAAAAATAAATTTTACACTCATAAAGTAAATTTTTACATATTAACATGGAACTCCGCAACAATGAACCGAGTTGTATTTCACTGATTTTATATTACTATTTTCTGTAGGTGTGGGATGGTTCGTCACTTGAATACATAAAAACTAATTCCGAGGACTTAGTTCAGCATCACTCCATATGTTTATCCTTATCCTTCCGACGCTGAAAACTACACTCCCTACAATACACTTAAGTGGTCACAGGAAACAAATGGAAAGTGAAATAAAGTACAATAAAAATTTCAGTTTTTATAGCCTAATACCTGTCAGTTTGTTAACATTTTTAGAAACATTTAGGCTCTATAAATAAATTTACGGCATCAAGCCTATGATACCTAACGCTGGTGGGAAACACTGAAAATCAAATGAGCAGATAAATTCAGAAAAGAGGAAGTCGGAACGAGGAGGAGTCACAGGATTGATATCAATACGAAACACTCTTACTGATGAGATTCCAATGGATTGGCCCCGCTCTAAGACTATGAACTCTATCGGTGCACGATAGAAGAGAACATAGAGGGGGAAGTCCAGCTAGGAAGACTGGGGTGAAAATATGTAACCCAAATAAAAGGGATCTGAAATTGATGAGTTGTCGCGGTACATGAGAGTCACTGTGAGGAAAATCAAGAGCTGAAATGGTGGTGAAGACATAGTCGGGTTAAACTAATGGTTTAAAAAATTGGGACAAGATTAAATGAGATTCGCAGATTATTGCAGAATGAAGGGTTTTGGTCATTCTTCTATGTTGATCCATTTTTGGAGAAAACAGTTTGGAGGAAGTCCCAACTTGCTTCTTCAGATCAGAATGGATCATTTCTTTTGTGCTTATAATATTTACACTTTAGCATAGATGCGGTCATACTGATAATGTACTCTTAAATCCAATGCTTCTTCACTGAATCATTGATGGCTTAAGCAATACAAGTGTTCCCAGCATGCTTCGGATCAGATGGCCTAAAAGTAGTTTTCTTTCGATGCCTTAATCTAAATCCAGTCTCTGGTTTCATTTGAATGGTGAGATGGAAAGGGCCACCTTTTTACGGCGATATAAGTAAATATTTTGCCAGTAAAGATGAGCTGAAGCAATTATCGACGCAAGCTCATGTCTGTTGGTACAGCGTAACCGGAAGAAGATGAGTGCGACTTTCCCCGCGCTATATCACTTCTCTAGTTCTCTTTGTCTGCCTTCTTGAAGGGTGGAATTAGATTGCATTTATTTTAGTCCATTGTACAATACAAGTGTCCATAGTTGCGAAAATAATTTCAAAAAGTCACTTTGTCGCCATCAAATACTTTTTAATTGGTCGTTCGAGAGAATCTTTTAAGCTCTATGCTTTTTACTGAATTCTTGGAATTTATAAGGAGAAAAGTTGAGAAGTCGATATCCCTAACGCTTTGTTAAAAACTTAACATCTGTGTCAATACTGAACTACCTAATTTTCTGGTGTTTAGCTCTTGTTAACACTACTCTCAAAAATGTTCAGCCAAAGGTTAAAAAATGCTATTGAGAGTCATAAATGCACTACATCATTTGAAGAACATTTACAAATGTAAATATCTGTAGTATATTGAAATGGCACCATTCGAATGTAATTCTCAAGCCCCCGATTTACTTTGCCCGTACCAAAACGCAAGATCACAATATGCAAGCTTAGCTCAAAAACAGTGTCAATACCTTATGTGATTTCTATTGAAAAAACTTTTTCAAATCTTTCATGCTTTAAATTTATCAATTCGAGTCTTTCACACTGCTATTGGAAATCAAAGTCAGTGTGATTAACCTACAATAGTGTTTTACTCAGAAATATAATCTTGAGATTTGAAGTAGGAAGCGAGGTAGCTTTGTCTAAAAGATATGCATTCAAATTGTATTTCTTTCAGCAAAGTCACTGCTAATAATGTCCACTAGGTTCTTTTTGGTAATATAAGAGTGTGAACACTTTTAATTTTTAGAAGTATTGCATGATCTACAGCGACGCGTTCATAAAACTCTCATCTCTACTGTAGAATCATTTCAAACTGATGAATCAATTGACGGCCAAAAGTAGTTATTTTTTTCTTATTAAGCAGGCAACAAATATTGATTTGAATACGTGACGGTAATTCCTATCAAATGTGATAATAAATTTTTTTTCGATGCGTCATAAAATTGAGTGTTGTCGTTTTTATTCTGAAATCTGTCTCTGCAATACTTATTTCATTAACAGTAAGCTTTGGCTATGTTTTTTATGTTTGCATGATCCTTGCAGTGGAAGTACGCCAGGCACCACTTAATAAGTACGACTTTGGAATGCGTATGTTATTAACAGTTAACATGCAGAAATTTTAATTTTACCTCCCGGATTTATCTCATTATCTCAGGAATTTTATCCCTTATTTCAATTTTTTTGGTATCTTGACTGCCAGAGGCATCAAACTTTTTCCAGAAAAAATCATTTATCCCTGCCTTAAGTCCGGCTTATGGTACTCATATCTTCTAACCGTTTTCATTCCATTTGATATCCCTATTTTTTTTCTTTCTTTTATCCGCTTAGCCAGCGTCCTTCCCTTAACAATCTCTTTACCTTCCTTTTTCCTCTCAACTCAAGTCATACCCTACTCTCCGGTGCTGCGTATTTCGAATGCCAAAAGCGATATTTTCCCTCCCTTATTATTTTTAATACTTCGTCGTGTTTTAGTGTTACATGCAGCATACCTTCTCCGTTCTCCTCCGTATCCCTTTTATTAAGTCTCCAACGCACGCTCATCCTCTTTAAAATAACAAGTTTCTGACCCGTAAAACGAAACGTTCATTTAAGTTTTATCTGATCTGCGTTTCCGTCTCCACCGCAGGTCTTCCGTGATTAATTCCATCCTTTACGTAAAGGAATCGTTTCAGTTGGGTAACTTAAAAAACCAACAGCGTAAAATAAAATTGACGCTACGGCCAATGGGGAAAGTAGCTTTTAAGCAGCCGCCGCACGAATATTCCACAACAAACAAGTTGCTCCAGTCCAGCGAGGAAGTGAATCCCATATAAAGGATTGAAACTGCAAAAAAGGTGAGCGGATGGAAAAAAATACCCTTCGAAAAAATATAAGGAGCGTTTCTTTTATTCTCTTATACTTCCCTTCCTTTCCCTCCGCTCTTCCCACTCGTCTCTCTATAGAATGACTCTTTCTACGACCCGTAACCCTCAAAAAAGATCTTTATAAAAGGCTTCCAGGAAACAATTTAGCACGTGTGGGCAAAGAAACCCAATGTTTACAGCCAGGTTTTCCCTTACTACGGAAAATTACCCTCACACGGCACAGATGACGACGATAGCGCACTGAAAAAATTCCGTCTTACTTTTGTTTTGGGGAAGGGAATAAAAAAGAATCTCCAGTGCCGAACGATGAATTTTATGTCGCGGAGAAAAAGAAAAATTGTAAAAATACATGAAGCCCCATGAGTTTTTTTCCGGATTAAAAGCGCTGTGAGAGAGAAGAAATAAAAAGAAAAGAAAAAGTTTCCTCGTTCCAAGGCTACCTTCCGGTTTATCCTGGAGCTCCCTCCATCCATTCTGTGCAAAGCCTCAAGGGTCGCTCTGGCCAGGAGCTGTGACACACAAGGATACGGTCAACGTCGGGTCTCCAATCACTACGAGACTTCTTGGCCGCGGTCCAAAATCTGATCGACCCAGTGGAATAAGCCATAGAAAAAGAATGAAGAACCACATCCAGAGCTGATGCTTGTTGTGAGCAGGAGGCAAAGGGAGAAGGATTATGGGGTTAGTGAGTCCGGAAGCCGTAACTGTTCTGCTGCCATTGATGATATACTATTGGGGGGTACAGAAATGCACTCCGAGGGTATATTTCCTTTCAGGGCTCTCCATATATTACGTCACAAGTTATAGATCTCTCCCAAAGTCCCCTCCCTAACGTCAACCTTCGATGTTTTACAGCACTGGCTTCTGTCTAACATTTTTCAGTTATTTTTTCCATTTACATATCGTAATATAGTGATACACTCATTCACCGAGGCACGATAATTACCATGAACGCTTCATTTCCTCGTAATATAATCACAAATGTAATGGCTATTCGCCATTTCACGCTTTAAGCTAAACGCTGCCTGAATTGTATTTGAAATAAAATATTTGAAGAAATAAACGCGAATAAAATTAACAGGGGGTACTGCTGGGCAATGCTCATTAACTGATCCGTTTGTGAATCCATTCGTCGTTACATTGCTAATAAAAATTAGCTGTTGAAACCGCAGTCAGTTTTCATGAAGGTAGGCATGACAAAGCAGGGTAATTTTATTGCATAAATTACTTAGTTCCGAAAAATTAAGCCTGGGGCCGTAATATTTGGTCACATAATTTTAGCCTGTAGTTTTGTGCGACATTATTGTTACTCAGTCATTTAATTGATTTCCGTTGACTATGGTTGCTAACCGAATGCAGTTTTAGTGTTTAATTTTTGTCTAGATATAATTTTTCTGCCATTTTCAGAAGAAGAATAGTAAGGTTCTTCAGGTTGGCAACATAAATTAGTAAGTGCGAATAAATGGCATCGAATAAAATCAATAATAAGCGCAAAATTTTAATTTTACACTTTAAAAGATTTTGCATTGTTTCTACATAGTACATTAACGAATGAATACGTTCATGATTTTTCCGTATTTTATTACCATATAGTTACCATGGTGTTATATTAAAGAAATATTTATAAACAAAAATATTATTGTCTGTACGTATGCATTATTCACTTACGATATTTCTCATTGTATGCCTCTCCACATAGCACGTCAAAGTTTAAAGGTCTCACCTGGCCATAATCTTTACGTCACACTTTGTGATATAGTTTCAACACCAAATTATACTTTCTATTTTTCAATTACTACCTCAAATTAATTTTCTTTTTCACATTTAATGGAACACTGCAGCCGTTTTGTTCGCCGAAGCATGAAATAAATTGATTTATTGGAAGGTACACAGCGACATACCCGCAGTTTCTTTCATTTGGTCTCTCATTAGTCACGGGAACCCTCAACCACAGCCCTCCAAATATATTTTCCAAGGTGGGAGTGTAAGATTTTCCAGTCCGAAAGATGTCCCTTGTATTGTAGTCTGCGTTTTAGTCCTTATCCACGTCAACCTGCGTTGGACTCCCGAACATATAAATAGTTACCCTCAGCCGTGATTGCTAAAAACCGTTAGATCCGGTACAATCGTCTCTTTTAAGCGGAAGAGTAGGTATACTTCGTGTTTTCACTCTCTGACATCATTAAACGCCAGGGACACTATTAAATTCCATATAGAAATACTTAGTTCTGCCCACGTGAGCAATTATTATTTTTGGCCTTCAAAATTTAAGAAACATTTCTTCTAGACGAATGGAACTACGTTAAAAGAGCTCTCAAGGAATTGCAAACTCAATGGATTTTCGGCTTAAATGTTTCAATCAGATGGGCACTGTCTAGTTACTTGCTACTCGGAGAAGTTTGCCTTTTCCACTCGTTTTTTACGAAACCTGTTATTTTTAGTATCGGTTTATGTTGACTATTCAAATGAAAAAAAGTCACTTAAACGCTTTAGTGACTTAAATATCGATGAGGTATCACTATTTTACCACTATAGGGGGAATGTTCCCCGGATTATTCATCCCAGGTCATAGTACCTAGTAGTGGAAAAATAGCCGTGGTGATTAATCATGGGTATTTGAGGTTTGTTTAGCCACCGCAGTTTTTTTTCCGAAAAGTTGCGGTTAAGATATAACAGCAGTAAGCCTAAATTTTACATGACAAATGGTGAATTTAGTGGAAACGTGCTTTTGGTTTGTAAAGTTTATTTTTTGTTAAAAAATGAATTTTGAATTGAAAAACTCACTCTAGCCATAATTTTATGGTGGTAGACAATAAAGATTATTGTAGACGTAGGGAAAAGGCCCCCTAAGGCTTGTATGAATGCTTCATACTCATCGTAAAGTTTCGATAATACAAATTAAAAAATAAAACATTTGGCCAAAAATGATGCATTATGGTTGGTTGGAATTCATTTCTTATCGTTATTCTTGGATAATTTACCAACTTATATTTACTATGAGAAAATATCAAATCTAGAACTTACAACGCAGTAGAATACAGTTTGCGTAGCCCCCAGAGATATAGATAAGCTCGTTAAATAAATAGAATCTTTGAATGATCTTTCAGGCAATGGATTAAATGTAATTGAATTCAGTGTGAAGTTATAAAAACCATTTGGTTCTAACAAAGATACCCGTTTAGAAAGATTTGGCCCACTTAAAAAATCCAGGGGTGAATGCGATAAATATTTGTAACAAGCTATTCAATATTATAACCCAAAAAAACATGTAGCTCAAAAAATATCCTGCAATGAGTAAATATTATTGGTTTAAAGAGTTGAAATTCTTAAACGGCCGTTGAAATCGATTGGAAAATATGGCTATCCCATCAAATTACAATTACGGCGTTTACGTCAATACAGCAAGGCAGAAAAGTTTTGCCGAGAAAGATATAATGCGAACACGGTACCAACTGCACGATCTTTAAATTTGAGAAAGATAAATACTTACCAGTAAAACATAATTTTCAATAAGACCGCTTTCACCTAATAGTAACGTATGTGATGGTGCCCGGTGCCCGGTGGATGTAAGTTTTTTTATTATATTAGTTGTTAACCCAGGTAAATTAAGTTGGTTAAGTCAAACAATTTTTAGAAGATTACATTTTTTACATAAGGATGAGATGTAGGAAAGTTCAGCCTGGTCCTGTTGAAACAAGCATGTTTGTCATTTAATCACAGCATAAATGACGATTTATTATTATACATGTCTGTTATCAAATTCAAATGATTGCTACTGCATCAATAGAGATGTTTTTCTATTTTCCTATAAGCATTGCGATCATAAGAGCTCTAGAGGTAACTAGCAGTCGTAATGAGCAGGGATGGAGTTAGGCTTCTAAATCAGGATAAGAACCCTGCGCTCATGATGCTACTTGTTCATGACATACTAAATCGCCGAATGAAATTAAAGGAAATTTTACAACTGATGGAAAAAATTGTGACAGACTACTCCATGTCCCATAAAAGACGTTTTATTCAATTTAAAAGTTTCTAATAGTAGCATCCCATATCAATTTTAACTGGTACTAAAAGTTTGGTTGTGGGAATCATCAAGTTTGTTCTCTCGGTAATTTAGACTTACACGTCTCACTGCTTTAATATCAAACTTGACTTAACTGAGAGAGGGTTATGTCGAGCTGACATTTAATGATTAAGTTTCCTCAACGATTGGTTTAAACGACAAGAACGCATTTTCCTCAATTGAATGACTTACTTTACGATCTGCCAGGAGGACCGAAATGAAAATTCGGAATTCTAAACGGCGACGAAGTACCACTTCTCCTCCGTTGCAATTTCATAAAATCAGCCTGAAGCTCTGGGAAACAGCGACGAGGTCTGATACACCAGCAAAGCCACTAATCTTGATTGGATCCGAGTTTGATCAACAAAACCTCGAAAACTAGAGGAAGTAATCAAAACAGACTGCTCTTTACTGAAGGGGAACGGAGGCTCACTATAAACCTTCAATGCCCCGTCCACTCCAGGTAATTTACCGTAGTCGGTTCGAGCAGAAAATACAAGTCTTAAAAGTCTTATAACGACTGGCAATAGTATTTTCCATCACGGATCAATCATAAGCTATGACGCATTACTCTGGCCATAAATAGAACCAGAATTGGTTTTTATTTGTTCCCATGATTTTATTCAATCGCTAACAATTATTTACCGCTGTAAAGTTTTGTAACAAAATTATCCTGCAGCAAAGTTTCCCGGGTTTTTTAATGAAATGAAACGTGCATAAATGACCATTAAAATGTTTTTTCATTAAGGATATTTTGATTAACATTTACGGGTATGAAGTCAACATATTTATGCTTAAAAATTTGGATTATAATTTGGATGAAAAAGCGTATAGTGGACACTCAAGAGTTTGATGTATCGAAAGATTGTCTACCTTGAGCCGCCATACAATTTACTTCATTTTCTATGGTGTTGGGCCAAATCCTTTCCCACTTTTGCAAAGATGGTTAATGCTATCCACAGTACGGAAAAATGTTTCATCCTCATGTTTTCCCGGAATAGATATCCACGCATGAAATAATTTTTTCTATTTTATTTGCATTGAATGATACGAATTCTATACATTTATTTGTGTGATATTTTCTTTTTTATCGCCGAACATCATTAATGATTCCTTCTATCCCAGCATGTTTTGCTTTCCTATTACATCTATTGCGAGATCATGGATATGCAACGGAGTGTGAGCATGAACTCAAAAATTCGTTGGACCTTCAGTTAGAGGCGGTATTTAGCAACTAAAATGAAACATTTACTTATTAACATATATTGAATATTTACTTGTATTGATTAAAATTTGCAAATTATTTAAATATATTCATTTATAATTAACAGTACAAACGTCCATGAAAATTACTATGTATCATGGTAGTGAGATTTGAAATTGAGTTGGCTAGCTGATTTATATCTCGTTCTAGTGCTGCCGTGCCGCACCCTCGAGTACTCTGGTCAGTCTGATTGCCGGTTGACCTGATGGTAATAGTCACGAATTATGCATAGAAAATGCATACTCTCCGCATCGAATCAATTCAGTGTCGTCGCTGGCTATCCATTTATTCCTGTGGTAGTTATGGTCTGAGTTAATTACAACCACCATGATTATCTAAATATATCATTCCCAAGTATTACTGTTAGCTATTTATATGAATATAACTTCAAAAATGTGAGTCATTATTAAACCTTGTCATTATAGAAAATTCATACAGGAAAGCAAATTGAAACGTTTAAATTTTAACGGCAATTGATAGTCAAGTTTTTGTAGCAGTTAATGAAACATAATTGTTTCACAAGCCAATCACCAATTTCCATGCATACTCAATCAACTTTTGTTTAAATATTCGATCGTTCGCAATGGATATCAATTAAATGCAATTTTTTATACTGAATCAATTTAACAATAATGATTTCTCAGCATATAATCATTAATAATTAAGTTTACATTGTTAAAATATGAGCTTAGGCGTTGTATGTAGCATTGATAAAATATCTATCTAGGTTCATGAGAAGTCAAGAGCCAGTTATCTTCATCAATATTCGTATTATTTGTGGATAATTATTTTATTCAGGTCACTGTTTAATCGTAAATGCCCACTCAAGTTTAATTCTCCGAATAAAAAGATTTCTTCTCGGTAATTCAAACTAAAGTGAGCCATGAGCATAACCGCACGAATGGCAATAATGCGGAAAAATGTGTAGGCGCCGAACAATGTAAACCGAGCCTAAAGTTTCTCGCTTTTCTTTCGAGTTTTTCCCTGCCGCCCACACGTTTTGCCATTTAATCTACAAAGCCTAATGAAACGGGGGGCCGAGAGGAAGAGTGGATGGGGCAAAAAGCCTTAAGCCCACCTCCATGGGACAAGGAATTCAGTAAACACGCTCCGAAATTAAAATCTTTTCATATAGAAGGCCAAGCTTGCTCTCGAGTTATGTAAAAAAATATTAATAAAACGGAAACTAGGCCTCAGCCATGCACAGTTTCCTCACTAAGCCGAAAGAAAACTGCAGTAGTGAAGGAAAGGATAGAATTAAGAGATAAAAAGTCGAAAGATTGAATGAACGTACGAAGATTGGTACAGCTAACAGAATTTTTTTAAAGATACAAGGGAGAATATGAAACCTAAAGACAGCGGTCAATTTTTTACAAGTAATATACCACGCAGAATACGCTGATAGTATTAGGCATCCTTATGAAGCAGGCTTGAAATCGAATAATAGTTTTTGCGCAGCTAGATGTGCAAAGAAATGTCACGCTTAGCCACGCTTAGGGTGTCGCTTCTATCAGTAGAGATGGCATTGGAATCGCTTTCACAGCCCAGACTAAAGAGTAGGTGTAACTCTCCGAGAGAATTTTAGTTGACGAATACTAATTACTTAATCGAAGTTTTCTTTTAATGCCATGCAAACTGTGATAAATCCTATCACACGCAATGCTTAGAGAGATAGATTATAATGCGAGAAGGTAATGAATAAACAATTTTCTCTCTCTATTGGGGACCACTATAGCTATGACAATCTACAAGTAATGTAAATTGGACGCAATTGGCCTTATTTATTTAACACTTTTTTATTCGTTTCTCTTTTGTTTGTGCATTATACGCAAAATTAATTGTTTACGCACTTTTTATTTGTAAAGCTGTAATCTTTCTGCATGTAACCATAGCTGAACTTTAAGAAATGATTCCCGTGATATATCAGAACAGCACGAATTCCGCATGATTTGAATGACGATTAAAAGCCTTATCCAATGGGAACTCTACATACACATAAATTTATAAACAGCATATTTATTAAACGAGATATTTACTATTTGATTCCGCAGTGTGTTTGCCGGTTAGATCACGCACGGTGTGATGTCGATCCCTACCGCACACACTTGAGGTGGTTTGCGGGATAGGTAACATCGAGACGATGAGAAAGTAAGAGGACGCTTGAAGACTTTGCGACGTGGATAGCTTGTGTGCTACGAAGGGGTAGAGAAGTGGAGTAAGGGAATATTGGCTAGAGGGTTATTTAATGAAGTGGGCTGAGTGACTCCCCGCCAAATCCGTACGCCATGCCTCCGCAAGTGGCAATCATTGGACTTTGAAGGGAATGGGGATGGGATAAACACGGGAAGGGTTTGGTTTGTGGGTTGAGAGGGGGAAAGAGTAGCGTTGAAACGGGTTTTTAGGGTGGTGGGAGGCCATAACGCAATCAAGAGCCTTGAGCTCCTTGCGAGCGGATGGCATCCTAAGAGCTTTCTTATCGTTAAAGGCCCACGCTCTCTTTCCCTCTCCCGGCTGAGCTAAACCCTTCTTTGTCCCGCCCCCGCCCCATAGACTTCCATCTCACCGGCGGATTCTCATGTCATTCACTCTCTTATCCCCCGGGTGTCCCTTGAACGTCAATGGGCATGTACGTTTGAGGATGTAATTTCCAAAAAAAATGGCATTTGCAGTTGACGGGGAACAACCAATTTTTTCAATGAGGGTGTTATATGATAGTTGCGTATATAGTCTCAATTCCCGTCACAAAGTAGGATGAATACATCTACATCCACTTATTACGCTGCTCGCCACCACAGGGATGTTTGGCACGGGGTGACTTATCACCAACAGGAGCTGCAGAAAGTAAATTTACATAAAGTAAATTTACTTTCACAAACATGCACTACATTATAGGTATTCTACAATTGCTACAGAAACCTCAACATTATTTTATAATGTATCTACGAAAACGTGAAACAAGAGTCATGCAGGAAACATGCAAAACATGGTGTTAGATGGTGACTCGGTAGATTTACAAACATTCATTAGGGGGTATATAAATTAATCAGCCACACTACATGTCAACTAACCTACTTCTTAGTGTCAACAGCCATTATGGTCTGTTATCTATCGTGGTATAAATATTTTAAACCTATCTGTTCTACAGTCTATTTTCCTTATCTTATTTTCACGATCTGATCTAAAAAAATAACCAAATAAGCTCAAAATAAACTGTCAGACTAGAATTTCTTTATCGGAGAAGTTTTCTAGAAATAAAGGCCGAAGCTTCTAGGGTGCAAAACAAGATGAAATATATATCAACTCTAGCATGATATGGTCCTCAGATTTGTAGTTTAAGAAACATTGACCGATGTTGAGGGTGTTTATTCGAAATCCAAAGCTAGATTAGTGTTCAAATAATCAAGTTAATGACAAAAATGCAAATAAAAGAACTATACTGCATTAAATTCATAAAAAGGGTAATGTGGTAAGGGCATTTGACCTTTAGGATGCGGCGGATTGAGATCTTAAGGAGTCATGAATTTTCAACGACTTAAGGAAATATCTTACGATGAAAGATCCTATCCGATGGAGACCAAGGAAACAATTCCTTAGTCAAAATAAGAGCAATGCAGCAATATACAAAGAAAAACCGAGATTAATCTAAAGGATGAGTACTGCGTAAACCACCAATGGAATTAAACATGGATGATAACATGATCCTTGGCCAAATAAATATTGGAAAGTCCCAAAGATTTTGATCCAAGCCTGAGAGGCTCGTTGAATGGGTAAGACACTCCGTATTCGAGGGAGGGAGATGATCGTTTATTGGGGGAATTTGATGACCGGATGCGAGAAAGGCTGAAGAAAATAACCTGAATTGTGTGGAAGGCGAAGAAATAGGCGTTTTATGTGGCTTTGGAATAGAGGGTGCGGCCCTGGGGAAAGAGTACTTTTAGGATATTTTGGAAGTCGGAGGATCATTTAATCTTGCTTTATAACTGAGATTGTTGACAGGAATAGTAGAGGGTAAAAAGCATAAGCATGTTGGGTGTCGTGAAGAAGGTTGGATATTACGATGATCTGAAGTTATGCGATGAATAAGGAGGTGCTATATGGTTCGAGGGCAGTTCACCAATCGCTTTAATGTGTTTTGGACAGTTGCCTGTTTTCTCTTCGTACGTTGAGGAATGCTAAATTCTTTGCTCTCACCTTAAATGAAAAGCTAGAGGGAAGAAATGAGATGATTTAATTGAATGGTGCAATAAGTGCGTGTCTAATTACTATCTCTTTTTATTATTTTACAAATATTTCATTCCCTTCAAATATTCACATGCACCTCATATGATAAGTTTTTAAATATATTTGGCTAGAAACATTGCAGAGATATTGACGCATGGGATGGCTACCACTTGAATGAATATCGTCGGCAAATATATAAACTTTATTGCAACTTTCTTTGAAAATCAAGTTACGCAGAGAAAGAATTTTATTGCAGAAAAATTTCATAGCCCTACGAATGTATATTGGCTATAAGTAAAATATCATTCAACTCTAAGAGCCAAATCCACTTTCACACATACGAGTGACTTAGGTTTTCACATCACCGAATTGATTTTAACCTGCCAATAGTAAATGAAGAACAGAAATGGCTATTTTACCCTCAGATAAAATAATTTTAATGCGACCATGGCTTCGATGTACTGCATCATCATGAGATACAAAATACGGAACCGGAATAGGAGACAGAACCAGCGTACCAAAAAAGAGTTAAAAACGCAGTTAAGTCGTTTTTTAACTTTTTAAGTGACAAAGAAAAATCTTCCTAATAACTACGAACCTATTGCCCCCAAGATCATTTATCTTACCCAAACTATATAAAGAAGACGTGCTTGTTAGACCAGTAGCCTCTAGCGTAAGTACTCCTACACACAAGCTATCTTTTACACTATATTTGATTTACCTCCATCAGTCAGATTTTAATCGCAAATATGCGGTTAAAAATTCCATTGCTTTGGCAAAACGATTTAAGACTACTACGATGCCGTCCAACGCCAAGTTGGTTTCTTTCGACGACCAAACTTTATTTATGTACTTCTATCCCATCTCAAGGTGCAGTAGTCCATGCATAAAAATGTATTTAATAATGCGGAAATAACCAACTTCTTATCCCTGAAATATTAACTTTACGCAATATTTTTGCGGAACAAAATTACTTTCTTTTCAATGGTGAATACTGTAAGCATAAAGATGGACTAGTAATGGGTTTTTCAGTCTTCCTGAAATATTTATGGGCAATTTTGAGGAAAAGATATTTGCTTCCAGCAACGATACATTGAAAAAGAATACATATAGGCTGCTGGCTTAGGTATATGGATGACATATTTTATTTTTTTACTGGGATTCAATTACTGCTGGAGCTATTCATCTACGTCAGCATCAACTTATTACCCTGCTAGCCACCACAAGGGCTTTTCACAGGGGGAGACTTATCACCAACATGAACTACCGTGAATAAATTAACTTTCACCAACATGCACCACCTAATGGGTATGCTAAAAATGCTACAGAACATGCAGGGAAAATGAAAAACATGGTGTTAGCACTACTCGGCAGATTTAGAAACATGCATCAGGGGGTATATGAAATCACCAGTTACACTACCTGTCAACTAACTTACCTCTTAAGTCTCAACACAGCCCTTGTGGTCTCTTATCGATCGCGGAAAAAGCGACATTTTAAACCTAACTGTTCTACAAGCTATTTCCCTTATTTTATTCTCATGGTCTGATCAACCGTAGGAAGTTGGCGAACGTAAAATATTGATGACTTCTTCTGAAAATAAATCGGTGTTGAAAATGGTTACTTAAAGGATTGAGTCTACTTTTCAATCGACGGTCTGAAAGCGATTCCCATCCTAGTTTTTGCAAGAGGTCAGTGACACGAGACTATTATTACAGCCTTTCATGTATCTTGCTGATCTTCTCTACGCGCGTTCTAACTCTGTTTTCAAGCCTACACTGGAAGCGTATTCTAACTGGGGTGTAACTAGGTAGAAGTAGCTAATTTCTCTGAGTCTGCTAATACACATGTTTCCTAATCGTAATACACTATTCCGTCAAATTCACCATTGAACATTGAGTGAACAAGGAGACCATTTTTACAGATCTGGCTATTGAAATCAGGAGTAGTAAATACATTCAGACAAGTTGTGGGGTTCTTTTAAGACTCTCTTTTCTTAGCCAAAAGTGCTCATCTTCAACAAAAATATCGTTGATAAAGGTAAATAATGTTGTGTTAACGAATTAAAGTGCTGATGCAAAGCTAGTTATACATACCAAACTGGTAGAAATTTCTTAGCGCGTATAAAGGAACATAAAAAAATGTATCACTTCAGGAAACACCACATCCGTTTTCGTGGAATATCTCATTTAGGTGCAGCATACTTCCAAATCCTAATTCAAAGAGTTACGCTCACTCTAAAAGGTCAGAAAATTATATGCTTTAGAGCAGCTGGATATCATCCATTGGAGAAAAAAACAAGGTGTCCCAACAATTTGCAGTTTCTTCTTCTGCCTCCCCCTTTTTGCACATCACCTTTCCTTAGAGCGTGTTTTCCATATAACAGAGCTTCGCCAAAAATTCTCACTCAAACCCTTTTTCCTCCCCCTTCGCTGCGAGACAATTGGTGCTCCTTCTAGATTCCTCAGTGGTTGATGATTGGAACCCCAACAATCCCCCTTGTTCCCTATGAACGCAACCTATATATGTATACCCGTGACAACGCCTCAAATCCCTCGCCCATTGCATATTTCCCCCTTGTTTCCCTGTTTTTGTGTAGGCCTTAGGCTTCACAAGCCATCTAAATAGCGACTTGTATTGTGAGTGCTTTTCTAAACGACAATTTGGTGTTTTTTCCCTATTGCCCACCCACCCTACTCTGTAACCTTCCCTTTCCAGTCTTCCCCTCCCTCCTTTGTTTCTCTTCGTTAACAATCCTTTTCCCCCTCCAAATCTTTCCACACACCATTTCCTCAAATACCCCGCCTCCGTCCTTGTATTTTGTATATGGTAATTATATAATAGTTTAAATTATAAAGTTATCCAACATTTTAAATATTAAAACGCGAATAATTTAAAATCTAACTACAAGCATCAATAACAAAAGAAACAATCCCAACAATGAGGAATGGCGAAGGAGAATGTGGTGATAAACAAGCAGAGAGAAAGAGGAGAGTGAGGATATTTGGGTGTGGAGTGCAAAAGGTAGTGTTACAGTGTCATCAGCTTACCTTTAAGTCCCGAAATAAATTGATCAATCTTCTCTTGGTTATTGAAGAATATATTCCGGTGGATATAATAAAAGTGTTACAGTATATATGCACGATTTATCTCGTATTTTGTACCTGAAAATGATACAGTATATCGATACCATGGTCGCATTAATTTAAGTTTTTCGAAGTTGAGAAATGCCATTTTTGTTCTTCATTATGCTTGGAATTTCACCATATCACGCCCATCATTGTAACCGTCTCTCGAGGTTGGAATTCGCTACCTGTTCAAATAAGACACGCCTCTAAGAAACTCTTGATTAATATTAAATACAATCTAT
This sequence comes from Ceriagrion tenellum, assembly GCA_963169105.1. NCBI lineage: Eukaryota > Metazoa > Arthropoda > Insecta > Odonata > Coenagrionidae > Ceriagrion > Ceriagrion tenellum. The sequence continues at coordinate 74,339,745 of OY720641.1, read as the reverse complement.
ATTAGCTACTGCAAAAGGATGATCTTACACCTAATAATTATTGAGAAAAACGCAATGCTCAAGATTTTACAATGTCCTTGAATATTTATGTATCATTGAATTTCCTATTCTTTGTATTTTGTGATGCTCTGTATATATTTTTCTGGTTGGCTAATGAACTGTAACGATTTACTGTATGAAATTCAATGCGTAACCTTACATATTTAGTTACACCTGTTAACTGTCTGCACACAATTTTCTTGCTAATAAGTCCTTTTCTTTTTTTTAATGAAATTATGTTGTGTAATTATTTTTCTCAAATATTGTGTTAATTTTTAATTGCCTCATGAGCCAATGGCTCACAGAAGTGAACGAAATAATGATAAAAATTCCTCTCTCTGTTTGCCAATTGGTTTTATTATATTAGAAAGTAATACCTTTGGAACCTAAAATACCTTGCTGAGTTTTGAAAGTTAAATCTCTTATTAATCATGTTTTAGCAGGAAGCCTAAGAATAGGACTGACGAATTTATCTGTTGTAATGTATTGCGTTATTAAGAACCCTGCTCAATGTTTGGATGACATATGTGATTGCATTAATCAAAGGAACACAGGTTTCTGAAATATGTAGAGATAATAAAAATTGTATGCATGTAGAGGGACTTATAAGAAAGCAGAATAGAGGATTGGCATGAAAGAGCTAGGGTTTACAGTTTAAACGTGATTATTCATGCTTTACATTTCCCTATAGAGATGTTTTACACCTTCCTCAGTTTCACTCAGTACCTAATCATGTAGGATACAGAGATTCTGAAATTAGGTTCATAACAAAATTGGTATACCCCAAACCGAGATTTGAGGCGTCACAACTTAATGACCCCAGCGAGATCAATAATGAACAACAACTCATCCGATAAATGAAAAAAATTGAATCACAAATCGCTTCTCCGTAGCTTTGCTTTCGGGAAAAAAAACTGCGAAAGGAATACAGAGGTCCAGCCATGAGTGAAAAATCCCGCAGGAGCTTTTATCGAATGAATATTCAAAATAAAAGCGGACATTCATCTTGTAACCCGTCTGACTCCACCGGGATACAAAAGTGATCGCGGCGTGTCCGGTTCACTGCTGTCCCCAAACGGAACAGCTGTTGGCTTGGGATGTTTCAAAGCCCGAAAAAGCACTTTTGGGGGGAACGGAATCTCACTGCGGCAATCGCTCAGTGGCAACGCGGCTGCTCATCGTGCCATCTCCGCTGAGTCGCACCGAAATATGGTCCGATAGGGCGGAAAGATAAGCGACCGGCCGGTCAAAACAAACACGCTCGGAAGCGGCTTCGGTGTTATCTTTTGGGCGCTGGCCACACCTCCTTCTCCCACTCAGATCAGGAACCCCCACTCCTACTCTCCCACCCAAATCCCATCACCATTCTTCTCAACCGTCCGGCATCGTGGATGCAAACTGTCGTCCGGAAGTCGATAGTGACGCCCTACATCTTCACTAAGCTGTCTCCCAGCAGTCATCATCAGTGAGGACACTATGTTCTCCGTTGCACAAACACTCAGGGAGTCCTGGTCGCGTTGGTCCACGAACAAATCGAGAGGGTTCGGAATTATACTCCGGAGTGCGATTTCGGCGGATTTCCGGTGCATTGAAAAAAATAAAGTGTGAGATTGAAAAAAAGGACTCCGCACTTACGAATGTGAAGCCGTTAAATCGTCGTTCTAAATTAAAACCTATCGCTGTGGAGACCGGTGGGAGATGTGATGCCCACACCGCGGATGAATTGCAAACGAAGAGAAGAGGACGCCGGCCATAAAATAATGTTTTTTTCTCTCATCACCACTATCAAACCTACACGATCATAAAGCATTTTGCGTCGTTGTTCATCAAGGCAAGATGTTAAAACTCTACGCATAAACTTACCCAACACACCGTTCAATTTAGGAATGTGCACAGGCATTAGTGTGATTGCCAGTAATTGGACTGTAAAGCTGAATATGCTATAGAAATTTCCTCCAATCTGCCCTAACCTTGCATGCCTTTTATGTCTCAGTTACCCTCATACATTCATGGCAAAAAGACAACTGCTGTGTACAAAGGGAAGAGGACTGAATACTAGGAAACGATATGTGTAAACATTCGCGTGGAGCGTAGCACTCTATGGATCAGAAGCATGGACCATTAGTAAGCCTGACCAGAAAAGACTAGAAGCCTTCTAAACCTGGTGCTGGAGGAGAATGCTAAAGATTAAATGGATGGATAAAGTTAGACATGATGAAGTGCACAGAGCGGAAGAGGAAGGTACCATATGGAGCACCATACAGAAAAGAAAAACCTTTTCTGAACCGAAAAAAAGAAAAAGAAAAGAAGGTCACACTCTGGGGCAGAATGGGTTTGTGAATACATCTACATCTACGTCATACCCTGCAAGCCACCCAAAGGGTGTGTGGCAGGGGGTGCTTCCACACTAGGCATGCATGAATGATACGGTAGAACACCGAAATTACATTGAAACCCGCGTACCACACATGCAAAGCGCCAATTAAAAATCTAATAACCAAGAAACATTCTATCGTCAATCGTTCCTACATGCAAGGGATACAAAGACTACTACTACATATTCAAAATATCATGCAAAAATAAGAACATCAATATTTACATAATGCATAAATAAGAACGTAGAGAATATAAAGAGAATGATCTACTGTCTGCCTATTGTCACTATCCTCACTATTCATGACGACGATCACAGCTGTTATGGTCCCGAATGGTACGCGGAAAAAATGGCATTTTATACCTATCGGTTCTACAATCTAGCTTTCTAATTTTATTGGCGCGATCCAATCTGCCGTAGTACGAGGGGGTTAATAGTATGTTTTTTACGTCGTCAGAGAAATGATTTTCCTGAAATTTAGTTAGGAGGTTAAGCCTATAATTTAATCTACGCTGTGATACCGATTCCCATCCTAATTCTTCTAACAGTCCAGACACTTTAGCAAACTTATCGTTGCATCGTTTCACAAACCTAGCTCCTCTTCGCTGTACGCGATCTTACTCGCGAATAACGTAATTGAAGGTAAAAGAGAGGACAAAGTCCCCAGGGGAAGGCCTATGAATAAGTTCATGGACCAAATAAAGAAGAAAGTGCATAGAAAGAGCTACCAGGAAGTAAGAGACCAATTTGAGAATGATGGAAGGCTGCTGTCAACCAATCATAGGATTGTGCGATCGATGTAAGAACACTCACGCGTTCTTGAATTCACGTCGTCCTATCCTGAAAACTCCTCTAATTCTTCCTGTTAAGGTGGTTCCACCGAGAGGGAAGGATATAAATTCATATTATTCATATTCTTATTTATTCGTATACCTATAGAAAAATGTGCCCTCAATCTGAGCTATGATTTGTGGACTATTTTTTGCCGGAGGTTCAATATATTCTGATAGAGCAAAATACTACGGTAAAATGATCACAGGCATAAATGAGAGAAGAAGTCTCTAGAACCACTATTTTTTAAATGTAATTTTTCCCCGTGCAATAAGGGACTAGAGCAGTTTGCGATAAACCAGTTCTGGGAAACTTTTACCCTCACTTGGTAAAGTAGATTATGCACTTGTGCTAAATTTCTGACTATCATTATTAGCTAATAACCCCGCATGAAATATCCGACAACATATAGCTCCTGCATAACTTAGTACCTTGTATTACTATTCTTAGTATCTTGTACAGTCTCATCAATAATACTAACCAGTACTTGTATCTAACCAGTGATTGAAAATAGTATACAGCATGGTAGCAGTTTACGTAGTACTATCCTAGTTCATGGTCTGTCGTATTGTCATCCTGACTGCTTTCGGACGAGCGTGCGCGGTTCTGATTTCAGCTGGGACAAGTGTTGCATTCTGGTGCGGAATCACCCAGTTCCACCACCCTTGCGGTGCCTTACACGGTCTTTTGTAGATAAAGATGGTGTTAACAGCAAAATTTCACCTTTTTTCGCCATTTTTCTCACAAATTGAATTTGAAATTAGGTGGTACTCAATGAGAGAGTGGGAAAATCACGTTAAATTCTAGTATTTTTCTTCCAAAATACGAAGTACATCCAGACGGTAAGTTCCGTTTGTATTAATTGCCACCGCAGCGCTACGATCGTAGTTTAGCGTATGCACGTTACTTTATTACGATAAAATTTTCATTCCAGGCACATGAATAGCCATAACTTTCAGTCTTCAGGATAAATGGGAATTAAGACTAGAGTTATAGTTCTATTCTAGTATTTTAATTATTTCCTAAGCCTATTACTGTGCTAATAAATTTATTTTATATTTTGTTTAAGTTTCAAAGACCCATGTAATATAAATACCCTCAAAAAACGTTTATTAATAATTTATTTAGATAAACGGTGAAGTTATTGAAGAAGTGGATGATTTTGTGTACTTAGGCAAGATTTTTAGGAAAGTTGGACAGGTAGATGAGGAGATAAAGAGACACTGGAATGCTGGAAGGAAAGTGGTAGGTAGCATGTGGAGCATATCAAGGAGTGAGTGCCTGTCTAAAGAAGTAAAACTTGCCGTGTACAAAAGTGTACTTGAAAGAGTAGACTAAACGCTGTGGGTATGAGTTATATGAGGTGTGTTTGCGGCAAAAGTAGGATGGATAGGGTCAGGAATGAGTGGGTAATAAATGAATGTGGGTTAGATGCTCCAGTAATGGACATATATGAAAGGAGTGTGGTTCGTTGGTTTGGCCATGTTGAGAGAATGATTGAGAGTCGAATAAGGAAACAGATATATAAGAGTGAAATGAATGGTGCGAGAGGTAGAGGTTGGCTGAGAATGTTGTGGTTGAATGTGGTTGAGAAAATTCTAAAGAGGAGGAATATTAGGAGTCTTAAAAACAGGAGAGCGTGTATGAAGCAGTGTATGGGGGTAAATGAAGCAAGAGAGGTTTTCAAGGATAGGTCAGTATTTTTAGTAGGAGTAGAGGAAATTATTGAAGCAGAGTTAGTTGTACAAATATGTATTTATGAGTGAAACTTAGTGACTCTGCCTGCCCCGGGAGGGAACAGTGTGATTGGTATGTATGGAAATAGCTGGAATTTAGTTCCTGTTTTGACTCATATCGTCGCGAAGTTTCGTTTGTTATCTCTTCCACACACACCAAATACAAAATTCTTGTTATTGATTGGATTTTTTTGCAATGTAATGTAATTTTTGCGCGTTGCTTCATGGCAATTGACATGAAATTCGAAATAATTCGATTAAATATGTGCAGAGGAATTTCTCCGAAGCGCAAAACAAAAATTTCATTTTTTAATAATGGTTTGGAATTGGTTTCCAATAAGTATCAAGGTATCATACCGAATAAATAGCACGTATGTGTTACTAATTTCCGCTTTAATTTCGGATTTCAAGCCGTAAACCCAAGTCATAACAATGCATTAATAGAGACGAAAATAAAAATAAATATTACTGCATTATTACTGTTACAGGATATATGGTTACTGACAACTTATAGAGAAATTCATTTAGATGAAGTTTTGCAAAAGAATTCTTATCGACTTACTGAAGAATCTGTTGAAAGTGCGCTCAAAGGCTCACGATTTACACTCCAGCCACCTTAGATGTCAGCCTGCTTGATATCGGCGCTATAACCTCTGGTCTTTAAGTGCCCTAGTAAGTTCCATCTCGATGTGGTAGCAAATGAGGTGGAAGTAATCATATAATACACGTTGATGAGTGAAAATTGCTACGAGAAAAAATCTGCCCGAAGCGGATATCGAACTGAAAACCTTTATATGGTAGGGCCAATGCACAAACGATGACGCTAACCAAGGCTTCTGAAGTATCCGGTTCGGGGGTATTTGCTTTGATTCGTGTTCCATGCTGATTTTTCTCGAGACAATTTTCGCCCATTTCATTGCTGGTATTGGAGAGCATGAACATTTTCATAAGGTGTAAATTTTATTTACTATGTCTATCGTTTGTTAATGGAGATTAACGTGCTCGCTTTTTTTTTGTTTCTCAGTGTCAGTGGTTGGCTGCTCTTGTTACGATGTAAAGGATGTGGAAGATGCCACTGCTGGACGGTGACCCTAATTTAAAGTGGTGAGTAATGACAAAAAATTTATTAAAATGGCCCATGCATTTCATTTACATTGAATGTAACATATTTTGCGTTTCAGGCATGAAATATTAGTGACCGATTAAATCACGAATCTAAATTACGTGTTATTTGTCATGGCATTTCAAGTTTAATTAGAGTTTCAGCAACATTTTGGTCGTTTAACCCTCTATGGACGAGCGAGTAAAATTTGTTACGTTACAAAATCATTGAAATATCTGCTTTATAAGAGGCTTTTCCATTTAGTTACTGCGCCAGACAGAATTGTAACGCTTCGGATTGTGTAGAAATTTGCGCCTCATTCAGTTTTTGACAAACAATTTGAATGGATGAATGTGTGACGCTATTCATTGATGATGGTGTGCCTGGTGGAGTTCTCAAATAAATAGTTTCAGCTGTCATATGAAGAAAAAATTGGGAAAGTTAAAAAAAGGTATTTTATGAAGGTATTGTTGTAGTATACCTTGTTTTAATATTATTTTGTCAAGTGATATTCTAAATTTAATGTTTACGATACAAATACGTCACATTGAAAAATACATGCTATATTCAAATAAATTGCAATTTTTTTAAATGCTTAAATAATAATTTTTTTAAAGTAATATAATAGCAGTATTTTTTTCATGCTGATTTTTCATAATTCCATCCATAGAGGGTTAAATATGCACGACAGGTTGTTGCATGGTTGTAACTTCATTGGGAAGACTGAAATTCATTTACTTCAACATAAATAAATGTAGAAGTACAGTTCGCATTTCAGAAATTTGGAGCCATAAATATTAGCTTCTTGAGATATAGATTCGAGATAGCTACTCTTTTCCGTAAATGTCGAGAAAACTAAGTTACACTCGTATTTACGTAGTCGAGCTACACTACGCGATTATTCGAGACTGCTGGCCTAAGGGCTTTGTCGCTGAAAACCCCAAAATGGGTTCGGTGGTGCGTGACGCAAACTGCTCAAGCATCCCACAGGACTCGTTGGGCACCAAACCCTCATCCCTTCTCGCACATCACACCTCCCTCGCACGCCACACCCACTCAACATTCCTCCATCACCCACCGTTTTCAATCACCCGCCGCCCTTCTCATCGGCCGCATCGCCTAGCACGCCGGGCGCCGCCCCCGAGCCACGAGGGAAGATGACAGGGGCGATTCTAATTGAAGCGCGTAAAGGGGTCGGTTGGGCACTCGAGGACTCATAACCAAAGAGACGGACGTTTTGAGTGCAGGCCGGCCTTCTCTTTGGGTTTCGACCGTCGTTTGACGTCCGGCGAAAAGGGCGGTGCTGGCTGGGCTGGGGGACGCTGGGTTGATGGGCAGGTCGATGGGGGTGGCAGATATGGTTGATGCAATTTCCGAAATTGAAGCGACGAGTGGGGCGGGGGATGGTTTGATGGGGTCAGCCTGTTTTGCAACCCTCCCCTCGGTCCCCTCCACACATCCCTAAACCTTCGCCTAGTTCCCGTGGTGGTTAAGCAGAGAGAAATGGATTGCTGGCCTCGAAAACCACTCTCTGGCACAATAACGTCCGGTGAGCAGACCAGCCGTGGAATCCCGTTTTCGATTGAGTTTGTGATCGAGGACCATGAATTCGTTCGTTTGCGACATTATTGCCGTGGGCGAGCGTGCTCAAGGTGTGCTTCAAGAGGAAGTTTGTCGTATTAGATTAATGATCCTTTCTGTTCTGGGATCTCAACATCTGCATTAATCCCTCATGCCCGAAGGCAATAAATACGGTAAACCCGATTATTGCCCATCATAATTCTTGTGGTAAATTCAATAGAGAAACGGTACTTCGGAATTTTACGTCTCGGCCAGAAGTCGGCGTAAATTGTACTTCACATGATCAAAAAAGTTTCTTTTTCATCAATTACCTGATAAAATTTTCAGTTAAATTGAATAAAACTTGATATGGGAAATTAGTCGTCGAAAGCATGGTCGACTTTCATAAACATGTAAAGATGACAAAGTGGTTTTAAGAATCTTCCTAAATGTTTTTTCACAGAATGAAGTTTGGGGCCCTTGAGCATGGCCGCATAATACCTGCCCAGTTTTGTGTTGCAGTGATTTTATGCAGCCATTAAATAATTGTGTACGCTTACCAAATGGATGAATTTTATGGCCTCCTTATAGAACAGTTTTTATTGCCCTCGCGTTTTACGCAATACAAGAAATTATTTAAGCGGACCTTTAATTCAATGATTGCATTAGAGACAACATTCAATTCTCTGAGTGCTGGGAAAAATGGTGAAGAGCCTATTGATAACATGCCATTTCCACCCTCTTATATGCTTTATCACCTCCTTTTTTAAGCTAAATTTTGGTATTTTTCTATTGAAGAACGATTGTATTGTTTTAAAAGAAGAAAAAAAATTTTCTGTGAGTCATAGCGTAGTCATTTGATGAAGACTATCGGAAATTTCATATGCCGCATTGCAAAATGCCTGAGCCTAAATCTAATTTTTGACTGTATCTTGAAATTGGTGTGGAAGAGATCGATTGTTGACGACTATAAGAGTGTATGGAACTTTTAAAACATTTAATAAACCGTAGCATAAATTTCACGAACAGAAAATCATCAGAAAATCTCGTTTATATATGTATAATCATGGCTGGCCACTTGATGCGTTCATATTACCATACTTAAAGCAACATAACGGAGATAATTCTCGGTGTAATGTTTTCATTTATGATTTATTGATAGCATGATAGATTTTTTTTCTTGTAAGTGAAAACGCATGACAAAAAATTAACCCCGACAACACAATCCTCCACAGCTGTTGACGCGAGGAATTTTGAAATTAAATAACATGAAGAGTGCAATCGAAGGTGAAATGTTTTGTGGAGCTAGTGACGTGAGATGAAGAAAATATCTCTCATACCGGCATTGAAACTCACAAAATATCATCGTCAGATACGCTTACTGACAATAAAGTGATTTCTCTAAAAAAATGTGGAATGAGCTGACTCAGTGTATAGTTTTCTAATTAACTAAGAGAAATGTTTGAAGAGCTCGGCTTTCATCAATATGATGAGAACCGAGCTCTCGGTCATCAAAAACGGCCACTTTTTGACACAAACGCATTTTTAAAAGCTATTTTCCTCCTAAAGCATTGCAGAATAAGGCATTTATCATCAAGTTGTTACGAGTTAGCCGTCTTGTATGCTCTGGTGCCCATTTTTCTTATAACATACTCTGGTGGAGCAGTGGACTTCGAGCGCCCTCATCACTCCTCCACTGCTTCCAATTTCTCGGAAAACTCCCTAAATATTCTTACTGCGCCCTTCCCATCGCCGCTCCACCACTTGGGCACTAAAAACAAGTTCATCTCAAATTCCTTATAGTATACACACGTGTGCGGGGCGGCCGCTTCTAGCGCCTTGACCTCCTGCATATTTGAGCAACACTTTTAAGTTCCCGAACAAAGTCCTTAAACAAAGTGTCCCTGCTACTTCCTTCCCCGCAGACATCCCCTACCGGCCCATTTTCCAAATCATTTATGAGCCAATAGCCTGGGAGCTTTGAGACGCTGGAAGGGCCAACCCGAATATTTCGGACTTGCTGAGGAACGCCCAAGCAAACTAACTTGGATGAGTGCACTCTTGATAATTCATAATGCATTTTTTCTCCATAGAGATACGAAACATCTTGAATTATACAGTTAATAGTGACATAAAATACTGAATAAGAGATTTGTCTAAGGTCTAAAATCTCAACTTTAACTCTTTGTGGGTTGCATTTCTGAACAATAGTCCTGCTTAAGTTTTATAGTTTCATCTGCGTCGTCATTTTCATATTCAAGCATGTACCAAAAATCATGAGCTCTCCTGAATTATCCGCATTCTATCTAATTTTTATGCCGCGTCATGAGCACCTTTCTTGCAAACATTTCATATTATTCAATTTTATTTCCACGTTTTTCCAGGCACATGCAAAAAAAACATAATTATACCTCACAGCTCACGATATACTGATATTAGATGTAAAATAAAATGACAGAAAAAAATATTTCTTCGTATTTTACTTTCTATTTGATTTTTGGACTTCAAAAACGTTTAGAAAAAAAATTACTCCTCAAAAATGAATGTGGAATAGAGAATGACATCCTAATTAGGGTGAGGTTAAAAAAGAAAAGAATTGAAAGAGACAGAATTGATGAGAGCATAGTTTCATTCAGAATAAAAACGCATTTGATGTTGCAAGCATGTTTATAAACAAGTCACTACTTTAATAATTAGCAATCCTGAGCATTTTTAAAATTGTGATGAAAATATTTTTCAAATATCAGATCAATAGTTGTTTATGTACAATGTATGTTTAAAAGTTGCAGTTTTCAGCAACTCCGTTACTTGGCGTAATTATTCGAAGGCATGTTACTCCACGGCGATGGAGTGATTATTAAAGAGTAGTCTAGTCTTTTTTCTTATGAATTTTTTAGATATTCGCTGCTAGAAGTTGCAGCAAACCATGCAGCTTATGGCCTGGGGAGGCAAAATTACGGAACAAAACCATTGCACGTACCTGAAGAATGAGGTTGAGTGGATTCCTCTTGACTCATGGCATTTTTGTAGGCCGATTGCACACTTTCGAACTGCGGTTCCCTGGGACTACCTTTGAGCTCGGGATACGGGTCTCCGAGGCTATCCCTTGGCGTTCCCGCTGGGGAGAATACAGAGCTGGAAATTGGACGGAAAATTATGCAAAAAATGAACCATTTTAAGAGCGCGTGGGGGTGACCAATCACTTAAAGATAACCATTTAACATCCATCGAAAAATTATTTCACTATCATTTTGTTTCCCTATATGCTTTATTTGTCGCAATGGAAACTGCGCCTTAATTTATTTGAAAATAATAGAAAACGCGGTTGATTTATAAGGTTTGCTTTACATGGTCCCTGAAAATTGAAACGTCACAGCAGGAAATAGCGCATTGCTCAGTACAACGTTAGGCGAGGGAGAATTAAGTTTAAATATAAAGCACTTATGGCACAGTGTAAGACATCTAATTTAAAAACTTAATTTTCCAGTTTGATTATCATTATTACAACAAAGCAATAGTAAAGAGGGACTTTAGCCATTGTTGTAAAATTAATTTAACTATTATTTAACTAATTAAAGTTAACTGGTTGCAAAACCAATGAGCTTTGTTTGGGGATTGAAATTCGCTCGTACCAAACCATTTTGAAAGTTTTTGCAGTTGTTCTGTAAGCTATATTTTTACATCAATTCATTAAAGAATATTTGTTACTGAAAACTTTAATGCAATTATAAATCAACTGAGATTGATTGAATCGCGATAATCATTGGTTAATTTGGGTAATGAGGCCTTCGCAGGGAAAGGACTCCTTGATCTGGAGACGTGTAAAGTTGTTACAATTGTAGATCAATGATTTCAGAGTAAAGATATCAAGTAAGAGTTTAAATTAAATTGAACATTTGCTGTCTCTTCAATTTCATATTATATCACTTCATATAGATTAAATCAAAATTTTACAAGTCAGCTTACTATAAAAAACATCACAATCCTTTTATGAATGCACTCAAATGACGAAACTCAGCGAATAACATTTTTATTTAAATAATGAGTGTTGCTGAGAGAATGGGCATTTTAATCCCGCGGATTGTCTACTCAAGCACATTACGCTAATTAAAACTCTGAAGTATTCACCTGAACTCGACACCGTTTGCGTAACCACCGTTGTCGCTGAAATTAGTATTGTCGTCATAGGAATCCCTGGGTGAGTACGAAGGCCTCCTCATCATCAAAAGCCGTGGCATTATGTGCAGAAACACCCGCTTTACCCACGGTGACATCTTGTGCGTAGATGGGGAACTGGAAGAGTGTAACAGAAAAAGTCACATGTAATACACAGTTGAAATTAAATAAACTTGCTCAGCATATTTTTTACTTATATCAAACAGTAACCATCATCATTTAAACGATTATTACCATTAAATGCAATGCGACAGATGCGATAAAATAAGAGAGATACTCTGCCGAACAGATAGGTACAAAAACTCGTTCTTTCCGCGCACAATAAGCGACCACAATAGAAATTGAGCTCCTTCAAACACACTCTCATAGGACACGTCACCATTTCACCTCCAAAGTTTTAAATCTTTACACAGATGGTGACCTACCACCCCCTGCCACATGCTCAAGCGGCGGCTCGCGGGGTAGTATGTAGATGTAGATGTAAGTATTAGTGATAAGAGCTCATAGCAACGTACCATGTCATGCATGTCATTTATATCATTTTCTTTGTTCACAGGAAATTTGAAATAGGAACGACGCATGCCTTGTTTACCAATACTTAACACCGTTTTACGCAAAATTTCACATTTTATAGCCGCGTGTGTTTCTTAGACAGCCATGCTGTAATTATTTAATCAGAGCAGGGAATATTTTTCCGTCTTGCTTTCATGCATTTGCGCATGCGATCTTGCAATCAACTGCTTTACGCGATCAATTTACAATCCTCGTACATACGTACATTAGATTGTGTAATTACGTGCTCCATGTAATACGGGCTCTAAAGAAATCGGAAGTTGGAAACTCATTGATTAAAACTCCTGTAACAGCGGATTTCTGCACTAGAGCGAATTATCACGTCACTTGAGTCCTATGTCCATCTTTATCTAAAGCTGTGTAAATTTACCACTAAAAAATAGGTAAATATTAATAAATAATTTTTTACATTAGCTTACAGGATTATTACGGCTCCTTAACTGTTTACATAACCTTGCTCTTACCACTGAAAATACTTTATTTTCATGGATTTCAATACATTTTATCGTTTCATCATCAACCATGTGATTAAAAAATTATTTAGTACTTTCCCGGTGAGTATTATAAGTCAAGAGTGGAAACCGTTATTTTCAAAAATTATAACGGAAAGAAGTAACAACAATGATCAGTCTGACGTAACCGTCCAAGACCCTATATAAGGGGCAACGCAGGGCCCGAGTATCAGTAACCTGATGACGATGGAAGTGTAATCCATCGAAACGTTGGCAGCAGCCAAATTCTTAACCTGGTGTGAATCCCGAGAGAATTTCACACATGTGATTAAATTTTCATTCCAGTCACATGAATAGCAATAATTTTCATTCTTCAGGGTAAATGGGAATTAAGACTAGAATCTATAGTTCTATTCTAGCATTTTAATTATTTCCTAAGCCTATTACTGTGTGAATAAATTTCTTTTTTATTTTGTTAAGTTTCATAGACCCATGTAATATAAATACCCTCAAAAAACGTTTATTAATAATTTATTTAGATAAACGGTGAAGTTATTGAAGAAGTGGATGATTTTGTGTACTTAGGCAAGATGTTTACGAAAGATGGACAGATAGATAAGGAGATAAAGAGACATTGGAATGCTGGAAGGAAAGTGGTAGGTAGCATGTGGAGCATATCAAGGAATGAGTGCCTGTCTAAAGAAGTGAAACTTGCCGTGTACAAAAGTGTACTCCTTTTGACTTTTTTGTATGGAAATTAGACAATTTTGTATGGAATTTGAATATGTCAGGATAGATATAAGAGTAGACTAAACGCCGTGGGTATGAGTTATCTAAGGAGTGTTTGCGGCAAAAATAGGATGGATAGGGTCAGGAATGAGTGGGTAATAAATGAATGTGGGTTAGATGCTCCAGAAATGGACATATATGAAAGGAGTGTGGTTCGTTGGTTTGGCCAAGTTGAGAGAATGATTGAGAGTCGAATAACGAAACAGATATATAAGAGTGAAATGAATGGCGCGAGAGGTAGAGGCTGGCTGAGAATGTTGTGGTTGATAAAATTCTTAAGAGGAGGAATATTAGAAGTTTTCAAAACAGGAGGGCGTTATGAAGCAGTGTATGGGAGTAAATGAGGCAAAAGAGGTTTGTAAGGATATATCAGTGTGGAGGATATTATTGAAGCAGAGTTAGGTGTACAAATATGTATTTATGAGTGAAACTTTGTGGCTGTGTCTACCCCGGGAGGGAATTGCGTGATTGGTATGTATGCATGTATTTAGATCAATGAAATTGATCTGTTTCTCGAACTTTACTGTGGGACCGCTAAATTTGCCAAGCAGTTGCTTGTTTGCGCCAAGTTAAACCTTATGAGCAGTACGAACGTTCAATTACATCCGTGTGCCTCCTGGCTATCCAGAGTTTGATTGCACATGTACATCTTTCACATTTGCGCTGGAGCATTAAAGGCGCACGTTCACACCTTCCGTTCAAACGCAACTGATTCACACATTTGAGATCTAGCAAGTTGTTCCATCAATTCTGGAGCCTAGTGAGCCCAATCATTGTTAGTAAATGTCTCAGAAGAGTCCTGCCATCAATTCCATTATTCGATTAACTACGTTCAGCCTTGAGGGCTTGCATATCACATATAGTTGGTACCATTGACAGAAGTTATTGCGTTTAAAGCTGGTTATAGTCCTGTTCTAAGTTAATATTTTTCTTCATATACCACAATATTTAGGATATTACTCAGTAAAATTGTTTCATTTATTTCGTATTGCTTGTATTATGCACGATTTTCTTGTTTTCACTGATTTTTATCAAACAAACTTGAGTTCAATATAATACCATTGTAACCGGAAGTAATTCAATTTTTAAAAACTCATACCTGGGGTCAGGGAAAATGAATTAATTACTCAGTGCTCAAAGGGCTAATCACTATATTACGCATAAAAATTTGAGAAAATATAGGAAAAAAATTTCCTCAACCTTTCGAAGGCACGGAAAAGCAAATGAGGCGGTTTGCTTGCCGATCTAATCAGTGAAAAGTCATGCGATGAGGAAATTAGGCTAAGATTCGAAGAAAAGAGAAAGAGATAAAATGGTTAATCGAATTATATCGGAAAAACTCCTAGCAGTAACCGGAAAGAGGAGATAGAAATTAAATTAAAAAGAGTAACACATTCCGATATTTGCTTTTCTCTCTCAGCCTCCGTTCTTACACCTTTTTTGAATTGGCATTCCCTAGGATTTCTACCCTTTGTCTTCCCTTTTCCTTTATTCGAATTCTATCCTCATTTCCTCATCGCATGTTGATCTACTAATAAGATTGGCAAGGTTTCAGCCAGATTTGCTCTCCGTGTCTTAGAGGACATGTATATTCCTTTATCTTCTAAACATATTTGATTAAAGACAACCACTACAGTTCTGTATGATGACAACTATGCAATAACTTATCTTGCACAATAACTGTTTACATTTACTGCTCGAAAATTGTTGAGTACCACTTACTCTACTATAATACTCTCTTCCTTTTAAATAACATCCTCAAAAGCAGTTACAAAAATAATTTTCACCTCTTGCATTTAATGTGCTTGTGAATACAGGAAAAATTTGTACTTTAAATACGGAAATCATTCGTTTTGTTATCGGCTTCAAAATAATCTTATTATAATTTAATAAATGATACATTTTCAAGAAATCGGAAAAGTTACTTAACCAATTTAGCGACATTGTTTTTCCCATTTCTTCTTCCAATAAACTGTGATTAGCGTAAATCTACTGTACAAACTAATACTTGCGAAATATTGGATGGGAAAATTGGATATTTACTACCAAACTTATGCCGGTAAACGATTCAAGTATCGCACTATAGCACTGTGGAAAATAATCACCATTCCTAAAAATTTTTGAACAAAGCAATGTAAAGTTCATTGGTAATTACAATGTGTAGCAAAACCTGATACATTTCCCCTCTTTTAGATTTGTAATCAGCATTCCCCTTCACGTAATTCGGATCGTAGTCTCAATCCCTCATCGGATAGCGTTACGTTGATTAGATCGGCTACTATCCAGTCACATTTGCTTCTTTCCTCCGAGGAAAAACATTTCCGGGTCACATAAAAGGCCCCTTCCCCTCGTCCAGGCATCTCCCATTTATCCACATCCCGAGACGAAGTCTCTTATTTGTCCCACCATTCCCATCCTGTTCGTTTATCCTTCACGGACGAGCCCGCACCTTTCCTGCATTCCAGTGAAGTTTCCCGGGTGAGCGTTGGTGCGTTAACTCTTTGCTGATTTGCCAAATCCTTAACGAGCCGAATCCGCCGTCGGGCTCCCCGTGAGAGGGAAAAAGACTCCGAAATGAGATGAAAGAGAAGGTGGGTCTGTAAACAAAGATTGGGGATTTTTCTCTCTCTCAGTTTACCCGAGACTACTGGGCTTTCAGTCACCTTTACCCTGCCGGCATTCCTAATTCTATCTATCCATCGCCTTTCGAATAAAACTACGTGTGCCTCAGATCACGAGCCAATGCTCGCGATTCCCTTCAATTCCATTCACGCTCACTTCGACTGTGATAACAAGTTCTCTGGCACGCAAGCAAGTTCAAGAATTAGGATGATATCTACTAGTACTTTATATTAGTGAACGTTATGGAAATTAAATATCAAAATATTACCCAATGGAAGCAAAAAATGAAATCTTAGATAATTTTAAAATAAGTGTTCATGTGATTTAAATATCTTTCTCGGGCTTCGCACCGGGTAATGTTTTCATAATCCGCCGATGTTTCGGAAAACGACTTGTTTTCTATTTTCAAGGCACGTGTTATTTCCGCCGTGACCACTATAACACGTGTTTTATTATAGTGCCGCCGTGTTATAGTGGTCACGGCGGAAATAACACGTGCCTTGAAAATGGAAAACAAGTCGTTTTCCGAAACGTCGGCGGATTATGAAAACATTACCCCGTGCGAAGCCCCAGAAAGATATTTAAATATAATACACCGGGAAAATATTAAATCATTTATTGTTCATGTGATTATTTAAAATGCAAGAAAAATATTCAGGCATCACTTCGAGGAAACAGCGTCAAAGTAGTTGAGCTGATTAGGTCGAGGCGCCAAATGTTGGCTGGGTACTCGTGGGACGAAGGATGTTTCAGTGATGCTAATCATGCTTGGTGATTTTTTATATTAAATCAATTAATGCAAATCTTGTTGTTTAGATAATTTTAGAGGTTGTGTTGGAGTTCAAAACGTATGATTTTTCATAATGACTGAGTATTTTTGTTTTTTTTTTTCCTTCATAGTAATCTCAATCCTTTTTACTGGTGGTTTTCTTCACCTTCCTCCCTCCTACCCTTTTTACTAGGAATCCTAGAACCTCGCTTGCCTCTTTGCATAACTATTTGCGCCGTTTTAATTGCAAAATCCTGATAGTGAACCTATGACCGTTTAGGGCCATCTCTATTCTTCACAAGTTCTTAATTTTTCCATCTCCTGCTCTTGAAAAGGACACTAATAGTTGTCTACATTGGCTCATCCCCTCACCCTTTAAAATTTAATCTAATTTTAAAAAAAACTGGATCACTTTCGTGAAAATGGTGATTAAATTCTATCAATCAATTACATACACCATAAAAATACGGTTTTACATTCTTCCATACATTTACAAATAAAATCCATTTAGCTACACCACACAGTGGGCTCAAATCGAAAATCACCGGACAAAAGTCCAAAATTGCTTTTTTTGTGATAACGTCTTAAAACTTGGCATATATGCACAAAGTAATTGAAAATTATGGAATGGTAAGTCATTTTTCATAGCTCTCATTCGTTACATAGATACAGAGGCTCAAACACGACCTAATTTCCAAAAAAGCGCCCGCTCTCATTTTTCTTCGAAAATCTTAAAAGTTGAGCAGATATAGGAGTAATAAAAGGATTTTTGTGAAATAAAAAACGTTATCATTGGTGAACAGGGTACTTTTTCTATACTATGCATACTAGGTTCGGACATTTTTGTCTACATTTGAGTGCTATTACGTCAAAAAATGGCGGACCCTTTTTTTAGATAAAATTTTACACAAAGTAGACAATAAAATACTTATTCGGAAAATGATCTCTGGGATACTTCATCAGAGTATAAATTGAAAATATTTCTAGATTATTCCGTAAAAATATTTAAAAAAAAGTTTACGACGCCGAGAATAAACTCGATTTTTCGATCGCGCGTCGCGGCCGGGCTCCGCACAGCGGGACCTGGAAATACCGTGACTCCGTAGGATTGTTCAAGCTGTGTGGACATTAACTCCTCGAATTCAACTTTTTCAGGCAATGCATATTATCACTGATTCCTAAAGATTCTATGCTGAAGATTTTGCTAGGATTTTGGATCGAGAGAATGGATCAGTGCACGCGTAATTGCGGTAAATTTGTTTTTCTTTGGATAATTTTCGGAATCATGCTGAAAATTATGAACGTCTTTCAACTCTTGAGAAATAATGCGGATTCTCGGAGCATAATGTGGGTAAAAAACTTCGTTGATGGCAAGGAAATAACTAAAATAAATTGCTTACCTTAAAAAAGAGGTGTACTGTTAAGAAAATAAACAATACCGCTGTCACCACAGAGAACTGGAGCGGGAAATATGTCAGTATTTCACAATCCAAATAACCGGATATTATGGATTTTCAAAACTCACAAACACAGGCACAACACTACTAAACCAAAACCAAACTACAACTGACTGTCAATATGCATTTCTTAAAGGAACGGCGCCACTGCAAATACCCGCTTAATACCGTCAACGGCAGCCCGGTGTCATAAAACGTTCCTTTTCGCGCCACCCTGCTCGGGAAATAAAGATGGTGTAGTTCGGGGTGGGGGAGGAGAGGGTAAAGGGGAAGAAGGGAAGGGCTCAACTTTTAAGATTTTTGAAGAAAAAGGAGAGCGGGTGCTTTTTTGGAAATTAGGTCGTGTTTGAGCCTCTGTATCTGAGAACTGGATGAGACCTATGAAAAATGACTTACCATTCCATGATTTCCAATAATTTGTGTGTATATGTGCCAAGTTTTAATACGTTATCTCAAAAAAAGAAAATTTGGACTTTTTTCCGTCGATTTTAGATTTGAGCCCAATGTGCACCGGGACTCGAGCGTAAATTTAATAATGTAAGATTTCAAGATTTCCCAGCGAATGCTTATAATTTAAAGCTCTCTGGTTTCTAACCGGGTGATGGCAGTTTGTGGAACCGTTTTGATGTCGTAGTCTGCCATCATTCACCCTGACTAGGCCTTCAAGATGCCGGTACCACAAACTACCATTACTCGGTTGGAAACCCGAGAGTTCATGTAACATTCTAGATTTTTTCGCACTCCCGCTGAACTGCATTAGTCGGTCATGCCACCAAGCTATGTTTTCTGTGAGCTCCAGTAGAGTATTGTGACTCCATGCGGCTATCGCAGATAGGCGTGGTAGGCTGACAAACCTGAACTGCACTTGGAAGATCAGGGTTTCGATGTCAGTCAATTTAAATATTTTTACGGTTAGTTTCTTCCCTCATGAATTTTATCTTTCCACCCGTACCCAAGACTTCATATCATACGTAGCACATATCCTCGTTGTGGCTTGCACGGTATTTCGTAGGTGTAGATGTCATATTTTGTGTGCATTCCATAGGGACTAGGAAATTATTAATTTTAATTGCAGTGAATGATTATAATAAATGCTTTCGTGTTGGAGGAAAAACTACGTTTTTATGTTGAAGTTACTATCTTCTCATTAAACCCTGCCTCACTTTCAGCTGTAACATAATGAGGGTTTGCCTCATTATTCCGCTGTCATTCGATATGGGTTTCGTGAAATGGAAAATTATGAACCATAATTTGGATTTGGCATCACAAAATGCATCCGCAATTATGTCAACTGTGGGTATTCGTATTTCATGCTCTATAAATTAGGCAGCGTATTATGAGCCAAATGTTCGTATCGTGAGTATTTTCCTTTCTGCAGTGTCTACTGTGAAACATTTCTTGTTCATTTACTTCCTATTATAAGCAAAGTGAAATTTGATTGAGCCTAAATACATGGAGGCAATTTCAAAACTGATTATTCGCGCTACAAATCGGCCAAATTGTTCGGATTAATTCCGAAATGAGTTCATTTACGATTGCGTTCAGCATCTATTTCACGATCGTTACGTGTCACATTCGGTCAATTAATCCGAGAGTTAAATCTCTGTAAATGATGAAATCTCAAGTTTCACGCAAGCATATTTCTAGTTCTTTATCAACTTGGAAAATTATGAATAAAGGTGAATCCATTATATATTTTTTGCTTCACGAAGTAGAACCAATTATTCGAGTCAGTAGTGAAGAATAAAGCTGCATCTGTTGAAATATTAAATCGCAAATCAGCATATTTCAAAATTATATGATTTAACATGAGTGCCCATTCCGTTATATGCATTGAGCTCATTCTCATAAAGTCGGCTTACAGTGGATAAAACTTTTACCTTCGTACACCCACAATACTGAAAATTCATAATTAAGTTTTTTATGGGTGTGATTTCTTCTACTTCACTTTCGGAAGATACACAAAACATTCCCCTCATAATACAATTTCCAAAACTGTACAAAAGTATCGACCATCAAAGTAACTTCTTACGCAGATTAAATATCTTATTTGAATTTTAAGTATCAAATATTTCTTGCTTGATTAGAACATTCAGAAAATATAAGCGCATTATTTGTTATCACTTTTTGTTTCGTATTTAATGTTTTCTCGTAAAACATTCTGTGAAATGTATTGCTCTATGTTGCAGATATATTCATGAAAGCAATGGAGTAATTTTCATTGAATTTTTTAGAACTTTTCCAAAAAAAATAATTAAAATTTCAAAACATTCAGGAAAAAAGAATGTTGGTCACAATAACTCGATTTGGAGATGTAAACTACGTACGTATTGATTGATGCATGATATAATGAGGAAATGAGTGTTTGCAGGGAGGTATGAGAGAGGTTAGCTTAACTCGGTATGATATTAACATTTGCAAAATACTGTATTGTGAATTCGATCATAATTCCGCTGGTTATTTGGAATCTCCAGCTTAAAGTCTTTGCCATATTGAAGCGTGAAAGCGTGCATGTTCTCTGTTTATTCTAGCCGAAAGGTCAGCATGCTTAAGCCGGAACATATCAGCCCTATTCCAGAAACATGAATCCCCATTTTCATCTTTAATCGATTCGGATGGCATTAGAATTGTTTAAGTCGCATGAAGAGTTACCAAATTCTGAATTTTCCATTTACATAATCAACGGCCTGCTCTTGTGTTTATCGACGCGCGTTTCTTTTCTGAAATTGGTACACTGATACTGCAGACAACTATCTCAAACTATAAAAGTCAAAATTAGATCATACGGCAAATTGAAGTTGCTGGTTTCTTCAGGAGGAGAGAAAATCATATATTAGCAGAGCAAAAATACAGAATTTGTCACTCGTATCCAACTAAATATCACTTCTCACGGATATTTTTTAACCTAAGTGCCTGTGCTATAGATTTCAACTTCACCACTCAGTCATTATCTAAAGAAAAGTAAGTCGTCTGTGGACATATTTTAAACACTTCCAAACCACAAATTGTATGCTAAATATTGATTTCCAACTGTAAGTCAAACCAATAAATATCTACATTTCAATTCTCCGCCCACCGTATTCAATTCATCTGGTTGATAACTCTGGATGAAATGAAAGGAATGCGATGGCGTTTTATTTTAACACGATGTATTCCGCTATCCTATACCGAAAGCAACTTTAGATGGGGAATTGTTTCAAACTTCCTTAGATGACTTATCTTCTTCATGTAATCAATATCACTCTATGAAACTATCAATGTTTTAGAGGTGATCCAACTCTCAAAATTCCTGCTTGTGTCACTGCGGATTGATAAAACAAAATTACGATTCTCTCTGCATATCATTTACTCATTTTTTTAAATAAGGAAAGCAATGATTTTTGCGCATAATCCACAAAATCACCTATTTTGAGCAGTTTGTCCATCTGTGTCATTCCATGTCCCATACTTCTTATCTTCTTCAGCGTAAATTCTAAAATTTCTCGATACCGCCCACTCCCAATACCAAACATCGATTTTATGCAACACTAATATGGTGAAAACATTAAGTTACGAGCATCTTACTTTTTTTTAGTGTAACCTGAATCTAATATATATGTTCTATTTCTTGCGTACTCTTTACATGATTTTATTTTGGGATAAGTACATTCGAAAACCGTCATATTGTCGAAATCTCTCTTTTTGTATTACATGTTCCATTTGTTGCATATTTTCTTTTCATATTTGTTATTTCATCTTCTGTATTTATATTCTTCTTTTTCTACACCTCTTATACCTAGGTTACTTTATACTATTCCATGCCTTATTTCGGATTTCTTGCTCATCTTACTCCCAAGGCATCTTGTCTTCCCCTAAATTCATCATTCTCCCTATCCCCCCACATTCAAAAAAATCCCACGGAAAAAATCGTTCAATGGACAATACGAATACAATTAGTCAGTGTGGTCGAGAAAAGGTTGTTTAATTTAAAACTACCATTTCATTACTGATTAAAAGGTGTAATCTAGAATGGTATGGTGGAATCTGTTTCATATTTATGATAAATATTTTCCTCTTGGTGGCACATTTATATTTACGACGAAACTGGACGCTTATTTTATGTCAATATGCACTAAAGACTTCTTTCATCGTTGAATTCTTAGTATCAGTATTGATTAATGAACAGCGGAAAAAATGCATTCGGCGAATATCTCCCTTGGAAATGCTTTGAATTTTACCACCCATCCAAATTCCCGGTCCAGAAGGAGCTCGAAGTGAAATCCACCGATGCGTGGATATTTTTTTATGGGTTGGAAGTGGTTTTGGTTCGCTTGGTTCGTGCCTTTTTCTTCCTCCGATTCGATCAATCCCTAACCCTGCCGCCGCAACAATACACTTTAGCAAGTTCGTTAATCCGCATAAGCAAACCTTTTTTCTCCCGGAAAAGTCCTCCCTTTTTTTTATTTTATTATACGTCCCCTTTCAATTTCTTTCCCCTTTTCTTCGCTCATCCCCTCCGCAAGCCA
Source organism: Ceriagrion tenellum (assembly GCA_963169105.1). Classification (NCBI taxonomy): domain Eukaryota; kingdom Metazoa; phylum Arthropoda; class Insecta; order Odonata; family Coenagrionidae; genus Ceriagrion; species Ceriagrion tenellum. The sequence goes on along the minus strand of OY720641.1, from coordinate 74,316,760 downwards.
TTTCCCTGCATCGCCACCCGTGTTTTCCGCCACCCAGAAGCCACCCCTTTGCCGTTTCTCCACGCCCTTGCACCTCCCCACAGCTCCACCTCACGACCCCAGAAGGCAGCGGCACGTAGAGGCCTCACCTCAACACTATAGCCATCCCCCTTTCTCCCCTCCGACCCTGTCCAGATCATTGAGCACTCATCCTCAAAATGGCCACCTGAATCACAGACCACCCTTCTGCACACCAGAACCCTTCACCCTCCATTGTGTCCTTGGCTTTGTTTCCTTGTTCGCCACAATTTTCTTGCCTTAACTTCCCATTCCTTCTGCTTTCTTTATTTCACTCCCTCTCCCACCGTGTCCACGCCTTTCATTCGACTCGAAACACCTTTTCCTTTTTATTTCGTGTTTTTTTTCCTTCCGCTTCCCTTCCTGCCGCAAAAGTACAATCCAACCCTCCTAAACTCTCGTCTTATTCACTTAGTCGTACCTTTCTTCGTTTCCCTTTTGCTTCGTTGTCATTTCAATCCTTCTTACCCGAGTTAAGAAAAGAGGTATAATGCTTTCCCACTGTCGCACTCCAAGATTCTTCTTTAATATGGTGGGCAGATCAAAGAACTAAGTTCCCAAAGCCCACGTAAGAGTTAATAATTGGTATGAGTGTTGCTTTTTATTTGCTAATGCGTGTTTGTTCTGTAGCATGCAAACGCAGCTGATGTAGGTAGCGACTTTAACTCGTATTTTTGTCTCCTCCAGTCCAAATCGCGCCTTCGTTTCCATTGGCTAAAACATTATCAATGACCTCGTGAGAGGCCATAAATCTTCACAACGAAGTCACTGCCTAATTCTGAACCTATCGTTTGTAATTTACTCATTTGATATGTCGTTATCATCACAAGTTGTTTTTGAAAAACTGGATCTTTAAAACATTTAGTGGAATATTTTTTCAATTTTAAATCGACCAAAATTTGCTTGAAAAAAAAACTAATATTTCAAAAGTTGTTGCAGATACAGCCGATAGATGTGAAAAATAAAATAAATGAAGTTTGAGCACTGTTTTTTATTGTTCTTTTTTAATTTACTGCGTAAGTAATGAGTGTTCATCGTTGGTTTATATTTGTTAGATTATATAACTAATCTTACTGCAAATCTGATGATAAACAACTGATATAAAAATAAATGTCTGCCTTAGTTTGCAGTTAATCGAATAGGCTAGAATTCCAGGTGAAATAACTACAACTGCGAATCGTATTCGATAAAAATTGGATATTTTAGTAGCATTTTATTTCCATCCGCACATCTTACAGAGGAATCTGATGCTGCTGCTATGTTATGTGTTATGTGTTATGTGTTATGTGTTAACCTATGTTATTATGACTTATTCAACCACATTCCGCGTATTTATTTTCATAGGAGCGCTTTAAATTATTTATTCATCGCTCCGGTAAGGCTTTCCTTATGCCAAAAGCTACTCATTATTCAAAATTGATTCATTATAGGCCTATACTTTCTCTGTATATCCAAACGAGACTTGGCTTCAACAACAGAGTCGGTAGGCAAGAGGACAATTCACCAATAACGAGTAATTTCAAGACGTTTGACGATTTTTTCAAAGATTTCAAGAATAAAAAACCATAACTAAAATCGGTTGAAAGAAGAAAAATTTTTTTATCTTTTATTTCATTTGGCATTCATTTTAAATTAGTTCAAACAGTATTTTTATCGATCATATCAGTATTATTAATTTAAATAAAGAAATGAAGACTGCAAGCGAAAAAGCGTCACGCATTCTAATGCTATTGCCAGTATCTACATTTTTCTTTATGCAATAAATGCTTCATCAGGATCCGATGAAGAAATTTTCACTTCAAAATTCTTATAGTTTTGCTGAATTAGTTTTGAAAGAGTATTTCATTTCATTGCTAGTTGATGAAAAGATCTTTGGGGAAGAGAAGCTATGGACAAATAGGAAAATGATCCGCATGGGCTGCAAGTAAATACAGAGCCGACGAAGATATAACATACAGTTACGTGAGTTTGTCTTTGTTTATTTTATTTTTCGCTCTCAAATAAAAACTCACTGTTGTTCACTACAATGTCCCTGCATTGTATTCATTCCCCGGTAAACTAAATGCAGCAAAGAGTATTAGACTGTGAGTGTAAGAACGCTAGAGCAATTGTCTTTTGGTAACTTTAACTCAAGGGTAACAGTAATTGAACTAACAATTAAATAATTATTCATTGATTGAACTTTCAAATCAAATCAATCAATCAAGGTTAATTGGACTAAAGATATAATTAACTCAAAATTGAGTAATTAGATGAAGTAATAACTGCATATATTTAAACAAATGATGAAATAATAGCTGATATGTATGTGTACGTGATCCATTGTGTAAAATCTTTAGGGCAATAACTACCACATCTATCAATCCTTTTCAATGAGAGAATTTAGCATAGTGAATAAATGGCTATGTTCGACATTTTCCTTGTCCTAACCGAAAATTAATTTCCCCTTTGACCCTTTGGGAACAAACAGTCGGTTTGTTTCCATGATTCACATTGCTTTCGTAATGTTTACTCCTACTATACGCAATGCAGAGAGAAGAATTGCTCTCGTGCCAAAAATTGAAATTCAACGGAAATGCACGTTTATGTGTCCCCTGATCGCATATAAAATATTTTTTTCATGACACCGGTTTTCATTTTTTTTAGAATTTAATTAATTGCACAAGGAAAACATATTTCAAAGACTACTGACGTAAAAATAATTGGAATTAACGTTTATGTTTCCGTAAAAACTCCGTACAAAATAAAAATTTGGTTCCTATGGATAATAAAAATGCTAGTCAAATAGTTTACTGCAGTATTTACTACATAACGACCTTTTGTATTTGGAATTTTTGGATTTGATGGAAATGCACAAGAGTGAGTAGCTCCTTTCAGCCATCAGCACGTTAAATACTAGAAAACTTAATTCCTTATGAAAGTCCTTTGACGATCATTTTTCCAGATCTTATGTCCTTGATTGCATATATTTAGGCATTTCGAGTGTTTGATTGCCGATAGCTGATTTCCTTATGAACCCTCAAGGATTGGTATGAGGCCACCGAAATTTGGGTAGTTGAAATAATATTAACTCTAGTGACCTAAAAAATACGCGAGACGAAGCTAATTTCGTATGCCATATTTTTTTAATAACAGTCCTCAATTAAGTGATGAAATATAAACAATTGTAATAAGGAAAAATCGGACCACGTTAGCCGGTATTCGATCCGACGCCATTTCAATATTAAATGAAGTTTTGAGAGTTTCTGCTATGTCAAATTTTATACTGTCGATAAAATCTAAAAGTAAAATAATATATTTCGTCGAGATTGAGCCTCATTATGTACTCGACCGTCAGTAACCACGGATATGACTGGCTGTATATGATCATTTAAAACTTTCTCAATCATTTATAATACATATAACAACATGATTCTGAAATTATGGTCACCAAATATATTTCTCAATGTTGACGTTTTGCCCAATTCGTTGGCCTCTTCACGGTTTTTACAATATATAAAAGGAGATTTACTAACAAGTATTTAGAGAGACATTAATACAGAAGTGAGGCATGAAGGACGTACCTACCATTGAAACCAGTAGTATTGAACCATCAGCAAAGTAAACGTCAACTCTAATCAGTAGATAAATATGTAAACAAGTCAGGTTAACAACAGTTAAACAAAAATAAGTAAAGCATGAAGAAATTTTACAAAAAAGTACCATAATTTATAAGATACCGCAATTTTACGCGAATAAAACAAATATAAAAACCAAGGTGACATTAAAATTGATTATATTAGTTTTCCTCAAAAACCAATATCATTTCTACTTGATTTATCGTTTTCAGTTCTCCTATTACAGGCACAGTTGAATATTAGCAATAGTAAGAATAGTATTGCGTTGTCTTTCATTTTAGTGGTCTTCGAAATTCACTGTGGTATAATCTGGCTCTGCGGATGTTACCAATTGAATGGAAATGGACATAAGTCATTTGCAATGTGGGCTTGCCGAGGAATTTTGATAACGGACGGGGACAGTGCTGGGTGAGATGCGAATGGTTTTTGAAAGGGATACATTGTATTGTACATTTTTAATTTCAAACTTTAGCGTAAAATGAAATTTTGTCAAAAAATGATGAATGAATGTTTGAAAATTTATCGCACGCATCGTTTTGCTTCCACAAATTTCTGTTGCCACGGTTTTTTTACCAAAATAATCATCATGACGGGGATTCTCGCACAAATATAGGGGCCAGAATATTTTTTCCATATACCTCCAGGCAAATGTGATAAAAAAAGAGGCTGGAGAACTTAAAACCAAAAAAATTGAAATTTGGCGGACTTTCTAACTTACAACACATGAGTTTAAATGATATTACTCATTATCACTTCAGACTCAACCATTTAATGGACATTACGAGATGCTAATCACCGCAGAAAAGAAAACTTTCCGCACATTTCCAGCGGGATGAGTTAAAAGTTACAGTGCTGATTGTTGAACAAGAGAATAAAGTCTAGTATTGTAACATTGGTTGGAATCGCATACTAAAGATCAGGCGCAATTAATATGGTCTCTTTCTGTTCAGAGAAGTAAAAAATTGACCAAATGAATAAAGAAAATTTTGGTTCACATGAATACATATTTTTGAGCGACCTTTACTTTCGCGAATTGATATCCTCGACGAGCAATCGAGTCGCTTAATGTAACACAAGCAAAAAGGAGAATCATTAGGATGATTTCAAACAAGTTAATGTGTTAGGAGTGATGATTATTTATCAATAATGTAATAGTAATAATACCTTAGTAACAATTCAAAAGTGATAATATAGGAAGATGTAATATAAATAATGGAATCCTAATAGATGTAATAAAGATAATGACTTACTAACCCCAAGTTCAAAAACTAGAAAACATGGCATTACATAGAAAAAATCTAGCGCGGCCATTACAGCCCCTTATTGACTGCAACATAGATATCATATCCATAAGTGGGGTCGAGTCAGGCGATACTTTGTGAAAAAGTGACATATTAAATAAAACTTGAACGTTGTATTTTTCACACTTTATTTGGGAACCCGACCTCTAATCGGTAAAGGCTTTACCCTTGAAAATAACACGAGAGTGTCGAAACCGGTAGGGTTCCCAAATAAAGTGTGAAAAATAAAACGTTCAAGTTTTATTTAATACCATATCCATATAATTGAGTGTATTTGGCATCACTAAACAAGTATTACCGATCGATACTGATATTCACGTATTGGGATATCCAAGACGATCATTAAATCTCCGCATTACGCGATAGAAGCCCTCCCCTCTTATCGGCTGCACCATCACACATTCTTCTGTAACTATTCCCAACCCAAATACCTTCAATCCAACTTCCGTCCCAATTAGCATTCATACCTGCCCCTCCGGCGTGATACCACCCACCGGCTCGCGAATCCTACGAGAGACGCGCCCCGCTACACGTCGAGTCGGCAGTTCGCCCCGCGGTGGCGGCAACGAACGCCGCGCCGCCGACTTCCACGTCCCATGAGCGGCGATAGAATAGTGAGAGGGAGGGATGCGTGTACGTGGCAACGGGAGGTTTGCCGGTGGTGGTTATGGAGTGTGGGAGGGGACGTGGTTACCTCGCTGGGAAGGATACTTGACTCGTCTAAAAGTGTTATCGGCGACTAATAATAGCGCGGAGGGAGGAAAACAGACTAGAAAAGGTCCGGAAAGGGGAAAAAATACATGTGGAATCGTCACGTCAGGTGTGAGAGACGGAAAGCGCAGCGGGAGGTCGTATTCAACTGACGTCTCAAATGGTTTCCTCCCCGGAAGTATTTCAAAACCTCGGAATGAAAAAAAGCTAACGTACAGGCTGCCTATGCTTTAACTCCGCTTTAGCGTTTGATCCGGTAAATAAACCGTGGTAACTGTCATCTACAGCAGCAGCCGCAACCAAAAGCAGCATATTCTTTGGGTTATCTCACGGCGGAATGGCAAAATTTCTCGACTGGCTCTTAGCTGAAAATAAAAGTGTTTCTTTAATACACTTGAGTGATATTTTTTTAAAAATAGATCAACAACTATTCTCATTCAATGGCTAGCCATAACGCAAGCGGGACACCAAAGATATGTCACAAGTTATTCTAATGGTATTTCTAGGAACTGGGAAATAAAATAACGAGAAATTAGTCTATTTATATTTTGAGGCACTCACATCTGAGTTTTTTTTTGTCAAAATGAAAAAAGGTCCGTAATTAAAAATTCAAGCAGTTCGAATGCTTTGATAGTTACACTTTAAACCTCATCAAAATATTTTAATTTTTCAAAAAGCATGACTGACTTACGACTAAATTTGATAATTCTGTAAGTTAAATCAACGATATAAATTAGTACAAATGTTAGATACGGCCGAAATTACTGACCTTCGATAAAATCAACTAGTATGCTATTACTTGTCTCCAAGATTGATCATGAAATTACTTTTAGATGTACCGTTTCTATCAATTACATTTACCTTTTGCTGGTTTCGGCTATACATGAATTTTTCTTACCACGTATAAATCAATTCTTCAAGCTCTTATCATCGAATGTTCTCCTACTGATTTCATAATTTCTTAAGGTACTTTGTTTTCGGAATGTATGGAGTTTCTTTGTGTTTTTGATAAAAGAGCAACTTGAAATTGTTTCTGTATATCTCCTAAAATCCTTGATAATCAGACTATTCATCTCTACGCTGTTAAGTGAGTTTTAACTTAGTTAATTATATTTGCGTCGTACAATTTATTTCTCTTGATTTGAACTTTCAAATCTCAATAAACCTTATGTCGTGAAAGACTGAATACTGGTCTATTGTGATCTCATTATAATAGGCGAATGCTTAATCTGTTGCAGATAAAATGACTTCTTTCGCAGGAAAAAGTATCACTTACATTCTTCCAAGTTTACATAGCTAGAAAGCATGGAAAAATGGAAAGCATAGTATGAAGCGCTCGAAATAGACTGAAGCAAAGTCATTATTTTTAAATAAAATGGACTGACTAGCACGTCAAATATCAAAAGCCATACAAGCAAAGAGGAATTTTGATTTAATGTGCAACGCACCAATTTGCGATAAACTTTCCAAATTATATAAGTTTGTGACTCCTGTGAAAGAAAACTACTGTAAATAACTTTCCAAAACGGCGCACAGGCCCAAGTTTACTCGTATATGACTTTTTTTTAAGATTGAATAGCGTTTTACTGCCCTTTGCCAGAGCCCTATGAGCGGAGGGAAGAGGCCTTGGATTCAGGATAAACCTTAGCAGTTCCAAGATTTTTATCTCTTTTATTCCGGGATTATCTCTCTTGTTTCAAGATCCGACCTTTCCCCTCCCTTCTGCACACCCTTCTCTCCTCCCCACCTCCCCAATAGAGCAGTTTTCCGATACTACAAGGCAGCCCCACTCGGCTCCGGCTACCGAAATCTACCCTTTTCTCCCCATTTCTTTCATGGCAAAATCCAACTTTTTTCCCTCTCAGCCTTGTTCCCCGCCTGCCACCTACTTTTCTTTCGATTTCTTTCAGAATTCTACCAACAGCCTCCTTCCTACACCCAAAATTTATCTCTCCTCACATATTCCAGCTTTGCTTTATCCTTACCCCGGTCATATTCCTCAGATATCTTTCAGGCGTCGCCACTATACCCTTATTTTCATTTTTTTCAGAGTGAGTTGGGATATTTACTTGGGACTGAATCACGGTTACATTCATATGTCACCCTGTATCCAATGCTCTTGCTCATGTATTTTTATCGGCATTTTATTAATCTAAGATGCCAACTCTACGGGTACTCAGCATAAATCTGAAGTAATAAAAGTATAAATTTACATATATTTTGTCACACTAATTACTGAACTTAAAAACTTCATAACATTGTCTGCCGGAATTTAAACGGAATTAACCGTCTTGCTCGTATAATCCGTGGAGATGTTTAGTTTAAGAAAAGAGTGTTGAAAGATTTGAAATATTCCAATTTGTATGGTGATATATCTTTGCAAGAGTGGAATAAATAAAAAGTAAAAAAAACTCCCCAAGATATGGGAGCTTGATCAGAAATACGGTTCGTTAGGTTTTTTTCCCGATTCGAAAATTAATGACCTACTGCTAAAATATGAGCTCAGCTGATGATTATCATTCAGACACTAAGAGACGACATATTTCGACTCCCCGCTTTTTCCACGTACGGGTATATCAATTCTGGGACTTGACCCCAGTCGTATTTCTCATATTGCTTTCAATGCGACTATATCCTTCTCCTTGCCGTATCTTTGAAAGCAGAGCGTCGTAGGATGGGGTTGAAAGGGAGTGAGAAAAATGCTCGGTATGAGAGTATAGATGGTGGCAAGCGAGGCTAGAAAAAATCCACTCCGCTTTGTATCTCTTTCACCCCAAAACGAGATGGAGCGACCGGCGGGATTGCGAAGGAGAGAGGAGTGTGCGACGAAAAGTTTCGCCTAAGTTGCCTTCATCACCTTTAGCATCGCCTGCGAAACCAGTGGCAAGCGAGAAGAGTCGTAACCAAAGATTTACTTCGTTAATTCGTTTCGCATCACCGACCTACCCCTCCCCGCCCTCCCTCCCTCTCTTTCTCCTGCGTCCGTGCAAATAAAGGAAACCTTAAAATAAAAACGGAGCTTTTCCATGGGGAATAAGGATGAGGGGAGAGAAAAAGAGGGGTGGAAGAAATTTTTTTCTGAGCACCAAACAGTTGAAGTAGTTAATTTGTCAATTCAACATGTTCCCTAAAGGATTTCCGGAGTCTGGTTAATGGTAAATTCTTGAGAGTTGGACCAGCATGTGGAAACTTAGGGAAATTAGTCTAACATAGAGCTTCGTCCTAAGAGAAAATTTCCATGTGCTGATCGGGAAAAGCTTCCGAGTAGAAAATGTGCTAAATTACCTTTCGTGATTGTAAAAAAAGTCTGATTTAGGAGTGCAACCTTACTACGACCACAAGCCAACTAATTGTGAATGATTTTTTCCCTAGCAATTTCTGAAATCTGTGTATTCAATCACACTTATTCTTTGTATTGACGTATTTGAAGTCATTTTAGCAATTTTCCTTTAAAGTTTCAAACAATTACGAGCATAGTTTTTGGAAATATAATATACTGTGATTCAAATGAATTTCAAATCAGTTATATTTCTCCGATATTTATTCATTGGTGAATGATTCACGGCCATAATGGGTTGCATTTGAATTTCATATCTTCTTTTAAACCATATGTCATTAAAATGTGATAGACTTAAGTTTATTTTTAATCAGCAATAAACTCCTCTAAGGACTCTCAATGTGTTTTATTCTTCGATTTAGTGGACATTTGAATGGAAAACTTTCCCATTGTTTTCAATCATAGCCAAGTATTATTATAATTACATAATTTTATCGCAGTGGCCCTTCAACTGATTCTAAAACAACTTATTTTTATGTTTCTCGAAATTTTCGACTTCGTTTTACTGTACTTCTCTCCTTAGGAATCAAATATAACTGTAAATATAGCCCAGGTAATGCTTATTAAAAGCCAAAACCTATTTTTCACATATTGAATATTTTATCCATTTCAATATTATTTAATGGTGAATCTCACGGCTTACCTGAATTAATTTAACCCTCCAACCTCGCTTGACACAAAAACATCGAGTTACTCCGAAAGAATCCTCAGAGTTGGAAGGGAATCGACGTTAACCGTCCAACGCCATAGTCAGGTGAAAGGAAAAAAAGACTCGCGTTTATGAATAAAAACGACCACCTCTTTTTTTCGAATGCATGGGGGTTATATCAGTCCATATCGTGATCTCCATCTCCCGTTTTTACGACAGTATAGGGTGGGGACGTCGATGTCGACTGGGAGAACTCGGAATTCGAAAGATAAGGGTGTGAGCAGTCATCAAGAGCTAACGCAACGGACAGCCACGGGGCTGAAATATTCGCAGGGGTAATTAATGACCCCGGTGGGAGAATCGACTTTCTAGTCCCATCCTTTCCCGCATCGTTAAATCCTATCCTCCCCCCACACACAACCCTCTCCCTAAACCCTGACTGAGCACACCCCCGTTAATTCTGACCCCTCGCGATTCCTCCTGCCCCCCCTCGATTCCAAAGTCCCACTCTTCCTCGTCCTAGGTCTCCGCAAACCATTCCTCGGAACGAATTCACTCCATTCCCCACATACAACTCCATCCTCCGTTTCCGATACGCCCCCGCCCCGTCTCGCGTTACCTTGGCAACGCCCACTCCGGCCCAACCCTCTCCTGCACTTTCCACTTTTCATCCGCGTCCCCCGCCTCCCATTGCGTTATCCCCGCCATTCCCATGGCCATCGTCCGCCGACCCCCCAGCACACATCGACAAAAATCCCACTTTTGGCCCCAAAAAGGACCTTCTCGCACAATCCCCCCCATTCGGTCCTCAATAGGTCCTCACACCTAACTGGGTAGCGCCCCCTCTCGCCTGCGTGTACCCCCCCTGCCTTCGCACTTTTCTCACTCCATCCCTTGTCCGCCCACTCCGGGGGTCCGCTTAACGGAGCGAGCCGGAAATTTTCACGGCACGGAAATCTCTTTTGCAATTAAAACTAACTCGACTGTTATCAAACAAAGGGGAAATGATCGGTCGGCTTAATTGCACCGATCTTATTTGGGAACTTTTTATCTCTCCGCCTACATCTGGGCATAAAAAATAAAGAGTTTTGGAAGTGTAGCGGCGAGGAAATGATTCCGTCAATGTTTTGGTCAGTGAAATGGGCAGCGCACGTTTGTCGTAATTCGGGACTGAAACGCTAAATTTAATCCAGGGATTTACTTTGAGTCCTCCTAAGAAGAGATTTTATAAGGGAATCTTCCACAGTCATTTAGGTGTTTAATTAACAATTTAAAGACCAATCATGCGTGATTAATGTCACTATAAACCATTTTAGAATGTCATCTGAGTTATAACTCGGGAATTGCTTCCTTGATTTGAAAAAAAATGAAAACTCACATCATCGCTGCATGATTCTACATAAAATTGGCTTAAAACGTCTAAGCATTTATATTACTTATCCTCAAAAAAGTGTTTCATAAATGGAGTACCATTGCCTGACGCTAAAGTTGGCATACTGAATGAAGTAGGTAAATTTCATGTGTGGAGTCTTTTTCTAAAAGTATTGCCTTCTCAAAGTATGGAGTAAATTTATCAAAAATTGGGTGAATTAAGTGCCTCGTATCTCAGACTATGAGAATATAGTTTTTTTTTACTGCGCAGGGTGCCAGTGTGAATAAGCCAGAGTGAAATATGTTTAGCTCTTTGTGACATGTTATAACTAACACTTTATATTAATCAAGGCTATGCCTATGACACTGTAAAGTAAATGAACAAAAATACTGATGTATCAGTGAATCATGAATTAACTATGGGCCTAAGAAAATCAATATTTTAGCTGGGTTGCTGTGTTACTGCCAAGACACACATTAAAGTGATTGAGTGATTACCCCGTAATATAGTGTCAAAGTATGAGTACGAAAAATGTACCCACGTACTACAGTTTATCAAATGGATAGCATGTCTTAAATTTGGATACGCATGAGTACTTTTTAGTTTTAAAATAACTACTTGTGAAAGACATAAAAAATGGCCGGAGTAAATTTGAATAATTTATTAATAAAAAGGTAACTGCTCCTCTTAGTTGCGTTATCAAAAAAACTCGATCCCTGAATAGGTTAAACTACGGAAAAGCATCGCCTTGGCATTTTTACGAAGGAGTTATATGGAGAAATATAGGCAGGATACAGAGGATTTGAATGTTTCTTACTACATCACATAAATATAAGCTCATCAATTTAAGCAAGGCAGTAGTTAAATGAGTTCACAAAGTGGGAACTAGGATATTCTTATTTTCAATCACAGTCCCTTAAGAATTACCCTCCATTAAAAGGCAAGTCGTATGCCTCTAATATTTTATTAGGGTCTTATATGAAGGCGAGAGTCGGTACTGAGATTTCCCGCAATATATTTGCTATTTTAGCGATATATTAGTGGAAAATTATTAAATGGTATATTGTACAGGATTTTGGTGATTTTTTATTAAATTTGACATGCAAGATGTCTAAAAAAGGAGTTCTCAGAATATAGTAAACGAAAAGGGGGTTGAAATGATTTTATTTGGTCGATCCGACCCATTTTTGTCCTTTCCATTACCAAAAGTAATTTTCCTTGAGCTCAAACTTTTAAAGTGCAGCAAAAACAAAGGGTAGGGGTAATCAGAAATAAACTTGCTATGAGAAAGAGTCGACTGCAAAGCATATCAGATGAAATAATTTCCGTCCCTACCAGTTCAAACGCATACCCATTAATTTCATCCCTTATCTCAAGTTTCGACCACGTAGAAGTTTAGATTTTTTTACTTAAAAACTAACAACCGTGGGAAATTTGTGCCGCGTTATTCTATACACCTTAAAAAAGTGATTAATTTTTCATATCTACCAGATGGATGAAACCATCAATCTATTTATGGTAACTTTTGGAAAATCATAGCTAAAATCAAAAATTAAAGTATAGGATTAATGACAATATTTTTATAATCCGACTATTAAATACTCTCCTTGGGGCTCCTAAACATTGGGCAAAATTAAAGGTATTTTACATACTTTGAATTAATAGCTCTTTAATAAATGATTTTCACTTGGCATCGCTACCTGTGACCTCTCCGTGTTAGTATTCATCCTGGCCGTTAGCGAAACTCTCTCTGCGGAATATGAACACCCTCATTTGGAGGCATGGGTTCCAACCCATCACGTCTGAGCCCCCATCAGAACAAACCCAGGCAAACCCTCGCCACCCAAGCGGGTAGGCTTCCATCTCGTATTCCTTTCTAATTCCCACCAAATTTTCCCCTAACACCCTTCCTCTATTTTCCTGATCACCATGTAATTCTTAGAGACGTCCACCGGACGTCGTCCAGGTGCTCTAAAAGACCATCGTATCCATTCTTTCCCCTTGACTTCATAGGCAAAATCACTTAGTTTTTTTGTTATTGCCGCACTTTTATGTAATAATGGCTGTAAGTAAAATAAAATTTGCGACATGCGACAGAGGGATAATCAAGACTGAGATTAATTTTGGTGTTTCTATTCACTTGTTTCTCTGAGTCGAAGGTTTTACGCAGTACCGGGTGTTTGCGGAAAACATTAATTTTCCATTTTAGCATTAAATTTAGCAATAAAACATTTTCCTTTCCTTTGATCTCCGCAAATATCACATTTCTATTCCTTAAATATTTTGAAAGACATGGAGAAAAATGCACCGTGTCCACAGTCGGCAGCACAGTTGTACCGGTCGGTAGAAATTAATGCTCTATAATGTTGACCCTGCTCGCAAATACAAAATGGTGGTGGAACGAGGGAGTGGCAGTACGTTGTGACAAAATTCTTTTGTTAATAATTTCACAGTCTGCATGCCTCATCCGACATAGGGTCCGAAATTTTCTCCCCGTGCTGTTATCATTCCCGTCAAAAATGCAAATGATAAAACAAGATTGCAATTTGATCATAAAAGTGAAGAAGTGCACAACATAATGTGAGACAAATTTGACGAGATCTGGCGTAAATTACTAGAACCCATGTATAATATTTTGAAACGTATTAATGGTGTGATTCCACAAAGTTCCACTGATTAAGTAGTACGGAAACACAACGTTTTAGTTTTTCATCAAGTATATATGAGACGGTTTAAAAGTACTTATCATAAGATATCCAGCTCCATATGTTCGAAGATTGGTAGAAACATCATAAAAAATGAAACTGCATTGAAGTTGATCGGGGTGAATTTGAAAATTAGTCGTCTAGAAATAATTTATGGATCAAAGAAGAGCAATAAATATCTATGAAAAATATCGATCTGTTGCACTTAACCATCCCTTGTATTAATTAAAGAGATCAGTAATTTTGTTTCCCGCTAGCGCATGAGCAGAGATGGCAGAGATAAAACAATGGCGTTAAATTGTAATAGAAATACGAAGAAGGATATTTATATTTACATAACTCCAGAGGGGGAAAATCTTATGCAAGATAAAGCACAAAAATGATCAACTGAGTGTAATTTAAAATTTACAAAAGATCGGTCTGAAATTAATTCTAAGCATCATAAAAGACATTAAAAAATGTAATTTTTCGAGGTAAGAGAGGGAATAGAGGAAAATACGAAAAGTTAAATATTATTATAAACATTTTTAATGAGTCGCAGAAACAATAATGCAGATATATTTCATGTGAACCATAGGGGATGACTGTAATGAATATGGAGCTAATTCTGTACTTGCTGACACCCGCTGAAATTATCTGCTGTGCAGCAATGACCGCGACCAGGCATTATGAGGTGACCGTTACATCTGGGAATACTCAACCAAACAATTAGCTCTATACTAAGTTATGGTCCGCCCGCGAGTGTCGCCTCATGATATCCAGATTAGGCCGCGTCGGAACGATTACAACTTCCCTCGTTGAGTTCCCTGCACCAAGGAGATGTGCAACCCCATCCCATGAGATAATTCACCAAAAGGAACGGTGTACAGCGAAGTTGCGTTATGTTCTCGCTGAAGTTACATAAATTTTAAGGAACCAACTATATCACACCGCGTAACGTTATTGAATAATTTAATATCCTTGCGTAAAATCAAAGATTGGAAGCAATTAAATTTAATGGTCACTACAACTTTGGAGAATTCGTGAAAGTCATATTTTTAAATGATGCGGAGTACCATGTAACGCTTTTAAAATCTTGAGGCTGAAAACAATTGAGGTATGCGTTCAAAGAGTTTTATCTCGCGGACTGTCGCTCTGTGCAAACAAATGTGGGATTGAGTGGCAGTGTTTCCTTTGCAACTTCTAACCATATCTTTCCCCTTTGAAGGCAAAACTTGCTAATAGTAGCAAAATTCTTAATAGCATCCAGGGAAGAGTAAGGGAATCCCGGTTCGAATAATTATTCACTGTAGTTCTAACGCGTGTAGATTAACGCGTATACTTTAATTAAACTCCATGAAATTAATTTTACTCGGAATCAAAGTTTACTGCAGACTTGAGTGATGTAAATACACGGCACTGGTTACAGTCACTGTATTTTTCACAATTATCAATTATTTAGTGACTAATACGCTCTAGTAATGTACAGACGGGTTTACACATGAAAGTCACTTTCTTGACAGTAGCCTTCAAGTCACTTACAATTGTCACAACTATGTGTTAGCTCTGAATTCCATGGCAAAGGAGGTTGATAGTGGTTATAACCCATACCAAAAAATGATAAAAATAATATTATAACGTATTTTGAACATCAAGTCCCCACAAATTGGATGAAATTCTTCCAAATTATGAGGAGTATATATAAAAAAATTTGGGAAAAGAAAAATTGTCCCACTCAGATGAGCCGCTTGGTTTTAGAATAAACAATTATTAGATCTAAATGCGAAAATAATCCATGTTTTTTCCATGCATACATATAAATCTTTCAAAATCTTTCTAACTTTCAAGTATATACTTACGAAAAAAATACTTTGAGGTCTAAGTGACTTCATTTGTCTTTTCAATTATCCCCTGAGATAACCATAATTGTGAAGTAACTATGAATGTATGCATATTTTGTATTAATGTCTTTCATTGTCGAGAGTATCCATGGAATGAGAAATAAAAATTCAAATAAACCGGGGTTCGCACATGCAATGAAAATAGACAAGACTGCCTGCAGCTCATTGAATTTGCGATAAAATTGCATCGCATCTGGTGAAATTTGGTCACATGACAGCAAAGGGAGATTATAAATTGTAAACAATAAATCGATTCGTAGTATGAGGACTCATTATTGCACATGTCAATTTTTATTTACCCATGAAAATATTTTAAGAGCTGTAGATCCCCTAACTTAAGTTATATGATATATTTCATTTGATATATGATATATTTCAATTCAGAGTTATAATTATTGGCACGTTCTCAAATTTTATACGATGTAATAATGCACAGTTAATGTAATTTATACGAATGCCTATTGGAATGCGTTGTGCACTTCTCTATACTATTAAAATTTTAATTGAATCTTTTTGTAGAAATTGCCTTGATAGCATCTTAAGGATTTTAGGAGGATGACACTATCCTCCGGCCATGGGCGTGATTTTTATATTTTCATAGGTGAGGCAGGGATTACCGTGGGGTCCGGGTAGGTGGGTAGATTATAAAACCTTTTGAGAGCGGTTTGTGACCTCAAAATCACTGCTATTATTGTCGTTTTATTTATTTTTAATCACTTAAATTTATATCAAAATTGAATATTGAGAAGAATAACGAAACATGGTCCTTTCGACTTTTTATTTCCAAGTTTGTGGCGTTGCTCAAATATTTCTTTGCATACGTTTTTGGGGTGCCGCTGCTACTCCTGCCTCCCTCGAGTTACACCTGAGCCTCTGCCCTCCAAGCTTTCTTGGCAAATCTATAGCAACCAGAATAATAGTGACTAAAACAACGGAAACATGAAATAAACACAAGAATTCAGTATACCATTTACACTCCTCTAACTGCACCTTTTAGACTTTTTTCCAGAAAAAAAAGTGAAACGCATATTTCCGTTTTATCATCGTATTATTACCCTCAAATAGTCTATTGTGCTGGGAGTAATACTTACTTGGTGATATTTAACTCAGAACGGCATAGCAATTGAGGTTGGAGGATGCTGAAGTGGTTACGCGATAACACTGAACACAAAGGTAATGATACTAACTGGAGGTAAAACTCCAAATCGTGGTTTATGCACATTCTATTTTGTCGAATAATATCTATTCCATGAATCAACCGCCATTAACAACCTATTACTCTCCTCTGCTATTCCACCAGTCCCATAGAAATTCGGAATTTTCGTGTTTGTTCCATCTTCACCCCGCTAGTTGACTTCACCCCAGTTCACGGTACCTGGTAGTGTAAGAAAGTTTAAAAACTCACCATGTGTTCAGATATGAAGCTGTAATCACAATTTTTTTTAAATTAAGAGAGATAAAGACGTTCAAGACTTTTTCAATAATCTTCCTTCGTTTCATGAATAATTTAGTTTTGTAGCGCTCTTCCAGGCTAAATTAATGTTGGAATCGTAGAACACAAGGTTCTCAAATGACTTTGATTGCATCCCCACGAAAGAACGATACTCCGTTAGTTGTATCATTCCCTGGAGGAAATAGAATCATAAAAATCGCGGCAGTGAAACTTCGGGGATGAAATCGGAGAAATTAACGACCGGCATTAGACAGCAACTTTCCAGCCGTCACCGTGGAAATTCCAGGAAATGGCGCGCGCTTCGCAAGGTAATTACCACTTAGAGCCCGCAAATTTCTTGTAATTTGGACAACAAAGAAGCGTTATTTTTCTTAAGCGATTCTCCAGCATTTATGACAAAAAAGTAGTGACAAACCATTTCGTATCGGATAACTTTGTTGCTTTCATGGGATCATGATGGGTATTTCAGTGTGCATCTATTATGAGAGCGATGTTGCAATGCTTATTTTTCAACTCTGAGCAGCGTTTAATTTCCATTTATACATTCATGAATTTGATATTTTCAGCACATTTCCACAATAAAATTTGCATTTAAATGTTCTCTGGTATAATAAACGTAAGTTGGTACGTTTCAATTTTACAAATGAATTTTTTTTAATAATAATTAACAGTCATCTTAAACTACGTAATGCGTTGAAGACTTTTATTTTCAACCCGACTCCAGCTGATCAATAGGAAAAACATCTTCCTATATTTTCTATTAAACTGATATTATTTTCAAAAAGCAGCCACTGTTTTTTCAACCGTAGTTCTGCTTACTTTTTTAGTAAACTTACAAAAACGAGTGCCTCCCAAAATTCTCACTAAAAAATGGCAGTCCTTCATATTTTTAAATAACATTAAGGTCTCTATTAAGCCATGGCTATTGTATTTGTTCTTAAATTAAGATCTGTGTGATCTCTTCAACAAGCGGTAAATAATTTAGAGCAAATAAATTTTCTTGATCGAGCCCTTTCAGTGATGTAATTCCACAAAATACAGGTTTAATTCAATAGACGCCGAGGCTCATACTTTTACGAGTTTTTTTCGTTCAAGACGGTGTTTGATCGATTGAGCTTATTCCACTCTGAGCAGTAAACGATAGACTGATATTGGTTAAAGTATCAACAAAAAATTATTTTCGTACGTTTTCGGCGACGATAAACTTAATTAATGCCCTTAAAGTTGTGCTTGAGATCGGCGAAGAAATTAGCTCGAGAATCAAGATCTATAACCCCCTCTCTCCTCGTGCAAATCCCTTGGGGATATACGGGCTCCATTGCTCCGGAGGCAGGGTGTATAACGAACATTTTCCACCAATTAGGCTCCGGCTTTGATCGATCATCACGAGCACCGCTGACAGAGCAAACCTGTTAGCACGGCCCGACGGAACACCACAGATGCCTGAATATCTCCAGGGTACGGAGGCCGTCCAGGAGATAACTGGAGTCTGCTCACAAACAGTGGAGCTCAAGATCCAGCCAAGGGAAACAAGTAGCGGGCTCTAGAGATAAGGTTTCATCAATACTGAAATAGATTGGAAATTCTTCAGCATTTACCGTTAACATTACCGTGGCCAAGAACAATCAGTCAGTCGCTATGCTGTTTGAGTACAGCCAGTGGAGCACCATAGTGAATGCGTATCGGTTGGTTAATTAGAAGTCGTGATAAAAGTGTATTTATTGAGAGTATTTTATTTTTACTACAGAAGCTGGCGGATAATATAGCACCTCACTGACTTAAACCACCTCTATTCATTTCGTTTTATGCTAACTCTCCTTTACACACCCAAAAAAAATTTTGGAATCCTCTCTCCACCTATTGCGTTAATCCAGTATCCTCTCTTCTAGAAAATGAGTATTCAATATCCAATTTTCTGTCTTGATCTGCTACATACACCTCTGTATTGTCTTAATTTTTACATAAACGTCATCCAACCTTCCCAGCTTACTTTTCCTTGTTTAGTCCAGTTATAATCAATAATATGTATTGTGAGTCAAAATTATGAGCAAACTCCATAATTCTAATTTCTCTGAAAACAAATTCGAATTAATAGTTTAATCTCCCTATAAATATCCTACGTCCGCTTCCAAAGATCTTCCTTTCAAGTCCCATCATATTTCTTTACAAATCATTTAACAAATTCTTGAGAAGCCTCACGATATGATTCTATTTATCATTCCTTTTTTCACATCTGCATTGATAGTACCCAACGAGGGCTTCCTGTACGAAATACTGTAGAACTTTTTACGAGTTGCAACCGAAACGTCATCCATATAGCTCACTTACAGTACCTATAGCTTCAGATTGTGATTCGGTGAAACAATTGACTGGCTCCGCAATGAGAGTTGCTACAACTTAATTATTAGTCAGATTATTATTTTTTATTATGGAGTTAGGTTAGATATTAGTTAGTAGAATTAAAATGCCTACAGCTAAACTTCGCAACACAAATACCGGCTAAGTTCCAATAATTATGGGAACAATACCACTAATCTGCGGTGAAACCAAAAGCAATACAGGTCACCGTGAGGACATTGGAATAAGGCACATTCTCGACGTTCTACACCTAGCCAGATTCTTAAAATGTATCAGAAAAAAATTATGCATGAAGAACCGCGAGAATATTTCAAAGTAAACCTATTCGTTTGTAAAGGACAAGGCTCAGTCCCAATAATTATGGGAAATATACCACTAACCTGCTATAAAACCAAAAGCAATACAGGTCACCGCGAGGACATTGACATAAGGCGTATTCTCGACGTTCTAAACCTAACCAGATTCTTCAAATATATCTTATAGATTATTAAACTGAATGAGAAATAAATTACGCATGGAGAACCGCGAGAGTATTTAGACGTAAACCTAGTTTGTAAATAATATAATTACCTGCCTGAAGATATCTTCAAAGTATTACAGTGCCGCAAATAAATACGAAAAAACTACGAATTGAAGATATGGGAAATCCATCCTTTGGTCCTCACCACAACACTTGATCCTGGAGGTGAAACAAACGTCAAATGAAATGAATCCTTAGCTCCTTGTTCATAGGACTGTGAATACGACCACTGCGAGCGATTGCATCTCCCCAAAACCTTCAAGATAAAGAAGCCACCCGCCAATCCTCCCAACCCCCCCTCCCCGCTGCGATCCAATTTGGCATTCAATTAGTTGGTTCGGAGACATGACTTGCGGGCGAACGACGTCAAACCAGCCGTGACACGCAAGGTATCCGTGGATAACGTAATTAATACCAGGCGCCCCCCCCCCAGCCCCTGTTACCGAACCAACGCCCGCGTAATTTATCTATCAAGTCGGCGACTGCACTTCGCGACCTCGGCCGAGCACTCGTTTACCGCTCGCGGGTCGCAGATGGACGATCCCTCCACAGCTTATGACGCAATAATCGATTTGCGGGCGACTTCCCCACGGTGACGACAATCTCCCGCGTTCCGTCGGAACAGATGCTGCAAAATGGCTTAACTCCCGGTGGCTATCGATTCCCTGAAAGACGCCAGGCACCCCAACAGGACAGCGGGCTGACATTGCGGACGTATCCGAGCGTAATTTTCGAGTACCGCCATCATCTTACTCCGATAGCCCCATTTCGTTGTTTTGACGGATGAAATCTGAAACGATGCCGACAGCAACAGTTTCACTGGCTTCGGCGAAATTACGGGAAATTCTAAGTGATGTCAGATCACGATTCATTCTGTATCGTTTTTCTACCTCCAACTAAATCGAATGTAAAATTCTACCACAAATGATACCTTATTTTATAAAAGAAGATTCTATGTAGATATTCTCATTTCTTATTATTTTTGCAGTTAATGTTTTTAGTATCTGGGAAAATACGGGAACTTTAATGAAGCTGATGCACATTTATTTTAATTGATTTCATTCTTCTGTATACGGAAAAGGGCAACTGCAAATCTGGACGCATGAAATAACCTTGTAATCAATCTTTTTTTTTCTCTGTGATAGATGAGAAAGCTGATATTGTACTTTTTAGAGGATTAAACTTATTAAAATTCAGTCATTTTCTTAGTTGGATCAATTACCAATTCGCTGAATAATCTTTCATTTAACATATTCTTTCATCATGTACACATTTGTATTAACTTCAGGAATGATTTTTTGGAGCAAAAGCTTTTGCCTTCCACTTTGGTTACAATTTTCCAGATCAAGGTATTCTGTAATTCTGCTCATTCTCTTTTTTTTAAGAGAGCATTATTTGCAGTAATACATTCCGAATTTAAACTTTATCATGTATTGGATATTAAAAAATGCTTCGCAAAAATATTATGAAATTTATGTTGGAATCAAAATTAAAAATCATGTTGAAATGCACAAATACTTCGAGGCCCAGCTTTTTTATTGTCATTTTATTATTTAAATTGAATGCTAATTTGAACGATCTCTTTTCTCTGCTTTCTAGGTGAAATATCATTTTTACGATAAAATGAACATGCCCTGGGGGAAAGTTCTTCGTTGGGCCTTTTAATTCTGGATCTTATCAGATTATATTTTTGCCTTGCAGTAAATATTAGCTATCCTACCAAATTAGTAATAAAAAGCTATCCATAATTTGAACACATTTCTGATTTTTGGAAAAGACTGTCTTTTGGCACAAGTTATTTTACGAGAGATTAATCGTCCATTACACAATATCTCCGCCAGTTTCGCGCCTGCGGTATCTGAGAGAAGCTTCAGTAAATACCCGAATAGTAGGGTAGTTATCCCGAATTGCTATAACCTAGGACTTTAGATACCACACTGAAAAAGTATGGTGCATGCTGGTAATAAATTTATTTTCAAAGAGTTAACAATTAAAACGTGTATTTTTGTAACCTTTTAAAAATGTCAAAATCTTGCTCAGTGCCATTTTTGCTTGAAATGATGGACTATGATATAAGCAATATTTACCTGGAAATATAACGGTGAGTGATTGGGATAGATATTCCAAATTTAAAATTATCTTAGAAGAAGAGTAAATTCAAATCACATCAAGATTTATTCCTAAACCTTCTACGACCTTAAAGTCTATTGGATGTTTCTTATCGTCTATCATTGGTGCTATAAGGAAAAGTTGGAAGAATTATACGAAAAGTGAATTTAAAAGCGTGACTTTTTACTTGTCCGTGACTCTCTATCAATGCATTTCATTTCACAAAGGATTGATATTTTAACAGATGTTTACTTTTACTTCACAGTACCGGCACAATTTAAGGCAACTAGATCAAGCAATTAAATGTGGGCATATTTTTTTCCCAACATGGACAACGCACCTCTGAGATTCCGTAAGGGTGAAATTATTTGCACACATATTCCTTTGACGAACACTGCTCATTCTTGTCGTTGGGATGACAGGAAATGAAAAAAATTCGGAGAGAGTATGAAAGCTGAGGCTAGAACGTGATACCAGTCTCGTCATTTGGACGCGGCGACGATCAATGATAAATTAAATCAGAACCCTGCGAACAAGACGGGAATAAAAAAAACGAAACGGTCCCAGTTAGAATCACATCAGGGACAGATCCCTGGGTGTTGATGACAAGTGCTCGCCATCATTTCGTCTGGCAAGAGGGAGATATGAAATCGACGGAAAAGGGCTGTGAAATGGCCCGAGTGACGATTGCGGGGCGCGATTGGAACTTATAGGACGCCGAGAGAGGGAGGGAGATGGGAAAACGGTTGAAAGGTGATGATTAGGACGGGCATCAAGAGCGACCGCAAGAGGCGTAGCGGATCCCGAACATCGCCCGCGAGATACAGCTGAGATAATAGATATTTGCGGCGCACATTAAACCTCTCAAAACGGGCAGCATGACATGTATAGGGAAGAGGCACTTGGGAAAGAAGCGAAGCACACATTGACTGTCATCTGTCTCTCTTTCTTTCCAGTACTCGAATCGTTTTCGAGACGGTTAAGTGCTTAAAACGATCTTGGGGAGAACGTGATAAAAATGAGACCAATCAACAACGAAACTGAGACGAAACGTTTTCGGCCCAGTGATTAAGCCCCATTTCATCCGCCGCCGATGTGATCTAAAAAAATAGAAAAATTTCCACTTATCCCGAGTGGGGCGCTGTATATGCCCCTGTCCGCCAAAACAGAATGAAAGCAATCAGTCCACCACGCCACGTGCTTTAAGCCGTGTCAAAAAACCGAAATGATAAAAAAGTAACTTTTTTGGTGTGAGGAAAAAAACACGGAAATGAGTACTGCGAATAAAATTTTTGAAAGAAGATGACGAAAAAAATGAATCCGTCCCGCCTCCCCGCCGAAATTCATCCTCAACTATCGCCGCAACACGAGGCAAAAAACAATCGAAAGTAATGACAAAAGAATAACAAAAGCCGCGGGCATCCATCCAACGCGGCACGCCGCTGCGCGTTCAAATGCAGTGCTTCATGTGTGATGACACCGGATAACAGGTTGCGCTTTGCGAATGCGCTTTGTGTTTTTTTTTCAATATTTTTTTCTTCTAAGCCGCGGCCCAAAGTGAGGGAAGAAGCGGTAAACGGGCCGCTGCCACCACACGAGCCCCGATTGGATGCCGCGAGACGTGAGGGAACGCTCGGGTATCTCACTGCTACACTTTCCGTTATATTCTTCTTTCTATTTTTGAATTTTTTCGCATCGATCATAATCCTCCCCCTCTTCAATTTTTACGCCACGTCAGCGAGGAAGTGATCGCGCCGGTTGGAGAAAAAAATAAAAGGAAATAGTTAATGCGGAGAGAACCGAGAGAGGGGGATGAGGAATCAAGATGTAAGAAATGTCAATCCCGATTTCCTGCTGACCGCGAGGGAAATTTCGCCGAACAAAAGAGTGTTCTTACTCTAATACCGGGACACATACTACTGCTCCTCTTGGGTAAGTAGGACGGTCGGTCTGTCGTGCGATCGGTTTGAAACGATTCTGTGCTTGCCAAGAGTTGTATTTACCAAGTATCATGTCGTTTCCATTTGTCCTAATTTCTCCTTTCGATGGGCCGTTTTACAACCATGGCCCTGCTGTCCTTCCGAGCTTTCCTGACATCGCCTGTGTTTGCCATCCACTACCCTTTGGAAAATTCAAATTTTTGACAGGCATCCATAATCCTCAAGGAGATGTGGAATCGCATCATAACATGAACGAAGAGGACCGGATCCCATGGGGATGGCAAGAAAATAGTAGAAACAATAATAAGTTGATAGTGGCATAAGTTTATCGCGGTGGCTTGAATTATTCAGTTGTGAAACTGCAACTATTAGAGACTTGTACCGTCGTAAAAGAAAGTTCAAAGACAAATGTAGGGGCTCGCTTTTCTTTTAAATAATTAATAAACATTCTTTGTATTTCCTTCGTATTGTACAACCGACCAATAATTTTGTTTCATCGAATTGATAAATCAATGTGTCATAATCATTATATTATATTCTAAAGCATAGTTATTATATAGTTAATCTTGAGATAATACAAAGGTTTTTTCATCATTCATAATGATGGAGTAATTTAAACCAGAGTCAAAATTATTATCCTGTTCCAGAAAGCCTCACACTGCACCTCATAAATTTCGTAACCCAACGGTTAATAGAGAATGTAAATAGCAGATTATGCTTTTTGGTGTAATAAAAACGGTATTATTCAGTTAAAAGTCGTTAATTTTATTATTCTTAGGGAGCAGTTTCTTTATTTTACTTATAATTTTATTTAACTCAGAGTGAAATTACTCTACTCCAATGGTGGAAATAAAATTATGAGAAATCTACCACATTCGTTGAAAAATCATTGTTAATTTTCTTCGGTGAGATGTGAAGGAGAAAGAATTGTAGCTGAAAACGTGAAGTAGAATTGAGTTATTGTAATTTTATGTATTTGATGCGGAATTGAGAAATGCAAATTTTTCTAATATTATCGCAGAAGAGACTGAAAGATGGCTATGCTCTCTGCTGTTGTTTATATTATTACTTACATCTACATCTACATCTACGTCATACCCTGCAAGCCACCCAAAGGGTGTGTGGCAGGGGGTGCTTTCGCACCAGGCATGCATGAATGATATGGTAGAACACCGACATTACATTAAAACATTAAAACCCGCGTACCACACATGCATAGCGCCAATAAAAAATCTAATACACAAGAAACATTCTATCTTCAATCGTTCTAACATGCAAGGGATACAAAGACTACTACTACAGATTCAAAATATCATGCATAAATAAGAACATCATTATTTACATCATGCATCAATAAGAAAGAAGAGAATATAATGAGAAAGATTTACTGCCTGCCTATTGTCAATACTTGAACTATTCATGACGACGATCACAGCTGTTATGGTCCCGAATGGTACGCGGAAAAAATGACATTTTATACCTATCGGTTCTACAATCTAGCTCTCTAATTTTATTGGCGCGATCTAATCTGCCGTAGTACGAAGGGGTTAATAGTATGTTTTTTACGTCGTCAGTAAAATGATTTTCCTGAAATTTATTTAGGAGGTTAAGCCTATAAAAAGGCTAAGCCTATATACTTAAAGGTGATGCAGAAATTAATTAAAGTTTTCAAGCGGTTTCATTCTACATGTATTCGGCTTTTCGAGTTTAGGCATCTCCGGACATATTACTGTTGTGTAATGTACTACTTGAAGTAAGATTCGAAGAGAAATTCAAGTACGACAAAAAGTTGGTACCTGAACATCTACTTTGACATATGCTATTAAACCAAAAGTTATTGAGTGGTTAGAAAAATAACTGTCAACTTTTTTTAAAAGGCCCTGGATTAGGGGAATCTCACGAAAGTTTAGCAGCACGCGACACCTATTCCCGAATGTTGAGTCATTGCGAGGTGATGTGCACACTAGCGCCTCAAAAGAACTCGAAACACTATCAGCAGATGGATGCATGTGTTTCATCGGTCGATGCTGTATGATTTGGTCCCAACAGCGTACTGATAAGGTGCAAGAATCCGCATAGCTGCATCAGTTCCTATTTGAATACAAACCCCCATTCCCTGAGCGGTGAAAATTCCACCCAGGCGGCACTCGAACCCGCGACCCTCAGTTTAGCAGGCGGGGACTTAACCCCACTACCATAATGTGGAAATATTATTTTAATAATTCACGATTATTTATGTATAATACTTACTGTCCATACTCAGCGTTCCACTTTTGTCCGATGCCCTGCGACGGCCACACCTTTTCTTTATTTTAGAATTTCAAAATTTGACGCACATAATAATTTCACATTTTCATCCATGAGAGAATTTGGGAACAAATATGCATACATTACTACTGGCCTGCATGAACTTTCTGCCCGGCTCTTGTCGGTGGAATCCCTACACAGTAATTCACACATTTCAAGCACCTTCACCAGGGAAAGGAGTATAAGCGCTAGTGCGCACAGGACTGGAGCGGTGGGAGGCGGATGGAAATTATCTCGGGGCACCCGTCCGACGCCGTAATGAGGATAGCCCTGCTGGACTCGGGTGCGGAGATGCAAATTCTCATCTTCAATGCCACACACCGCACGTCCGCCTTCTCTACGTCTCGACTCGACCATATCCTCGGACCCAGGCGTCAGTCAGCCATCCCGCTACCCCTATTCGACCCACCCCCGCCCCACCCGGCTCCCCCCCCCCCCTCGTGAAACGCGAGACTCCCATTCCATTTCCCAGCATTTCCTCACGCGACGTCCACACTAATTCCACGCCATCTATCCCAAATATCCTAATACACGACGTTAGGGAAGCTTAACGGATTCCAAAGCCGAAAATCGTTTCCCTCGAGAATTCACAAATTCACGATTTTTATTTCAATCATTTACACTTTTCTACCCTAAGATTCAAACTATCCTACCGCAATCCCTTACGGCTTATATTTAATATTCATCTCTAAAATAAGAAGAAGTTTATTTTTTAATTTACATTAAGCTAACATCAACATGTTTTCCTCATTTTGCTTTCAGTTTGGTGGATATACGTGGATTGATAAACATCACGCGGTATACAGGGTGTCCCATAAATGTCACGCCACAGTGACACTGGAGCTAGGGCAGCCTAAGAGGAACCGCACCAGCCTAATATGACCTCAGTAAAAGTTGCACGGTTTTCGAGATATTGCCAAATTAAAGCTTTTTCAAAACTTTCACTTTTTTTACATTTCTAGTCCCAGAATTCACTTGAATAGCTCTCAAATTAAGTTTTTTTATTGTACGATATCATCAATTGGTTATTAAGCTGACAAAAGGGTTATTTTATTAATAACTAATGTAAAATGAGGAAAAATACTGCATTAATCTTGACTTAACTTAGCAGCAAAAAAAACAACTTCGACTTTAACCGCCTGCCGTGAAAAAAAAATACTAGAAGGTAAATGAGATAGTAACTTCAAAAACTTGCGTATGTTATGCCAATTTTAAAATGGTATGATAAATGTATCTTACTAAATAAAATCACGCTACTTTTCGTACTAGGAAATGGCGACTTAAAGTAAAATTTATCATATCTAGTGATATAGTTTAAATTGCTTCATTAATCATAGTTTTCAATGCACATTATCTATTGTACTCCAAAAAGAATACTAAAACTTTCATAAAATTTTACTCTTCATATACCATGTTTGCCATTTTTGGTTACAGAACAGGAGTAGCATCACTTCTCCGCGTTTTCGATGATTATTATATTTCTGGAACCAAAGACATGGTTGTTTGGGAATTTTTAGTACATTTTGTTATTTAATGCTCGATACTATGGCCACAGTAATGTTTTCAAGTCGCTGGGATAACTAAATACAGAACTATTAGAAAGTGAGATGTTGACCGAGAACATATAGATGCAGCTTCAAAAACAAGACGAAAGCTTCAACCTTGCCGAGATTTGCGGAGTGAAGGTAAACTCACATGAAATAAATTGTTCATTACTTCTATGCGTTAACACAGTGTTTGTAATTTTAATTGTGGAATAGATAGCGTATAATACTCGTTGCTTATTGGTGACAAAATCATGTCCAACATGGTGGCGTGACTTTTTCAACACAGCATCAAAACATGGCCCGCAAGA
This sequence comes from Ceriagrion tenellum, assembly GCA_963169105.1. Lineage (NCBI taxonomy): Eukaryota > Metazoa > Arthropoda > Insecta > Odonata > Coenagrionidae > Ceriagrion > Ceriagrion tenellum. The sequence continues at coordinate 74,288,589 of OY720641.1, read as the reverse complement.
GTGTGTTAAGGCAAACTTGGCATTTCAAGCGTTTTTGCTGGTTGTAATCGTAATTTTTCGCAAACTATTCATAGCAGAAATTAGGAAAAATTAAAAGACAAATAATAAAATGTCATAGATATTTAAAATAAATGATATCAGTATTTAAATGACCAATCTTTGGAAACCGATACTTAATCGGAATTGTATATTTATTTGAGTGAATCGATTTTCTTAAATGATGCGTGCCGAGAGAATTAATATTTGGAACGTCGTTGACAAGTGTGTTATCGCATGTCCACTAATTACTCAACTCTCCATCTGCGGCATTAGTTATCCTTCTCCTTTAAGAGACCAAATTGGAATCACATAACTCAAAGGCAACAATAGCCATGGTGCTAATATTCAAATGGTCGATAAAATACCATAGTAGTGTGCTGATCATCGATTGTTTTTATTTTCTGATTGATAAGTCAAACGTGAACCCTGGGAAAATAAAATGCATTCTTAGTCGTACAATTCAATCCCAAGTTTATTTGTTATAGATAGATTTTGTTTGACTGTAAAGTCGAAAAATGGAATGTTCTTCCTTGGGATATTTGATGATTTTTATGCTTCACATAATTTGGCCAGGAAATCGATTTATGAGCTCAAATTCAGCCCCGTAACGACTTTTCTCATTGATCAGACAGTAAATTCAGGCTCATAAAATGAATTGCTCATCCTCAAATTCTTCTAGTAATGATCTCTCATCAAAATTCTCTACTTTCTGAGAGAATTTTATGTACAAAATAATAAATGTTCGTTGATAATTCTGAAAGAAGAGCATAGCAAAAGTGATCAGCGGATAAGGTCACGTGTCGTTTCGTAATGAAATGAAGACTTTAAAACGCAAAAGAAATTACGGAGAGCCACAGTTCCTGCACGAGAGGTTGACAGGTAGGAATTTCTCAAACAGAGCATTTATTGTTCTTAATGACGCTAAAGAGAAACGAAGTACTGATAAAGTTTTTTAAGAGTGTTATTATTAACATTTGAAGTCATCTGCCAATATTAAAATTTTCATTTTTCCCTCTTTTTTTCTGTATAAAACAGTTTTTATTAAAGTCTACCGCGTAAAACAATTCATTTTCTTTTAAACCTTTCTTTTTAAAACTTTTTAATGTGTTGTTTCTCCTTTCTTCTGACCAATCAAGTTCGGTTTACGCATCTAAGAAACATAAGAACATCATCTTTTTAGTTTAAGAAGCAATTTTTTCAATTTTCCGACTAATTTTTCTGAGTAATCTGAAATGAAAACAATAGCAAAATCCCGGAACTGGCCGGGAGGGATCCTCACGTGGAATTACCGTTGGATCTTTTAACCGAATTATGAAAATTTTAACAAGCACAATTTTCTGCCTATGTTTTTTTTTTAGTTTAGCATAGTTGTTCTTTATTTTTCAGTTCACCCTATTACATTGACATTATTCTAATGCTGAAAATATTTATTCAAATCCTCCACGTTTTATTCACTCAAAACCTTTTTAAAGATTCGAGCTCTCGTGGTACCTACACATTGGCGTTGGGCCCTTGTAAACTATGGGATCAGGCCTTAATATCTCTTTCAAGCGAAAAGGTTATCATGTTCGTGAATTGGGTTGAGTTTATACAGCTGTGAAGTCCCGTAAGATATTCGGAGTAAATCAGTTTGTTGACAGGGAAATTCAAAATATAACAAAGAAATTTGCAATTTTTAATAAACTTTATATTACAATGTTTTCCCCCCGGATATAGGTATCATCATTATTGTAATACGTAATATTTCCAAATTTATTTACTTTTGTCATCGAAAGAACGAAGATACTTAGTAAATCTCGTGTCATTTAGCATTAGATAACTTTAACTTTAAGGTAACTATGAACGAGGTGGGTCGTTAAGATGGTAGGATTAATTACTCCGCTATCTGGAGGTCCAGGTTTGAATATCGACATGACCGAGAAAATACTTTTAATGCCATCCTACAGTTACTTCGGTAACACTAGGAGAACGCTTTGGCCACGTGGAGTTTTGATCATAGATTTTTGCATAAAACTATAAACCTTATTTCAAAAATTTACTGCTGAGTCAACAAGTTTTTTCCATCCTTCTTTGGTCTTCTACTAAAATTAATCTACCTACATCAACCCCCTCTGTAGCCTTTAATGGCACAAAGGGCCAACGATCTCTTCCCCGATTCGCCACTCCGATAATAGTCATCCTAAAAATCAGGTATTGCTAAATGCATTAATTCACATTTGCTTTAAAGTGCGTTTTAAATTTATTTGGATTCATACTGGCCATATATTCTAGCTGCCACCAAATAATTCATTTAAAGGTTTTTAGGATCAGCCTTAGTCTTCATGTCTTAAGATCTGACCGAATCCCGAGCAGTTTCGAAGATATGTACACTTTCTTACGCAGTCCGCTAATGCTTCAATTTTTGGATCCCGGAATCAGTCCTAAAACCAAAGGCAGCATAGGAAAAGGAAGCCTTGGCCAATTCACCCATTAATGTATGATTCCCCCTTAATCCACAAGCTTGCTCTTGGCCATGATGAGGATCCCTCCAAATGCTAACCAATATAGACGGATCAAACGAGGAACAACGCTGATATGGACTCATAATCCGCGTTTGGTTCTCCGGGCGGTGAAGTGACTATTAACCTTGTCCAGCTGATTTCTATCTGGCTTTTACAGGTTCTGCAGTGTTTGTCCAATCTGTTACTCTGGGTAAGGGTAAGCGCAAGTCTCAATTGACAGAGATTCTCTCCGCCGTATATTTTGCCAGCAAACCTTTCTTACCCTTGGCTTAATTTCGAAAATATTTAATTCACTACTCTAGAATCGACGATTCTATTTGCGTAAAACCTCTTAGATAAGCTTTATTGGGGTAAATGTGAGAGTAGTTTAGCGTCTAAGGTTAAATTTAAAAAGCTTCATGGCGATAAAATGTAGTTTTTTGTATACACATCACGCCATTCCCTTTCAGGATGGACTGAGTTAAAGAACTGATTATTGCTGTAAGACCTAAGAGCCTATCCTTGCAAGTCTCTTTCGCGTCCATTACACTCTTGCATTGCTTTACACACGCTCTCCTCTTCTTAAGACACCTAATATTCTTCCTCTTAACGATTTCTTCTTCCGCATTTACATTCAGTGAACGCAATCGGAGCCGGTGGATTTCTTCGCCTTCCTCAGAAGTTTCATTACCCGGGACGGAAAAAGTACGACTGACATCGAGCAAAGAACGGCCCAAACTAACAAAGCGCTCATGATGAAAGGGCGGCTTCTGTGCTCTAAGAAGACTATATAATGAACGCTGAAGCAGTTGGTAAAAATATTCGCGGCACGTGGCACTCTATGGATCGGGAGCATGGATCATTGGAAAAGACGACCAAAAAAGACCAGCCTTTTTGAAACCTAGTGTTGTGGGAGGGTGCTGAAGATCAAACGGACATATAAAAATATGAATTGAAGAGATATTCAATGGAGTATAAGAGAAAAGATCTGTATGAAACACCATTTCGAAAATAAGAACCAGATGGATTGGGCACACCCTGAGGAATAAAGAGTCTGTGAAGAATATAATTGAAGGAAAAGTAAAGGAAAAAGTCACTAAAGTATGAACCAAGAATAAGTACATGGACCAAATAATAAGGAAAGTGAATAGATAAGATAATAGGAAGAAAGAAAACTAGTATTACAAAGGGAAGGATGGAGGGCTGCAGTCAACCAATCGTAGGATTGAACGGCCAATGGTAATATACATGTAGAGTCTTTTTAAATTTAAGGTAATGGTAGATAAATTTCCTTCCACAAATTCCGCTGATACTTTTATAAATGTTGCTCGAAAGTCTGTCAAAGATTTTATGATTGATAGAAGTGTTGACAATAATTGATGGAGCAGAAATATTTGGTAACAGTTAGAAAATTGCACTTCTTTATACTTCTACACTAGATTGAAGAAAAATGGGATTTTAGACTAGTTGCGTCGGAGTTGAAGAGTATGAGAAATCTTTGCCTGAGAAAAAAGAAACAAAGGATTAGGATCAGACGTATCCTTGCGTCGTACTTGTATCGGTACAATGCAAGTAGGCAAGTTATACTCTTCGTTTACATTTCAATAGGAAAAGAAAGTGGAGGAGACCTAAGCGAGCGAAAGATGAAGTTTCCAAATGCGCGAATAAAGTCAAAGACCGCTGTTGCCAATACCCTTTCGAATACTTACAGTAAGATGAAATGAGAAATCTAAGAAGTATTAAAGTAACCTAAGGATGTGCAGTCATCAGAAAAAATACAACCAATCGATTATCAATTTATAAACCCATACCCATTATTTTTTATTGATCTATAGAGAATAAATAATCAATTGCTCGATTAATGGAATAATTCATAGCCACGGAAAAGTAATGTAAGATCTTGGTCATTTTCTAGTTATAATTTTTCTTTTTTTTTGCTATCACTTTCCTATGATGGCCACCGGAAATTATCTGACACAGGATATGTTTTACGTGATGTGGGAAATAAGTCACGTTGCGGTCTTCTTGTAAGTGCCACTATCCCAAAATCCTACTTCTACCCAAAGATATTATGTGGGGGTAGTCAACAAATATTTGGCCAAATTAAACTGCCTACACCTTAAATCTTTTTTCAGGCATCTTTCTGGTACTTAGAACTTAAGGATTCGTAAACGTCTCTATCCTTGTCATCTCATAGTGTTGAGTGAAGGAGAGATTGAAAATATTATTTTCAAACCTATGCTGCCATCGAACAGCGAGATCAGTGTTACAGAAATAATCAGCAGTGATGGGGACCGTTTGTTAATTGAGATTTGGCTTCATCTTTGCGTTAATATTTTCTTCATTAGACTCTTTACAGAACTCATACTTCCTGAGTCACATCATCATTATTTTAAAAAGCCAACCGCAATTATTTTTATTTTGGCCATGCCATTGTTAATTAATTTATATCGAGCTTGGCGCTCCAGGTCACTTGATTTAATCCCGTGTAGTTTCAAGTAATTCCCAATTTCTCTTTCTTTGGTATTTTTCATCTCGCGCAATGGTGTCGTCGTCGTCACTCAAAAGGCCAGGACTCGTCGCTGTCTTTGTAGCCAATTGCCTCTTTCTTAGGGTGTTTCTTTCATTTTCCCATAGGAGTTGAAGTTCATGATTGACATCACCTTATCTACCCTATCTATATCTCCTACCTATATACCTATCTATATACCTATCTATATATCACGTAAGGATATTCTAGATCGTCCCCTCCTTTTCTTCCCCAACACTTTTCCTTCAATTATGTTCTTGATGAATTCTTATTAAGTGGCCAACAAGTATAATTTTCCTGGAGAAAATTGCTTGGAGAAGTGTTCTTTCTTCGCCCACTTCTTTCAAGACTTGCTCATTTGTTTTCCTCATGACCCAACTTGTTTTAGTCATTTTCCTCCAGAACCACATTTCGGCTGCCTGGAGCGTCTTTTTCCTGCCTATTTAATGTCCATGCATCACAACTATAGGCGAGTATACTCCACACGAACGTCTTTACAAATCTCTTCCTCGTTTCAATTGACAGGTGATTGTTTACCAAGAGGTTACGCTTCCTTTGGAAACTTTGTTTGGCCAGGGTGATATTAACACTTGTTAAGCTTGTATTTTCATTTGTTAATGGACTTCCTAAGTAGCAGAACTCTTTTACTTGGTCAATGAATGAGTTTTCTAACTTAATTTTAGCTTTTATATTGTTGTTTAACTTGTCCACCACCATAAATTTCGTCTTTTTAGTGTTAATATTTAATTTTAATTTATTCAAATCTATTCCAATAGTCTCCAGTGCGTGATTCATATCTTTTTCTGAGTCTGCAAGGACAACTATGTCGTCGGCAAACCGGATATTATGGATGAGGTTGCCATTTACATTTAGTCCCTTACTCTTTAATTTTGTTCTTTCTATTGCCTCTTCTATGAAGAGGTTGAAAAGGTAAGGTGAAAGGGGACAGCCTTGTCTCATCCCTCTTTTTATCTTGGCTTATTGTTTGTGACCATTAATATTGATTTCCGTGGTTTGTGACTTATAATAGCTATGAATTAGTCTTCTATCCCTCCAGTCGATTTGTATTTTTTTCATTGTTTGGAATAGCAGCTTCCAATCTATTTTATCAAATGCTTTTTCAAGATCGATAAAGGTAACATAAGTTCTCCGATTCAGCTCTAATCTTCTTTCTAAGATCATTTTTAGTGCTTGAGTTGCTTCTCTTAGTCCTTTGCCCTGCCTAAATCCAAACTGGTCCTCTCCAATATGCTTTTCTCTAATCAATCTTGCTTTTAATTCTGTTTTTTATGATATTAATCAGAATTTTGACGCATGGGGTAGTAGGGAGACAGTTCCATAGTTGGCACAGTCATTGCGCATTAGTTTGTTTCATTATAATTCTCAATTCTTAGTCATTTGGCATTCAACTCGTACCCTCGTACTTGACACTGCAGTTCATCACTGCTTACCTCTTCAAGTAAATGATGATCGTGCGTTCCTTCACTAAAGGAGGGATGAAGAATAAATTCAAAATTGCAGATTGCATAAATCTTTGTTTGAATAAACTTTGATTGTGGATTATGAAAGTTATTTTGTTGTCTCTTAATGAACAGATACGTTAAAGATGAATTGGAACGAAATATTCATATTATTTGTATTTCCTGTGTATTGAAGAGAGTTTAAATTCCTTTGTCATTGCGGACGATAGACCAATTTTGATAAAATGTCTCCTTAAATTTCATCTTCAAATCAAACCGCGTGGCATATACATGTACTCCTCAATGAATTCGTCTAGTAACTAGTTATGTTATTTCCTCTTGAACGAGAGCCAAGGCTCTCTATTAGGCTCAAGAGATGTTATTGCTACTTTATCCCGAATTCAAATTGAAAATATTGTTAGGAAATGTGAATTTATCGTAAAAAAATCCAGTAGAGTGATTTCTGTGACTTGGCGAGAAACCGCGGCAGGCCTTCAAGAAGAGGCAACTTCTATTTGATTGGAGTGAACAAGAGAGGTAAAAAAATGCCTTCAGTTGATCGCCAAAATTGAGACGTTGCTTTATTAACCAAATATTAACAAAAATAATTGTATGAGTGATTATTCCTCTTCATAGAAAGAAACTATAATTTGGATTCGATAGATAATTACGATATACCATATTTCAAATGATGCATTTAAAAAAAATCAACTCCAACGAGCTTAGAATTTCCTAAGCAACAAGGACCTAAAAAATAATAAAAAAGGCAATCAAGCATTCATGACATCATTGAATCTAAAATATGAATCTGTCTATATCTAGTACCCATGTGGATGAGGAATCGCATGACGTAATCAGTGAATTGAAATTACATTCATATGTAGATCATATCCATCATATGAATGCCATTTCCATCAAGTATACAAGTTTTTATTTCGTGTAAACTTCAAGCATTGATAATGTGACTGTCTCGCCTTAGAGTTGTCGCAAGTGTTATCACACAGGCCTTGGGAAATTAGTTGCTAGATACAAACGATCGGCAACTTAACAATAGGATTCGCTTCATGGCATAACATTAATGTGTTTGACCAAGCCTCGAAACTCAGGAGAGATAATTTTGAAACAAATTTTTATATATATTTAAATTTGTAATGACGTGAGTGTGTGCCCGTAGAATTAGGTTTTACTTGTGCACCATTCATTTTTTCTGAAACGCAACACGTGATATTCTTTTGTGAAATGCTTATTATCCTTGGTCACCGCTAATAGTAATTTTAATTCAGAGCAAATTGTGCTTATTGAAACAGATTCAATATCAGAGTGATTATTGAAATACAGTTGCAAGTCATTATTGTCAGGGTTTCAACTCTTCTACCCTTGCCTCTGGCTCTGAGGTTATCTGTCTTTTGGGATAAAGGCCGAATGATTACTTAGAGAAGTGCAGGAAGAAAATAATTGTGAACGAAAACTCGATACTTCCTATGTTAAAATAATGGAGTGTTTTAAGAATATTTAATATAATTTTTTAAATGTTGTGTGACGCTGACGAAATGGAATCAAAACGGAGAATGACAAGGAGAGAAATGTTAACGACATAACGAAATGACATGTAAATTATATATTACGCGTGAAAGCTTATATCTCGCCAGGAAGTGATGTTTTTTTTAGATGAATCCACTTGATCTTATTTTAAACAAGTTTATATTACCATCACAGATGTAGCACTACTTCTTTATAGCTCACGTGATGAATATTTTGCTGGATTTGAAATTTTAGAAATCTTGAAAATTAATGAGTATCACAAATGGTTAGCAGTAGACTTTTAAACGACTTCGTCCCTGAAAACTTGCAACCCCTTTTTACCGTCCCAATCCTCTTACATCCTGCTTATCCTTGACGTTGTATCCATGTTTTCTTCAAGGTATACTCACCTTGAGAAGGATTAACTAAAGTCAGCATCTTATTCTCCCAAAGTTTTCCCCTTAACGTCCCCTCAGAACTCCTTTCCTCTATATTAGAGACCACTCGCGTTGTTACAAGTGTTATAAATATGATGATAATTTTTGTAACAACCGAACCGATTTCTATATTAAAACATTGTTTACCGAACTGTCTACTTTTACTTTTCCCAAAAATTTTTACAAATTATTGAACCATACTGGTGGATTTTAATTTGTTGCTGAATGAAAAGTTGTCAAAGACCTAAAATTAATAATCACTGGTACTAACAATCATTGGCCAACATCAAATCCCTTCATTTACACGGTGTTGATTACTTAACTTTTCTTCCTCTAATGATACCTTCTCACTCGTAGGAAAAAAAATTTCCCTGAGAGATATGTTCTCTTTAATGTGTAAAAAGCGAAGAAGATATTTTCAAATAAACGTAACATTTCCAACTATAGTATTAAATTCTCCAAGGAGGAGATGAGAATAATTCTAGAGTTATTTTCCAAAAAAAAAGAATTTGTTGCTCTCATTAGGTCATATTCCTCAAAAGATACCTATATCATTGTGAGTGTTTAGTACACCAGAATCCACAATAGTTTTCTCTGGTTTTAAACTCTTTAGCGGAATTCTTGTTGTCTTAGCTTCTTTTATTAATCATTGAAAAATGTTGTGTGATGTTGACGAAATGGATTACAAACGAAAAATGACGAGGAGAGAAATATAAAAAATATAATGAAATGACGGATAATTTATATATGTTACGCGTTTTATCTTTAACTCGTCAGTAAGTGTTTTGTTGCTAGATTCACCAGATATTGTCTCCAAAAAGTTCATACTACCATCGGAGACATAGAAATACTTCCAAATTTTGTAAGAATTGATTGATCCATGCAGGCGGGTTTAAATTTTTTTGCTGTATGAAAAGTTCTCACAGACCGAGAATTATTTATCACTAGCACTAAAAGACGTTGGCATACACCAAATCCCATAATTTACGCAGTGATTACTGAAACTTATTGTGTCGAACACAATTCTTCATAATTAATCCTTATTTCCTCTGAGTAGTAGAGTCTCGCTCGTTAAAAATAACTCTCTTACAAGTCAGGTTCTTAGTGATTAATGTAGCCGATAGCAAATGTCACTGCCCTGACTCACATTCTTCAATCATTTAGAGTAAATGCGAGTTTATGGAGGACGGTTGAGAATTTGAAATGAGCCAACGATATCAGACAGTTCACTCTCCCGAATAAGGCGAAAGTCATTCCGACGGTTCGGTTTGGAACAGATGAACCCTTTGAGACTTGTCGGTTTCAGGGTGCCGAAATAATAATTAAAAATCGGGTGTGCTCAATATCTCACAAGAGAGGTGAAATTTTTTAAATTTATTTTAATATTCTAGATATTGTAATAATTTTTCTATTAATTTATACATGAAGATACGTCAACAAAATTTGCTGTGATTTAATAAGAGAGCATTAATCTTTTTTAAGCATTTAAAAGTATTTTCATAACTTTTCCTGATATACACCCATATTTAATTATAATTATCAGGTGTCACTCAAACACAACAACAAACAAACATGAAAGGCACTGTGTCGGGCAGAAGTGTAGGGTACAAAAGAAAGAGTATCAATTTAAAATAATTTACGAAAAATTAATCTTTTTTAAGCTTTTAAAAGCATTTTAATAAGTTTCCCTCAAATATACGCATATTTAACTATAATTTATAAACAAATCTGAAAACTGAATACCGAAAATGATCGATGTAATAGTTCTTTCTATGAAAAAGGGGGAAAACGCTACTTTTGCACGCCTAAACCAAAATTCTCGATTTTTAGATCTCTATGTAAAATCGGGCAAAATATAATAGAATTTAATCTTTGCCGTCATAAGTGCATATTCTTTCCATATTTTATTGATCGAATGAAAATTACTGTGCACGAAAGGTTTTCGTGTCCCCATTTTAATACAATTGAAAAATGAAATCCTCATTGTAATCGAATTAAAGATACTTTCTCAAATGATTTCAACATTGTTCGGGTTGCATCCGCGTCAGTTGTCATGTATTATCAACGCCGCAGAAACCTGCGAACTAACATACTTTCTCAAAGTTTTCAATTGATTCCAACTCACTAGATGATTGAGGAAAATTTCTGAAAATTTCAAACCTTTCGCTCGATAAGATGGTCCCAAGAATGTGTATCGATGAGAATGGCACAGCACTTAGCGCGTGACGCGAAATCGCTAGTTTATCCCCGTCAAAAAAATTGCTCCCTTGCCGCTTCAGAAGTTTTCACTTCAAAACAGGCGGGCGTCTGCGGGTCTTACGGAAGAGGACATGGTTTGGGAAGATCCAGTGAGGACGAACGCGAAACTAAACGCGAGGATTCCTGCAAATAAGACACTTTGACTGCGAGAAGAGCAGAAACGGGTTCGCTAGGGTGTTTCCCGGGCCTTTCGGGGGCCGTGTAGTAGCGTAGCGCGGGAGGTGACAAGACAGAGGAAGGAAAGCAGCGGGAGACGGAGAGAATGAGCGTGGATATTATGCCCGGAATGAAGGCGGAGAAGGACTGAGTCCCGTAGAATCGATAGAGGCGACCACGCCTCCGTTCCTCCACCTGGTCCTCAGTTTCCCCAGCATCTCTTTCTCTCTCTCTCTTGCAGCATCCCTCTCCGCTTCCCCCCCTCTCATCACACTCCATCTCCACGACCAGACGTGTACGGAAGGGTTACGAGGGGGTTTTTCAAAAGGGGTAGGGGAACCTCGGGGAATGAAGTGGGAAAGGAGCATGGGAGGAGAACATCAGGAAAAGGGGTAACGGGAAGAAAAGACGAGGGGGAGTTGGCGCAGCTTGGCAAAAAGCCGACCGCCCCCGACATCTATTGAGTGAGATGGCAACTCCTTCCGTTTTGCCTCTCCCCTCCACAGCCGAAACGGTTTTTGAGGGGAGGGTGAAGGAACTTTGTGCTCTTGTGTTGCCCCCTCCTGTTCTTCCCTCCACCCTCTCAACCCCCATCTCTTTCCCGCGCCCGCTTCTAGTTTTCCGCGGCGACGGTCCCCCCATCTAACGGCGTGATCACGAAATGCTTAGAACGCGCCCCATTCATATGGGCGATGGTGTTTTTTTTTTCATTCCGCGAAATGGATCGTCATCGCTGCGGCGATTCTGCGTGCACTCTCGCTTCAGGATGCCAGATAATTATGTTTGAATGCGCGGGCCGAGGCAGAAACATTTTCCTGGATTTTTCGAGGCGTATTGTTACTGTGTTGTGGAAGCCCTGCCGATACAATGCATGTTTTCTTTTAATGGACTGGATTTCTATAAGCGTCGCTTCGCCCGTTTTTATTTATTTTATTAAAAAATTCTATTTTTCAATATTCAACGTAGCCAATGTCCCATTCTTTTTTATACAAAATAAATTATTTGTAGAATTTAACTTTTATGTCCATTGAAAGTTAAAATTGATTTATCCTCATGGTTTTTATGATAGTTTTTATTTATAAGAGAATGAATAAATTATAAATTCTCGCCTTTGATATAATACACGTTTGCAACTACCTAATAGAGCGAGCAAACAGCTGTTTATTTCATAATAAATACATAAATAGATTTTTAATATTAGTTGCATTTTCACTCTGGCTTCTCTAAATTATGGCTCATGCAACATCCAAATTAGTGTTATTTAATTTTTTGCTCGATCAGGAAACGTAACGCTATTTATTCCTTAGCACAAGCCTTTTTTTACAGCATATTGCCTAATATTTCATAAATAGTATTATATTTGTTAGAACTAGTATACGCGTTTTTGTGAAAATGCAGCTCTGTTCTGATCTCTATTGTGTTCTTTATTTTCCCTAAATGCAAGATCATTAATATATATTCGATAAATGGAACTATAAATGTGCAAAGATGTTATTTTGCTAAAAATTTCAAAAATGGTAATTGGTTCTTATATTTTCGCAAAAACTAAAGGTATCCTCTGTTTCATAGATTCCTCTGCCTGATAGGACATTTTTGTTTGGCGTAGAATATTTTGTCCTTTACTTGTATATTTGGGTCGTTTGAGTCGGCAGACCTATATCTTACAAGATAAACCGCTCTTTTCCCCTAGTTTAGATTTGTAGTCACATTTATATGCCCAGGTTTTCATATGATTTTCGCCCTTTTAACAGATGAGACCACATTCCGTGTTTATTGTTGCCTTCTTATATAAAGAAGTGCGCTTACATTATTTTTCATCCAGCATATTTGGCATTGCAGACCAAAACCTGTTATACATTCCAGCCGGCATTTCCTAACCATTATAATAATCACATTTTCACGTGTCTCGTAAATAATACCTATGGCATCTCTGCTAGTCACGTAAGTGGTCAAAATATTTTTTTTTCTTTTCTATAACTGTGCCAAAGTTTATTCTGTCACTTTAATCATGACAAATAATTACTTTTTAGTGGGATCTGGAGATCACACTCAGTGAAATAGTTTACTTGTATGCTGCATAGGAGAACTCCCATGGACGTTCTCTTGGATAATATTCTAAATATGCTTTAAGTCATTAGTGCATTATTATTCCTTAAGGAAGGCTTTAAAGATATGATGAACCTACTATATTTCTGGACAGCCGTCATGATAAATGTAGCTAATTCAGAATAGTGAGTCATATTCGAATGTTGAAATTTTCACTGGGTGGAAGGTCGGCATTGCAGTAATTACCAAACTTTGTGTCTTCCACAGATTTATTATTACGGGTACAACCGGTTTCGGCAGATACGGCATAATTGGGTCCAATCCACTCGTAATAGTAAGTATTTGATGATGATATGAAATAATGAGTGGATATTTGTGTTCAGAAGTAGACTATAGTGCAGAATATCAAACAACTTCGGCATCAAGCAAAGTGCGATATACATCATGTTGAAGAAAATATAAAAATGGAGAGATATCGATCGGTTCATGAGTTTCATAAAGAATTAAGAGCCCTGTTATGCAAAGGATGTGGGGAAAATGTAGAAATTTTAAATCGCGGTTCTATTTTCACATTCGCCCTCTATTTTCACATCAATGATATTCTTCACAAACTCCTTGTTCCCCAGGATGTGCCAAATCCATCTGGTCCTTCTTTACTGTATTGTGTTCCATAGGGTCATGTGCAATAAATATTCCAATGCATTGTGCCTCAAGCAATTCCTTGAATATTTTGTCCAGTTTCTGTGCCTTCTCATCCTGATAATGGGCTGCTAACGAATATGCAACGCGATAGTCATTCGAAAGTGAAAGTGACCTGGTTTAGTTTTCGTCATAATATATTATGAAACTCGAAATCGTTTCCCTTCTTAATGGTTGCTGTATCTAATAGAGGGAAATGGGAATTATGAGAGCTGATGCTACGTCTGATGGTGTCGGTATTTATTGAGTTTTTCCTTCAGGTATGACAGGGTCAATCTCCTATTTCTCATCGGTACAAATACAAAAGTCTCTGTTAAATGGCAAAGTATTTCTTGATACCTTATCCTCATTAGAAAAATTTCAGATTATGCCGATAAATATATCTAAAAACCACCATCATTTGTCATTTAATCCCAGGATTGATTTATAGTAGCCCTCCTCTTATTTCCCTTACTTCCTGGTAGTTCATGTTATGCGATTTCTTCTACATTTGCACTATGTATTCATCCTTGGGCCTTCCGCTTGGGACACTTCCCTCTATTTTCACATCAATGATATTCTTCACAAACCCCTTGTTCCCCAGGATGTGCCAAATCCATCTGGTCCTTCTTTACTGTATTGTGTTCCATAGGGTCCCATTCTCCTCTAGTCTTCCACATACTTCTTAATTTCTTCTTTCATACGACCATTTGATCTTCAGCATCCTTCTCCAACATCAGGTTTCCAAAGAGTCTTGTCTTTTCAGGTCTACTTTTCCAATGGTCCATGCCTCCGATCCATATAGGGCCACGCTCCGGACGAATGATTTACATACTGTTGCCTCATACGTAATTCAATCTTCTTTGAGCACAGTTGCCACCTTTCTTAGTTAGGGCTGCTCTTCACTTGATGTCAGTAATACTTATAACGTCGTAGGTAATGGTAATTTCAAGGTAGATGAAGGAAACTCCTCTTTCAATTTCTCTCCTCCCTTTGTGACTTCTGCTTCCAGCTCCTTCCTTCCGTATATTGGGATTTTTTCCTTCTTACTGATTTTTATATTTGTGGGAAAATTGATCCATTACGCTTAGTGATCTTTTAACATCATCGCAAAATGCTCATATTACTGCGAAATGGTCAACAAAGCTGACTATGTTCATTTCTTCACCGATGATCATAATTCTATTCAAATCAAATTTCTTGTGCTTCTCTTATTTAATCCTGGAAGAATTTGTTGACGGGTGCTGGTGAAAGCTTGCATCCTTATTTTACTACGTTTTCAAGTTTAGCTTATATTTATCTTATAATTATCTTATATAACTCATTCGCATTGACGACTTCCTTGCTATATAATTGGTGGATAATTTATCTATCGTAATCCATTCCAAGTTTTTCTTATAGCCCATACATATTTTGTACAACATTATCAAACCCGTTATTCGTGGAGCTGAAAAACTCGAAATGGATATGAACGAGGGAAGAACTAAAGCGTAGACCAAACACCGTTGCAGAGATATATATTTAACCAATGATAATGGAAAGAAACTATATGTGAATTCATCCTTTAAGAAATTAGGGCAGAAAAATGAACTGCGAGATCCTATTCACTACCACCAAAGCCTGGAGAGGATGGAATGAATATTGGCAGTAAGACCAAGTTATTTGGACGGGTCTGGGATATATAATCCGATTCCCCGTTAAGGTAAACCTCGTTCCAGAGGCAATTTCCGATTGAATAACTGCTTTAAATATTTATAAATTGAATCTAAACGCTTTGTGAATGAAGAAAGAAATGGATAAATACTTGATTATAAATCAATTAAAGGTCTCATAATCTCTCAATCTCTCTCTCAGTCTTGGTTTAAAAACTCGGCAATTTGCTCTTAGAATAATTATTTCATCCATGCCAGATGGAACTTGCTTGCTGTGTAATTTTTGCTAGGTAAGACTTGAATTTAAATTTTTCATTCAGGAATTATTCCTTTCCTCTTTTTGTGTTTTTTTATTAGCTTAGAGTTGCTTTATGTCCTTAAGGTAGTGCGAGCGAGATAGTTCCCTAATCATAATACAGAACATTGTCGATATATATGTTTTAATTTCACCAACTGTGAGACACACAAATTAAATATTGCATTAATAATGGTGCAAAAAAATAGTTTTACATGGTGGATATTGTAAGTAATCGAATGAAAATATCTAAATAAGTCTTTTAACTTGACTAATTTTTTGCACGCAGGACGTTTGAAACTCCATTAAAACGGAAGGTTTGTTGTGATTCCGAATAATTTACTGCGGTGACAATACGATTATTCACAAATAGTTCAGAAAACACAAACTACAAACTGTTGATTTTTTTTGGTGATCTAAGTGTAGGAAATGCCTCCTTTTTAATATTAGGTCTCTCTGGAGTGCATACACGTACCAATTCCCATGTAATAGGGCTGGTAATTTTTCAAATATCTTGGAAAGTAATGTAATTCGGGGTTGAATTTTTTATTTCAAAGGAAGGGTAATATATATTTTTCTTTAAAATGAGACCGAAGTCATTGATTCTAGGTAAAATGATATTTCGCTCAAACTACTTAAATATCAATTTTTGGCAACCTTTTTCTTTTTATCGTCCTTGGCAAAATTCATAAATTCCGCCCACAAAGGTGAGTGCTGTTCTTATCGGACTTATATCAATACTCGGGATGGGATAAGGGGACCGCTTGTTAAAATGGGGAAGGTGATGATAAAGCACAACCAAGAGCTAAACAAAAGGATCCACTATGAATATCGGTACTAGAAGTCAGAAAACTCCATAATACAAAATATGGATAACATTGGGTTGAATAAAGAAATAAAAATCACTTCAAAATGTCACATGTAATTGCATTAAAAGTAAAACCTCGTTATAAAATTAATAGTGTTTCCCCACTTTATTATTATTTAAGTTATTTATCAGACCTCAGACAATTGTCATTTTGAGAAACTACATGAGAGTTATCTTTTGAGTAGCTTGAACACAGGTCCACTTAGGAAAAAGAACTATTTTTATGGAAAATAATCTGTAATAATAATTATAATAGCTCACAAAGAAAGAAAAACGTTTTATCGTGAAGATACTGTTATCTCTGATCAATAGTTTTCGTTCAGACGAGATAGCCTTTCAAGCGCAACTAAATCGAATCGGATGTGACGTTGGACTTATTTACTTTTTTTACCTACGTAGCATTAAATGATTTGATTCAAGAATCTGCTTTGTTTAGTAAAACCTTTTAAAATGTGGTAACAATTTTCCTAGCCAGATTTATTTCATTATTAATTCCCGTTAACCATTAATAAAATGATCGGTACAAAATTAATTTCTGCAGAAAATTTATTCTCCATGGTACAACACGTTACCAAATTTTCAGGGGCATCAGAGCGGAATTTCAAAAAATTATTATTAATATACTATTGTTTTGCGAGTATTAGAGTGGCTACTTCAGTTAAAAATACGAAAAGTATCTTCAATCACCCGCATTTTAAACCCTCGCATTGACTGAGATTTATCTAATATAAAATACTCTTTTAGAGAGATGTAACTAGTAAATCAACGAAGAGTATCTTATTCTTAGCTCATATATGAACTTACGGAATCTTAATTTAATTGACTGTTGTTGCAAGCTGTTATAAGGTATCTTTTGTATTTAAGAATGATAAATAGTCAGTATAACACGACGTAGTTCGGAATATTTTCACTTAGCCATTCGATAATTTGTAATTTGCATCAGTTATGATTCCATTTAATAAAAACGATGCCAAAAAGTAGGAACTCCAACCTATACTAGGTTATTTAAAAAAAATGAAGTACGTTGTGCGCGATTTGGCTTTTCTCCAAGAACTCGCTAGTCGTAATATAAATTTCTTCATAAAGTGGCTTGCATGCCTCTCTCGAAAGAACTAATAATTATTATTAAGCACTAATTAGTCACACACGTTGTCAATTAGGAGTGAAATTGTATATTTTTCATTTAGCATTCGGTGGATATCTATTTTATGCCTATTTTTGGGAATAGATTAGGTTCTTGAAAAATAATTGCCATAAGCAATAATTTTATGGAATTCAGATCAAATTTGTTGTGGTCGGTGTGGCTTCAATAATTCTACGAGATTTGCCAAACCCTAACTCAGTAGGAGTGATACCTAAGGAATAATATCTTACGGCAAGCTAGTAATTGTCAATTTATTAACACCAGTAGCCGTTAACAACATTTATATAGGCGGTGAAGGCTATTGGACCCATTCCCTGCAGTGTTAGGCAAAACGATACTCTATCGTCCCATGCATACACGCCTGGTTGGAAATATGGAGGATGATAATGAAAAAAATTCTTTTTTATAAAATTCAATAAAAATGATCTGATAGGCTAATTTATGAAAAGATAAAAGCTGTTGATCAGACATTTTGGTCACTTATGTTGAAAATATTAAAAAAACAATAATTTGGAGTTAATCAAGATTTGGAAATCTAACACAGGAACAAAATAAATAATGCATTCAACACTTATCTTTTTGGAAGTTTATAGTATCCATTCTTAAAGAATACAACTTTTACTCTTTCAAAGAAGTTAATGTGCTGGTACGTCTCACCGACTTGCGGCATCATCAGACACCCATTGTAGTCTGATGATGCCGCAATTCTGATTGCTAATGAATGTAATTTGTACCTGTTGATGCCACAAGTCGGTGAAATGCGATTTACTAGCTAAAATAATTTGTATTCATTAATTTTGGATAAAATAAGTAGTTTTCTCATATGGAAAGTGTCATCAGTCCTGAGTAAAAAGTGAATGGAGTTCTTTTTCTTCTTCAGTTGTCAATACATCAGGATTGGTTGGCGACAGCCCTTCACCTCTCTCCTTATCCTCTTCCATCCTCTCCATTTCGGAAAGCCGTCCGTATCCCATGTCCTCCATTATCTGCCTCTCATACTTCAATCTTGGTCTTCCTCTACACCGTTTGTCCTATATCTTCCCTTCAAAAATTTTCTTTTCCAATCCCTCATGTCGCAGTACATGGCCAATAAATTTCTCCCGTCTTCTTTTTAATGTTTTTCATAGGTTCCGCTTTTCTTTCACGTTTCTTAATATATCTTCATTCGTCACTCTCTCTTTCAAACTTATTTTACATATCCTTCTAAAGCACTGCCTCTCAAAAGCCTTTGTTTTTTCCTCTCCTTTTGCCCCACAGTCCATATCTCGCTGCCATACAGCAAAACACTCCTCACAAAGCTTTATCAGCTTTTTCTTTAGCGAGATTTTGATCGAGTTGGAAGTGAAATGTTTTCTTTTAATGTTGAAAGCTCTCTTAACTCGAAGTATTCTGAGCCGTATTTATTTTGAGCTCCTTCCATCAGAAGGCATTTTGCTTCCTAAATAATCAAATTCTCTCACTTTTTGTAATAGTTCTCCAGTCAACATAATCCTCGCATCCATATTTCCGGCTCTGTCAGCAACTAGAACTTTTGCCTTGTGCCTATTCAGCCGAAGATTTGATTTGACCGTTTAAAATATGATGCAATTCTCCAAAAATATGTATCAATTCAAAGAATTTAGTTATCAGAGAAGAAAACTCTGAGTCAAAATCAGATTTGAGTAATGAAGTGATCATTCTCATTGAATAACAGCGTGTTAACAATTACAGCATATGCTTTGGAGAAATTAAGATTTCTCCTAAACACGTGAATTGATCATATTGATGGTTGTGTAGCTTGAAGAGATTGTATAGAGGTGCTATAAGTGAATGATAACTATGTGCAGAGATTCAAGTAAAAATTCCTCAGATATGTGGCTGTTGATTAACAAAATGAGGCAATGTAAAAGGAGAGGCGTCAGATCCCAGTTCAGTTTTGTATAATTCCTTCATCAAGAAACGCAACCGCCAAAATTTGAAGCGAAGAATTATTTTATGCGGAGATCTCTGCCGCTACTGCATTAGTAAATTTAAACAAATATATTATCACACAGAGCATTCATGGGTGAGTTTTTGTCACGCCACGAATTTCACCAAGTCAAATAAAAATACAGCCGAATAAATAAATGCGACGCTTGGAATCATCCTGGGTTAATACAAAGATGGATAGGCAATTAATGCCACCCGACGCGCTTCCCAGATATGGATTCACGGGGGCAAAACAACCATTTACCCTCCTCAATTTCGGGAATATGACCACCCACTCCTCCCCTTCCACTCGAGGAACAAACCCCATGGGGAGGGGGAAGTGCCGTACATGGGGTGAGCAACAAAACCGCGAGGTGATTTTATTATGCAGGTCGCGGAAATGGTTTGAGGTCGTTCCGGCTGCACGCAACCCGGAAACCGTAAGGTCGCGCCTCAAACACTATGGGAGGCATCGCCATGAAAACAACAGCAGGAGCTCGACAACAGCGACCCATGGCGGCGCTCATTGCATTATAATCGCCCGAATGGGGTGGGACGTATATTAAGGACTAACCGAAATCCGTTTTCATCATCGATGTACATGAGTAACTGGATTGAACGCTATCCATAGGAAAAAATAGCCGTAGAATTCCGGCCTCTGCAATATTATTTCACGTATATTTCGTGAAACGTATCCAGAATATCAACTGTTTTTCTGAAGGGTCCTTTATGATTTCGATGTTCTTTCAGAGGGAAGTCATCGTTATACAAAATTGTAAGTATATCAAACCAAACAGTCATTACCATGCAATAACCCTTCCAAGTAAACACCTTTGATAAATATTTATTTTTGGTAATCAGTTGTCATTAATCCTAGGATTGGTTTTGTATTATCTCTCTGCTTCTATTGCCTTTCTGCCAGCCGCTCAATTTCCGTATTATTATTCATATTGACGTATTTAATGATTCATTCACTTCTTGCCTTTCATTCTTGGTGTTCCTCGATAATTCTTCTACTGCACTTCCTCGTTCAATTTTTTAATGTTTTAACCCTTTCAACAATTTCTGAATTGCCTAGGAATATCCAAAGTTAGTTTTTCTCGTTTTTCGTGGTATTTGTCATATTTCTTTTCTTCCCCACCATACGCAGAACTTCTTTATTTGTGATTATATCTATCCATGATAAGTTGTCAAATTCTACACTTAGATTGGTTGAACATGAAATACACGTTCTGATGAAGAGAAGAACTGTATGAATATATATCTTTTGATAATGCCATTATAAGGAAGTTAAATTTTTACGAGTCAAGTAGCAGACCAGAGAAAATTGGAAGCAATGAAAACACGGTACCATTGAAGACTAATTAAACTCAAGAGAACAAAGGAAGGGGTAAATGAAGTCCTATAGAGGCTTAGAGAGGGAAGTGAAATGATAAGAACTCAGTGAAGCAAATAAGACAAAACTTATCTTACGCATTGTAAGAAATTACGGCCTCTAGAAAGAAAAAATGAGTAATAGAAAATGGGATGACTCTAAAAATTCCGAGAAAAATCTAAGACTGAAAATATGAATGACTGTTTTAGGAATGTTAAATGAGGAATTATAATAGAAAATAAGCTTAAATCGATCTTTTAGTTATGCCGTAAAAATCTTGTTGCAATAAATGATATCCTGTGAAGCATTTTCATCATTTTTGTGGCATTTCAAGAAGCATATTAAATATATTGCTGATAGACCACAATGATATATAGCACCGTACTTTATTTCTGAGCATGGAATACTGATGAGATTGTTATTCAACCGGAATGTCAAAATTTGGCTAGCACTGAATTGGATTTGCTAACTACTGCATTTAACATTTATACATCTCATTACAGTGAGACTGTTTTAACATATCTGCTATATGTTGTCCGTGGCCCGCACAACAGTTATCCCTATACAGTCAGCAGCAACAGGTAAATATGAGAATCATTGCCAGCGCCACAATTCAGGCCGATTTCAAACCACATCAGTCTGACGGAGAAAATATTCCTTTTTTGGGAGAGCATTTGAAAATTAATCAAGTAAGAAGAATTAAAGTGGAGATGGTGTACACGCCAAAAAGATTGACTTATGGTTTTGGTGCCATATTGTGCTACTTGAATAATAATGCCTCCTTGTGAGCGCTGGAACTCTTTCCACACGCTTCAATAGTTCTTTAGTGACCGGGTGAAAAGAATGAGAGACGGACTTAACAATTATCCTACCTATACACGCAAAAGCTTTCACATCAACGAAATGAGGTTCTAGCTCGGACCGAATCGTGGCTAGGCAGAGCTTCCGGCATTTACCCTAGCTGTTGATATGACGCCGTCATGTTTGGTTTACGCGACAAACGTCACTGGCGATGGGGGGATGAATTTTCACCGGCGCCCCCTTCGACCGATCGATCGAAACAGATGACGATCAGCGCCCATCCCTCCCCTCAATTCCCGCTCACCGGAAGTAGATGTTGAGCACGCAGACGGTGACGCAGATGGAGAGGGTGACGAGAATCATGGTGAAGAGCAGGTATTTTCCGAGGAGGGGCACGGCGAGCGACGTGGGTGGGATGATCTCGGCGAGCAGCAAGAAGAACACGGTGAGCGACAGCAGGATGGAAATGCAGAGTGTGACCTTCTCGCCCGAGTCGGAGGGCAAGTAGAAGACGAGGACGGTGAGGAAGGTGATGCCGACGCAGGGGATGATGAGGTTCACCGTGTAGAAGAGCGTCTTCCTCCGCATGGTGAGGTTGAAGGTGATATCTGCGGAACAGAGGAGATGCGCAATGGATAATGCATAGGAAAACTTGGTAGCTGAACTCGCGAAAGCACTCGTTGGGAAATCGAGGAATATGGGTTCAAGTGCAGGTCAAGGCGAATGATGTTTTGCGGAATTTCGAACATAGTATTCAATTTAAGTTTTAGATAAAACTAGTACTAAAGAAATTATCTTTGACCTTGCCAAAGCTTAAATACCCTACACCACTTTCAATTTTGTCAAGAAATGCCGTGGTTTTGGTTCGATCCAACCCATTTGAGAACTGTGCCGTCTGTGGACTACTAGAGGCTTATGACCCAAATTTCAGCTCGATATCTCAATTTTTACGACAGTTATCGTGCGAAGAGACGAACAGAAAGACAGACATTGCTAGACGGACTCGTAAGGTGATTCTGATCATTTCTATGTATATAATATCCCATACATATCACACCTCCTTCAATGCGTTACATTTCTGTTGTGACAAAATCAATATACCCTACCCACGTTGAAGTGTAGGGTATAAAAATTGGGAAATTGGGAATACTGAACAAACAGAATTAAAATTTCGTTTTTCCCGCAATATGTAGAGGAGGTATTCCATAATGGCTATCAAATAAACTTTTAAGTAGGTTAGTCGACAGGTTTTGAGACTGATTAGTGAATTTGAAAGTTTTTTCTTATTCTGAAATGTAGGGTTAACATCGCGTAACAAGGGCACGTATGATTCTGGCGATACTCTTGTATCTCGTTGGTGTAGACACAATATTAATTCATACAATAAAATGATGAATTTCTTAGCTTTCCACAAAAGATTTATTACATTCTTACGACCTGGGTTTATCGCTGCGCGACATCATCAAGTACAGACCTAGTAAGACACATTTCTTAAATAGTCAAAAATAAGAGAAGTGTGAAGGTAGTCTTCAGGTGACGGTTCGGGGTTATGGGAATAGGGTGGGAATATATATACAGGAACTCTCAACCGTCCTCTTAAGACTACTTACCCCCTATCATTTTTCCTATCTATGCAATGTATTTTACCAGGTCTGTACCTGATGGTGGCGTGCAGCGATGAAACCCGGGTTGTGAGAATGTAATAAATATTTTGTGCAAAACTAATTATTTCATCAATTAATTATGAAGAAATTCCACCAAGTTACTGCCAATACTATAAATTCTAATTATATTAGTACAAATAAGTTTCTGCAGAAGAACATAATTTAAGGTTAAATAGAGGGAAAAGTCCCCAGAGGAATACTCCAGAATAAGTGTATGGACCAAATGAAGAGAGAAGTACACAAGTAGAGACACCAGTAAGTAAGGGAACTAGCAATAGATAAGGGAGTGTGGAGTGTTGCAGTCAACCAATCTTAGATATGAACGACAAATGGTGATGAAGGTTCTGTAGCAATGCTGGAATATCTATAGTGTAGCACATGTTGGTAATAATTATCCTTTTGACCAGTTTTTGACGGTTCTTGAAATGCATTATTAATCGTAGTTTCATTGACTTTATACTACATTACAGTGCATGCTAATAATAAATCACTCCTAACGTTACACCCTTGAGGATACTTTAATGGTAAAAATCATTGATAGGCAGATCATTGACACGGGCACGAACAATAGAATCTTCATAATCTTTGATGGGTAGGTTACTTCATGTTACGACCAAGAAGAGAAGTATAATGAAATAATCTCGGATTTCCAATCGGGTCAAGAAAACTATGGCTGACGTTAAGGTAGATGGAGAGGGCATTACGTGATCAAACAGTAGTCTGACAACCAAAATAACAACCATATTGCCTATCACTGCTTTCTCCTTACTTTTTTATGAATTATACCACGGAATGAACGAATTTTTGCATATATAGCAGTCGTAAAAGAGCCTGTCATTGCGCCGTGGATTATTTTGGGACATGGACCACAGAACTTTTAAAACCCTTTCTGGAGGGGAAGGAAGGTTGTAAATTGTGGAGCGTCAGTGAGTGAACCTATTGTAGTTGCTGCCAACCTTAGCACCTCGGTAAATTCCATGAGTCGCCGCGACTTGGCGCCCCGTTTGCTGCATTTCATTCGTACTACCACTCCTTGCAAAGTAGTTTGGCTCTCCTGCCTCGTTCTCAGTCGTTTACTGAGAACTCAGTCAGTTCTCGTCCACTACCTTCCCCTCAGTCCGTTCACTTCATTCCCCCCTCTTCGTCTTTCCCCTCTGGCGCGCAGAAGTGCGCCAGGTCCTTTGGCTTTTGCTATAAAGCAAGGATAACCACCATCTGTTGAAAGTATGGCAATTAACTCTTGACACTTGTATTGGTTTAGGATGTTGTTACTTAGGTGAACTTAGGTGAACTTAGAACTTAGGTGTTCTGCGGATTTTACTCGATTTCACCATAGTTTTCATCGGGAATGGGGATTATTATTAATTTATCTGTATATTCTGTCTTTATAAAATAAAAAACTCCATGAAAGGAAAATTCATACTACATAAGCAAGTGAATGCAAATTTCTAGTATGTATTGATCGAAAGCAGCGTAAAAATGTAAAATTAGTGCGTGAGCCCGTAAGCGCTAAAGGAAAAATCGGGATTAACAAATATGGTGTACAGGCCATGCCCACTTTACAGCTTTTAACGTTGGCCACCAAGCTTCGCCTCCTCTAGCCACCTCAGCGGTTGCTGCCAACCTTTAGTCAGGTGACTCTGTCATCGTCGTCAGGGTTAATGCATTATGGAAGTGGTGTATCAGGGTTAATGCATTATGAAAGCGGTCTATCAGGGCTAATGCCGGTTGCAAGACCTTCGGAAAACGTCGACATATTTGAAGATACCAGAACCTTACCTGAGGTCATAACTAGCCGATAGTTTTATGTACTCAACGTTGGCCCTGACGATGATAGCAGAGTCACCTGACGAAACGTTAGCAGCTGCCATTTGCCTAACTGTACAAAACTTTACAAAATGAAAATTTTTTTCCACTCATTATGATGTAAAACTAGAGGATAACTTATATGATGGAAAACGGTTTGATTCAGTAAGATATCATTGCCACGCAAGTGAAACAGGAGAAGATCACAAAATAAATGGAAGGTACAAAGTAAGGGTGCTTCAAAATGGGAGCATCAATGATGGCTGCAGTGGACCGGAAAACTTTGACCTTTACTGATTGAGATTATGAAAGCGGACTATATGTTCACTCTTTCTCGAAAATTTCAATCAAAATCGAAAAACATTCAACTTTTGGCTCCAAACAAGGAGTTACTGTCTTTTTTTGATAATATTCACCATAAACCTATCATTTATCTTTTTCGTCACAGTATCAGTGACTTTTGGGAATGATCGACATGTAACGCTTGGCTTTTTCAACCTGGCAGTAACTGCGACCCTCAAA
Organism: Ceriagrion tenellum; assembly: GCA_963169105.1. Lineage (NCBI taxonomy): Eukaryota > Metazoa > Arthropoda > Insecta > Odonata > Coenagrionidae > Ceriagrion > Ceriagrion tenellum. The sequence goes on along the minus strand of OY720641.1, from coordinate 74,262,909 downwards.
TTACGGAGACCACATTTAAATAAATGTCAAGAGGTACATTCAAAACAGGTTTTAAAGTTTATGTCATTTATTTTAACGTGCAAGAAAATAAATCGAATAATAAATACCTGAATTACGGATACGTAAGGACCGTCTCTAATGAGAATTTTTTTTAAACGGATTCGCTCACATCTAAAGCTTATGCTAGGATGGTGACTTAGTCAGAATATAGGCTTTGTATTTTTATAATTCGTGATAAATCTGTATTCATATCCTGGTCTAAATAATATGTTTCCAAGTCTTATAATAGTACCCATTGAAATGCTGTATCCGAAAATTATGATCTATTAAATAAGAAATATTGAAGCATTATTTATCACTCTAATAGCGCATGAAGATTCATTCCATTATTGGAACTAGACGAAAGTTTTTCACAAAAGTAGAGTTGAGCCACATCTCAACTACTAATCATAAAAAATGGAATAGATAATGCTCATTAAGTTTATCTTCAGATGGTCCCTTCCAATACAAAAATTATCTACGTCTGATATCTTCTCCCGGAGTCCCGGAGAGTGAAACATACCTATATCTGTCCATCGCGCAAATGTCCAGAGGTAATTTTGAATATCTGGAAAATGAACTTGATCTCCTAAGCATTCTTTAAATCACAGGCATTCTATGAATGATCTAAGTCTTATATTGTGACGTTCAGTACCAGCGACCGTACTTAAACAATAATTCATCCAAATGTAGTTGTATATCTATGGAAATCAGGGTGTGCAAATTCCATAATTACATAAAGTAGTTGACAAACTCTTAAATATAATTTCTTATCAAACTGCACATTTTTATTCATATTTATTTGCTATTTTTATGTCGGATCGTCTTGGTTAGCAGCATCTTTGCAGGCACAATTTATGGGCACATGTATGCCTGTATCGGAATTGTGCACTATAGCGAACTTTATGGAGTTGATAAATTGCCAGAAATGAATTGCCTGTTGATAAAATTCTACCCATCACATTGATGGTTGTTTATTAATTATTTATTAGCTGATATCCTACAACCACCATCACACGCCCTGCGGGCTGAGGATGATACTTTCAACTATCGAAAATTGAATATATTTGGGGCTAAATTGGCATACATAACCTTGGCTTTGTTATGTTATAAATATAATAAAGTGCTTTGATATTTAAGTAAAATCTTTGAAAGTTAAGTTTTGAAGTAAAAACTTTACTTTGATGATAATTACCAGTGTTTAGTGATCCAAAGGTGCGTTTGCTTCAGTTAAAAAGGAATAAGGAGAAGGCAGGAGTTAACAGCCTATATTTTCCAAAATTTTTACGCTTGCCAATGTAATTTTCTTTTGACCTGTGTCAATCATAGGAGAAAATAAGGCATATATTTATATTTTACTCGTTAAATAAACATAAGAGCAGATTCAATAGGTTCCATGCCAAGAGAACATAGTTGGCTAAGGTGAACTAGATGTTAACATGGATTGACGTAGCTTATTGACATGCTTAATATATTGGTGCCGACAGGGTAATATCCTCGCGTGCAAAACAGACGGTCATAAGTTCGAATTCCGTCTGGGTGGAATTATGACTCCTCACGAGATGGGTCATTTACTTTGGATATTCACCCGAAATAATTTAGCCAAACGCGCTGAGTAAGGAATGATTTTTCTTATTTAAAAAATGAAGTACATTGATTTCCGTTTCCGTCATAAAGGATTCAGCTGTCCATTTTGTATGAGATCTTATGCTAAAGGTCGTCTTTATCATTCGCATTATAAAATCCTTATGCTACTTGATGGATACCACACGGCTGCGGATAATACATAAATCTAGGAAAAGCCTGATCTGCATGAGAAATATATTTTATTATAAAAGTCATTCCAACACCCACTCTATCGTTTCCCTAGCAAAAATAAGTTTTTGTGTGTTGAGTGCGCGTTTAAACTAGACATTGAGCGTGAAAAATCATTAAATGATATATGTTAACATTGCACGTAACGTGTATATTTTTGTCACGAAAACATTTGAAGTGATCCAGTAAAAGGGGCAAGGTGCTTGATGCAGATTTTATAAAAATATCCCTTCTGGGAGTGAAGGGAATGAAACGAGCTTTCGCTGGTACTTGGTGAAAGATAAAGGTGAGGAGAGGAGAGGATCTCCTAATGGGCTAATGAAATGGTTCACCTCCAGCCAAAAACCATGGGAGAGAAAGAATCTGCTAACGTCACGTCTACCGTGGCAGATGCGGAATTTGGAATGCGCGGGATCGGATGCCGTTGGAATGGGGCGTTTGGAGGGAAAGGGTTTGGTTGCCGAGGACGGGAGGAGAGGGCTATATGGACGGTTGGACATCATCACATTCATTCTGGACCTTCTCCCGTCATCAAGGACAGTGCGAGGGAGAGGGAGAGTTTGTGAGACAGAAAGGGGAACAAAAAAAGCATAATAAATAAATAAAAAATGAATTAAAAGAGATCCAGGATGTGGCAACTGTCAGATACAGTATGTGTGTTTGCTTCTGAATGGGTATCCAAGTCCGGTGTGACGGTTCGTGAATATGGAAGTGGGCGGGCGATTGTCCCAGTTAGTGAGGGCATGCGACTTCGGAGCGGGGAGGAAACTCGAGGGTTAAATATACAAATATGCATGTACACACATATTTATTAAATGAAAAAAATGAATTCGTGTAAAACTTTATGTGAAATAAAAATGGAGAGGGAAGTTAAAAATTAATTTTTGCCGGACCACGCTCATTTTTTTATCTCCCAGTTCCCTCACTCTCTTTTTAAGAACAATCAGCCGTCTGTGAGTCAAATTATCTCAGCGTGAACTTTTTACCATTTTCCATTAAATTATATTCATTGAAAGGCGAGAGAATGTGGCAAACTCAGTTATTTGGTCTCCACCTATGCTGTATTAGCTACTTATTGTATACCCATCATATCGTATTAATTGTGCTTAAATCATTAAACTCTTATTATTTTCTCTTATAATTGTACTTTTGCGGTAGATTTTCAGCAAATTCTTTCGATTCTCACATTTAACCATAAGGCTTCACCACTTTTTCTTTGGCATGGCACTCAAATTATTTCAGAAATCACTCTGATTTTTCAGTCAAAATCACACGATAGTTGAATCATTTAAGATTTCAGTTGATAAATTTGAGTTTTGCTGGCATCATTTTTTAGAAGTCCGTATCCATAATAATTTCGTAGAAAAAGAACTATAATTTGACTTTATTATGGATACGTAAATATCAGCTTCTCTGAGCCGAGAAATGTGTTACACAATGCAACTTCCAAAGACTACAAATAGAATTTTCCAAAGTAATGAAAGCGAGAAGTTAATAAAATTCTGCCTCATGATCTCTATCGTTCATAATTCACAAGAGCCAAAAATCTTCTCTCATCTCTTTACCCATTCATCTGGATTTGGAATTGTTTAAGACAGCTGATCCACACCATGAATCTGCAGTGTAATAAAACAATTTCATCATTTTACCCTATCCACTGCCCTCATTCTTCAGAAAAATGTTTTTACCTAAGCGCAAAATGTTTGTGCAGTCTCCCTACAAATTAGCCTTCTCCGTTCAAATCGCAATACAAATACTTAATATTAAAACTGCATTCATTAGTATCGATAATTATTCCACCTTCCTGAGAATCAAATAGCTTTCCTGTTTATGGTAATAAACCCGTGCTTTTATGTGGTGCGAAATCCCACACGGAAAAAAATCATTAGTCTTGACCCGGATTCGAATCCGGCTCACTCGATTTCCGTCCGAGTACTTCAGCCAGTTAAGCTACCGAGGCGTCCTATTCCTCTGTGGATTTATGTGTGGAATTTTGCATTAATGTGCATTGCGGGTGACTCCGTAAAAGTGGAACTCTGTAGCTAGTCCCGGATAGCTTAAAATCTTTTATATGGTACTTTTCTGCTACTCATTATTGGTAGGTTTGAAAATATAGTGCTTGCTCTGACATTTTATCCAAGTTGATGTATCAGAAGTCTCTAACATCTGTTTTTCTTCTTATTTGAAGTCGACAGATAAATAAATATTTTGCAATTTTACTATACTAAACTAAGACGAAAAACTTTCTTAGTTTTTAAAGAATAGAGTAATTTTGTTTTTCCACAATAAATTTAAATACTTTAGTCCATGGTTTCGACGATTAACGTCATCATCAGGTCAACCTGACTTGATGATGACGTTAATCGTCGAAACCATGGTCAAAAGTTATTAAATTTATTGTGGAAAAACAAAGTTACTCTATTCTTTCAAAATGATCAGTAAATTCCATAAAGTATCGCCGGAAACCACCAACTTCCTCAGTGTTCAGAAAAACACTTCATAATGGAAACATGAATTATGCCATGAAATTTCCATTAGTTAACTAAGTTTTATCGTAGCGTAATGGACCTTGCAATTTCTTAACTGTGGAAAAGTTATTATAGAAAATTTTTATATTATTATAATCCCTGGAAACCCTGCCAGCAGTTTTGTTATCTATCTCAATCTGCAAATCCTTGGATCTAGGAGTACATAGCAAACTTGACAATACGCCTGCTGGTGCAGTTATTTGGGTTAATTATCATTTGATCAGCTTGTAATACGTCAAGTTTCTCCTTAATTTCATAATCAGTCGTAGCAGTTGGAAGGAGTAAACAAATATGAAAATTCATTCCATTGAATTATACGGCCTTTACATGACATTGGGGAATTTAAAATAATGTTGAGTTGGTGGTGGATATCAATCATGAAATAAACTGAACTATTTATGCCTTTTCCAAGCGTAAAGGCTTTATTCTACTTCAAGGGATTCGTGGAATCTTCATGGTTTCTCACGCGTAAATGATGAGATATTTTCCCGCCACATTCTCAGATAGCTTATGGCGTTTCCAAATCCCCTGGAATGGAGACAAGAGAAGGGATTAAATATGATTCTTGGTCTCAGTTGAGGACTACTCAAGCGCCTTTTTTCCAGTCCGCTATGCGTCATCTCTCAGAGATGTTCAAGAGGGAGCAAGTTTCCCCTTTGTCATTTTGGAAGCGACAGCGTAAATAAATTATGTTTCCTGCATATTATATGACTTTCCCTCAGGTGGAAACAAAAGGTTTATGTCATTAAAGCATATTAAGGTTTAGCAAGTCAAAAAATACACGTAGCCTTGTTGAGAAAAAGACAGATACTAATTATTGTATGAAAACAGCTCATAAACTTTTTTTTTATAAAAACAGAAGAATTTTTTTCAAATTATAAACTAATCGACCGTTATCAACCCATTACCGAACCAGTTAGTTATTTCAATATTACAGTGCAAACAAGATATCCGTGATTGTATACTTGGGGTATTTTATGAAATCTCTTTTATGAGGGTGGTATTATTCCTATTACATATTAAACGTGCATATGAAAAATATATGAAAACAGCACAAACTTTTTTTTTATAAAAACAGAAGAATTTTTTTCAAATTAGAACCTAACCGACCGTTAACAACTCATTACCGAACCAGTTATTAATTTCAATATTACGGTGCAAACAAAATATCCGTGATGGTATACTTGGGGTATTTTATGAAATCTCTTTTATGAGGGTGGTATTATTCCAATTATATATTAAACGTGCTCTCAGCTCTCTTCGCGAATATGCATGTTCCTATGTAGGGTGATTTTTCCTCGTTTCCTCCTCAAATTGACACCAAAGAGCCACCTCCGTTAATTCTTCCCACAAATCGTCGGCATCTTAAGATATCAGATAAGAAAAAACATATAAAGATACAGTCAGATGGTAATTAATTATGGCAATACAATAGCAGCTTTTCATAGTGAAATTTGACTTAATAATTACATAATAAAATTGCATGTAATAATTTTGTATTGAAATTGAATTTATGTGGACACTGACCTAATTTTTTCAGTTATTGGAGTTAAATTCGTATTTTTAACCTCGCCTTTTTTGTCTGCTGATATCAATACTCAGTTGCTGGAAGTGTTTTTTTATTTATTCCAGCCGTAAGTCAATTTTTAGCTAGACGCAAAAGCTGCCCATAAATTAATGTGGCCAATAGCAAATCATTTTTCAATTCCTTTTCACTTATTGGCAACCATGGCCAATATTTGTTTTATTTGTATCAATGAGTATTCCGAAATTTTCAAATTGCGCTACAGTGACCATTACTTTTTCTTGGTTATCATTTTCCAATAGCTTTGCTTGATTTTTAATTTCTGAATCGAGTAAGGAGTTATTGACCGCCCGGGCACTTTTTTTTTACTCAATTCAGGAATGCAACTGTATCCTACGTGGCGTATATCTGTTATATTTGCCTTTTTAGCGCCAAGTACGCTGAAACATGGCAATAATTACTCCCAGGCTATGTATCCCGCAGAGACAAAAACTTATCTAACTCCAAAATCAAGCCTACCTTACAATTGAAATTAATCTGAGTACAGAAATACTTGCGGCCCATTACCAGCTCCCTCCATTACATATATAATCAAATAATAAAGCATGTTGGTTCGGTGAGAAAACTCAAAGATGTGTACTGGCCATTCTTTTGAGTGCGAGACTTTTCCAAATGTACTATGCATGTTTGTGAAGTCGGATTAAAGAGTGGCTATAATGGGTTTTACGAATATTCATTTTTAAGAATAAACCAATGGTAACTTCCACACAAGATTAATTTAAACCAACCCAGGTTTTGACACAACATGTGTCATAATCAAGGTAGTTCGAAGCATTGGTCGAGTGCCTTAAATAGTGGACGTTTACATAGCCGAGACTACGATGCGGCGGGAGGGGGGGAAGGGTGGCAGAAACAGTGGGAGAAAAAGAGGTGGTTGGGAGGGGGTTTGGAAAGGGACAATGAAAAGGGTATGAGTCACTTAGGAAGGCGAATATTGAGGAGAGGAAAATGGGTGGGGAACACAATGCCATTACATAAGGGCATATTTTCTGGGGTATTCACAATCTCGAACTGTTCAAGATAGTCCAATTTTATATCTTTGTCACAAACATGTAAAATATTCACTTCAAAATCACTGTAATGGCCTGACTCACATAAATGTTTTGAGAACGCTGATTTATCGTCATTATTAATGAAATATTTTCTATGTTCTTTAGCACTTATATAAAACATTATTTTTTACGGTTTTTCGAAGAATGTAGGCCATTATTTCATAGGCTTTGGAGCTCTTGCGTACGCACCCATGACATAATCTATTTAAGAATTGCAGATGGAAGAATGAAATTAGTAATCCTGAGTTATGTTCTAACCAAAGTACATTAAATGTGAATATCCTCTGTCTTGTGAAATCATGAAAAACCTACAATGTGTGCGGGCAAACACCCCTCAAGTGGAAAAAGAACGTCGTATTTTTAAGGAATTTAATTTTGGAATTTCCGATGCCGAGCAAAATGGGAATCGTTTTCTTTTTTCTAGAGAAAGCTAGGTAGATGGCAGTACAATGCCAAACGGAACTGATACAAGGAATAATTACCACAATGAAAATTGGGAATCAGGATTACGGCTAAGACAGTACTTGCAAAGCAAATGCTCCCATCGAAGGAACAATGAAAAAGAGGCAGCTAAGACAGTACTTGCAAAGCAAATGCTCCCATCGAAGGAACAATGAAAAAGAGGCAGCTTTGACCCCTAATTAAATGGGAAATTAATATCAATGCTATCATAAGTGAATATACATTAGTGAATATACAAACATATGTATAATAAGACTAAAACTATAAATTGCAATAAAAAGCGTATGGTATAAAAAAATCAATGTCTATTGCCATGCTTTAAAATGCCATGTTTAAAAAAGTTTTATTATATCTGTAAAGAAACGTCTAGCCGAGGAAGAAGGATATTAGGAGAAAAAAGATAGTAAAACAACGCAAAGAATCGAAGGAAGTGAATAAGAGGATGAGTCATAAGGTAATCAAACGGAAGGAATATTTTTAACATGGATGTGCAGTGTGATTGATAATTCATACTGTTACTTTTGCAATCTGATAACCGTAATTGACGCATTACTTGGATTTTTAAAGTATTGGATGCCCCTACATAAATTTTTCGTGCCAAAACATCGCAAAATCATATGCAAAATATTAAGGACGGTGATATCTTCCTTCGTGGAAATCATAATAAAGAAGGTCCTATTGATGTCAGTGAAGAAGAAACGTCGCAGAGAATTATCCAATAAAAAGTCAAAGCAGCAATACGATGAAGAAATAAATGTTATGATCGTGATTGCAATTAAGGATTGATCGAAAGAATATGACGACTCATGGTCAAAGTTTTTTTTACCCTTACCATTTATTAAAGTGATATTGATCTGGTTCTTTTAAGAAAGCAAAAATAACTAATCTAACAAGTATTAGTCAACTGACCAATAACTGTGCGAGATCGCCAATAACTTTACCAATGTGCAATGTTTGAGTCAAGGTTCAAAACTATTGTTAGTAATTTTTTTCTTTTGTTAGATTAATAGGAGACAACTGAGGTTATCAGATGAGTTGAGTTACTTTGATCTCAATTATTTTTTTGATTTTTATTGCTCTTAAAGCATGAAATTTCCTTTAGGTAGCCAAGAAAAGTATGGTTTGCCCAATTTGATAGATTTGATTATTACCGTATTTAGAAAAGAGATCTTTTTTAGTGGAATTCCAAAAGTTTACGGAGCCCAATGGAAAAAAGTATTTCGCAATGTCATTTATTCTCTCTTCTTTCTTTTAGAGAGTCATTTTGAACTATATTTGAATGCTTGTTTTGTATGCTTTTAAAATAGTACTAACAACACTAGAAGTGGTTTCCAAAAGCCAGTCATTTTGGAACACCATACACCAAACGTTATTTTCATAGAAATTTATACGATATTCATCAATCTCACTATTCTCAAGTACAAAGGATCTATTCCCAAGAAATAGAGCCATCAGTGTCAATGATCAGACTTGGAATTTCTTAGTGTATGAGCGATATCACTGCTAACACAACCCAAATTCGAAATTTGCAAGTCTGCAGTCACCAATTCTTTGAAATCAAATTTTTTAGTAAAATGAATAACATATTATGGTCGCAAGATTTACCCTCCCCACATTGCTTTTGAGTTTCAAAAAAATGTTCGGCAAATAAAAGATATTTCAAAGGTCTGCTCGTATGAAAACTTCATGTGTACACAGCGTACCTTCGTGTGTGGAACGGATCCTTTTAGAAATTTTATGAACTGATTTTTGTGACTTAGGAATATTCCTATTGCCTATCACCCACTCTTTTTAAAATTTGTACTAACAAAGCCCTGAAAGATTGAAAGAACAAATGTGCTGAAATGGGAATAAAAATAGAGGGAGACATTACTATATTGTACAATATATACATTACTTTTTTCTGACAATCAAATAGTAATTGCAGAAGATAAGTACGATGCGGAATATATGATGAGGAAATTGATATAAACATACAATAAGGCGGGCCTGAAAGTAAATTTCAACAAAACAAAATATATGGTAATTAATGAGAAGGCAAGACATGTGGAAATAGAAGGAAATGCCATTGAAGTCTGTAGTGAGTATAAATACTTAGGTGTAACGATTGGAAAAGAAGGAACCAGTAAAAAAATTATAACAAATAGAATACATCAGTAAAAACTAGCAATAAATAAAATGAATAACATATTATGGTCACAAGACATAAGTAGGAAAAAAAATTGCAAATATATAAAACAATTATTCAGAGTATACTCCTTTACGGAGCAGAGACATGGGAAATAACCAAAAGGGATTGGCAGAGACTGGAGGTCGTAGAAATGGATTTTCTAAGAAGAAGCAGCAGAAAATGAAAACTACAAAAAATAAGAAATGAAAATATAAGAAAAATTATGCAAGAAGAAGAAAACATCATGCAGGAAATAGAGAAAAGACGGCTAAAATAGTATGGACACGTAAAAATAATGGAGGAGAAACGTTGGCCAAAAAAGATATTAAATTGACAACCACCCGGGAGGAGGAAGAGAGGACGACCACCAGAAGACTGGACAAAGCAAGTCACCCAAGATATGAAAAGGAGACAATTAGAGAATGATGACTGGAGAGACAAGGAGGCTTGGAGAAGAGGATGCGAGAGACGGCCGACGGCTGTATAGAACTCGCTTTTATATATATAAGGAATGTTCTACATCGGAAAATAAAGTAGCATACCTCTTGCATGTAGGGAAACGTGAAATATGTGCTGATTTCACGCGTAGACATGCATGCTTTACTATAGTCATGTCCGAAAATCTGGATATTTTCAAAAATTTTTGCTTTATTGCCGGAAATGATGTTTCTTAATGAACCACACCCACCATCCACCTAATGGTTTATTTATTGGTGATGGCAGTTGTGTTGCCCACTCATGAGCGGATTTAATGACTGACTTCAAGTCAAGTGGCAAGTTTTTTTAGGTAAATGAAAAACTTTAGAAGTCATTAATAGTTTATTACGAAATAGAAATGTATTTTTTGCAAGTAGGCAATAATTTTATTTTATACTTACAACAACCTTAAGCAAAAATTTGGTCCTATAGCTTTTTCATGTCTTTGGAAAGGTATTATGCCATTGATTTTAGCATTTTGCTCAATACCATTGGGATGAAATAGGGGTTCCTCTAAACGTACAATGGTACAATTGACGTTATTGTTGCTTGGCTTGGAATGGCTTAGTAAACAAGTTTCTCTAGTAAAGCAAGACTTTTAATAGACGGTTAACATCAGTATTAAGTTTTCTAAATTGCTTAGAAATTAGTTTTTTAACAAAATAGGCTTGAAGTCACTAGTTTTTTCGGCAAATATATATTTTTCCTGGAAAGTAGTTACAATGATCGCGGGTTCATATAATAACTGCCAAAAATTCCTTAGTGTCACCAGGTATAGCGGTGAAGTCGCTACCCTTGTTACACTGCTGTATGTTCTTTACCAAGAATGTGCTCCTATCAGCCCAACAACGTGTCGATTGTGTGAAATATATACGTCAGATTGGGATGGCTAGTTCCTATCTCTGAGTTTCCCTTCATTTTCTCAGAAGAGCTTGGTACAAATAAAACTACTCATTTTTGGTTCATCTACAGCTACTCAGACGAATCTGTAGCTAAGTTTGAATCTTCCCCTGAATTTTGACCCGAGAGACTCTTGGATCAAAGGTCTGAAACAGATCCTTAATTCAGCGCCCAAAATTCTACATCTACAAACTACTCTGTGTTCCGCCGCATGGACGTGTTGCAGGTGACACAAGAACCCCAGCCGTGTAAAGATATATGAGATAACATTTTGGGAGGTGAAATGAAGAAGTTTATGTTGGAAGTGTATTGAGTGGTGCTCTGTTTTTAATATGGTCTCTTACTATGCGCGGAAAGAACGCATTTTTGTACTTAATATTCTCAATATACGTCTTTCATTTCTCAAAGTTGATTAAATGAAATCAGAGGTACTGTAACTTATTACCAAAGTTATAAACTTATAATTTTCAAACGATAAATGGCAATTGCACGCAATTACCTGTTAGTCAAACAACATGTGTATCACCACATGCATTTCCATCATAATCGGTATGTGATACAGAGCGACCAAAATACATTTCAATAAATAACATTCATTCCGAAAAGTACGTCATTATTAATGCGTGATGAATCATTTCTGTGTCTGATGTATGTCCTTAAGAGGTTATTCAGACACAGACATGTTTCCTGCTTTCCTGGAAATCTCAATAGGCATTCATTAAAAAACTCACGAACAAGATCGAGGAAATAACTAGCCCGCGGCCAAAGTGGTAATCGTGTCGCTATGAAACACACCTGTTCTGAATTTCTTAAGCCTGGCGTGTAGCCTCCGAGTCTTTAGGGGCTTCCAAACCTCTCTCTCTATAAAAGCTGAGAAACTGCTGAGAAAAAAAGCTGAGAAATATATCTCTATAAAAGCTGAGAAACAGTACTTATTCGCTCGTAGTAGTTTTTCACGAAGCATGCAGTTTTCCTATGCAGTTTATTTCTTTTTTTAGTTCCACCTTTCTGTCCAGGATTCAATATACTAGCGGTTTAATCGAGTTTTAGGCTAATCAGAGAGGTTCAGAATCAAAGTTGGAACGTAAATCAATTCTAATTACATATGTAAAACCTTCGTTGTGCGGGTAAATTTAACTCGTCAATGAGAATCTCGCCGAAACGCGAGGAGAAATATTCTCACCCGAATAAGGTTCTTGGCAGCATGGGTAATATTCCTCGTTGCGTCGAGCTGGCACCTCCAATATGTCCCACTCGACTGAGAGGTAGAATTCACTGAGGTCAATGCCGACGGACACAAGGTTGCTCCCGGCTACTTGCTGCATGTGCTTCAAGTCCACCTGATTTCGAGGGAAGAGAAAAAGATGATTACCGTTCAACTCAATATATATCAGTGAAATAAATTTCAAGGTATTTAGATGCTGTTGATCAAGAGATGGGTAAAAATATGAAATAAAGAAGTATAACGAAGACAAGAAGAGGGAGGAACAATATTAAACCCTGTACAGGCATGAAGAATCAGATGGATTGGAACCACTCTGAGGTACAATGTTTTTGAAAGGAAAAATAGCTGAGGGAAAAATCTTTAGAGGAAGACGATGGAAAACAGAGACTAAATGATGAGAGTAAATAAGAACTACCCAGGAGTAAAGAACTAGTTTTAGAAAGGGACGAATGACTGCAGTCAATCAATCTTCGGATTAAATATCTAATGATAAAGTTGCTTGGAAGTGATGATAAACCTCTGTAATTTACAATTGTCTGACAAGTTTTAAGCTATCCGGGACTAGCCACGGAGTTCCACTTTACGGAGTCACCCGCAATGCACAAATGTGCGAATTTCCACAGAGAAAAAATCATCCGCCTTGACCGGGATCCCGGCCGCCCACTGACCGCCTATCCCGGTCAAGGCGGATGATTCGCACATTTACAATTGTGTTTATGTCATCACACCACTGCCTTATCCGTTTTGCATTAATAGTAACTACTAGCCTAATATTTGCATCTACATATTACCCTACGAGCCGCCGCATGGTCGCGTAGCAGGGGGTGTTAGGTCACCAGCCGTGTAAATATGTAAGTTTTTGAGATGAAATGGTGATATGTATTATAGAAGTGTATTTAGTGGAGCGCAGTTTTTATTGTGGTCGCTTATTGTGCGCGGAAAGCACGAGTTTTTGTACCTATCTGTTTGGCAGTGTATCTTTCTTATTTTATCGCTTCTCTCAGACCTAGAGATGTAATAAGGCGTCATGATATTATTCTCTGTGTCACTCTGAAAAACAGCTGTTCTGAATTTCTCAAGCAACCTAAGCCTAGCGCTTAGCCTCCGAGTTTCAAGGGGCTCCCATCTTAATCTCTCTAAAAGTTGTGAGACACTATATGTACGCTCGAAGCAGTTTTTAACAAAGCTCGCTGCTTTTCTTTGTATTTTATTAATTTTTTTGGTTAAATATTTATGACCAGGATCCCAAATGCTCGTAGCGTATTCAAAGTGTGCCACAACCAGAGCAAAGTAACATCTTTCTTTTACTTTTTCATCAGAGAACCTTCCTATTATACGCTAAACAAAACCTAGTTTCTTCAATGCCTTGCCGCATATCTTTTGTACGTGTGTTCCCCACGATGTATCAGTAGTTAAGGTAATTCCAAGATACTTTACCGTATCTGAAGATTTTAAGTTTAACCCACAGTATAGGTATGGCAGTTGTGTGATGAATTTCGCAGACATTGAAATGTGGTGAATTTTATGATATTAAGTTCTAACCCCCACTCCTGGATCCACGAATGAACGCTGTTAAGGTTCGATGACTGAGCTATAAACTCCACTTCTTCGCTTGTTTCACGGTAGATAACTGTATCGTCTGCAATTAACCTTAATTTATTGCTAACTATAGAACTTAGGTCATTTACGTAAATAATGCATAAAAGAGGGCCGATCACGTTTTCTTGAGGAACACCGGATGTGACTTCGATCATATCAAAGCTAAAACCATCAATAAGTACTTTTTCCTTTCGATCACTGAGAAAGTCACTTATCCAATTCACAATTTTTCTATTAACTCCGTATGTGATGAATACTTCTTATTCCTTATGATGACGTGTGAAATTCATATATTAAACGTTAGTTTTGCTAGCAATGTAAACTTTTTTATAAAGGCCGCATTAAAAAAATATCTCAATCGAAGAGGGATCACAATAGTTTCACGATTAGGTTACAAGTATCCTCAAATGAACCAATCGCGTTGCAGAAAGCAATTATTCAGATATTTACAATGACTAATGTTAATGGCGTACGAATGGGAAATATTGAAATAATTGTCTACTGGACTCTTACATTGGTAGAGTCAATTAGGTCTGCTCTTGTTGGATAAAACAAGTTGTTCTTTCAAATAATTTATATTTCGTTAACATTCACCTTTTGTGTAACGATGAGATTTCATAAAGTTAAGCCCGACTCTTCCCAAGTCATTGTTATGTTGAATTTCTGTAGCGGAATGATAATATGGAACTAAATTTATAAGAAGAAAGTCTTTACTCAAGCTTAGATGCATTGTATGAACAATAATGTGGCATTAGTTATTTTACGTTGGATTGATTCAGCCTCAACCAAGAATGCTTCAATTTTGTTGTAGATACAAAAACATGGGTGGGCCGAAAAAAGGTATTTTTTCGGATCAAATTTTCCCTATGCGAGAAAGTTGTGTACTGATACCAGGATCTCGCATGCAAAATGTTTTTGAAATCGGAACATATTAACCACTGCCGCCCGAGCTCTAATGTTTCAAATTTTGCGAAAATTCAGGCGGAAATGGAAAAGAAACGGTTATGGAGAATACTCTGTTGCATACAGTAGAATATTGGAAACAGTTAACAATAGATACATGTTTTTGGATTACAAAACTGAAATTTGAAGTTTATTTGACGAAATTTATGGCTTATACGATGCCTAAGAATAAACAACAAATGTAGAGTACAGGCGACGGGCACAACAACAAAAAATTTACCGACTCCGAGCATCACTTCAAGGGAGCCGTATTTGGGATAAATTAATATTTTTTTCGAATGAAGTTCCTTTTTAAATGTCTCAAACGTCATTTGGCTATTAATAATATTTTAAAACACGAAAAAGCGGTACGTTTTGAAACTAACTTAAATTATGGCGAAGAATTACGGCCCTGATATTCTTCACAACGATGATTCAAACATTTATTCTCCTTCAAATATACTGCAATATCCAATTACTGGTTCTTGCCCCACCTGAGCTGCGGATTTTCTTCGCAAATCCAAAGAATTTGTGTGTTTTAAATGCTCTTGAATAAGATTGCAAAAGGAGTGGGTGTTCACTCCGAGACAGCGGGCTGCCCGCTGGGAAAGATACTACGTATCAGACATTTTAATGAACTAGTGGAGTCCAAACGAACTCATTAGCTTGAGGTAGTCAGCCAGTTGGTATTCATTGCTGTGAGTGAATAACGACATTGTGTAGCGTACTGTGGTTTCGGTTGCAAGAAGATTGACGGAATGGCGAAAATACAGAAAAAGCTTACAAGGTGTGGAGTGGAGTGCCTGATATTTGGTGCACCCGACAAGTGCGCGGGTAATTTATTGCCTACTTATGACTAGATGATGGAAATGTTTTTGTACTCTCGGTACAAGTATAGTGCTGGAGAGTTCCCCCAATGCTAGCCGATGAGCGAAGTCCGATCCGTGTAATGGCCGAAAAAATATTAAAATCAAGAGAAAATCAGAAGAAGGAATTGAGGAAATTCGAACTTCCAACTTTGAATTTTGATGCACAAGATTACGTCGACTTAGTTGACTGGAAAACACCTCGTGGTAAGTTCTTGGTAGTTTCTCCACAAAACTAGCAAAGAGCTACTTAAATAAATAATTGGTTATCAGGCCGTGCCTATATCCTACCTTGGTTAATTGATTTTTTTTGTGGTAATAGCTCAACATCCATAAAATTCTTCATCATAATTGAGGTTAGTTTTAAAAAGTTTAACTTTTCCGTCTGTTTTAAAGCATTATTTATATCCAAATTAAGGATGAGACATTACTAAAGAAACTGCATTAAAAAATGCGTATCGGTATTTCCACTTTCTTCTTAAATGTACCGAGAGTACAAAAACATTTTCATCATCTAGTCATAAGTAGGCAATAAATTACCATTTCCGCCTGAATTTTTGCAAAATTTTAAACATTAGAGCTCGGGCGGCAGTGGTTAATATAATCCGATTTCGAAAACATTTTGCATGCGAGATCCTGGTATCAGTACACAACTTTCCCGCATAGGGAAAATTTGATCCGGAAAAAATACCTTTTTTCGGCCCACCCTAAAATACATGCCTTTCGCACATTTTTCTGCGTGCATACAATTTGAAAGTACCATAGATTTCTGGTGAAAACCCATCATCCAGCTGGACTAAGGTATGAATATGTGTGTTTCTGTCGTCAGATCGAGGCGCATGAGAACAAAAGTAGAGACCTAGACGTTTCCAATCAGTTTCCCTTTAATGTAGAACATCAATCTCACTAGAAGGAAATGAAGAGCCGGGATTGGCCGACTATGTAATTACAAGCATTTTTTCCTTGATATCCGAGACTTTCTGTCGCCCTAAGTTCTATAGTTCTTACAAAACCTTTCGTTCATGTTTAGATCATACTTGTTTGGTGAAGTAAAAAATTACTTTTAATAGTATAACTTTAGGATTTCCAATACTGATAGGTGTTTGGGTTTCAATGATATTTTTTCCTGTACGTCACTCAAATATTGTAGGTAAATTTCGAAGGCGTATTAGCCTACAAAATCTCATTGACTTTTTTAAATAATTGGTGATATCATTTCATTGCAGGGAAAACGGTGAAGCGTAAAAATCCGACACTCTCTTGGACGCATTTAAATCTCTTCATTCATCAATGGTCAGATGTGAGTACATGACTGTTAACATCTTAATTTTTTCTGTTTGTAATTATTTATGGAACAATTTCATACTTGATTTAGATGTAGCCAATTTCTTGCTCAAAGTCACTGCTGATATAAACAAATTTTCAGCAGTGTCAAGATTATAATTTTATGACTGTGTCAATAAGGAAAACAATTCTTCACGCGACATCTAAAATTTACACTTTACGTGCGAGTTTTTGTATTTCCAATGTTTCATAGTTTATGACTCTAAATTGGTCATAACAGGTTGGACTTACCCTGAGCTCTATAATAAAACCATTTGTAAAAAAATTTACCAACACATTCATAAAATAAATCCAAACCATTAGACAATATCGTTTTTATATTTTGTTATTCGTTAAGCTTATTTTCATCCGTTTTAGGTTCAAGGCTCAATGTTGAGGCTCACAATATACACAGGATTTCAAATAGGAACAATATCCCTTTTCTCTGAATTTAAAGTTTTAAAAAATAGGTTAACACCTCTACGTGCTTGTAATCTAAGTATATTAAATGTTCATCCATAAAATATTAAATGAGGAGAGGGTGTTTTATTTAGCTTCAACCAAGGATGCTTCAATTTTGTTGTAGATAAACAAACATGTCTTCAGTACATTTTTCTGCGTGTATACAGGTAGAAAGTATTATAATTTTCTTATAAAAACCCATCATCAGCCGGACAAAAGTATGAATATATACGTTATGAGAATCAACACATTTGCGGTCAAGAGAAGACAGCCATTTTAATGATGGCGACCTTCTTGGAACTAGCATTTACATAGAGATCTTGAACATTACTTTAAATGCTTGATTTGGAAGTTATTGGCATTTGCTCACCTGAAAGCCGTTGTAAGTCCAGGACCCAAACTTCATAATGCAGCTCTGCTCATCAAATGGAAAGTATTCCACATTTATCTCGCACGATGACTTATAAATAGCCGGCGGCTTCCACATGACTTCTCCCGTGTACTTCAGGGTGGCTTTAGTCATCAGTGTCACTTCGTAGTTTCCATCGGCACTGGGAAAAGAGAAATTTTATTTCAAATGCACGGCCCACTGATCGTGCGAATAAATACTTAGCATTGACGAATATGCACATCTGATATATGTTTGGATAGGTGGAAGTTAAATCCACCAAGTATTCTCTTTTAAAAGAACCATTAAACTACAAATAAAACGGAAACTAGAAGGAATGAAAGACACATCAAAGTAAACGTTTCCATTCATGTATGATTTATTCAACCAGTATAAAAATAAGTTTAAGAAATATCGAACACCGAAGCTAAAAACATCATTGTAATTAGTAAGTAAGTTCATATTCTGAAAAAATGTCAATATCTAGGCATAACCTCGTTATCTTTATATGGGGAGAATAACTAGGTATGGAAGCCAAGCAGAAGTAACTTATCCTCCTTCGTTGTTGGTAGTTATAAATAATTATTAGTTATTAATTATTGCAACGAAAATGGAGATTTTTTTTGATCATGCATATTACTTTGGGGAATTTCCAGTACTCATGCACAGATAATATGAGCGGAGTGATCAGTTCTAAAGTTGAAGAAATATCAAACACCGAAGCTAAAAAAATCATTGTAATTAGTAAGTAAGTTCATATTCTAAAACAATGTCAATATCTAGGCATAACCTCGTTATCTTTATATGGGGAGAATAACTAGGTATGGAAGCCAAGCAGAAGTAACTAATCCTCCCTCGTTGTTGGTAGTTAAAAATAATTATTAGTTATTAATTATTGCAATAAAAATGGAGATTTTTTTCGATCATTCATATTACTTTGGGGTATTTCCAGTACTCATGCATAGATAATATGAGCGGAGTGATCAGTTCTAAGTGTGATATCCCACAGCCCCATAACTTGATATTTGACAGAAAAAGATTAAATGGAATAATAAAATTTTATATTCAGTATAGATAGTTTGGAAGAAACACACGGACGGAACACCAAATGACCAAAGGGAAGGAGGGACAAGGCATAAATGAAGTGGAGTGTAGGATGGAGCTTAAGGGAGGGAGCGGGATATTAACTGTGCTGCTAAAAAGCAGGAAAAACGTAAGAAGAAGGAACAACGCTATTTTTAAATGGCATTAGACTAGTGGTAGGGTTGTAGATCAACAAACTACATTTCTGTAGCTGAGTTTACCATATTGTAGAATTATTTCGAAGCAGTAATCATAATCATACATATATCGCTTATACTAACTATATTAGAACTACTTACTTATTATAGAGTACTATATCCGGTAGCCAAATGTGTTCGGAAGGGACGTAAAGCATCTCAACTCCACCGTACTCTTCCGGATCCCACCTTAACTTGTAATCAACCCATTTCTGAAATGTACGAAGAGTGACTACAATTATTTATTGAGAAAAGAAGCAAAAGGTGAAATAAAGAAGGAATAATGGAGATAAGAAAGAAAAATTAAATAAATATTTAAATGCTTTCACAGACCAGAATTTATTTCACAAACATTAACTATTACATATTGAGCAGTTTGCATTAAAGCAGCTAACGGAAATGAAAATGGCGTCGAACTTTGGTCCTAAGTTTTCCACGTGTTCGCAAATCATGTGTTCCAACCAATTGTTTGTGATCAGTACCTAAGTTTTCTATGCTTAATTGATTTTTAAAATATTACATCGCCCTGAGAATTATTACTACTAAGCTCAGGTTTACTTTTTTAGCTTAATGGAAAGTAAAAAACGTATGAGAAACGAATGGTAAAACGTTCCTATTTTTCCACAGATGTTCTGACGCGAACAATCTACGCGTTGCTGCCTATATTACTGACATTACAAAATTTTGATATCAAAATCCTCGCATGAATCATCCAGGTGCGTATTGTGAGTAGGTGTGCGTAACACCACTTGCTTCCATGCTTCAAAAATGTAATTTACTCTCTTGTAGATGCGATGAAGTTTGCTCCATCGTTATCGTCAAACATCGGTTAGAAAATTGCTTCATAGCAGCTCTCCACTCCCATTAGTTAATTGCTGTTTTATTCATTCACAGGTTTTAATTCTACGTCCTTCATTATTTATCTGATGTAATTCATCTTTGGACATTTTCAGTATTTCTTACTATTCGAAACTACTTCCGGGGTAGTTTTCCATGGGATATTTTGTTTGAAAAACCGTCCAATTAGTTTTCTTTACCTCTCCACAGAGTTGCCATTACACTCTTTTTCTATTCTACCCTTTGCAACACCTTCTAAATGAATCACAACGTCCATTTGACATTCAGAAATTTTGAATAAATCATTGAACGTTTTTTTTTATCATATACTGATTACATATCCATCAAGCTGACTCAATCATACGCCCAATTATACCATACCAGCTGCTACTAGAGCATTTGGTGGGAGTTATTAGAGCAACAGCCATTAATTTCTGGCATTAAAATTGAGCAAACTTTATGTATTTAATGATAGTGGAATCATGCTATTTCTAATTGCTAGAGTACTTTAAATTAGCTTTGAAATTCTCGTATCTAATATTGAGAGGAATGTGCTTTTTTATGCATGTTATTTCTCCTTCATTTTCTTTACACTACGTTATAGATGGATCCACAAGCAAGTAGTGACTCCTTCAATGTGAGACATTATCTCGTTATAGTCTCGGGTTGATGTTTTAGACTAAATTTCAGACCCTTCCATTTGCCGAAAAATGCTTTCTTTTTATTATCTTTAATTTTATCATTCATGTTTCCTTTGTTACACAGCCATATTAATTTGTTTATCCACGGAATTTTCATAAGAAATGAGTCAGGTGCTCTTAGGGATTTAAAAATGCATAATTGAATGTTCTTAGTTCCTACTAACTGTAAAGTATGAATACGGAGTCACCCTAGTGTAATTATAGCTCTTTTGCAATTTGCTGTATTTATGCTTCAATTTTCTGAAGGAGCCAATTTTCAATGTACTAGTGGTTTCATTAACCGTATTCTGTCCGAGTTTTTGCCGCGTGGCCGCACCTGATTAATACCGTTAAGAAAATGACCTGCATTTCATTTAGGACCTGACCAAGCCAGCTGGAAGGCAGGCGAAACTGTTGTCCCCCAAAAATGGATCGACGCGGCAAAAACCCGGACAGAATACGGTCATTAAATAACCGCGGAAGCCTCCGTACCAATGGTGGTTTCATTGCTCGGAAAATTATCGATTGCCGATTCGGGTGGATGATATATCTGTATTTTCTCCCAGTAGAACAGTGCTGTTGAAAATCTTGTAGTCGAGTGAGATAATCAAAGAGGACAATGGAGAAAGGATTAGCAATATGTTTCGTAATCTTTGACTTTACTTAAGATTCCTGCCACTTTTTATCTGAAACTGATGGTGACCGTTGACGAATATATGCCAAGATTTTACAATTCACCTCCCCAACTTTAGGTTCAAATGGAAACATTAGGAATAGTGAAAAAAAAAACAGAAATAAATCACAATCTGCGAGTTAACTGGCTCTTGATGATTGAATAGTCTTTTTGAATCGTGCAAAATTTCTTGATTATATAATCTTTTACGGATATTACCTATCCACGTAAAAATTATGACAAAGTGACGGCCTAAACTTTGCCATTTTATTACTAGTAACATATTCAGTTATGTTGTATTCCAGCCCATTGCTCGTCATTTTTGATAATTCACGCCTTATAACCAACACTCGGCTTAAAATAAGGACTTGGTAATCTTCCTATTCATCCGAAACGCTATTGTCTAGGTGAATCTGGAATTCTATACTAAATGCTTCCATGCGTTCATCTGGTGACTTTTCCTTCCAATGTTTACCCCTATACGATTCAGATCTTCCTCAAAATATTACATATGTCGCTTTCTGGGTCTTTATCTTTTGTATGTGCCTTCCAATTTTCCTTTTATTCTCGGTATGCAATATGATGTAAAAATGCTGACAATTGTTGAGAAAACTTCTCTAACAAACCGAAAAAACTCAGAATATTGATCATAAAACTGGCTGAAAAATTGTTTTAATTGTTTGATGTATCCCATTAGGCAATCAAGACACGGGGAAACTCTAAACTTCCCGAGGGGTATAAAAGTCAATTCCTTAGGTCAGGTACGCCACCGAGTCAGCACCGATCTTTTGACATAGTTTGCATAGTACACGAGGGATCTGTCCTAGTAGGTCAGGCCATCAATGTGGAGGCTAATGGGGGAGTTGCGGAGGAAACGTTAGTTGAAGTGGCGCGCAAACAAACGAGTCCCTTGCCATGACAATGCGCCCTCTCACACGGCATTGATCTTGTGTCGGTTTTCGGGGTCCAGCAACACGGCAGTCACCCCTCATCCTTCCGCGCCAGAATTAGCTCGCCCTCTCTCTCAGACTTTTCTTTTCGGGGAGAAAATAAAAAAGGGAAAATGTGATGCAATGGAAAGGTCCTGGGGGAATCAGTGAAGATGCTGAACTTAATTATGAAAGAAAGCCTACTGGTGGCGCGTTCTCTATATAGCATTATCCCAGGCCCCACTTTATTTGCATGTGTTTTTAAAAATATTTGAAGAAAGCATCCGCAAAATACGACTACGTAATGTTTTAAGTGACTGATTCTAGAGTATATTTGAGATGGTAACTCGTATTGTTTATAAATCTTTTAACAAACCGGTTGAAGATAAAATCCAATCCGTTAATATATCACCATTTGAGCAAAATATTATTTGATGACCTGTCTACTAAATAGGTCCTTTAAACAAGTGGAATTTTTATTTAGAAATAAGAACCATTTAACAAAAAATAAAATTATTTTAAATACAGCCAGATAAGGCTATATTATTCATGGTCTTTAAATTCGCCCGTTAAACTTTTAATCAATCAGGCTCTAGACATTACCAATCGTCTTATGACACTTAAGGAATCCTATCAACTGCATTAGGAGTGAAAAATTGTTTAGTGAACTTTTCCCTCCCTCTAATGTTTTATGTACCAAGTTGTACAAGTTGTTCTCAAGCCTGCATATTTGTTTTGAGTCAATACCAACTCTTAGGCCTTACTCGAGTAGCATTACACTCAATATATAGTGTTTCACATCATATTTGACGCAGTAGATCACTTCTGAATATCTCCACAATTGTACGAACGCTGCTCATCAAAAAACTATGTTTATATTAACATACATCGTCGGTAGATGGTAACCGACAGAATTATCGTTATTTCTTTTGAATGAAAGCTGGAGTCTACAGTTTTAAGGCAACTCCGAAGTTTGATGACCTTCGAATGAAAGTCATTTTTTATTGCATGCATATTGCATTTATGCAAGAAAGGATGATAATTTTGCTACCTCGGTGTCACATGAGTTATTACAGAAATTTTCACAAATACGCTCAGTTTTGAAGGTCAAAGTCACCATTTAAAACAGCAAAAAAAGCAATTTCCTCATCACTATCGTTTTAGTAATGGTTCATTAAAGGTATTACGTCAAAACACTCTTGAATGCAAGCACAGTGCAGCGCCACATTTCCTGAGAAATGGAGGTATGAACATTAGGACTTAAGAAATTACTTATTAAAATTATTAGGAATGTTATTTCCTCTGCATCTATGCATAAAAAAGTTTTGTGATGGTCATGTGAATATTTTTCATAGTTTTATTCAAAAGAACATGAAAATGATTCTTTGGAAATGGACTTTCAGGAAAGTGTCATTCTAAAATAAAAAATAGAAATATTGCTTGCTCGTCTTTAAAAGAAGAAACTTTTGTTCACCTGTTCTACCCACACGTTTGTTGTCATCACCTGGTTCTTCAAGTTCTGAAACAAATGAAAGAGCACATTAGCGTCATTAAAATGGAGTTAAAGGACGACGTACATAAGTTAGCAACTATAGTTATATTTCTTTCATCATCACATAGAAAAATTATAACTTAAAAAAATAATTCATGAAAGAGATAGTTCAATTACGGCAAAGCCTACTTGCTTGATGTTACATACTTATCAAATCACTTCATAGAGAATCCATAATTATTGAATATTATCATTATGACTATAAAATATAACTTGCAATCTATCAAATTGATGTAAGCCATTTGTTTACACGAGTGTATTAATAAAAATACAGTGCCACCATATTTCTTTCAAAAAATTGTGTACCCTTTATCAAATAATTCAGATTTGGTGAAAGACATTGACATATCCAACGAAAAGGAAATTTGGTGGCATCGCATGTATTCCCTTTGCACACATTACAGCCTCCTCTAAGATATCTCTTTTTGATTCATCGTGATTCCTTTCCACTTTCGTGAATTCTGTATTGGCTTTACCCTTCTTAGTTTTACCATTGTTGTCCTCAAGCTCTCCAAGAAGCCTTATGAAGCCACATATCTATTAACAACTCCCTAAGCACGATAATTGTTTGATGCACATTAATTCAGGCCCTCTCACCTTGTGTATACTTGAATGCATACCTATTTTTATAGATGGTCTATCCTCAAACTAAGTCTTGCTCCCTGATAATCTGGTATTTCCAAAAATATCTTTAATACCTGGTTTTACGTTTGGATTAACTCAAGGATATATTCACACAGAAAGTTTATACTGAATTCGTCAGTTTTCCACCTTGTCTGAATAACACCTTGCGATCTATTCATTCATTATAACTATTTTTTAAGGTTCTATTATAAATATTTTCCGATTAAATATAATCAAAGATTAAACTTTATGTGTTATTATCTTGGCTACTTATGTTCTAAGAGCGTTCTATCTAGCTTCCAAGAGTGCCATTTTAGTTACATCAAAGCATTGTCCCATATAATGGACTTGAGCCGCCTTTCTATTAGCAAAACGACGTTTTTTTCTACCAACCACGATACTACTAATCTAGACTTCTAAAGGTGCCACTATTGAGAAGCAAACTGAGTTCTTCAGTCCAGCGTTGGCGAGCAAAATATGAATAAAAATGCCGAAATATGAAGGTCCTAAACTTAAGCCCCGATTTTAGGCTTAAGACAATTTTATGTTTGACTGAATAAATTGTTCCTGGTTTACTTGATTAAAAGCGAATACAAATCGTGTAGGAACAATTAATTCCTTGAATGGGGAAACCTCGCCTACCTCAAATACATTATTATTTCGAATTCTAATGCCGAAAAAGCCATATCGAAAGTCACTGCGTCCTACTCCACGAATAATGAATATTCGAGAGTTAAATAATTGCTTCGTTGTAATTTACGTTATTAAAAGCTAGGTGGCTTGATATTTAGTACCTACGCAAAAGCATTTCTTTAGGCAGAAGATATATTATCGATAAGGAATGGAAGTGATGGGCCGGAGGCTGAGTCGAGGGATAAAGGAAAGATTTGTCCGGGTGTTGATTTTGTACATCAGCCATGCCCTGCTCAGACTTTATCCCTCGTGGATTGCGGATAAACGCGGATCCGAGGGTTTTTAGAGCTGTGGGTATTGAAAAGATGGAGATGTGAGATGGACACAGAAACAAACACAAAGTGTTCTTTTAAAGGAACTTCTCAGATGAAAAAGAAGCGCATGTGATGGAACGTCATGGGCCGAGAAAATTCCGCAAATATAAAGGTGGCAGCAGAGAGCAAAGTTATAAATAGCAATTCTGCTGTTATAACATTAATTTTAGGTTTGATGTGGTTATCTTGACCACTTAAATTGTAAGTTGTTTATCCCCCTTCTTTTGATAGGTTTTGATTTTGGGAAAGCAATAGTTATTGAAACTGAACAAAATTTACAAAAGAGACTCTTTAAAGAAATGGTTAATATAGTCAGAAATAAATATTCTTGTAATAAGAGAACTGGTGTAGGTAATCCCAACAGAATTTACTGTAACTTAATAATTTAACAGCCCCACGTCTTCTAATCTTTATGTAGTTTAAAAAAATTGTTCATTGTTATATTATTTATTTGATTATGAAGGTTTTTTTGGAGTTATTTTTATATCTTTATTTATTTATTTATTTATTTTGGTTTATTTCTACTTTATTGTGATTAAAAACGAAATTTTAAAGATATTTATATCGTTTTTGGTTGCTAGGTAATATTTGGTTTTCCAGTTTTTTTTTAATTTATGTGCGTAAATAAATTTGTTTTTATTATAAAGGATAATTTTGTTAGAATTTTATACGGTTCTCTTACATTTTTTCTATTTATAAATTTATTTATTTATTCATTTTATCGCTTACTTTGCCATGTACTGAAAATTACGTGTTGTTATTTATCTGTTGGTTGTTGATTATTTTCAGTTATGATATGGTCTCAACTCCAATTCCATCCGATTTATAACTTTAAACGACTTTCTGAAGGTAAATATTTTTGCATAAAATTGTTTCATCATCTCTTCATAGGAGAAAAAGTTTTGTACCTATGTGGTTGTCATGATCTCTATGTTTCTGTTAATTGTGTATTATAAATTATCGGCCGGGGGGTGGGAAAAAGAAAAATTGTTGATTTAATGGTCCGTTGACAATTTTGCTTATAGCCATGATGATGCTTTAAATATAAATTGAAACGTTGGCATTAAGAAAAAAGTTTAATCATCTAATTTTAAATTACTGACCAAACTCTGAAAACCCGTGTAGGGGATAAAAAACTTATTAATTCTAGGATTTCCATTTTAATTTTTGAGTCTTATCCAACAACTATTTAATGATCAATTCCAAAAAGCTTGGCATTATAAGTATATTATCATTAATATAATTGTCATTTTATCCATAATCCACCATAAAAAAACTGTCATCATTAATTTTTATGGTTTTTTATAAACTGGTGATTTTATAAATCGATGATCGATGGTGATCTTAAACTGGCATTTCTTATAACCCAACTTCTTTCTACTTTTGTGTACTAATTCCTTCCCACAAAAATTTGTATTTCATAATATCTGTTTAAAACAAGTCTATTGAACTTTTGTTGAGCTGCGTTTTTTTATTCTTACGGGCGATGATCGATGCCTTGACAATTCCAAGTTTTATGGCTGATAAGCACATGGTGGAGAGTTTTATAGGGATGATTCTTCAGCAATTAGTTATGTCTATAAGCTTTACGAAGGCAACTACCCACACCAAAATTAGTAGATACTGTTATCATATGAGAGAGAAACGACATGAAAGGTATTTATGTATGAAAGGTATGCATATATTTCTGGACATTTGATGAGAGTAATGTTACCGCATTGGATATAACGATTGGTACAGATACAGGGAAGCCCCCTCAATCAGCTTACTAAAGATTAACTAATTATCATTACGTTCACTTTGAACTCAATATATTTGTGATAATTATTTTTGGAAATAAAATAGGATACTTACGAATTAGCGCCTACTTTTTTATAGACAAACTTAGATTTCAAAAGCTACACGTGAAAAATAAAAATACTTAGAAAAATATTTTCGAATTTTCTCAGATCTCACCAAGTGGACATCCATACTCTCTAAATTAAATCTCACCGCGCATATTTCTACTAATATTGATTATTTTACAAGCAGCTACTTAGTATTTGGTGTCAGTATAAATTTTTTTCACTTCAGGGTGCATGGAAGAGTTTGGGTGAAGACCTTTGTTGAGTCTCGTACACGATGGAGACTCTCGGGTTTTCTTCTGCGTTAAATCCATGTCCTTTCATAAACACAATGAAGAACTGAATAGACAGTTATCCACTGGATAAATAATTGAAATGCAACCAAGATTTCGACGTAATACGTTATCTTCAAGTGACTTGATGATGATGTAATACATCCTGATGACCTAGTGGAGACCTGAAGACGATTTGGCACATTCACACCTATGTCGCGTTATAATTATTTATACAACGGAAAATTGCCTATTTTGATCTTCATTTTGCTGAAATTCCACCAAAATACGCCTGATACTTCTCCTTTTTCTTCATTACGTCAGACCTGATTAAACCTGCTGGAATTATGCATAAATTGTCATCTCAGGAGAAGGAGATATTCATTTTCACCGCGTAAAACCTGTGTCATTATATTCCCGGGTAATTATATGTCATCTGAGTCATCGTAGACGACGTTTCGCCATGCATTCAGGAGAATTCTTTAGGTCTAAGTTGCCTTTACTTTCCATTACATTACTAGTCAATGCTCAACGGAAAATACTTCGACCTGGAGAAACTTTCTGGCTATGGATGAAACGCCTTGCGCGGAGTAACAGACGGCACAGTATCACCCTGGAATTCAATCCAGCTCAAGAACAGCTCGTGGAAATCGCAAATCTTGAACGTAGATATTTTTGTCAGGGGAATTGACTTGATGTATTGGCGTCGGTGGGGAGTTTTCAACGGATTCTAGACCCGACTTACATTCTAATTGCAGAGCACGTCAAGTAGAGTGGAAAATGCAACGGAAATGTAAAATGGTGCTGGAGAGTTCCCCCAAAAGTAGACCGAAGTCAACGCTGTATTTCTTCCCACCACTCCTTTATTTCCTCATGTGCATGTACTTTGCCCTCTTAGCCACCAGACCTTTGTCGCACAAATTACGGCAGCAACCGTCCTTTCCAAGGAACCTTACCAACCAGTTGGTAATGGCTTATGCCGAGAAAAATGTTATAAGAAAAATATATCACCCTTCCATTAACACAAAAAACTCAACCCCTTACTATAATATTTTCCGAGATATTTGCCAAAAAATACCAGCCGTGTTAAATGGAAAATAGTACGTTTATGCACTCCAGAGACCCCGTATATTAAAAAATGAGTCATTCCCTACACTTACCGCATGTGCATGTACTTTGCGTAGTACTATCACGTAAAAAATTAACAGTGTGTAGTTTGTGTTTTCTGAACTATTGTTGAAAATTAATCATATTGTCACCGCAGTAAATTCTTCAGGATCACAATAAGCCCTCCATTTTGATGGAGTTTCAAACGTATCTACCGCATGAGTCAAGTTAAAGACTTATTTAGATGTTTTCATTTGATTACTTACAATTTCTGTCATGTAAAACTATTTTATTGCACCATAAATAATTTAATATTTACTTCGGGTGTCTCATAGTTGGTGAAATTAAAACATATATATCGAATATGGTATTTATTATGATTAGGGAACTATCTCGCACACACTGCCTTAAGACATAGGCGCGAAATAGAGCCCGGATGTAAAAGCATGTTTGACAGGATCTCTATGACGGTGTTTTTATCAATATGAAGGGATGATCACCGAGTGCGGCCGGCATGCGAGCACTCAACCGCCTCCCAACACCTTGCTGGAACCGAGCGCCCAGCTCCGCAGTCCAACATTTTAAAAATTTCTTCGAGCTCTCCCGCTCTCCATAATATCCGATGGAATGCACCCACTATCGGAAAACACCTGGCCAACGTCCCAGTTGCATCCTTTGTGAGAGGTGAAAGCATAGGAGCAGTAAAGCGAGAGACAAAAGAGGAGGAAACAAAACGGTGAGCAACACGAAATGGTTCCGCGAAATAATAAATAAAAAACAAAAGAAAGAAACCCGGAGCATAAAGCCAGGTACACTCAAACTCTTATGCAAGCGGTATCGGTATAAAACGGCGAAAACGGCGGAGTAAAGTACTGTTTTACTGCTCATAGAGCCCCGTTTCACGAGAGCAAGATATATCGTCTCCTTTGCGAAGGCTCTCACGAGAACTGAGCCCGTGTGTGGTTGGTAGGTCTTACTCCCTCGTGTCCGCCACAGAGAGGCTTGAGGAAATGGCCTCAAATAGGTCAGCGGTTTCCGCACTGAAAGACATATGATGCGTGCCAGACGCGTTGGACAATACATGTTCTATTCATGATTAGATATTATTTTTAGATTTAATTTTACCTGGCTCCATGATAGTAGTAAAGGGTTCACATTTAAGATAGTTTGAGCGAAATATCATTTTACATAGGAATCAATGAATTTGATCTCAATTTAGATAAAAATATCTGACCCTTCTAATGACACCAAAAATTCAACCTTGCATATTACTTTCCGAGATAATTGCCAAAATATACCAGCCCTTAAAAATGGGAAATGGTACGTGTATGCACTCCAGAGAGACATTATTTACAAAATGAGGTATTTCTACCACATTGATGACTTAAAAAACTAACAGCGTGTATTTTGTTTGTTTTCTCAACTATATTTGAAAAGTAATCATATTGTCACCACAATAGGTTCCTGGGTATTACAAAAAACTTTCCGTTTTGAAGGTGTTTCAAACGCACCATGCGAAAAAAACGAGTCAAGTTAAAGATATATTTAGATATTTTCAATTAATTACTTACAATTTCTGTCCTATAAAACTATATTACTGCACCGTTAATTATGCAATATTTAATTTTTGTGTCCCACAATTGGTGAAATTAAAACGTAAGTACCGAATATGGTCTCTATTAAGACTAGGGAACTATCTCGCTCGGACTACCTTAAATGGAATTAATAGCCATGCCATACCGCGTAACAATGCCTAGGTATATCCTCCAACATTTAGGAGTATTAATCGCTACTATTTAAATGAAATCAAGTGCTAACCTCTTATATTTTGTTTACAAATTTCTGTTATCATTTATGACAAGCTTCAGCAACAAAAGTAAAAATTATGGAATTATAGTGTTTTCGTTCTAAAGAATGGAATATTCACAAGTTTGAGACACATTTGTTATTGATGTAGTAATGCTTATGTTTAACCGCAAATTCGGATCTCTTAAAGAATGAACAACTTTCAAACGCTAAAATTAAGATACAAATACTTATACGAAATCTAGATAAAATATTTTGTCTCAGATATTTTTTTAATATCACTTCACCCTCATTGTACCTTATCCAGAATACAGTATGATAGCTGGAGATTCAGTACAGAAAAATCCAACCCTTTTGCTGGCTCTTCTCACTGGCTGCCTTTAAAAAAAAATTTTTCGTCAACATAATTTTCTTTCAACTTTAGTGTTGCCCATCAATCAGAAGGAGTTAAGTGGCAGCTGCTAAGGAATTAATACGTATTCATATAGATAGGTATTATCAAAGTTCCAAATGACACGTGGGACAATATCCTTGCCTAAAAATTTAATGAATGGATACATATCTACCAAAGAATTCAATTTCGAGCCAGATCTCCATATTTTTCAGCTATGGTGACTGATTATTAATTCGAAAAGCAGGCATCGCAAGTAAAGTTTAGCTTAAACAATGCCGAAAATTCAGTAAAAGATATAAAGATAAGAATTTACTTTAGCAAGACCTATATTTTATTTTTATTAGGGACCATTAATGTTCTATTTTTTAAAACATAACGATTTAAGATAGTAAACCGATTCATTGACTCCCCATTATGTCTACCTCCTATTATAGCCTGCCATAGTAGAATGGACGTGGATGCAAAGCATCTGCCTCCGTCTTTGTGTCCTACATCGGCCAGGCTTCTCAAAAAATTTCGTCCACCACTTTAGTACACCCTTGTTCTTCATTGGAAAAGGAGAGGCGGTAGCCGACGTGAGGAATTCATGAGAATTAAGCTTTAAAAAAGGCCCCAGTTTCACTCTGGAGGAAAGGGAGTGGGAGAAGGGTTTGTCTAGTGAATGACATCACCTTCAATCGATCAATTTTTAAACTCATGGTTCGGCCATTAGAAAGGGAGCACTTCATCACATTTTCACTCCTCCCCCTTTACGTAACCCTCTTCTCTTTCCTTTGCGAGTCATTTTCTCAGCATCACACATCTCCCTCTCGTCTCGTGCTCAGTTGACACTTATTAACGACATCAGAACAGTTTTTCAGCTTTAAAAGAATATCTTCCTACCTTCTAAGCTGTAGACTTTATACGCTGAAGCTGCAGACTGTAGCTGTACATTTTATGGTTTGTTTAAAAATTTCTGTTTACATTTATATCAATATTCAATAATTAAAGTCAAAATTATGGAAAACATTTTTTGTTCTAAAGAATGGAGTATACACAAGTTTGAGACACAGGTGTCATCGATGGAGTGATGCTTATGTGTTACCGTTTGGATCCATTGAAGAAAGAACTCGTTTAGAACAATTGAAACACTAAAATAATGATATGAAATCATAAAGAAAAAATCTCGGTAAAATGTTTTGCCTTCGAAATTTTATTTTTAAATATCACTTCACCCTAATACCTATTTAAATGAACTCGTATAAAGTATTTCCCGTATAAAGTCTACAGCTTAGTATTAGAATCCACTAATAAAGGTTGAGTCCAAATAATTCTGCGCCATTCAAGGAGGAAGCATCGAATGCATAAAATTTACAATTCTATTTAACGTTTGAGACAGATGTAGATTTAATACTATTTAAATTTCCTTGTACAGAATACTTCAATTCCATTTTAATTCCTTCAATAAGACTTCCTGCCTTGCATAATGTGGAAGAAATTGCGCAAAAATGGAATCGAGTGTCCTTAAAAAATTGTTTTTCTTTTCGAACAGCAATGCGCTATCTTTTAAAAAGAAACCTGCATGCGGTACTTAGTGTAATATGAATAAAATAGCCATAAAATAAAGTCTCCATTGTTGTTTCTCAGCAGTATGTATGTAGTTTTTGATAACAAAGTATGTCAATATCTATCAAATGAAGTTGCTACAGCATTCTCCTCCTCTCGTTAATAAATAATTTTATTAATTGAATAAATCAAAGTGTATCAATTATCCTATAATTAACCTTTCATCTATTTACAATGCATTTTTTTAACTTTGGAGTAGGTAAGCACAGTAAAAGTAGTTACTTTAAACGGCATGTTTAAAATATTAGCATGTGTCAAGGGTTTTGACTCAGTCGTGCAGTTACAGTACATGACTGATTAGAATTTAATTAATCAACTAATAAACAGGTAATAATTCGTCCTTCCTACGTTATCATGAAAATGTATTGTTTTTGGGGAAATAACATCGATGATGGACTAAATGCATAACTCAGGAATGGATTCGAGATATGTCTCATTGCGACACATCTCGAACTTACTGCCTTAGACGTGGAGAGAAAACTGTCCGGGACAATGTTCTTCGCACCCTGAATACGCGAACGGCTCCCCTTAATGAGAAAAATCGAATAGTAACTAATAATGATTTTAACAGACGCGACGGGAAGTTAGATTCAGCCGCCTTTCATAGGTCTTATATGTCTAGAACTTAAAATGTACTCCTTTCAAGCAGAACGCGTACAAAAAACTGGAATTTATTAAATATTTAACTCAGCTAATATGATAATTTTTGGATTTATTCAGGTAAAATTTACAGAACCTCAAAGTTCTGAAAAACTGAGACGGACTACCAATAGTCTAAAAAAAATACAGATCAACTTCTGGGGATGCTGAACAGATTGTATTAAAAGTCCTTAAGAACGAGACAAATGACAATGCAAAGACAGAGAGTCTTTTGTAATTCATGCTGTATTTTATTGTCCTTCTTTTTCTCGACGTTTGTATATTTCTCTAATTGGAGGTAGTATATCTCTCCCATTGTGTAAATTTCGGAGCTTTTGATGCATTATGGCATTTTTGTAGCTTTCATAAAAGTACACATTTTAAATAATTACCTCCGGGTAAAGTATACCAATCAAAATTGGAATTAAAACGTCTTTACTGATATAATTTGGGCATACTCTGGTTTTGAGTGACCTCCGCAGTTTATATTATAATTTTGTGAAGAAACGATTTCATTGTCGTCAGAAAAATATTAAAAATTATAACTTTAAGAAAGATTCAGGTGATAAATTGACATATTTTCCCGCAAGAGTGTAAAGATATACTCGCGATAGCCAGCATTCGAAGATCTCCCTTCCTTGTTTTCTTGAGATACCGAGTGACCCTGTTTCTCATTTTTAAGTGAGCAAAAAATGTTTGCGTTCAACATATCTATGAAGCTAATTTGCGTCTTCGCAAACATGTCGCGGGGCACCAGCTCGCGATTTTCCTCCATCTATCCAGGAGCCTTTTCAAGGAAATTTTTCATGATGGTCGACGGTCTTTTTTGCAAACACGTACTCGTTTTTCATTTTTCTTTCCTTTCCTTCAAAACGTCCCACATATTTCCTCGGCATTCATCCGTCACTTCTTTTGCTTCCTTCCCTGCTACAAATGTTTGCGTTAGCAATCATCCGATCTTTTCCCCGGACACCCAAAACAGTCTTCACAGGAAGGAGTATGAGGAAAAAAGAAATACAGGGACTGTTTTGCGTGGTGATGGAAAGTGGGTGAAGAGGTGGGTGAAAT
The DNA here is from genome assembly GCA_963169105.1 of Ceriagrion tenellum. Taxonomy (NCBI): domain Eukaryota; kingdom Metazoa; phylum Arthropoda; class Insecta; order Odonata; family Coenagrionidae; genus Ceriagrion; species Ceriagrion tenellum. The sequence continues at coordinate 74,228,759 of OY720641.1, read as the reverse complement.
AATTTTTTCCCTCTTCGACGACATTTTATTTCTCCATTTCCCGAGACACATCCACAACACTTTCTTTCTCCGTGCAGAAAAATGGAAAAAAGCATATCTCAGCTCCAGAATGCAATTTTTTTCTGAGTACACCGAGAAAGAGAAATTAGGAGGAATCGAGGTAATAAAAATAAATTCAAGAATATCATGTGCTGCTTAAAATAAAGACCTAATAATTTTACACTGGTGGGCTAACTTAAAATAATCATCGTGAAATTTCGTTTCGAGTTATTCAAAATGTCTAAGTCGAAAACTACTATTTTCACCGAAGAGTTGCTGATTGTAGCAGACTGGCAAGAATCCTGAAATATCAAAATCTTTTTCCTAAGCTAAGATAAAGATTAATGGCTACACTCTTAATTTGTCCTACCCTGTTTTATGCTTCTATGGACGCTCTGAACTCGGAATTCGTAACTTATTGAGAAAACTGATCAAATTGTTTTTCAACAAAGTTATCGTTTCTCCTTAATGGAACTCTACGTGAATTAGTTCCCATTGTCAAACACTTATCGCTCCTAATTGAAGGATTACTTAATATTTTGAGACACATAAAGTAGGGTAAAATTCAAATAGGCGTAGGGTAAAATTTGTGTAATTTTTTACACCCTAAATTAGTAGTCCCGAAATTTGAATTCAGCAGCATATTTTAGTGCGTTGAAGTTCATATTAGTCAAGGCTTATGGGAATTTATTCAACACCGCTAAAGTACTTTTCCCTGAAATAGCCTTGAGCTACTGGCAAAATTACCGATAAATACGAAAAGTATATACATAAGGAAAAAATGGAAAATAATATTTGGAGCTTATAATTACTGTAATACGCTTGTTAGCAGTTAGCAATTTTAATCTTTCCTGCATTTCATCGTTCATTAATATTTTCGTTTTACAAATTTTATGTTTTACTGGTGAAAATTTTGATTACCGTGAATGTGTAAGCATATGATGCGTAGGAAGAGACTTAGGCACTTGATTTTAATTTTATGGGCGCTAAACTCCAGCAGAAAATAATTAGAAACAGGATGGAAATAAATGGCAAATATAAACAATTGAGCAGAAATTCGAATGAGAACGCTATGAAAAATTAAGTTGGAAGAAAATGGCTCCGGATAAGCTGAACTAATGAATAAGTTGGTACTCTCTGACGAGTCAAGTACCAACAAAACCTTTACTTGATTAAAAACATTATCTTGGATAAAGACAATGTGGTACCAATTCAATAAAAATTATACTTATAAAAATAAAAATAAAAATCATGCACAAAATGAAAAACAAATATCAATCGGAGTTCTTGCTTATTACCCGACGAGAATCTGAAAATTGTTCCAAAATGGTGGCTTGTCATTGCTGCATTAGTACGTTTACCCTCCCTTGTTATATTTCTTATCTCTGTAAACATAGAAGGGAGAAGAATCTATGCAATTAAAATTATGCTCATGTAATGGAAACTTCAAGATTTCACGTGGTGGAAGAACGTCATAATAAACAAGATAAAAATTTGTGAATTCCACAATTCATTGAACACTAGCGACCGGTTTCGGTTGTCACGCCATCATCAGTTACAAAACTCTCTAGTAAGAGCTAAGTAAGAACTAAGTTAGTGAGTACATGATGATGGCGTGATGGCCGAAACCTGTCGCTAGTGTTCAATAAGTTGTGGAAGTCACAAATTTTTATCTTGTTTATTAATACTCATGTGCCTATCTAAGGAAGCGAAAATCTCCGTGTACAAGTGTACTTCTCCCCACTTTGTTGAATGTAAGTGAAACATGGGTATGCCAGGGTGGACATAAGAGTAGGCTAAACGCCGTGGGTATGAGTTATCTGAGGAGTGTTACGGCAAAAGTAGGATGGATAGGATCAGGAATGAGTGGGTTATGAATGAATGGGGGTTAGATGCTCCAGTAATGAACATATATGAAAGGAGTGTGCTTCGTTTGTTTGGCCATGTTGAGAGAATGGATGAAAGTCGAATATCGAAACATATATATAAAAGAGTGAAATGAATGGTGCGAGAGGGAGAGGTAGGCCAAGAAAGTTGTGGTTGGATGTAGTTGAGGAAATTCTTAGGAGGAGGAATATTAGGAGTGTTAAAAACAGGAGGGCGTGTATGAAGCAGTGTATCGGGGTAAATGAGGTAAAAAAGGTTTGCAAGGATAGTTTAGTATGGAGGAAATTATTGAAGCAAAGTAAGGTGTACAAATATGTATTTATGAGTGAAACTTTATGGCTGTGCCTACCCCGGAAGGGAACGGCGTGATTGGAATGTGCGTATTAATACTCATGTAAATCAAAACAGGACCTGGGAACATATAAAACATTTACACCTGTCCCTGTTTTCCATACGAGTATAATTAAAAATTAAAAAGGTAAAAAAATGGTCGCAAGGTTTTGGCATATAGTATGTAGTATGTATAAGTAGTATCTATGTGTGTACCTGCAGTCCCTCACGAGAGCCAGCACAAGCGAACTCTTTCCATGTACTTACACAGGTTCCCTTTCCCCCGGATCTTTCGCTTTGTGCATTATTAATGCACGGGTGGGATTGGACGAGAGTGGCACAGGGATCGTGGGATGGGAGAGACACGGCGCGGGGATTCGGGAGTGGGAATGGGGTGTGGTTGCGGGTTTCAAAAGCAGCGATACGCCAGGCGGCCGTAGGAAAAGGGGAGGACTCTCGGGCTATGTGGGTGCCTGTAGCGGCATCTTTTGTGAGAGGAGGGCGAATTTTTATTCTCGCTCATCCATTTTTTTCCACACGTGGACCTCCGAGAGAGAGAGAGAGAGAGATGCTCGCCCGCCAACGGCATGCCTCGACTCACGAGTGAGAGTTTTAAAATGCGGGGACCGGGAAAAAGTCTACGGAACGCATGCCAGGAGGTAAATTTTATTTCTTCCAACTCCATTCACGTGCAGACAATGTAATAAAAAATCCAAAAAATGTACATAATTACTAATGCATCATTCAACTCAGATTGCGACTCACAAAATCCAATTGTTGCATTTTTGTAGACTCCTCAAACGAAAATGCAATGGGCTCTTGTGAGTTTGAGAGAAGTTTTAGGTAATAAAATTTCTCCTAAAGTATAATTTAACGTATTTTAGATGTTAATATCTTAGTTAACTCTGATTCTTATGGTCTGGCCTTAGCTGAATGTGCATGTATCTATCTCCCTTATGGCAAATAGGTGGAATAATGTACGACACGATACATTAAACTTTATATCTTTAAATTATATTCATTTATTATGGAAACAATTATTCTTTCTATAAAATTAAATTGATGGTTTATGCCCGCAAAAAGAGAATTAATTTGAATGAATGAAAATTGCCTAACAACACAAAAAAAGTCTTCCATTTTATTTTTACCATAAAAATATATACCTTGTCAAATGAGTCAAAAGCATTCTGTCGCATGATGATGAATAAAATACAACAATTCTGAATGCATAATATTAGCTGTTGGTTTACATCCAGTCATTCCAACTAGTCCACCAAATATTTCTCGGATATAATTCACAAACCATGGATATTAAATTGCGCAATAACTCATAAAAAGGAATATTTTTTATTGCCAAAGTGGTACTGAACAGAGAGCTGCATACTTACGGTCTTGATGGGTTTTATCAACGAAAATCAGGACAGAGGGTAAACTTCTTCGAGTGGTTTCATACTCTTAGCAACTTTTGGCAGTAAGTTTTACACAATCCAAATACTTTTGGCTAATTCTTTTTGTGAAATAAATGCAACAGTTCCATAAGACTAAAATGAGTTGGCTTTTTTTACTATGTAGCGATTACGGTTGACTCTCTTGCATGAACAATTAGTTTATAAGTGGTACTGAGATTATTCTAGCATGAAAAAAACAGGAAACCTACGAATTAGAGCTACCATTTGTTTACCAGGGGCAGCCAGGACAGTGAAAACCCCATATTTGAAGTGTCCCTGCGAGATATTCATCTTTGGAACTCAGCTAGAAGAGCACCCGAATTTGAGCAGCCCTAGGGATATAGATTATTGTTTCTTATGAATATGTTTTTGAGATGTTGAAAGAATTTTAGAACATTTAACATATTGATGCAAAATATTACTGCAAAGGGTGTGAACCCGTGTTGTCACAACTAAATATCTCTCATGCATCGCGTACATGCTTGAGCATCACAACGATTGGACAATTTTTCATCGAGCCATTATCGTGGACGCATCTTATTCGTAGAAAAGTAGATCCCAAGATTGCATGTTATTCTATCCAAATATTTTTTTTCTATTGCTGATTTCCTTTCAGAGATATTTTACAAAGCCGTTGGAATCAGCTGTTGATTTAATTTCGTGCCCCCTTAATTTACATTTTACAAACTATCACTATGAAGGTTACATCGGACGGTATGGCTCTTTCGTTTATTGGGATAAGATCTCCAGACGACTCTCCAACCTGTGAACAACAAATGTATACACACAATGATTCTGTTTAGCTGGAAATGTACTGATAAATAATTGAAAATGGCTGTTCAATGCTTTGGACCTTCCGGGTCTAATTAGTATTTCAAGTGATCCTATTTTACCCGCCGGAATTTTCCAAGTTCGTTAATTTATTGCTTGTTCTTGAGTGTTTAATGCATCATCCACAGTTTGGCAAAAGTTTTAAGCTTTAATTGGCGTGGCCTTACAGCGTATATAATTTAACCGGAGTCCATCAGCAGACTTAGAAGGAGCTCACAGGCATACCTTCGGCGATCCGGCTACGAGAGTTATCCGTCCCAGAATCCGAGTTTGGACCGCTAATCCACGCTAATGGCCTCCACCCTCGATTCGACTAAAGCGCGGTTGGAGAGCAAGAGTGTACATACATCCCTCATCTGTTGCACGTGATGTTAGTGGGCGGTCATTCTTTCAAATGAACGAACCCCTGGATCTACGGTTTTGACCAATTTTATGGCTCAACCGGGACATGATTGATGCTTTTTCCTCGATGAAGAGGAAACTTTTGACGGTAAGCGACAGCTTTCTTCATATTACCTCGTATAGCATATCATACCCATAAAAAGTCATCAAAGTAATTGTATATCACCGTTCGAGAATGGTTCTTCCGAAAAAGGTTTACCTTTTTATCAAGTCGTCATCAGGTTGTATTCTCTATTCGCGCGTCTTCGATCAACTTTTTGCATCTTACGTTTCTGGTGACTGTGAAGATATGATTAATTTCTATAGCCTCTTATCTAATAATTGGAGAATAAATTTTTCACTAAAGTAAGTGACTAATCCCACATTACTGCGAAAATTCGCAGAACGGAACGCTTACTATTTTAACTTGCCTAAAAAATGAGATTTGCTGCCTAGTCTGAGGTGTCGGGGGTATATTCGAAAGTTACTGATCCATTTTGAACATTTTGTAAATAATGGTTATAAGCTGGCTGAAATAAGCTCATCGTTTATTAATGCGTGGAATTAATATGTAAAAGAGTTGATGAATTGAAGGAAATCGTGAGTGAGAGAGTGGCTTGTACACATCATTCATTCATTTGTCATTCAATCCTAAGGTTGGTTGACTGCAGCCCTCCACCCTTGCCCATCTAATGCTAGTTCTTTCTGTTATCTCTTTCCATATACTTTTCTCTTTATTTAGTTCATGAATCGATCCAAGTTCTTCCTCTGGGGACTTTTCCCTCTATTTTACCTTCAAATCTATTCTTCAAAAAGCCGTTGTGTTTCAGGGTGTGTCCATCTGATTCTTCTTTTCTGTGTGATGTTCTATATGATCCTTTAAAAGAGTTGGTGAATACTCTTCTAATATTCTGTACTCTTCAGGGATAGAAAAATTAACGCTGCAATTCTACATGGTATTCTTCCATCCCTGATATCGATGGATTCCACCAAGTAAGGTCCGAAACTATCATCTTCTGTACACTTCATTATCCCTTTTTTCCCGCCCATTTTATCTTCAGCATCCTCCTCCAGTACCAGGTTTTGAGGGCTTCTAGTCTTTTCTGATCAGCTTTTCCAATGGTCCATGCTTCCGATCCATAGAGTGCCTTGCTCCACATGAATGTATTCATGTACTGTTTCCTAATTTGTAGTCCCATCTTTGTGCACAGCAGTTGTTTTTCCCCATTGAACGCGCTATTAATGTAGTGGTACTTGTACGCATAAAACGTTGTAACTCGACAGTAGAGCAAGACCGTCCTTTTGAGTACTTATATATTCTTTTCAGAGAGTACAGAATGTTGATAATCCAACAATTTATTTACATAGGTTAAGAAATATAGAACGGGTAACGTTCATTATCATTATTGGCGTGCTGATCAGACCTTCACGCTTCGAGTATCCTTTATAAACACTCGTAGGATTGTTCCAAAATATTTTTCTGTGCCTTTGTTGACTTAGAAAGATTGCACAGAGTGAAAAGAAGGAAGAAGCTTAAGAAGGATCAGATTAAATGAGATCTAAGTTTTTTGAGGATGATTTAACATGAAATTAAGTTAAACTTTACAGCCAAAGGAAGTTTTAGCGACTGGATAGAATATAAAGCCGGAAATTAACGATAATGGGTAATTTTTACAATGATACATAATGTCTTTGTTCTGAGTAATTATGTGTCTAAGAGAAAAATTCCCAGATAAGTGAGAGTGTTATCATAGCTCATGGGTCCAAAAAAAATATCTGCGTTCCGTTGTGAGGATTGCCTACTGAGATGGAACCACCAAATCGACGTCGTGATTATGCGCTGTTGAATTCAACTCCAGATACGATTTATGATCGAAGTATTACACCCGAGTGTTGTTGTCTCCATTTTCAGGTGGCAGAATATAAGTACGAAATGACTTTTACTATCAAAGAACGTGAGCTAACGAAAAAATAGAAATACTACAAACATGGTTCAGGTTAAAGTGTTTGATAAATTATTTATCATAAGGGTGAGAAAGACAACGGATGACAGAACCTGGGGTCAGCAGTGTGGGCTTATGCCTGGAACGGAATGTACTGATCAGATGTTTTTACTTGAGAGGGTGCCATAAAAATGAAGCTGCTGGTTTATAATAATCAAGAAAATACAATAAATGCAGGTGAGTGTACTAAAAAACAATTTTCGAATTCATGAATGAAGAGAAGGCATAAGAGAAGATAAAAAGAAAAAATGTAAAGGTTTTGAGGCAATACAAAGTGAATGAGTAATTATTGAATGTTATTAGGGCTAAGTCCGATAGTAGTAAGGCTGATGTGAGGGTCATTGACGCGTGAGTGATCGGTTTGAAATAAAACAGGCCGAAAAAGCATGCGAAATGTCTCTTTTGCTATTCAACTTTTGTTTGAATAAATTCGTGAGAGATTGTTGCAGTAACTGTGTAAGCGAAATGATTGGAGGTTTAAATGTGCAAGTGCTAACTACTATATGTCAATGATTTGGTATTATTATCTGAGGATCCATTGCAGTGACAGAGGTTTTTATATAACTTCTGTAGCATCATATCGTTTAGAATATAGCTGTCAAGGTTAGAAAAAGTGGTTTTCAACGGACTAGTTGGGATGAATGCTAATAAGGTAATAGTACTAGATGAAATAATTTTGCAAGTGGTTGGTTTTTAGCACCTTAGACGAATTTTTGTGTAAGTTGGGAGAATTGATGAAGAGTTTAGAACGCAGGACGGAAATCTGCAGGCAGACAGTTGAGTTAATCAAGGAATGAATGTTTGGCTTGAGAATCAAAAACTGCAGAATAAAAAAGGGTATACCATTGCATTATATTGTATGTTAGTAAACCTAGGAATGTTGGGGTTAGGATATGCCTGAGTAGGGTTAGGAACGATGGCTGATGAATGAATGTAGAAGGGATACTCCGGTAACGGACATGCTTGAATGAAAGGGCCGTACCTCGTTGGTTTAGTCGTGTGAACAGAATTTTCATAAGGCAGATTGAGAAACGATTGGGTGTAGGTGGCGGAAGATCTTCTTAAGAGAAGGGATATTGGGGGTCTTAAAAACATCTGAGAGAGAGGGCTTGTATGAAGCAATGCATGAATGAGACAGGAGCAAAAGAATAGGGCAAAATGGAGGACGATATTAAAGACGATTAACTTTCTGAGGCATATTAACGAGAATTTTACTTTCTTTGAATCTGCCTAGCCATAAAGGGAACAGAGCGATGGAAATTTATTTGTGATGCGGACAGAAGCTGTCCCAGTGTATTGTTTTATTTATTCCGGCTGTTGGTCTATAGCAGTATCTTAGCGCGAAAGCAATTGCTTCGAAATGACGATACGTAGATACGGTTACGGTTTGTCTCTTAATGAAGCTAGTGGCCCAACGTTTTCAGTACATTTCCGATCGAATCCCTTCTTCAACATCGGAGCCACTTCAAAAGTGGATGAGACGTAAAATTTGAATCCATCGACGCCTTGGTTCAGAGTATGCTAATGCCAACGCCTGTATTTTTCTGCTTTCCTAAACCTCCTAATGCCCATGCCTTAACCAACCTACCTATATATCGTTCATGGTTTGAAAGGCATCATCACTTGTCCCCACCGATTACAACTTAGGCGGCGTGCCTAAGACTCGTAAACAGCATGCAGAATGTGGTTTTTAAGCGTTCTAGCGCTTGACGAGTATGAAATGAGTACTTAGATGGTCTGATCGAGGAGATAGAGTGCTTGGAAGTCGCGACAGATGCGTTTTCGAGTCAATTTAAAAAAAAATCAAGAATTATAAAAGAGGAAACTTCGTTATAATAGACTCTGAAGGGAAGACAAATCCCTATTGAGTGAATTCTTAATGACGAAAAATATGTGACAGAACACGTGATGTTATCAAAGTAATGGATAAAAGGTGGAAATAGGCATATCAGAATAAATAATCAATATAATTCCGATTTGTTCATCCTTTAATACGTATTTTCCTTTCCTCCATTCAGATGTGGAACGGTATTGAACACACCTTGTGCCGTATTCATAGTGATAGGGTGTAGTAATTGAAGTTCTAATATTATTACATTCTACTACGTAGGCATACCCTAAAAACGGAGCAAAGTAACTCGTAATGATGAGGAATTGATCTGAAGAAAGTTTTTAGTTGTCTTTATAGGATGAAATGAAAAACAAGTATTCGGTAAGAGCTGTAATGGTTGTGATGGTAGCAACCAAAAATTTTACCTGGTGTGAATCCCGAGAAAATTTCACACCAAATATTCGCCGGGAAAGTACATAATCATTTATTAAGTACAGGTATATGTCCACTTTACTTCCATGGGTAAGCGCAGTTAAATTGTATGATGTGGAAGTGCAATATAATCCGGTGCTGGCTTAATTAATAGATAAAATACATGAAAATGAAACACGTTCTTCTGATTCTTTATAGTATTGCAACACTAAACTTATTATCATTTAAGTTCACGCAAAAATAAATGTGATATATTCAAATACGTATGTTGGTAGTGTGAGTAAAGCTCATTGAAGCAATATTTCCTGTTATTTTTAGTAATGCAAAAAAATCAATTTAACATTTATATAATGAAGTTACATCAGAGCATATCAAATATGACTGAGCCCTGGAGAGATAGGAAGACCGTTGGAAACGTTCATTGTTATGGACACGAATCATACAAAAGATTGAAGTGGTGAGTTCTGTAGAGAGTGCAATTAGTGGAAATAGACTCGTATTTACGAGCAGAATTGCATCGGAAAAAGAAGTATTTGCTGAAAAAAGGCGTATGATGACCAAAATTCTTTAAAAAGCAACCATTTGCGACTAGTTTTAGTTGGGCCGCAGAGCACAGGCTTGATTTTGTGAGGAAAAGTGATTCCAATCTTTAAAATTTAGGTGAGAAACAAGATAGAAGAAGTAAACTTCAAAGAAAGGAATGAAAGTAAGTAGCATGTAAGTTGGCTAGAAGGACGAAATTCGTGGTAAAAAGTGAGATTATGAAAGCTGTCTTTGAAAGTCAAGCGTAAAATAAGGGAAGAAAATGCAATATGAAATGGATGGCATATAAAGCTTATAGTTTGTGAAAGCGTAGAGGAAAATAATCTCGGATAACGTGAAGATGAATTCATTATAAGCGTCGAGAAATGAGTGACCAGAGGAAAGCATCTTCAACCACTGTGCAAAGTATCAAAGAACATAAAAAATACTTCCATAATTAGAATCAGAATTTAAAAATGATATATAGGTCCCCTTTCATGAACAGGGAAAATACAACTGCATCAGTTTCCTTTGAATTATTTTTTAACGTAAGTGAGAGAAAAATATTGTGTTACCAATACCTTTCTCATGAAGGTCATAGGCCATACATAATTTTTATGCTTCACACGAATGATTTGAAGAAAAATCGTCAACGATTATCAATTCAGTGGCAACATTAACTGTATATGACTCTCTCCATATAAATATGCGACAGTACTCGTGCTGTGTGGCATATTCTCTTTTTTATAACGACTTAATCAAAATACAAAAGATTCTAACTCGAGAAGTAAACTTTCAATATGACTTAGACAACCCAAAATTAAGGTATATACCTAATAAAGCTATGATAAACAAAAACTTGGGTGTAGTAAAAATGTAATATGTCTAACTATATGTTTAAAAGATACATTTTCAGATCACCGCAAACCAGGCTTTCCGCATGTGTTTTTCAGGTTTATATTTCATCAATCGTAGAACCCGGGGTCAGCAGTGTGGGCTCACGTATGAAACAGGTTGCGGATATGAATGGTTTACTTCTTTTGAAGTCTTCGTAAATTGGTACCGGAGCTTATTCCTCGTCGTCATTAGTCATTCCATATTCATAATGACTGACTTCAGCCTTCCATTTGAATCCGTCCCATACTACCTTTACGCTTTATCTACTTAATGTTCGTGTAGCTTTTCTATTTCATATCCCGTTTCACCTGCCTATCATATGCCCCTAGGTCATCCTTAAGTGACTTTCCTTCTGCCATGTTCCTCCCAAACTCGTTGTCTCTCAATATTTGAGCTAAAAAACTCGGAGTTTACTTTCTTGATAGTATTTCCAATGGTTTTCTCCTTTAATTTTTTTTTAATTCCTCGTTTTTGATCTTATCCGTTCATTTTTGTAACTCCAACACCTGTCCTCATCTCTAAAAATTCATATTCAAGTCAAATAAGTGGCCTATATCAATTAGTTATCACGTGGTATAGTTATAGCGGCTATAGTATGGATTCATTCTGGGCTTTTTAGTGTGCTTCCTTAATCAAAATTATAAGAGAATAAAAATTAATTCCTTGTGAAATATGTCTACTCGCGATTAGAAACTGTCTAAGTTTTGTATTTCTATACATGCAGCTTTCTTGAAATGACCACCACGTCTCATAATTCATTATGACATGATTTTTCTAAGCAGGTGCATTTACTAAGGAGTTTCTTATGGCACCGGTACGCCTAATTGTGTAGTAGTTTCGGCATGACACCATTTCTTTAAATTTCGCAACAATCACCTTTATTTTTCTCCTTGATTGTAATTATATTGAGGGTTTTGCTCTATGTTTATTTCTGAGTGGAGTAAATAACTATTGGCCCCCCCGCCAATGACCGTAAATCATCTGACCTATAACGGAAATACTTAAATTTTTATCGCCATGTATGATGAAATTTGCTCGTGATCACCCCAAGGCTATGGCTTTTGCAGTGACAAAAACATATCAAGTTCCGACATCAGGCCTACGGGTTTACTGGAATAAGCCTGGTTGAAGAAATTCTTGAGGTTCATCACCAAGTCTCTCCATTCAATAATAAACACGTTGGTTTGGTAATAATACTTGCAGATATGTGCTAATCATTTTATCGAGAGTGCGATCCGTTTAAAATATACTACACTAGTTGTTTAGAAGGATGAAAAATGTCACCATAAAGAGTTTTTCCCAGAACAGAGGTTGTAATTTCTCGTGCTCAGGGGCTCTTGTTTAGGCACCTAAGACCTAATCCATTTAAGGAGTGCAGAGGCATGAATGAAAAAAATGATTGTTTTATTTTAAATGGGGAAATTTTACGAGAAAATATTCTCTATATTCCGTGAAATAATGAAAAATCGATTTTTTGCTCAAATGGAAAATGAACGTCTCATAATCAAGCAGTTTAATTTTGAAAAGAAACAAAAGTAATGAAAATTGAAACATCACTTAAGTCGGAAATCAAAACATTCAAGTAATGGTCCACTAATATTTTTATTATTTAAGACCCGGGTTACGTCACGTAATGACATCTTCAGTTGAAGACGTGAAGATGTCATTACGTGACGAAACCCGGGTCGTAAATAATAAAAATATTAGTGGACCATTACTTGAATATTTTGATTTCCGATATGGAGAGGTTCCACAAAGTGAAGCCTGAATTTATTAGTTACATCACTTAAGTGCTATTCAGCGATTGCTGGTACATTCACTCTCCAAATTAAAAAATTTTCCATAAGTATATAAAACAATAATTAAGATATGATCCGTTATCTCGGGTGTGACTTTGTGGACTCGTGAAATGCTTAGCATTGTAAATGATAAGTAACTTAGTTTTTCCTCATAGACTTATCATAAATTCATCTCGTCATCATCGCCTGATGATGATGAGCTTCGTCGAAACCTAGGTCGTCTTTTTACAATAAATCTATGTGTAAAAACAAAGTTACTTATCATTTACTATGCTCAGAATTATGATATGGTTTACATACTTAAAAAAATATTTTTACTTGTAATGGTCTAATTCCAAATGGACGATTTAACTCGAGAGGGTACTTAGAGGGTAAGAGACTGTACACATTCTGCATTTTTATGAGTCACCGTTATCCTACCTATTTATTACAATATGCAGTGATCTCAAAATTGAAATCATTGCACCATATTTCTCAGTTCCTCGAGTTTCATAGCCTATAACTGTTTAACGGCCAATTATATTTCCGGAGGAAAAGCAATGAGTGATTGGCATGCATGTATCTGTGAGAAATTTTGAGCCAGGCGCCATTTTTGCCTCTCATGAAGGAGGTAATGACGTTACTTAACGCTTACAATCAAAGGTTAAAGTTCTTGCAGATTTAATCCACTTTATCCTGATGAACTTGGTTATAGAAAATCCCTGGATATATCTGCCTTGAAGAACACACATAAGAGTGATGAAAATGAGCCTTGTGGTGCTAAAAGGCACTACACATTTCATGAAATTATTGGGAAGGAAATACCGGAGACATTTTCAAGAAGTAGAGGAATTTTTGACAGTTCATACTGAGGAATATAAATTCTCTTTTGGGTCGTAAAATACTTTCAGAAAGGTATAATGGCCGAGTGGAACAATCTCCTGACACTTCCGAACAAAACACTTTCTCCCTTTCTTTACAGAAAAAAGAATATAGAAGGCAGTAGAGTGCCAGATGGAACTGAAGTAAAGAATAATGACCGCAGTGGGAGCTGGGTATCAGGATTTCTAAGAATAGGAAATGCAATACAAATGCTACATCTGAAGGTTCAAGGGCAAGAGGGAACTATGAGCAGTGGAAAGTCCCCTGCTTCAAGGGTAGAAGGCACTGCTTGCATTAGTGAAATTTTAATATGACCGGAAACTATAAATTGAAAACTAATCATCAAGTACTGAGGAAAAACTATAGGTTCTTCAACGTTACAAGTACCGCGAGATATATGAAAAGAAATCCATGACCGGGAAAGAAGGATTTTAGGAGAATAGACAGAAAAAACGGCAAGAAGTAAAAGAAGGGGGAAAGGATGACACGAAAAGAAAAAATCTTTTTTAACGGGACAAGTTTTTCAAATCATTTATGCAATATCATATTCCGTCAGCTGACCATAACTAACTCAGTGCTTAGATCTTTTGAGAGTCAAGATATCATTCATGAATAATTCTTGCTAAAACACAGCAAAATATTTATTCCAAATATTTACGAAGATGCTCCCTTCCTCGTTCACAATTGTGGCAAAGAAGTTCCCATGGACACAAGTGATAAAGAAAAGCCATATATATTACTCTAAAGAAATGTTGGAGGAGCAAGATGATGAATGATGATAATGATAAATAAATTCCTCATACTTGAAATTAAAAATTGATTGAATAAAAATATGACAACCATGGTTAAAGTTGCTGTAGTTGCAATTACTTCTGAAAACAATAATTATTTTTTTTCAGAATGTAAGCATAACTTGGCCGATAAACATCAGAGCCTGGCCAATAACTGTGCTAGGTGGTAAGTAACCATAACAATTATCAACATTTGACTTAAGATCTATAATCATTTGTGTGTAAAGTTCTTACCATAGTTACATTACATTACGAAAATTATATTAAGAAAAACAACTAAGGTTTTCAAATAAGTTGAGTTTATTTGATTTTGTTTATTTCTGTGATTTTTATTGCACTTCAAACCCGAAGGTTTCCATTGGTGGCCAATAGGTGTATAGGTTGCCTAAACTCAGTATTCGCCACTGACGATGCCTTGGTATTGTATTGTTATGAAATATACTGTTATAAAAACTGCTTATAACTCTTCATTGGTGGAGTCCAATAACACCTTAAAATACATCTATTTAGACTCTGCATACTACCTATCACCCTCGATTACTAACAAAAGGATAGCACTTATTTTTTCCAGTTTCCTGTTCGCCCAACTATCCTCTCATCTGGCTCTTCAGTTCGTCATTTATTGCCTCTTACTCACATCGTCCTCCAAATTCCGCCCATAAAATTTCCTCCGAGCTGTCTCCTTCATCATTCTTCAAGTAATATTCAGTATTTTACATTTGAAGGGAAATTATTTTTCATCGCTTTGAGTACTGTGCACGTTATGAAATTCTTCCAGCCTATTTGTGAAATATCTAGGAAGAAAACGAGTTTGAAAAAATAGCGCCTTTTTATAATGCTTTACTTCATTTTTACATTTTTCTGTGGTTTGCTACGTGAAAATAATTCAATTTTTTTCATTTTCGAGGAAAATATTTGATCCTAGTTTAGTATACTTTAAAACTTGTGTATTTTTTATTATTTAAATCATGCTAAGCTATAAATAATCATAGTCACTACATTTGATATTTAACAATTATTCCAGAATAAATGTTTCCGGGATGGATTAAATAAGCAAAACTCTGGGGGAGTAAAAGATTAGATTTATGACAAGGGTGACAGATGGCAAGAGCAAAATTTCATGGCTAAAACATAGTATGGTTTCGTTGCCATGCTATATCATTTCCATTTTTCTCACTTAACAGTCTTAATCCTCCTGGTTTCATTTTATCCCATATTTTCTCTGTCGCCAGCACCAAATTAATTCCTCAATCGTAATACAAGATTTGTAAAGGTTAAAATAGCCAAAGCGCTCCGATTGCTAAACCCATAAATACATGAAATTTGTATTTCATAAATTTTGCGAAAAGGAATTGATTTGTTTAAAAATATAATCTCTGATTCATGACACAACCCTCGTGAAAAGTTACTGGTGCGAGGCTTCGGCAGGATTTTATATTAAAACCATTCAAACAGTAGTTTAGGTTCATGCTCACAATATCATCACCATCGTGTTTTCATTAATAAAACTACCAATACATTATTTCAGCTTTCGGCAATAATTCTCTCGAATGAAGTTTAACAGTTCTCTGAATTTTTTGTCATTAATATAATTTTTGTATTAAATATCAAGATCCAGTGTCCTTACCACTTCAATGAGTTGAGAAAGTTTCAGCCCAAGCCACACTGTTAACGTTTCTGAGTTGTTGCTCACTGGTCTAATGAGACGATTGTAGTTGGACAGAAGATCATCGTATAGTCTTTTGGCGTCGGGATTCGCCTCACATTTCTTCATAGCTGAAAATGAAAAACAATTGAATTTAATTGCTAGAGCTATTGCACCAGAGATGAAAGTATCCAATCACTGGATACTATTCACGTACTATTAAACATCAAATTTGTTAAATACATGTTGTTATCAATGGCATATTGCACAGTTTTTTGTTTTAAAACGAATATTTCTTAATTCTGTCAGTATTATTCCGCCAAAATATATTCTAATTAGAAATGTTCATAATGAGAGGCATAAAGCAAGAATACGATTATCGCTCGTGTTTTGTCACGGTAACGTATTCTTACGCTTATGCTTCAGTCCTATATATATAAACCGTAAGCATTAAGAACGTGCATAAGTTATGCATAAACATTTTCGTTGTGATAATTTATAGTGAAATTATAATGAGATACCATTTATATGAGCTTTACATTTTCTCAGTCACTATTATTCTACTCAAGCAATATTTCTGGTTTATGGTTGTAATACATTGCTAATTTATAAATTCTCTTCCTTAGCTATATAAAATCCCTTCTCCATGATTTATTCTACCAAAAGAGTTTGCTTAAATGCTACTGAGTACCCAGTGGCTATAAATGTGACGTCCACAGTCAGTCATTATGTTGAAAAACAATAGGACATCGCCTCAAAAAGAGCATCAGAAGCCAATTACGTGACCCAGAACGAGTTAATTTATAGGAACTCAATGGGAAAGTTGTAAAATTAACAAAATTTTCCCTATAAATTATATTTTAGAGAGGGTTAAAGCGCAAAGTTTCTCCCAATTTTCTACACAATTAAAGGGATTATTCAAACGAATGGATATTGTCAGTAGGAACGCTAGGCATCTCCAAAATAATGTACCCATGATGAAGGCGTAACGTAACGATAACAAAGTCAATACATAATATATGAATTACTATGAACTTATGTTGGAACTTATGGTTGCGTTTAATTGATAATTTATAGCAAATGCCCTAATACAAGCGCGATCAGTTCGTCTTTTCTGACAGATGACATCAAGTATTTGACTAACCTTTTCCAGCCCCCCAAAATATGCAACTGTACCTATAACAGCACAATAACAAAACATTTGCTTCCGAGACCAATGGCCACAAATTGGTCAAACAAAGACAATTGGTAATTATAAATTTATGCACATGCCGGTTCACCTCTTCGGTCTTAAACCATCAAACTAGAGTATCGAATGATATATGGAACCTCGCCTTGAAAATTAAAAACACTCCAAATAACAAAAATCATGGACAACATTAGCTTAAGGATCAAGTAATGTTATTACTGAGGAATTGATATACTAGCGGTAAAATCGATAACCCCTTGTGACATACTAAGAGAGTGCTGTATTGTAAACAATGGGAGTTTTACCCACAAACGCCAAGTATATTCTTACCGGAGCACAATTGAAGGGAAAGGGGTGGGTCAAGAAACACAACACTTCCATGCTGCTTTGTTTAACTGGCACAAACCACGCCTGTCATCAGGAATAACTCACCGTAAGATAGGCTGACAATGCTGAGGAGCAGAATGACCACTCGGAAAGTGATCATTTTCCTGGTCCTCCCCTAGGAAGGAAGAAGACCACAACCTGTTCAAAACCTTGGCTCAGCGACCACCGGTCCCCTGGCGTGCATCCTCGATGATCAGATGCGCTACAGCATCACCACCCATGGTGCGTAGTCATGGCAACGAGAACGATCCAAGGGCGTGTTCGCACTACATGGTTCCTGCGATCTCATCCACCTTTCCAGCCTCTGTACCTCTTCTTCCTCTTCCTTACTTCCCTTCACTCGTCTCTCACTTCCAGCTCCCTCGTTGTTGCCTTTCCCTTCTTCCCCCCCTGCCCCTTCACACAATCACTTTCCTCCCACGACTGACGGTACACGTTGCTATAGTGACTAAGAAACCGTCATCAGGCCCGTAGCTGAACCAGCCTCATCTCCACAGTTCCCCGCTCTCCCATCGGAGTCCTTCCCCTACCACCCCGCCTTGCGAGCGACAATCGATATGATACGGAGTGGGCTCCATTGACGATGGGAGCGGCATCTCGCGGCCGAGGGCGGAACTGCCAGGGCCCCCGCCCCGACCCTAGGGTGAGTGGGGGGGGGGGCAAGTTTCGTGTACGCGAGTCGAACAGCGGCGCTTTTCGGAGTTTCGGAGACAAACCCTTTTTCGGCCACAGCGACAATCACTGACGTTGTGGTTGGCTGGGGTACTACTATCATTCTTGCGGCTCAATTTTTGGGGTAAAACAGTCGCGTTTGCGGGAGTTACGTTTCTCTTTCACACGGGGCCTCTTTCTTTCGAAAGAACTTTATGCAGCGGAAATGGTGCACACACGCATACGTATGGTATGCTTTTCCACCCTGATGAATCGTGCTGAAGACTGGAAACCAAATAGGTACAATATAAAGAAAATGGAAGTCTTTGAAATGCGGTGCTACGGATAGATGCTAAGAATCATGGTCATCATTGGTCGTTCAATCCTAAGATTGGTTGACTGCAGCCCTCCACCCGTCCCTGTCTAATGCTAGTTTCCTTACCTCCCGGTATCTAGCCCTATGTACTGTCTTCTTTATTTGGTTTATGAACTTATTCCTGGGTCTTCTTCTGGGGACTTTTCCCTCTATTTTACCTTCAATTATGTTCTTCATAAACCCATTGTGTCTTAGGGTGTGTCCAATCCACCTGGTTCTTCTTGTCTGTATGGCGTTCCATATGGTCCTTTCCTCTTCTGCTTTTCTATACACTTCATCATCCCTTACTTTGTTCGTCCATTTTATCTTCAGCATTTTTCTCCAGAACCAAGTTTCGAAGGCTTCCATCCTTTTCTGGTAAGCTTTTCCAAGAGTCCATGCTTCCGATCCGTATAGTGCTACGCTCCACAGGAGTGTTTTCACATACTGTTTCCTGGTTTGTGGTCCTATCTTTTTGAGCACAGCTGTGCTCCACACGAAGGTTTTCACGTACGGATTCCTTGTTTGTAGTACTATCTTCTTTAAACACAGCTGTGTTCAAATATCATTGGTGGAAGACTAAATTAAGAACGTGAATCCTACATTACTATTGACTTGAGCGCAATTAATTCTTATGCTATTTACAAAAAGTTACTGGTAGCTGTATCACGTGAAGGGAATCTCAGCGCAAATGTAAGTTCTAAGACGTACAGACCGGAGAGCGGCAAATCTTTTTCAGCTGCTGTTGATGAGAGTACGGGAAAATATAAATTTTGCCAATAAAGTCAGACCTGTTAAGTAACTTCTCTGTTGGAAACTGCAAAGGATGTACGAAAAGACTATGCGGTAAATGCAGTGCCAAAACCGATTTTGTATGTGAAAAATTCCCTGAGTAAAGCCAATTAGAATTTCTATTGGTACATTCCGTGATTTTACTGGTACATGCTTTTCCCAGCCAATTCCATCACGGGTCCAAAAATCTATTATCTAAAGTTATCTTATTATAGTTATATCACCAAACTAACAAAATTGAGTCCTTTACTTCTGCATATGAGATGCAAGAAACTTAGTTGTCCGCTTTCCACGGGAATTTTGAGAAATAATGCTCATAAATAGGTTAAAAAAACGAATATTTTTAGTTTCAGCCACTAAAATCAAAGAAAAATTATTTTAAATGGTCGAGAAAAACATAAACTCTTTTGTGATTTAGTTCCGTTAACTTTAATATCTCGCGATATTCGAAAATCCCAAAGTAGCCAAAACGGCTTAGTCCGTCGTTGTCAGCCTTAAAGTCCCGTCGTTCAAGTGTTATGAAACATTGAAATTAGAAAACTTTTGTATTATGTTCATATTATTGGGAAGATTTAGGTAGGCCCTCGGATGAAAAAGTAAAAGAAATATGTCCTTCGTTCTGGTTAGGCCACACCTCAAATACGCCGCGAGCATTTAGGACCCTGGACAGAAAGATTTCACTTCAAAAAATAATAAAATTCAAAGTAAAGCTGCTCGCTTTGTTAAAAACTGCTACAGGCGAACATATAGTGTTCCTCAGCTTTTGGAGGAATTGGGTTGGGAGCCGCTAGAGACTCTTAGGCTACTCGCTAGCTTTAGTTTACTTGAGAAATTCTTAACGGGAGTATTTCAAAGCGACGCCGATAATATCATTTTGACGCAACACTACACTTTTAAGCCCGACAGAAGTGATAAAATGAGAGAGATACATTTCCAAATAGATTGGTAAAAACATTTGGTCTCTCCACGTTAAATAAGTGACCTTAATAAGACTTGAGCCCTACTTAAAATACTCCCATTACACACTTCAACAGTCCACCTACCAAAACCTTATTCTTTACCCGGCTCGTGTCCTGACACTCTCTGCCACACACCCATTCGGCGCTTCGTGGGGTAGTATGTAGGTGTAGATGAAGAGAGGTGCAGGGTATCAAATATTGAGAAACATCGCTGAAGGAAATATATAAGGAAAGCGGAGCAGGGGAAGGAGGAAAATTTCCTGGGTGGACAGTTTACAGAAGTGGTTTCACTGCATCTACTATACTTTTAAGAAGAGGGACTAATAAAGAAGAAATAGACATGAAATCGATTTGAAAGAAATAGATGATTTTCAATCTTTGCCAGATGTGGCACCAAGAGGAGAAAAATGGAGCTGATGAAGTCAAACCCCAAGAAGAGGGCTGGGCAATCCACCCTGAGTACGATGGCAAACTTTCGAAAAAAGGTAGCAAATCACTATTCATTGGTCTTTCAATCCTAAGATTGGTTGACTGCAACCCTCCAACCTCCCCTATCTAATTCTAGTTCCCATACATCCTGGTATCTCTTCCCACATGCTCTTCTCTTTATTTGGTCTATGAACTTATTCCTGGGTCTTCCTCTGGGGACTTTTCCCTCTCTTTTACTTTCGATTATGTTCTTCACAAACCTATGTCTCTGGGTGTGTCCAATACATCTGGTTCTACTTTTCTGTATGGTGTTTATTATGGTTCTTTCCTCTTCTACTCTTCTGTACACTTTATTTCTTATTTTTCCGTTCATTTTATCCTCAACATCCTCCTTCAGCACCAGTTTTCATAGGCTTCTAGTCTACTCTCGTCAACTTTTCCAATGGTCCATGCTTTCGATCCATAGAGTGCCACGCTCCGCACGAAGGTTTTCATATACTGTTTCCTGGTTTGTAGTCCTGTGTTCTTTGAGAACAGCAGTTTTCTTGTTCCCATAAACTCCTTCTAAGCTTGGGCTACTCTTTGCTTGTTGTCCGTAATATTTCTTCCGTCCCTAGTGATGGTACTTCCGAGATAGGTGAAGGAATCCACTTGCTCCAATTTCTCTCCTCTCAGAGTGACTTCTACATTTAGCTTCTATCTTCCGCAAATTCGGATTTTAGTCTCCGCCTTATTTGTTTTCATGCTGTATTCTTAGCCTGGTCCATTGCGTTTATTGACCTTTGAAGATCATCGCGATTTCCAGCTATGACTGCGATATTATCTGCCAGCGTAGCATATTTATTTGTTCACCGTTTGTCTTAACTGCGCTCAGTCTCATTTCTTGTGCTTCTCGTATGGCCTCTTCCAAGTAAATTTTTAATAGTACTGGCGAGAGGTTGAATCGTTGTCTTACTCCTTTGTTATTTTAGCATATAAATGACTTCCGTATCTCATTTCCATTGTGACGACTTGCTTCCTGTATAGTTGGTAGATAATTCTTCTGTCGTCGTAATCCATTCCGAGTTTTTCCAGCAGTCTTAACATCTAGTTCCACTCAAAATTGTCGAAGGCTTACTCCAGGTCCACGAGTGCAACTTACAATTGCTTGTTCACATGCATTGTTTTCTCTACTACTACTCTCAGGCAGAGTAAGGCCTCCCTGGTACTCCTATTTTTCCTAAATCCAAGCTGGTTTTCCGAGAGGTTGTCTTCAATTTTTCATTCCATTCTTCGGCTTATTATTCGTGTGAGTATTTTTTACACATGTGACACAATACTCAAGTTTCGGTGCTCCTAACGTCTATCAGTCCTTGTCTTCTTTGGTACTACAATTATGACGCTCCTTCTGACGTCCTTTGTCAGTATTCCGCTATGGTTGCTATAGTTTATTATCTTGTTCATGTTATCCTAGGCTTTACTTCCGAACGCTTAGATGATTTCTCCATTAATATTGTCTGCTCCAAGTGCTTTGTTTTTTTTAAGGTCTTCTACTGCTCTGTGGATTTCATTCCTCAGTATGAGTGGGCCCTGATCTTCCTTTTTAACCTCGCTTTCGTAATTTGTTAGTGCTTGCAGCTCGCATGGAGAAGGCCGTAATACTTCCTCCACTCCGTATACTCCGCACGCACGACACAACGGCAGCGTAGCCACCAATCCGATGGGCATCGGACGTGGCTGCAAGAACTTCCAAACCCTTCTTGAGTCCTCGGCCATTATGACTGCAATTAAACCCGATGCTTGCCGAGGACTCGTAGGGGAACGTCACAAAAGTAACGAATAATCATACTATTATACTTTTCAGATAAGTGACCGGAGTGTTTAATGTTGTATTTGATAACTAAGTCTAGTTGTTAAATTGTTTGGTAAAACCCGAAATTTTTGGGGTAGGATGCATCCCCTTTATCCCCCCACTGGGATCGCCCCTGATGTATGTTAATTACATTAAAATTTATCAGTGATCCTTTGTCTACCGATATTAAGAATTTTTCCACGTGTGGCATAGAAAAATAAGTAAAATTAAATACTTATGCACGTATATTTAGTTTAATTCTGGGAATTTGAGTCACTGGAAACCATATTTTCCTGGAGTTTGATTCAAGGAAATGATTATAATTTTGTCATCTTTTAGGATTTACAAATATTATAATATATTCTCCACCCACCAATAATTTCAAAGCCTTTACTCGCAATATTATCATGAGGATTATATAATCAGTCGAGGCGGTCAACCGGCCTTTCGCGTATCATATTGATCTTCTCTACACGCGTTCAATGTTTTAAAGTCTGTCTCAATATTGCTTCTGACCTATTGCTACAACTGGGCTAGGAATCGCATTCAGACTGTCGAACTCAAGTTTATGAAAATTCAAAACAGAGATATTTTCTGACCATGTTATTAATATCTTACGAACTACAGCATACCTTAGTATATGAGATCGTGAGAATAAATAAGAATAAAATAAGGAATATAGATTGTAGAACAGACATGTTTAAAGTGTCGTTTTTCCCGCGATCGATAAGAGACCATAATGGCTGCGTTAGAACTTTTAAGTAGGTTAGTTGACAGGGCGCAGCTGATAAATTGATGTGTGACCTAATGCTCGTTCCTAAATCTACCGAGTAGTGCTAACACCATGTTTTTTTATGTTCCTTGAATGGCCCTTGTATCATGTTTATATAGTTCCATTATCATTGGTTTGGTAGTTTCTGTAGCATTTGTATCATGCTCGTGGCGTGGTGCATGTTGATGAAATTTAATTTCGGAACTTGTCCATGTTAGTGAAAAGTCACCCTCTGCAAAACACCCTGGAATTGGCTTTAAGTGTAATATGGATATGAAAGTGTGTAACTCCCAGTCGAGGCGAAAAAATGTCTACTTTCCCATCTCGGAAATTATCTCGTAATTGAACAAACAAAAGATGATATCTCGGTTTATCATTTCCATTGCTACATGCACGGTGGGTCCCAAACATGAATAAATGCATTAACAAGTAGCCCAAGAATTTTTTTTCGACATACTTGAAAAATTATTAAAATGTGCAATCAATGGTCCCCGACTCCCGTTAAAGCAACTTTAAGAATAAGTTAACGTCGATGACTGGTTTCACTCAACCATTTCTTCAATAAAATATCTTCACCTATCGAACTAACAATCATCCATGTCGCAAAGAACGTTAGTTGTCAGTGGCATCCCTCGGATGACAGACCGACAGAACAGTTAGAGGCTTTCTCCGATTCAATGTTAGCAGAACTTTTGAAATAAGTGTATCGGCTTGGATTTCTGGGTAGTGTGCCGTGATTTCACATTCCGTTTGGGCCTGTTTCGAATTCTTGGGTCTGGGCAGCGATTTGAAAATGAGTCAAAGAAATCTGTTCATAGCTCCATTGCGTTGTGATGTATGCAGATAGTTGAAGCACACGCGTTTCTCCGGCTTGCTATTTAAATCCCGCTATATATTCGTTAAAGCAATAGCAAGATACGTGAAAGGCCGTTATGATAGTCTCGTTAGTGTTACTGACCTCTTCCAAAAACTTGGATGGGAATCGCCTTCAGACCGTTGATTGAAAATTAGACTCAATCTTTTATGGAAATTCAAAACCAATTCATTGTCCCACGTAGTTATATCATATATAAATCAATATCTTACGAACTCCAACATACTACGGTAGATCGATTCACGATCTGCATCATCAGATCTGATCATGAGCATAAAATAACGGAAATGATTGTAGAACAGAAAGGTTTAAAAGCTCATTTTTCAAGCGATCGATAGGACACCATAATGGCTGCGTTAAGACTCTGAAGTAGGCTAGGTTAGTTTAGTTTAGCAAGACAAGTAGCGTAGCTGATTTATTCAAATGCCCCCTAATGCATGTTTCTAAATCTGCCGAGTAGTGCAAACACCATGTTTTGCATATTCGCTGCATGACTCTTGTACCACGTTTACATCGTTACATTATAGATTATATAAGTAATTTCTGTAGCATTTGTATCATACCCGTAGTCTGGTGCATGTTGGTGAAAGTTAAGTTCTACACTTTAGTTCATGTTGGTGATAAGTAACCCCCTGCCAAACACCCTTGTGGTGGCTTGCTGGGTAATAAGTAGATGTAGATGTATTTATAAATGTAAGAGCTAATGGCGGAGACGAAGTAATTTGGCTGAGGTTATGTCTGCCAATCTTAAATCAACCTTATCTCTTTAATTAAATGCAAAATATAACGTAGCGAAACGCTAAGTCACTCCATCAACATAAATTATTCTTTCAATCCCTTCTCTCTACCATTTACATTACCCTGTTCCCATCTTTTTTCATGGTCGGTTATAGTCCCAACACCTCCCCGTGCTTAGGTAGAAATTGGTTGGGTAGACAGGAGTTAGTAATTTCCGGTTCATATTGGTTTCATCCTGCTATTTTTCCAATGCGCCATTGGTATCGGGGTGCCTTTCGTACCTTTCCTTATTTTCAAATTTCGACCCGGCCGTTACTTTCTCTCGCCCCATCGCTGTGTAGAAACTCCTTCAAACTGTCCAAAATAATATGGACCCGAGGCCGTAGCCATATGACTTGAGTATGCCAAGAGATGGCCCTGCGGTCCGCCCAGGGGAGTGACGCAAGACAACAAGGGCATTAGTTCAGTCAACATTCGCGTGAAGTTCGTGGCCCCTCACGAGTCCAGTCGCGCGGAGACTTAGTGTTGAGAAGATTGACTTGTGTTTATGGTGAAGTATTTGCGATGTGTAGTGAGAGTATAGTTACCGAAGATTCAAATTTACGTGCTCAGTTTTATTTTGGGAATGGTGAAGGATTGCATTATGCATATCTATGTGAGCAAGATATCCGTGTGCAGCCTCGATCCACTTACAAAAAACCGAGGCAGTGCTATCATTCTGATAAAGGTTTACGCAGTTTCCCGCCCTTTACAGTGCCAAATTGTGTATGTACAACGGAGTGTGCGGTACGAAGTGCCTTTTAGGTTAAGATTGTTTGTGTTATATTCTAAGTGCGCCCAACAGTTACGAATGATATTTAATTTCCAAGTGATCAGGCAACACATTGTCACAGCCCCTGAGCTTCTTTCGTGCCATGGTAGGCTATATAATACCCTGCAAGTCACCTCAAGGGGGAGTCGCAGTGTAGTCCGGAGTGATTTAAAATCAACAAGCAATGACGAATAGCAATGCATATGTCAGGTATGTATTTATGCTAATCAGTGATTGCTGTTTCTAATGCGAGTATCCTGTGTTATCTAGCTATGTTTTTGTTGATCAGGTTAATGTTGGTGTTCGAAATAATTCGTATAATTTAGTACACGATTACATTTCATTTCTAGAACTAGATAGACAAAAAGTTTTATTCAAAGATTCCCGCACTTTTCGGATGTTCACCTTGTTGCTTGCTTCAGGTAACAACACTTGAGCACAGAGTATACTCTGTGACTTGAGCCCTCCACACTGATCTGTTCAGTCCCGAAGGGAACACGAGAGAATCTGTTGTCTGTAGAAATAACCAACATGGTGAACGTCCGAAGAAAGCAGGAAACTTTGAAACAGGGCACCAACATTTGAAAAGGTGAGGAAAGTTTAGGTGTATTACATGTCTCACTCAGTATTTGTCGTTCATGTTGTCAAACTTTAGGGAAGAATGCATTCTTGTACCTTTCTTCGTCCTGTAATATTTGTTATGTTTTTCTTCAGTCGATTACCGTGAGTTATGACGGTCAGTATTGAAAAATTAATCATGGTGTTAACTTGCTGCTGGTTATTTCTCGTTGATATTCTGAGTGCAGCAGATGTCGCGAGGGTGTAAAATAAAAGCCTTCGAGACAACTCCCAACTCGTGAGATCTGACGTATTTTGATAATAGTAGGCTTTCATTAAACCTCATAAATTCTAGCCTGTTCAAATTTAGTCCCGGAAATAGCTATTCAACATTTTCTATCCGATTGATGTTAGTAACGGGCGTGGCTTTTTATTTAGTTTATGTATATTTTATATAGTCAAATTCACGATCTAGATCTTTCCGACACTAAAATCCTTAATGCATACTCCAAAAGTGGCTGTTGGAAGATGCTTGCATCTCTTTTACTTCTTACCAGGCGATCTAAGTTTTCACCAGTCTATTCCAACCTGATAGGTTAACAGGCTTGTATTTTATGATTTTCCTTTATATGTCGGCCCATACCCATCCTGATATTCCCACTGCAAAAATTTTTCAATAAGATAACTGCACGAAGGTAACTACTGGTGCATCTATCGTTTGGATACAAGCAATGATCTGTATACAAATAAACAACGAATAAATATTTCTACATATTTCTTCGTAGTTTATTTATATAAAAATCATTGCTTGCGTTCAAACGATAGATACACCAATATAAGTGGAAGTTGCGCAGGCAATATAGGTGAAAGTAACGATTTTTTTCTGATATTGAAACCATAACTTAATCATTAAGACTATCTTTCAGAAAATATTTTGCAAATAAGAGCTCCTTTGGGGGAATTTCCAAATTTTATTTCGTAAGGTATTTTCCTTCTGATTTTTTTCAAGAGTCACTTTTATTCTTGCTCTCGAAAGCTACCATTGTATTGCAATCTCGATGCTACATTTCTATATATTTAACACTCCCACTGAAGCATACTGCTAATCGTATTCTAACATAAAACCTCATAAATTATAGTCTGTTCAAATTTCTGTCCTGCTAGTAGTTATTCAACACTTTCTATTCGATCGAATTTAGTAAAGCGTGGGTTTCGTTTTCATATGGTGTCAAATTTCCGATCTAAATATTTCTGCCGCCAAAATCCTTCATGCGTCCTCTAAAAGTGGCTAATGAAAGATTTAGACGGCTTGGCACATTTATTTAATCCTAAAAGTATTTGTAACACGTATAACTCCGGTATTTTACTTTGTCTTGAGTAACTTTTTTAACGACTGCTTTGGAATTAAAAGGATTGAATTGACTGTGGATATCTTCACCAGAATAGGACAATAAAGTGCGATATCCTTGGTATCCGATAATATATTTCAGCACCATTTTGTTGAATGATTGATGCAATTGAGAATATACAAGTGTGGCGTATTTAGTATGCCAACTAAAAGCGCAGGCAGTGACCTTCGTATGACAAGGATCGAGAAAGTTTTCGCGTCTTGTCTTAGGAGCCTTTAGCGAGACTCTTAACATCATTATATTATAAACTGGTTTTATTATTTTAGTAATCACATTCTTGATCGATGAACATGACGACTAGTCAAAATGTATTGAATAATTAGATTGTTTGACAAAAAATAACCAAAGAGATGACGCTGATTTATATCAGCTTCTGTTAGTTAGGTGATCTAAGCCTATAAGAAAATGGAGAAGGTTTTGGTTGGAAACAGTTCAAGTTAATGCTTTATATTACAAATGCTATTTTAAATGTTTATTTCGAACTTCTTCCGTAAGTCATGACAAGCACGGTTTAATTTATTTGTGAGTAGATTGCATAAATAGCCAATTAAAATTTTAAACTAGGCTTCCTCAGATTTCGTTCCCTCATTTTGCCATTATAATCCAGTGGATTGGTTTCGGAATTACTGCTCTCATAATAACGCATAAGGAAAACTTCTACATAAGAATATTGACAAGGGTTTCAGTCCTACCTTCGGTGATTTTGCACTATTCAGGACATGGGTATTTGCGACGCTATGAATTGATGTGTAAGATTAAGATTTATTTAATGAATATAAGGGCTAAAATAGATAAAAGTGGATGACAGTGACTATTCGAGTGTTCAACCCAGCATACATGGGAGGCTACGGTTAATATATGCGGCGTACTTGTGATTCGCATTGACGGAAGTGAAACTGTGCACATTGGCTATTATAATGCTAAGTAGGCACTTCATACCAAACGCTGTACATGTTCAGTGGCAGAGGTTTATACCCTATGTAAATAGTAATTTCGTATTTGCTAGTAGTTTCATGATTCTCATCGTGGACGTGAATAGGGATGAACGGGGTGGATAATTCACCCTTTTAGGGCGCCAACAGCCATTCTAAACATGTCGGCACCTCTTTCACCTAATATATCGGGGGCAAAAGCAATTTACAGGGGGCCTGCACGACGCTTGTTTGTTCAAATATTTTCCACTTGCTCTATAAAATGGTATTCGATTAAAATGGTTGTATCAATATCGTATCGATATCAATACATCATTTAACGATAAAGCGTAATTAAGGAGAGATTTTGCCGTAATTGCCATAAAAGTTACTCCCAATGAGAGGGCTCCTGAAGAATTTTTCTGCTTTGCTATCCTAGTTTACTAATCACAAGGCTGCGGTATTCCAATAATGACACAATATCAAACTGCGTTGTTCACACACTTGTATGGAACTTTTTTTCTCTACTCTATCTCACAGCTGAGTAATTTTATGTAGATTTATCAATTCTGCTTTCAAAGAGCTATTCAGAAACCTGACTTCATCAACTGTCCGCGTGGATTGTATGGGACATTTTTGTACCTATAAATCTTTGATTCAAAGACGCATCATGTAAGTAACGGAACTTTCCAGAGGCAGTTATACGCTTTCAGTTCAATAAACGCAAAATGCTTGAATCATTCAGATGGATCTTTTTGAAATGGATTTTTTTGATGGATTTTTTTAGCCGCCAAAAATTTTGATGGATGGAAATTTTTAATATTGGTAATCCACTATTCAATATTCCAATTGCTAATATTGGTTCTTCAATAAATAATATTTTTGTTAAAAATACTGGTATTTATGACACCAATATCTAATACAGGATATTGGTATTGGTCATTCCAAAATTGTAATTTTGGAATCCCAATATTAAAAAATATTGATATTGGAAGCAACATATTGGAAAACTGCCCAGCCCTTTTCCAGGGTCTGGCTTTTTTTCTCAGCAAAGGCTGTGTGTCAGGCACAAAACTGGCACCATTTGGTGATGGAGTGCATTATTCTACTTGAGCAGTCCAATTTTCATGTTGATGTTGTGACCTGTGATTAAGCTGAGTGGAATAGGAGGATGTTTGGCATTGATGGGGAATATTTCAGTTCATGGTCACCCCTTCAGTCCTTTCAGGCGGCTATGGTAAACATCAGAATTTCCACACCTGGTGAAGAACATGAGAAACTTTTTGACCTTCCCTAGGGAAAACTGGGTTTTTTGCAATGCAGATAAACAATTGTACATCTACCTTTGCTATTCTTTTGTAATTATTTCTTTGTTTTTTCCTTTCAGACCCCGAATGGTGTGATAAAACTTAGGCATGAGAATGCTGTGGTTGCAATGGGTAGCAAAAATATATAATAGCTGAAGGCTTGTCCAAAGCTGATGAGGGACCACATTCTTTCAAAACCATGCCAAAAAGTGAATGCAGTGCAGTATAGGTTCAATCACCTAACTGGTTAGTATATATTAGTAGTATATCTATAATAGTATACTGCATGATAGCATAATAGTTTACGTAGCACACTCCTGGAGTTTGTTCTGACAAAGTTTTCTCATCCTGACTGCTTTTGAACTGTGCCTGGCACGTAGGCAAGAGTGCACGGTTATAATTTCAACTGGGATGAGAGTTGCATGCCTGGTGTGGAATTATCCCGTGCCACACACCCTAGTGGTGGCTTGCCCGGTATTTCATAGATGTAGATAATGGCATCCATAGCATAGAAATCAAATCGGTAAATTGCAGTTCTTTCACATTTATTTATACATATTACAAATGAGTACTCACATGAAAATCATGGTACAAATGTGTACAAAAATGAAATCTGCTCCAACCATCTTAAGAAACTTATATTATTATTAAGGATCAGAAAGACATAGTTTTGAAATAATATACCTACTAAGAAAGGCTACACAATTTTGTGGCAACTTGGAACAAGAAATTTACATAATGCAGGTGATGGATGAATTAGGTGGGCTATATCAAGATCATTTCCCTACATTATTAGCTCAGTATCTGTTTCACGACACCATAGAAACTGTCTGTTTCACCACAGTTCAGATTATCGTTGACCCATTCCAATAAAAATTCTTAAATTACGATTCCATTCAGCAAATGAAAATAATGTGCATTTCTATGTACCGTATTTCCCGGCCCATAAAACACACTTTTTTAAACTCCAAATTGTGCTCTAAAATCAGCCAGCGTCTAATGGGCCGAGGGTATAACTTTGTCCTCTATGACGCGAGCTGATTTGCTGGGAAAGATACTGTTAAATATTTTTCTCCCATCAGGCATAGAAAATGGTTGCCTTCATTAAAAACATTGATAAGGACACTGTTTTTAGCCAGTCGAAAGCAATAGCGTTTGACAGAATCCTTGACAGTACATCCTAAAAAATTCCTAACTAAATCGTATGATCGTAGGCAGAAAGTTAAAAGGGAGAAAATCATAAAGTCTTTTAAAAAGCGTGGAATTAGTGACGCGCTAGATGGAAGTGAATATGACACTATGTATGAGGAAAGTGACAACTCCAGCGAAAATAACTGCGTATGTGATTTTAGCAGTAGTACTGACAAATTTCTGGATTTGCAATATTAAATGTGACAGTTTTGTTTTCTTTGTACATATAAAGTATTATCATTAAAATAATTTGATCCTTTTCTGTCTGATCAAAGTATTTTTCGTTAATCTCAACCTGATAAATCACGGTGCTTCTTATAGGAATATTTTTCGTGAATTCTAATCTGATAAATGTTGAAAATAACATTGGACACAGTAGATATGGAATAATTAATAGACATACTCGGGAAAATAACAATAGAATGGCAAGATAGGAGCCTCCTTCACAGCTTATTTTATGTCCCCGAGTCCACAGGTGAGGGTGGCTGAAGGTGAATTGGGATGGGGAGTTAAATGTTCCTGGGTAAGGTAAGAATGCCCCGCCTTTGCTTGTCGCCTTTGCATTTTAACTTTTAGGGTATATGTTGCAAGGAACAACTGTAGCTATCATTGCTGGGTGATCATCGCTCAGTATTCATCATGATGTTTGCCATATATCTTTCCATAATCACCTCTCTACAATGCTCATTGTCCCTCACTTCACCACAGAAATGTGTACCTACCCATAAGACGATTTATGAACTGAAGTACTTATTGTCATGAAAGTTTATGAAGTTGCAAGCTCATGTTGTCTGCAATACGACTTTTAAGCAATTATATTTTGGTTGCCTCTTTGAAAAATCTATCTTGAAATACAGTTTTCTAAACAAAATGCCTGAATTTCATGATGTGAAAACCATAAAATAGAGCTTATTGCTTTGTTTCTGTTGCTTTTTTGTTGTCTAATAGATAGAGTGTAGGAATTGTCTAATAGATAGAGTTGTCAAATAAGAAGAGCATCCCCCATTTGTGTGATGCTCTCCCTTTTGAATAACAATAGCTGTCATACACTGGCAGCTACTGTTTGACAAGTTGGGGATGAGAGTTTGTTATGTTTAAGGTTGGGACCAGGGCTGCCCTTAGGGATTGAGGGGCCCGGTGCAAACGAAAGTCGGGGCCCACCATTCCATTTCTGATATAGTATCACTCTTCAAGCATGTTTCATGGAAAGAAGGAAATTATCCAATGAACTTTTTAGTGAGTTCAAGAAATTTACATATGGTCTTACCATGTTTAATGAGATAAGCGGAACGTAAGGATAGTGATTTTATTCTGATAAAATAGGCATAGGTACCTACATTTTAATGGCCCAGATAAAATGTTAACATTAAATACTACTTTTTTGGCTTTCATTGAAGCAAATTGCTGCCTTATATCATTTAAATCTGAATTATCAGTTATATTTTTATGTGCAGAGATGACTGCAAGATCTGTAAGGTGGTCTTGGGACATAGCAGATCTCAAATATGTTTTTATTAATTGTAAAGCTGAGAGGCTTCTTTCAGCACTTGTAACACTAATGGGAATAGGTAATATGATCCTCAATGCTACAAGTCTTAGGTAAAGAACCATTTTTAATGCATGAAATAAGGCTTCTCTGGCTGATAGATTTTCTGACAAAATGCATCTAAATATTTTTAACTCATCAAATAACTCTTTCCCATCAATGTCTTTGGAATCCCTGAAGGCTAAAATTTTCTCAAAATTTTTACAGTAGCTTAACAATTCATAGTCATTCAAAGATTTCAATTTTTTTATGTCCAACAAAAATCCAAACATTTTAGAGTAGCTGTGAAACTGCTCCAACCATTCTTTGAACGAAGTAAGAGCTTGGTCTACTAGTGGATAAAAGAAACTTAATTTTAAAGTTACCTTCTGGTGAAATTTCTTTTATGTCATCGTAACATTCATAGTAAAAGACTCTCCTTTTTCTATCAAATCTTACTTTTGTGGACTCTTTGGAAATTTGGATCTCTTGAGCCATTTCTTTGGCACTTAAAATTGCACTTTCAAAACCAGAAATCCTGTAATTTTGCAAAAATTTAATAAGACCTCCTATATGATTCAGTGCAGTATCTAAACATATGTCTATACTCTGAAGGTATATGTTAACAATGTTTAAAGCATGCAGAATATCATACCACATGATGACAGACACAATGAAATCAAATTTACAAATGGAATCATTTACAACTGATAATGCAGTATGCCTACATGCAGCGTCATTAGCAGTCTCAGCAATCTCAAAGAGAGCTTCACAAACACCAGTCAACTCATATCTCAATGGCTTAATGCTCTTGAATTGACATTCCCATCTTGTTACAGAGATAGGCTTTAAGGTCAAAGTAACGTGTGTAGAGTATCTCCCACCTTTGTGTAGAGGCAGCAAACAGATTGTATATACATTTTATGATTCCAAAAAATGAAAAACCTCTGTCAGTGCAATTTGCCATATCTCCCAATAATAAATTAAGGTTATGACAAGCACATGGTGCATGAAATGCCCTATTGTTTTCTCGAGAGAGTCTTGCGTGAACACCTTGTTCTTTGCCCTTCATATGACTGTCATTATCATAACCTTGGCCTCTGCAGTTTACAATGATTCATATTTCTTAGTTCAGTTTTGATAGCATGTGATAAGCTTAAGCCAGTTGATGAAAGCACATTAATGAATCCCATAAAATATTCCTTGATTTCAACCACACCCCTATATATAAGCACCGATCTCAATACAATACCCATCTATTCTTTTTTCAATATATCAGGAGTGCAAACAAGAATTATTGAATAGTGCTTAAATTTTTTTATATCTTGTAAAATATTTTGTCTGACTTCATCAGCTAGCAAATGTATTATCTCATTTTGTACTCTTGGACCTAAATAATGGTCATGGATATTACCATTTAAAATTCTATTGACATGTTCAAGGGCAACACCATCAAATTTGGCAAAAGTTTCAATCAATCCTAAGAATTTTCCATTATTTCCCTGAAACATTTTTTTCATTTTTCCCTCAGAATTCTAGATTTTTTTCAGAAAGAAAATAATGGCAGACATAGTTATATCAAAAATTGCAGCCCAGTGCTTTTTTTCCTGGTTGATTTGTGTCAGTAGGATACTATCAAGTGCCTGCCCACTGCTAATTCTTTTGCTCAGTTCTAACCATTTTGCTAGATTATTCATATGGTCAGGTGATGCTTCATGATCTTTAAGTTTATGAGACAAGTATCTCCTATCATTAGTGCCATTCTTTCCTCTACTTTGAGCTGAAGAGTTTACAACTGAAACAATATACCATATTTTTATATTTTGAATATACCAACCACATGCGATTTACTTCCTCACCACTCCACATCTTTCTGTTGTAGTACACCACTGAAATTTTCCTCTTCTGTTCATCGCATGGAAAATCAAAATCTTCACCCACTTCTGAAAGACCGATCTCAGCTAAATGGTCAATTTGATGAGTACAGAGAATCAATGGCCAACTGCCACGATCAGTGTAGTCGACATTTGGATATTGCTCTAAAAATAAAAAAGGTAGTGCCATGGTATTGTAATATGGCATTAAATTTATGAAAGTTACCCTAGTATAATTTTTACCTTCTTTCTCTGTGCCTTTTATCATCAACATTGTGCCATCATCTCTCCTTTTGCCATCACTAATAGAAGTCAAAGATGTTGTAGCAACTTGTTTGTTTAGAGTATATGGCTGCAATGTGCCTGTGACAAGTGCATGACCATATGAAAATAGTCTCATAAATACGAGTCTATAAGTAGCAAATTAACCCTTTTAGTGCGGCTGGCCAATATATCAGCTTTGGCATCTCAGGCGTAAAGTGCGGCGGGCCGATATATCGGCTCATAGGCAAAATATTGCTTAAATTTTGCACACAAAGATAATTACAATTATTTTTTGTACAAAGTATAAGCATTTTTTTATTATTACCTAATTCAATTCATACGCAATAAGAAAAACTGCATATGGATATTTAAACAATAACTTTATAATATTTATTTTCCTAGAGTGATACATTTCATTCTAGTTACCCTCCGCATTTCTCACTAGAACCACTGGGAGGGGTCACCACTAAGAGGGTTAAATACATATCATTTCAAAGTGCAAAGGCTATGAAGGTAAAATGGGAGACGATGGTAATTTTCCCATGCATACAATACTGGTGTCTGAGTGAATTAATCTATGAATTAGAATAAAATTTACCTGCATCATTCAGCGAAGATGGAACTACTTCTTTCACCAAAAATAATGCCTTTTCTTCTTCAGCCGGATGGTTCGCTGGAGTGAATATCACAAGATATCAATGTCAATGTCAATGCCAATTGTCAATGGCATCTCTTTGTTTCTCTACAAACTTTACAAATTCTTTCTTCTTTTGCCGTTTCCTCACACATGATTAACAAACGCGTAAATTATCTCTTTTTCTGCCAGGCATTTTCAATTACGGTTTTCCCAGCCACACTCAATAGTTGCCAAAAATAAGGATTTATACACTACAAATCAAAGGATGAGTAAAGAGTTGTATACATGACGAATCACGTATGATATCTATGGTTCATTTGCAGCCCGCTGGTTACTCTCTGTTGAGAGGCAAATTAATACATTGTAATGAGTGGCACGAGCGGATATCGTATAATCATGCAGTTCATTGAGCATGGAGGTAAATGTAGGTAGACGGTCAGGCGAAAGAATAACAGCATTGATGAAGCGGTGAGATTACGGAAAATATGCCATTAATGAGTGGACACTCCATGTCACTGCTAAATTTCATTCTGAAACGATAGATACAATGTTTCAAGACGAACAACAATCTTACATAAATTGGTTCCAGACCCCCGGCCCCCTTCTCTCCTACATGAGACAATGTAAGATGATCCTAACCCCCCCATCCCTAAAACGTCTTACGTATTACTTGAATGGCCCCAAGTCCGTAACTTTCATAAGTTCTGGGTAGGGCATCATAGCTTAATTCTGCTTCGAAACTCTTGTGTCAGAGTCAAAACGAAACGCTCAAAATATAATGTGCGTATTCAAAACGAAACTTTGTTTTACACCGACACTAAATTTGTCACGATAATAGGTTTCATCGCAGCATCATTAGGTATACATGGATAGTTTTACAAGCCTTATATAGACTGTATTCAACGTGTTTCGCCGGACTCATAAAACCCATAAAAAATTTCTTTTTAGGAGGTTAAGTGGAGCATTATGAGTTTATAACCAATGAAAGTAAAAGAAGAAGGAAACAAGATATGTATTTTTACAATACGTTTCTCATTGATAACTTAGACTTGCTGAGTCCCATTCCATGAGGGGGGCACACTCCTGTTGGCTTCTTTTAAACGGTGAGGGAAAGATCCAAAAAAAACATATGCATAAGATGGGTCCTACTTCCCTGGCCCTGCCGGTTGGTGGCGCATTGGTTGGTCTCATTGTCTCAGCCTACCCCCAGTTGGCAGCCTCTCCAATTACTAACAGGTGACTGGGGCCGTTCGCACTAAGGGTGCCACAATCTAGTCACTAGTGAAATTCTCTGCACTGCTTTTGATTGAATTAATTTTACCTCATAATTTAAGTTTTAGAGGGAAAGGTAGTTTACAGTTTTTGCTGCATTTGTTTCTAAAATGAAAGAGCATTGGTTTCACATGCCTAGGAATAGATCATGAAGGTAGATGCTCAAGGATTGTATGCAAAAGGAGCTTTTGCAGCAGCAGCAGCTATGTTTATTTGACCAATGAATCCTCAGTCTCCCAGACTTCACCTTTGGTTTAAAGGGTAGCCATAGTCATTGATTTTTGGTTACAAAATCAAAAATCTATGGTGATTCTTGGTGCAATTGCCGATTTTCATGCACGGATGCCCTTCATTGAGCAGAATTTCCCATTCTTCTTTCGGGTATGAAGCATGCAGTGACATCATTGTCATTTCTGCCATCTTAAAACAAATTGAATTGTCAAAACAGATGGTTCTATATTTGAACCAGATTTATAGCTAGTTACCCATCCGTAGGTTGGATTGGGATGAAGTTTGTGCGGTTCTTAGTATAACCTGAGAAACACCACGGGGAGGTGACCGACTTAGTTTCCCATTTTTCTTGATGTATCCTTTTTTGTATACCTTTTTTTATTTTTCGTTTAATGTCTGTAAACACTGATCATCATTAATTATTCTGTATCAACTCATCCAAATAGACTTCTCCACTAAATCTGCAGCTTTTCCCTCAGGAGTGTTGGTAAAAAGTTTTTTGCCTCTTGAAACGTGGGAGCAAGTCAGGAAAAGTTGCCCAAGTGTGAAACAGTGACTTTCCCAGTGATGGCCAGCCTCTCAAAGAGTCTGCCCTTGTAACTTATTTTTTGTCATAGAAATCAGATATATCAAGGGGAAATGACGCTGGGAAGCGTGTCTTGCAGTATCCTTCTCCATTTGTGAGTGTCACTCTATAGAAGTTTCAATAGATCGCTGGTAGGACTCCAACGACAAACGAACAAAGGATAGGTCTCAAAGAGTCTGCCCTTGTGACTTATTTTTTGTCATAGAAATCAGATATATTATGAGGAAATGACGCTGGGAAGCGTGTCTTGCAGTATCCTTCTCTCTTTGTGTGTGTCACTCTATAGGAGTTACAATAGATCGCTGGTAGGCATGTCTTTGAGCATCCAATTCTAATCTTTGTCATTTTCCTTGTGAGGGCCCATTTTCTCGCAAAGAAGAAATTCCTCTTGCTTTAGAAGAGTTTTTCCAAAACGTTACACTATTTTCTATTAGGCATGTTGATGGATATATTTGTAAGTCCAAGGAGGAGATATGCAGCAGCGAGTAAGAGCCTTGAATAGGTACCTCGATGATTGAGTGAATGTAAGTTGACTGCACTTTAACACTTTTAAACATAACTAATTCATAATGCTTATGAGGTGGGAATTGGTCTAAAAACAGTTTGCAACCGAAATAAGAGGCAGACAATTCCACTACATGTAATACATCTGAGTATTAAATGATAATAAACAATACTGTTTGCTGTAGCAACAGAGGCATTACTATCATCACTATTCACTGCACATAAGTATTTGGCACATTTAGTTGCGTGTGCAGTCTATATATGTAATTCCTTTATGGTTATCATTTACTATGAAAGTGTTCTCTCATATACATGCAGTGCCCCTATGAAAGCTACTTAAAGAATAGACATTGAAGAGTATGCATGTTGTAAATATGCATTGAATTAATCAATAACCCGTTGAAGCTATCTATCATGGGTCCCTTGGGACTCGGGGTCCTTCTCATACAGACTTTCTGTCTGCGAGCTCTCAAGGGCCTGCATGAAAATGGATATTTTAATGCTAGAGGCGTGAATCTCCTTTGAAAATCAAATCTCAAGTTGTCAAGGAAATATGCTATTATTGATTTCAGAGAAAAATGTGAGATTTTTCTGCTAAAAATTTTGTTTTCAGACAAATATGAAGCGTAAAATAAAATTGATTAAAAGAATTGGAAACTTCATTTATTCAGTCATCCGATTAAAAAAATTCCAGCCCCCTATCTTGAGTGAAAGTACTTGTAAAAAGCAAAAAATGAAACCACTGCACCGAACCCAATGCTTAGCATGGGCCACCAGGGTGGTCTTTGGGGGCCCTGAAGGATTTTTAATATAGCCTATTTTACGACCAGATATATTTCCTATCTACCTGCCAAATCTCAGCTCAATCAGTCTTGTAGTTTTTGCATGATGGAGTAACATACAGACAGACACAATTACATTTTTATATATTAGTACAGATATATACTTGGGTTTTTGTCTATGGTTGTAGTAGTACATTCACTATTATTTATCAGACAGTATTTTGCAAATCATTTTCTCTATAATTAACTAAGATTCAATCAGTTTTTAATAATTACAAGAGAAAGATCCGCATAAGGCAAATTACTAATGATTCTAATTACTGATGAGGGGCTGTCCATAATCCATGTAGACAAAGATAGGCCATTTACTGACATCCCCAACCCCCATTGTGGACATTCGTACACTTCATTTGGACCCTCCTGTCCCCCCTGTTGTCCTCATAGACTTTTCTTATTTTGTGGAATAACCTGTGAAATGGGTTATTAATTGTTTGTCATGGACAAGCTATAATTTAAGGCTGATTTTTAGGAAAGGTAAGTAAAAGAAAAACCACTCTAGTAGCTATGATAATCTGTCATTTACTATGAACATTGTCTACATAGACATCCCTCCAACCCCCCACCCCAAACGTGGACCTTCCTTGACAACCCTCGTTTGGTTACCCCCCCTGTTTGGTTACCACATGGATTATGGACAGCCCCTGAGGTGGGAGCAACAATAGAGGAAGACATTGGAGATAAAAATGAAGCGGCCTTTTGTAATATACGTCCTCAAATCCTTATAATCCTTATGGAAATATGAAGTCAGATCACGAATTGTGAAATAAATGCAAGATTGAAACTCTGCAATAGTGGTGATGATGAAACCAATATTTTATTAATAAAAAGACTTCAAGTCGAAATTCTGAATTTGAGGTAATGAGGAAACTGATTTTATGTTCAACATCAATACAACTAGGGGTTTTACTTGACATATATATGTAAATTCTAATATTTTTTTGCATTATTGCCAAGTTCATATTAAATAGCTGTGCGATGGTTTTTTTCTCAAATTATGCTGCACATCAATCTGTAAGTGGAATTATGTACATATGAATTTAAAAGATATGTTATGGTTATAGGAAATATCCATTAATACTTTGCTGTTTAAAGAAAATTATATGTCTAATGAGACATATTAGAAAACTTAGAAATAAATCTCCTTGAAAAACATTCGCAGTGAACATCCTTTTTGGTGATAGCTTCTTTAGATACTCTCTAACAAGGGGAGTGTCAGATAGCCGGGTCTCAGATTTTATTCAAACTTACTAGTTTTACAGACCGCTGTATGTGGTTTATGAGTCACCCCACATATAGGGTTATATAACCAACAGTTTAAACGAAAATGGCCTTTAAAAATTTCAAAATTCCCTATATACCCATATAACTGACAAACTACGACAAATTTTAACATTGTTAAGAATTATGCTTGAATTGTAAAAATATGAAGACAATATTATAAAATAATTATAGAAAATGGAAATCATGTACATGAAGGAATAATGAAAATACGTTGTGAAAAGATAAGGAAGTGACATAATAAGAAGGCTGACTTCAAACGAAAAAAGAGACTAAGCCTGATGTCGTGGATGCAAATGAAAAATTTGCCTCGTGCAAAAATAATATTTAGAGTAAAAATAAAAAAATCTTGAGCACATTGTAGAATGCCGTAAAAGAAAAACTATAAAAACAGCGGAAGAAACATACCCCGTATTGGAATCGAACCCGTGTCTCTAGACCGGAGACGAGCACGTCCGTCACCCGCCCAGCTTGTCAGTTATGTGGGTGGCCAGTATAAAGGGAATTTTGAAATTTTTAAAGGCCTTTTTTGTTCAAACTATTGGTTATATAACCCTATATAAGGGGTGATTCATGAACCACATATAGCAGTCTGTACAACTACTAAGTTAGAATAAAGTCTGAGACCCGGCTATCTGACACTCCCCTTGTAAGTTGAAGGTATTCAATTTTGCTAAAATAACAAGTGAGACAGATATTGAGAAACGGCTATGTCTAAATTCAAAGCAGCCTGTGAGGCCATGTGTCAGTGGTCATGGGTTAGGGCATCATCTCATGATGTAGGAAGTATCTGAAATAACATGCTAAGGGAAACATGGCAATTCTGTGTCTGGTTGATTGAATCATGTGTTCAGGATTTTTTGCTGTCACTCTCGTGACGTTGGGATGCTACAATGTATTTTTCACTAAAAGTTCCTGGGTTATCCCTCTACTTGTTCTGCAGTGCTCTCTTCTACTAATTTAATCCCTCACCCAGCACTAAATTGGTACCTTTTTCTGCTTGAATGTTTATGAAACTTGGAAAGCATAACAAGAGCAGCCGCCACCTTCTGTGTCTTAGGCATAATTGCTGCAACCACTCTCAGGTTGAACAGACAGGAAAGTTCTCAGCTGCAGTGGAAACGGTCTGGCAAGTTTTACTCTCAACTTTTGGAGAATGAAAAGTCTCCAACCAGAATTTGTCACTCTCCGAGGGAGGTTTTGTTGGTTAGTGGGGCCCTGATAGTACTCTGCCTCGTGAGTTAGAGCTCTCAAGATTTTAAACTCTCATAGTGGACACCTAGCTTTAGGCTATGAATGTCGAATGCACCAGAAGGTTGGCAAATGTATGGGGTAATTGGTATATACTGAATGGTTGATATTTCTTCCATTAGGAATTAAAAATATCCAAGTATGGCACGATATGAATTATTTATTTCACACTTTTAATTTTTTTTGTTCTCTTTTACTCTTACGATGACTATAAATCTTTTACTCTTACGATTGGCTGTACCATTAAAAAATCTCCAAAACTTTTTTATGGTAATCTTTACAAATGTTTCCTCTACAAAGGAGTCATGTCGAAGTCAGGTGGAACTCATTAGTTACATACTGGTTGATATGGGCTAATGAAAGTTGAAACGAATATCTCTTGTTACCATTAAACCATGTATTTTCTAGTAAAATGATTATTTAAATAAATAATAAAAATAAATGACGTTTTTAAAACAAACTAAAGAGAAGAATATAATTTCTTCAAGCCTCATTAAGATTTATAACACCATACAGATTCCCAACCCAGTAAAGATTACCCTGTAATTTTTTTATTGTGAATTTTAATAGCTATGAAAATACTTGTAAGATTTAAAACGAACAACTTGGGATTCATGCAATAGCTAACTATTGCATGAATAGTTCATCTAAGTCACTAACAATTTTATTGTACAGCAAAATTGTGTGAGTTTTCTCTATGACAGCTACTCCCTACACTCCTGACTATTGTTTCAGGACATTTTTCTTGGTTTGGGGAATCTGCATGGGGTTATAAATCTGCATGGGGATAGGAGAAATAATTTTCATACTTTTTGGCCCGTTTTAAAAACGTGGTTTAAAAAAAGTTTTATTTAAATAATTATTTTACATGAGGTTATTATTCATGTGGTTTTGGTAACCATTTCCTTTATTGTTAATGTTGTTGTGGTTATTCTTATGCATCAAGAATATTAAACTTTACTGTTTTTTAGTAATTGATCACTCTTTGTTACTGTATGTTTCTCACCACTTCTCTCCACAATGTTTTCCATCTTCACTCTAGGGTAACGCTATTATCATGAACCAATTTCACTATAGACATAAGACCAGACTTATT
Organism: Ceriagrion tenellum; assembly: GCA_963169105.1. NCBI lineage: Eukaryota > Metazoa > Arthropoda > Insecta > Odonata > Coenagrionidae > Ceriagrion > Ceriagrion tenellum. Next base: position 74,186,538 of record OY720641.1, on the reverse strand, counting down.
CCCTTTCATGTTGGCTATTCTTCCATCGCTTTTTTAATAATAATTATATGAAGCAGTCTTATCTTTTTAAGTACAACTACATTTACAATTCTAACTTAAATTCATCTCGCACTGAATATTAACATGTTTCATACTTCCCCCATTATTCTTGCATAGGGTTCTTAATATTCTTAGGTCCCATGTCGTCTTCACGAAGACTTTCTGTGGCGTTCATGTTCGTATTTTGATTAACGGATGTGCGTACGCATGTCATTGAAAAGGATTCTATCTTCTAAATAATAAGCACTCGAAACAACCACTAACGAATCCTGGAGTGTAGACAACCCAGAGTACAGGAACGCCGTTGGAATGCATAGTGTACAGGATACTTACTCGATAAAGCTAAGTGAACGTAAAGCTCATTGTATTACATTTATATTATACATTTTTAATTTCATATTATTCCATTGTCAAACGGTTCTGCGCTGCGTTTAAAGTTTCAACTATCTAGCTAATCGGGTAGTTAGTTTAAAATCGAATGCAACGTTTGTACCAAACAGACAAACAGCCGGACAAACAATAAGTTATAAAATATAATAATTATACATACATAACAATCACGCCTTACCATTTCGGGGTAGGCAGAGTCACTAAGTTTCACTCATAAATACATATTTTTACACCTAACTCTGCTTCAATAATTTCCTCATACCTGTTTATAAGACTTCTAACATTCCTCTTTCTAAGAATTTCCTCAACCTTAGTCAACCACAACTTTCTCGGCCTACCTCTACCTCTCGCACCATTTACTTCACTCTCATATATTTGTTTCGGGTTTGTTGGTATGAGTCGTATGAAGCAATGTATGGGGGTAAATGAAGCAAAAGAAGTTTGCAAGGATAGGTCAGTATGGAGGAAATTATTGAAGCAGAGTTAGGTGTAAAAATATGTATTTATGAGTGAAACTTAGTGACTCTAAACCTTAGTTAGAGTTAAACTAACTACCCGATTAGCTAGATAATTGAAACTTTAAACGCAGCGCAGAACCGTTTGACAATGGAATAATATGAAATTAAAAATGTATAACATAAATGTAATACAATGAGCTTTACGTTCACTTAGCTTTATCGAGTAAGTATCCTGTACACTATGCATTCCAACGGCGTTCCTGTACTCTGGGTTGTCTACACTCCAGGATTCGTTAGTGGTTGTTTCGAGTGCTTATTATTTAGAAGATAGAATCCTTTTCAATGACATGCGTACGCACATCCGTTAATCAAAATACGAACATGAACGCCACAGAAAGTCTTCGTGAAGACGACATGGGACCTAAGAATATTAAGAACCCTATGCAAGAATAATGGGGGAAGTATGAAACATGTTAATATTCAGTGCGAGATGAATTTAAGTTAGAATTGTAAATGTAGTTGTACTTAAAAAGATAAGACTGCTTCATATAATTATTATTAAAAAAGCGATGGAAGAATAGCCAACATGAAAGGGAATAAGTCTGGTCTTATGTCTATAGTGAAATTGGTTCATGATAATAGCGTTACCCTAGAGTGAAGATGGAAAACATTGTGGAGAGAAGTGGTGAGAAACATACAGTAACAAAGAGTGATCAATTACTAAAAAACAGTAAAGTTTAATATTCTTGATGCATAAGAATAACCACAACAACATTAACAATAAAGGAAATGGTTACCAAAACCACATGAATAATAACCTCATGTAAAATAATTATTTAAATAAAACTTTTTTTAAACCACGTTTTTAAAACGGGCCAAAAAGTATGAAAATTATTTCTCCTATCCCCATGCAGATTTATAACCCCATGCAGATTCCCCAAACCAAGAAAAATGTCCTGAAACAATAGTCAGGAGTGTAGGGAGTAGCTGTCATAGAGAATTGGTTAGCAATAAAACAGGGCGTAAATCAAAGATGCGTAATGCCACCATGGCTGTTTAATGTATTCAGGGATAAATGTGTTAGAGATGCATGTAGTGAAAATGATTAAGTTCTGATTGGAAATGTAAACGTGCGAGTTCTCCTATACGCGGATGGTGCTGTTTTGATCTCAGAGAGCTGATGAGAGAGAGAAAGAATGCTTGATAGGAACAAAAGAATTTTTGAAATTAACAGCTGGACCTACATCTGGATCAGCTGAATATTTGACGCCAAGTTTAGACATTGCCTTTGATAATTCATGTTCTGAGCATGGTTATAAAAGTAATGAATTACAAGAACTAAGTGGAAGATGATAAATACTATCGTCAGACTGATTTATTTAAGCTTGTTGAGAGAAGAAGAATTCATTGAAGGAGGCAGCCGTTTGTAAATTGTTTAGAATCTTGCCTGATGCATCTCATACGACGATGTCCTGTTTGTCCTTTATAGGGGGTTTAGATTCTTTTATGATTTTCCAGACTCCACTAGTTTTATTATCCGCATTCATTATTCGGGAGTTATTGAATGATTGCTTGGCATTATTTAGGATGGCCCTATATTCCTTCTTGATAATGGAGAATTCATGCCAACTGGCAGAATCAGGTTTATTTCTTTAATAGACTCCCATATCATTTGTGTACCTTGAGAGGTTTTGGATTTCATCTGTGACCCAAGGCCTTGGATAGTGGCTTGCGGTTGAAGTTTTGATCCTAATTGTTACAATAGGAAAAAAATCCTTAAAATATTCAAGGTAGGAGGAGTAAATATTGAGGAAGTTGTCATCAAAACTACTGTAAACACTTGACCAATCATGGGAGCTCAGTAGCTCCTAGAAATTAGAAATATTTTAATTAGTAAATTTTATCTTATGTATAGATTTGTCGTAGCCGGCAGCATTCAATTCAAAAGTAGAGAGAAGAAGAAAGTAGTCGGAGATATGAGACTTAATGGTGACTGTTTCAGATAACAATGCCTTATTTTTCGTGAGAACTATATAAATATTTGTGATAATGAGAATATCGTAGGATTGTTGTGGTGGAACTAACCCTTGTGGCTACCATATTAGTAACAGACAGGTCAAAGGAAGAAAGAACATCAAGCAGGTCATGTTTAGCCTTAGCACTTTCAAGAAGGTTGCAGTTAAAGTCACCAGTAATAATTAGCACAGGACTTAGTGTTACATTATAGATTGATTTCAATAGTTCACTAAATTTGGATAAAAACACTTCGAAATTCTTGGCAGGAGAGCGATAAATAGAAACAATAATGCAGTCAAAGTCATACACTTGGATTCTGGTCATGCTAGATTCAAACAGGTGATCTTCATTCAAAGAGCTGCAGGTAAATGGAACTGAGGAGTGCGACAGTCTCACAGACACAAGGATTAAAACTCCACCCTTTGTATGCGAGGAGCGGCAGTAAACATTGATGATATCATAACCGGTGAATCAGAAAGGTAATAGTTCACTTGTCATAAGCCAATGTTCGTTTACACAAATCACATCACGATTATACTCACTCACAAGTACCTCAAGGTCGATGAGTTTATTACGCAAACGATGCATGAATTAAAGGCTTAACAATGCATGAATTCAAGGCTTGATGAACCTTAGTGTTATCTTCTTGGTTTAAGTCCCTGTACTCCAGGCAGCAGTAATTGAACATAAGATAAACTAACATATTAAAAAAGCATTTTCCTTGTGTGTTGAGGAAGAAGTTGAGAGTGTACCTTGAGTTGGTGTAAAGTGAAATTGACTTGGCTAGAAATGCTTTTCACAAGGTTGTTCCATGACAGGCTTGAGTTAATAGTAATTCCCAGATATCTAACAGAGTTTGAGTAAGGTATGAAGAGCGCATACTATGATTTGCAGTGTATTACCTAAGTGGATGTGATTTGTTATATTGGTGCTTCCAACAATCATTAACTTGGTTTTATTTGAGTTTAGAACAAATTTATTCAGTATTCAAATTATTGAAATATAAACAAGGGAAATGTATGTTTCACCTAAAAATATTTGAAGGATATCTATGAGACTTAATGAATTGAAGTTGTCCATAGCATTAACCTTATGTGTATGTGCATTTAGGCAATTACCCCAAAGTTGAATGAATGAAATGTAGTCGGCTCCAGCTGATTTTTTCCATATTCAAGCTACCCATAAGCCAATTTGATTTAATGTCAAATTTCCAATAGTCCCCGAATGTTCCCGCAGATGATGGAGATATTTGCCGCCATTTGCTTTGGAAAATGTCATTTTTTGCAGTTTACCTGTGCAGCGGGGTGCAACTAGTTGCTGATTGAGCTGCAGCCAGTAATTCCTTTCAAATGGTCTGTGGAAGGTTGCACCTTTTCTTGAATAAGATTTTTATTCCATTTCATTCTGGAAATTGGTTGCTTTTAGCCATTCAGATGAGTTATGTTGTGTCATTTTTAAGCCCTGTTCCCATCAATGTACTTATGGAAATCACTCATTGTAAAATTATTGAATAAGGCTTATTAGTACAAAAGTATCAAAATTACCGATATAGGACGATTATTTCCCAAAATGAATGCCACCTGAAAACTGTTGTTGGCCCAAATATGAAGTACTGGCCAATTTTTTGTTATCCATAGATAAACCGAGATTCTTTTAGCAACTAAAAACAAAAATTTTTATGCTTGAATAAAGTATATTCATGACTCTCTCTTCATTTTTAAAATGTCAAGCTGTCCTAATGCAATACGACATACTTAGTGGTCAACTGTGGTGGCACTCTGCCTTGCCACAGTCAGGTTGTGGCCTTGGGCACCATGCACAAAATCCAGGGTTGGCTGGGATAAAAGCACAAAATGGCTGAAGCATAAAAATCTACAATATAGCATTATTACTAGTCTGAGATAGTAAGTGAGTGCATTAGCAAAAAGCAGACAATAGAAATAGTTAAAATATAGCCATGGGAACTGTGGAAAATTTCACATAAAACCAGCTATGTTTCTCTCACTTTCGTTCACTCTCTTTAATTCATTAGTAATAAACAACTACATACTTATCAACTCAAATTATCGGCTTATTAATAGGATAATTAATATATAAAAAAAGGAATATGTTCCTTAATAACTGGAAATAGTATCCTTGAGTTCAGATAAATATTCTTAACGTCAACATACAGTGTATTACCATGAAGTTCTGTAATATTATTAAGTTATAAAGCCTTTAACAGTGGTTCAATAAAGATAAAACCAACTGAACATGATATCTTTGATGGTAAGATTTATAAATAACTACCATTTAGAGCTATCCCTTCAATAAATATGGTGAAATAAACGATTTTATCTTTTCATGTTAGGTTTATCCAAAAACTTGCATTTGTGTAGGATCTTTTAAGGTACGTTACAGCATTAAAATATTATTCAACATAGTATTCATTCATTTGTGTTTGCCCAAAAACATTGTACCAACTTTTGAATTGGAAATATTGCAAGCCACACACCCAAAATATATATCGTAATCATCAAAATACGAGTTATATATTGTCTTGATTAGGTCCGCCATTTTTTTTGGACTAGTACAAGTCTCTGGTTAGGTATATCTGAGTAACACATCTGCCTTGTGAAATAGTCTCATTACCTGTAACTTGAGGGATCGGATTGGAGTGGTAGCCAGAGTACTAGCTAACCATACAGACAGCCGGGGTTCAAATCCCGGCAGAGGAGGATGTTTTTCAGAGGAAATCCGATCCCTACTTGAGTGTCTTGTGGAGAGAGAAGTGTCTGTTGGATGTGATGTTAAATTGTGGTCCCCTTGGTCCATTCGTTAAGAGCAGGCTAATGGATAAAGAGCAGCTGCATGGATAAAGAGCAGCCAGGGTTCAAATCCCAGCAGAGGAGGATGTTTTTCAGAGGAAATCCGATCCCTACTTGAGTGTCTTGTGGAGAGAGAAGTGTCTGTCGGATCTGTTGTTAAATCGTGGTCCCCTTGGTGCCTTTCGTTAAGAGCAGGCTAATGCCAATGCTGGGTTTCCATCCACCCTTCTTCCCTTACCTCTTGCCTATGGCGCAAATGACCTTAGCTGTCGGTTGCCTCCCCAAAATCCAATCCAACCTGTAATGCGTAGACTTATAGCTTTGAGAAACAGACCCCTGGAGGCTTTATTGGAAGAATCCAATATGTGAGGTTGTAATAGGGGACGTGTCCCATGCAGGGCTGGTGGTAGGGGGTGGGAAGGGCTAGGAAATAACAGGAAGGAAGGGTTAGTGGAGGGACAAGATCGCCTGTAAACAGTTATACAGACATTATGGTCAGATTAGAGGTCAGCAGCTTTGCATAGGGCTGTGATTTGGAGGGTGCCAGCCCGATCCACATGAATGAAGAGGATCAATCTTTTTGTGAGCAGTTGTTGTCAGTCATGGTGGATGTGCTAATGTGGGCCACTGGCAGGTTTGGATATGTTGATGGATGGGATGGAGGAAAGGTGCTCAAAGTCCTATGATGCCACAGCACCGGACTGAGCCAAGGATGGTATGAATATGTGGTGAATGGGGCATGGGGGAGATCTGGGCCATGACTTCTTGGTTTGCACCATGCAGACGGGACGAAATCCTGAGGGAGGCCCTTTCCTTTGAATTCGTCACTGGACATGACGATTCTTTCTTCCATGCGGTCGGATGTGGTGTCCTACCCTCATCCTCTGTAGCCTTATCCAGGAGATGCTCCACAAGATTGAACCTCGGAGAATGCATGGATGCAATGTATCAGTCCCCCTCCCTCTCTTTCCCTCTTTATAGCTCTCCATCCCCCCAACCCTGTGGGTCCCTTCCGTGAGCCCACCATATCCCAGCACTCGCCCTTTCACAACCCTCCCTCCTAAGTGGCAAAGCTTATAGAAAAGCAAGCTACTTATTACAGAGTTAGCGATTGGGCTTATGTGTGGAGAATTGGCTGCAATCAAAGGTGGCTGGTATGATGCTTGTAATTTCCAGCGTTCACATTATGTCAAGCCAGAATGAGAGGTCTTGGAACTATTTTCTAGCTGTAAGTGATTTCAACAGTACATTAATAACTCTCGGATAATAGCATGGTAATATGTGTTGTTTATTCAAGAACAGTGTGGTTTTTCCCATGAGAGTAGCTTGCAAATGTTTTATTTTTTCTCTCAACTCCACATTCTCTATTTGCAGGCTAATTGAAGTGAATGGCCAGTGATTCCTCTCGAGCGATAGTGATTGCCACAAACCTGATGTCTGCATGGATACCTTGACTTCCATCGTGCTCTAAGAAGTCCTACGTGAGAAGGTCGTGTGCTCTAGCATGATCCACGGGGAGTAGACCTGCCAATTCATTTGGATTGATAGTATACTCCCTAATAATGCATAGATGTGCTAATAATGAATTCTCTTATCAGCCTTATGATCAAAGGAATAGACACATATCGTTCCAGTTAAGTTCCAGAAGTTAACAGCAGTAAGTACCTGCCTGCGATCGTCAATTGGCTGGAGATTTATAGAAATATCTGCATAGTCTACTGTCTGGATGGGGTGAGTTACTATGGTTACTAAAGATTTTTTTTTACTACTAAGTTTTCCTTGACCAGCTCTGCAGTTCCTTTGCCACTTAGCCACTTTAAACTGTTGAGATGGATTTTTTTTGGGAGTAGGTGCCAGATAACTATCGCACCGGGTAGTCTTCATGTGTTTTTCCCTCCCACCAAAGAGGGATTTTTCATCACTTGAAACGGTCAACTTTGACGAAGTACTAACCTAATTCCGATCTTGATTTAATGCTTAATTTTATGACATTTGTGGGTGTATACATATATCCAGGAAATATCCAGTAATTGTTCTTAACAAGGGCACCACATGTTAGCATGTTTGCCTACATAGCACAATCCTAGTTTCTGGTCTGACCGCACATTCTCCTCTGCTTTACATTTGGTCTGAACCAAGCAGCCAGGGGAATGTGCAGGGTTTTCAGCTAGGACAAGTCCTGTATGCTTGGTGAGGAATTGTCCTGTGCCAAACATACTAAAGGAAGCTTGTATGTTACTATGTAGATGTCGGACGTATTCTACGTCAACGACTCCAAACCCTAGAAGAGGTGTGTGTCACTCAACCCACTAAAAGAACACTAAATGGACATTCATCTGTAAACTGAAAAAGAAAATAATTTGGACACTGAATGAACACTTTTATTTCTATTGTAGATAATGTTATTTTTATGTTCTCTTTGTCAGAAAACACACTACAATAATAATAATGAAAATTCACCTGAACATTTAAAGAACATAATTTGAACACTGAATGATAACTTTTTTGAACACTGAATGAGCATTTTTTGAACATTTAATGAATATAATAATCAATGAACATTTAAAGGAACATTCACTGACCCTTATTTTATCTGGGAAATATATTCCTAGAACATCGAAAGAACATATTTTGAACGGTGAATGAACACTTTTTATACATATTTGGAACATATACTAATATAAATGAGTTGGTAGGATATAAATCTTTTGGTTAGCATGCACCTTTTAGGATGTTTTCTACTGGAAACTTTCCAGACTCATTTAAATACTTAAAGGTTATCCCAGTCTTTAAAAAAGGTGATTCAACTCTTCCCAAAAACTATAGGCCCATCACTGTTATATCAGTGATTGCTAAAATCATTGAAACCATAGCCTATACTCAAATCCATGAACACTTTGAGAACCAGAACTTTTTTACTTTACCCCCTCCCAGTTAGGGTTTCAGCCTGGGAAGTCCACTGAATCTGCAGTTGACTCAGTGGTGAAGAATATTTTATGTCCACGAAAGTCCAGGTCCTGACAATTTGTCACCTTTATTCATTTGGAAATGTCGTGATGTTTTGTTGTACCCTTTATTTATTTTATTTAACCATCCAAATCGCAACTATCCAGAGCTGCATTTAAGTCATCAGAAACATGTGCAAAATACTGTTTGTTGTGAATCTTTGTTGAATCCGGGAGAGGCCACCATTAGTTCCCAACCCTGTAGCTCGACTCCAGCTGTATAGGGGACACACAGGAGATAACAGGACCTGAGTCCCTGATTCCACCCTTGTCAACCTTTTAGCTTGTCCCTGTCCACACATATTCCCCAGCTCACTTCTTCAGTTCTCTGTGATCCAAGATTTGTATTAAACGACCGGTGTGTTGTTTGCCTCTGTGAGTACTGTAACTTCTAGCGTTTGAATTTCACTTTTAAATATGTGTGTTTTGCGTAACCGTTCAGGGCTGTATCTGGCTGTGTGTGTGAAATAGTTATGACTGCTCACTGTTGTTAATATCCATTGTTGTTGGGGATACATACAAGGTTGGGACTATTTTTCCCAGTAGTGGAAGAACCACTAACTTAATGTGTTGTGTACCATAAATAGTTCATTTTTTACATCATCAAGTGATTGTGTAGCTGCTACTGATGGAATATCTAGGATAGGAGGTGAGCAGTTGGTAAGCTGTTCTTAGATATTAAAATGTTTTGTTTGATAATGCCACAGTTTAGACTGATTTAAACAGTGGTGGTACTTAGCGAGAAATTTTGCTTAACTGAGTGAGTTTCACAAGTGTAGTTCGTCACCAGTGTATGAAGGATACAACGTCACTTAATGTCATTAACACGATTGCTTCAGTGACTATTATTTCTTCCAAAAAGTTGATGTTCACTCTTTCCCTCACTGTTAATGCTCTTAAAAGTGCATTTATTTGCATAAAATGATTAGTGAAAACTAGTGGACTAAGATAGAATATCGTAGAAATCCCTGTGTTTATTCCTTTTCAGGGTGTTGACGTTGGTTGCAATAATTTGTACCCTGTAGATTTCAATAAAATTCCCAGATAGAAGGATCTCTTTATTAATGAAAAATGAATTTTAGTTGCCACATGTTCCTTGGCTAAGGTGTTTTCTGATTGAAAATCCCATTACGAGAACCCCAGAAACATAATGGCGTATTAGGCGAGGCGAGGCTTCTATTCCAACCTGGTTTCGTAGTTTGGGTCTTCCAGGTAGTCTTCTACCCTCAGGGTTGTTCATCAAAATATTTTTCGTTATGGAGTTGTCTTCTTTTCTCAGAATATGGCCGGCCCATTTCATTCTTCTACTTCGAACCTTGGCCACAAAATCGGGGTCCACATACAGCTGCCTCAGTTCCCTGTTGTGCTTCACCCTCCATTCTCCATTTTCAAAGGATGGTCCATAGATTTTCCTTAATATTGTATTCAAAAACTACCTAATAATCTTTTCTCTGTTCGTTTGCTTAGTGCCCAATTTTCAGAACCATCGAGTAAAACTGGTCTTATAATTGTTTTATGTATACAGATTTTTGTTTTGTGGGATAGTAACTTAGAACTTAAAAGTTTGTGGCATGCTGAGAAAATTTTATGTGCTGCATTCAATCTTTGTTGTATTTCTGCATCTTCCTTGTTATTATTAGTCAGCATCACTCCTAAATAGGTGAAGTTGTTTACTTTTTGGAATTTATATCCTTCAATCTCTATGTGGTTATGGCTGCAGGAAGCATACCTAATGATAATTGTGATTTGTTAAAGCCATATTCATCTGGAGTGCCATTTATTATGGTAGAAAAATAAATGTCCAGCATGGCAGCAGGATCAATGTTATATTTAAATCAAATTAATTTCATCAGTGATTTGACAGAAATTAAAGGTCCATATATTCTGTCAGTTTCCTGTCTATATAGTTTCATCTCAACCTATTCAAGTTTGTTGTAATTGTTTAAAATCAATAATAATGGTAGCAGAACTAGTACTTTTGATTTTGATTTGAGATTGTTTGAAGTATCAGATGAGACTTTAAAATGATAAAACAATGCAGTACTTCAAGAGGCAAAGACTTCTGAAAAAATTCATATCATACATGTTTAGGTTGGCATGGAGATATGATTTCGGCCCCACATGACATCTTGGTAGAGCTTACAGAAGCTACAAATTGAAAGCAATGCACTGTCAAGCCCATAGAACAGAAATTCTTTCCCCCCACTCACCATTAATGATTGAAGGAAAAATGAGGCACTATTATTCCTTCCAAATATGTTGGGGGTACAGTCGGGAGGACCTAAATTAATTTTTGGGGTTAGCGAATATTGCTCGTCATGGTACTTAGCCAACTGGGTTTGAATAGGTGTGACCTAGCCTCTCTGAAATGTAGTCATTAACTCAGAAATGTAGTCTTTGCTGTGTCATTTTATGAATCTGCTTGCTGTGATGCCAAACCTCCACCATCTTTGTAAGATCAGTGATCTCATTTTTCTCTTCATTTCTATCTTTCCCTACCATCCAATCGCCTTCTCTGCATTTAACTCTCCAATCTGGTTGAAATTTCATGACACACATCAAAGACCTTACCAGAAGTTTATAAATATGGATTCCATCTCTCAATTTTCCATGATTCTGCTTCAAAGTAATGATTCAAGTGATTTTAACCCAAAAATTTTACAAATTATCACTACATATTCAAAGAGGATGCTTTGGAGCATATTGAAATTATTAGAGCAAGGCTTCTTTTCCTAAAATCATAAACACTCTTTTATGACAAAATTTCTTTTGTTTAATATGTAATGACCATTTCAACCTCACAAGCCATCTTCCTCTCCTGCCTTCCCTTCCAAAAGATAGCTTTTCTCCCTAGCCCCCGAAATCACATAACAATCACAACTATAACTAAATAAATAGTAATTCAATTCAATTCGATTTATTATTCACCAAAAGACTTAAATACATTTGTATAGGTTTCGTCACATACACACATACATAATCATTTAGTATAAAAATAATACAAAGCACTTTTAAAATACAATGGATTCAAAGTCCAGCTCAAAATATTCATTAATGGAATATAGAGGGTTAGCACACAACCATTTTTCAACTACACTCTTTGATTTGGAACCGCTTACTGAGCTGGCACTGCTAGGCAACTTGTTAAATAGTTTTTTTGCCAAGTTGTCAGATTGATTATACCTCTTTGATAATTTGCAGTGATTGATATCAAGATTGTTTTTAGATCTCCTGTCATGTGAGTGAACTGAAGACCTAATTAAATATGTGTAAAGGTTTTGTTTTAAGTGCATAAGGCTACAAAGCAGAAACAGACTGTAGATGGTTAGATTGTGCAAGTTTTTTAATATAGGCTTGCAGTGCTCACGGGGTTCAGAGCTATTCAGGATCCTCATAGCCTTTTTTTGTAACTTGAGTATTTCCAAATCTTCAGGAGAATGCCCCCAGAGTCTTAGATCATAAGCAGGTATGCTCTGAAAGAAGGCAAAGTAGGCTGATCTCATATATCTACACACACACAGGTTTTAAGTTTCCTTAATAGGAACAGAGCCCTGGAAAGTTTTTTGTTAACTTGGAACACATGTGAACTCCATGTTAATTTTGCATCAATATTAAAACCTAATAGCTATACAGGATTATTTACTTCATCAACATCGTTAAGACAGCATGTAAGATGTTGTGTTTTGGTATCATTCAGGAATAGATGATTAGCTGAAAACCAGAGTTGTGCTTCTGCTTTTGTCTGTTCTGTAAGATGCTTAACATAACTAGGATTACTACATTTATGGATAAGGGTTGTATCATCTGCATAAATCATACTCTCCACAGAAAGGTTGTATGGTAGGTCGTTTATAAAAATTAAGAACAAAAGGGGACCAAGAACAGACCCCTGTGGTACTCCATGTTTGACAGGCAAAAAATTAAATTGATTGCCGTTAATTTGAACCATCTGCTTTCGGCCAGTTAAATATGATGTCATGAATTTTAGTTCACTGCCTTGGAAGCCATACTTAATGTTGAAGTTTAAGATTGAGGGTTGAGTGATTAACACAGTCGAAGGCTGATGTTAGATCACAAAGAGTGAGCGAGACACATTGTTTACCTTCAAATGCCTTTAAAATATTCTTCACCACTGAGTCAACTGCAGATTCAGTGGACTTCCCAGGCTGAAACCCTAACTGGGAGGGGGTAAAAAAGTTCTGGTTCTCAAAGTGTTCATGGATTTGAGTATAGGCTATGGTTTCAATGATTTTAGCAATCACTGATATAACAGTGATAGGCCTATAGTTATTGGGAAGAGTTGAATCACCTTTTTTAAAGACTGGGATAGCCTTTGAGTATTTTAATGAGTCTGGAAAGTTTCCAGTAGAAAGCATCCATTGATAATAGTGGAAAGTGGATGGGCTATTATTGTACCCCCTTATTATGGGCCTCATATTATACAAACTATTGTTCTTGATGGTGCAGAGTAGCTGTGATACACATCATAAAAATAAAATAACTGTAGGAAAGTTCAAAATATTCTCTTCAATGTAGATATATAATTACATTTACCCCTTTCTTCATTTGTACTATACCCTCTCTTCCATTGTGTTACTTTTCCCATTAAAAGTGTATTTTAGGATTTGGATTATCTAGCAGTGAATAATATTGGTTGACCCATGCCTGATTTTGTCTCCTTCTTTTGATTACATTCTCTTTTTGGCATCCGTGTTTGCTCTTTTCCCTCCAAATCCACCTGTGAATAAACCAGTTTCCCTACCCTACCCTTTCCAAAAATGAACTATGATGCTGTGGAGATGACTCCATATCTCTAATGAAGGGCAGCGTGCCTTGGTCACCCACCCAATGTAGGGTTTGCCCAAGCTACTCTCATCATGACACTCAGGGAGATACATCACCTTAAGGCCTCTCTTTCACTGTGGGTCATGTAGGTTTTCTAGCTGAAAGGGCTGAGGGATAATCCTTGAAATGTCACGCTGGAGTCACTCCTCTCAGAGGCAGTTCCCAACCTCATCAAACTGGGTAGAAATCTTCAAATTGTTATGTGCTTTCATATTAAACATGCTCCTACATATATTTTCTACCCTCCTAGGCCCAAATATTTAAAAAGGATAATAGCCCATCAAGGTACATCTCACTCTATGACCTATCCTTCTCCAAATTATGTTTCACTCGGTGGTGTATTTTGAAATGTAAACCCTCCCATCACACATTTCTGCAATGTAGGGTAATATGTTGTAGCCTACTTGTTCCCCTGCCCTTTTTGAATCTTAATATCAATATTTATACCTGGTTTGTTACCCTCTTGATAATGGATGGTGGTCCTGCACAAATTTGCTGTGGTGGAGAGAGAAATAAATTTCACCTTTTGCAAATAAATTCATCAAAGTGCAAGTACAACATGAAATAAGTTTATTTATGTTAAATAATACAGGTAGCAAATTAAAATATCTAACTTTCTTCCCTTCTATAATTATTTAGTAAATTAATTTGTTTATTGGGCCAAATTTAAATAGTTACTCATGATGTATCACATGTACATCATACATAAATACATGAAATAAACCTGGTGATTTTTAGTAGTCCTGCACGGCTTCCCCCCATTTTGTACTACAGGAAACAATGTGAAGTGGTAAATCGCAGCAGTCAGTTGTCTCCCCCGGCCATTGCTCTCTCCATTCTATTGGCTTTCTTGTCTTCTCCTGTTTAGGCATCCTCACTTGTCTTTTATTGCATCCACTTTCTTTTTCACCTAGCTGGGGTTCTCTCCTAAATACATCCTCTCTGTTCTCCCACAAGCCAACAACAAGTCCACCTCTCACCATAACTACCCCCATTATTTTTCCGAGTATACTGCCAACCTTTTGGCGTCTAACCGATGGGGTACCAACAGTATTGTCAAATCTTCAAATGGTGGAAATCTTAATTCCTTCGTTCTTTCATGTTGAACACACTCCCACAAATGTTATACTAGCCCCCTAGGCCCTAATATCTGAAAAGGATTATAGTCCATCGAGATACATCTCACTCTATGACCTTTTCTGCTCCAAATTACATTTCTATCCTCCTTCCTTTCTTTATATCTGACTTCCCAAATACTCCTGTCACACATTTCTGCAGTGTAGGGTAATATATAGTTGCAGGTACCAGGAAAGACCTAAGTGAGCAGCAAAATTAATGCTACTAAATATCTCCCTGTTGCATTCACTAATGGAGAATTTAGAATGATTTCAACAGATTCAGACAAGATATCGTGATAGTTCATTATATTATAACAGAAACAAAAATTCCACTTTTCCATGGAATATTTTAATGAGTACGATGCATTTCAGCTCACAAGACCTTGTACCTGATGATGGCTCTGTGGGCTGAAACACGTCATACTCATTAAAATATCCTGTGGAAAAGTGCTATTGTTATTTCTTTTATAATGATGGCTCTTGGAGGTACAAGACCTTGTACTTGATGTGAGATGAATGAGGCTCTGTGAGATGAAACGCATCGTACTCATTAAAATATCCTGTGCAGAAGTGCAATTGTTGTTTCTGTTATAATGGTGAATTTAGCTTGGCTAAAGAATTATGAGATTAAAACCTTTGATGGTTTCCCTTAAGCATGTGTATTCTTTCATTCCTTCACTCTTGAGGAGGGCAGCCCACCTCAGCCACAGAAATTGTGTGAAAATGAAACAATTTTATGGTGCTTTGTGAATTTATTCACAATATGTATGTCATATAATAACAAAAATCATGTTATACGAGTTTCTGTAAAGTGCCTGCTCATCAAAATCTGTCTTTTGATTCAAGTTCTAATTTTTCGAAAATCGTGTTCCTTTTTATGATGCATCCAAAAAGTCTGAACATATTTCCATTTTGAGAACTTAAAATTTTCACATTAATTAAATGCATTTATGCTAATGTTGACCAATGGCTGGTGGGATGACTTGTTTAAAAAAAGACTGCCCCTCATGGTGTATCAATATTAGTTTCATAGTAACTGAGTATTTTGCCTTTCAGAAAAAAGTTGCTGAAGTGACCACTGGAATTTTATGCCTACCTATTATACAAGGGATACATTGAAAATATCATCCTCGACATTGAAAATGTACAGAATTGTTTGATTTCCATACATCTTAAATAAATACAAGATGCTTATGATACTATTTGTGAAATTCCTTACTGTTTAATTTAATTAAGATAAATTATCAACAAATGATGTGAGTGATGATGCCATGGCTGTGAAAATCAGTGGAACGTATTTAATAAAATTGTAAAAACTTCTGAAACATGTTTCACATAATGAATGAATATCAATATTAAAATAAAATTTGTATAATGAATATCTGTTAAACAAGTTTTCCATTTGTATTTCACTCCTTCCAAATACTGGTCCGTCCAAAAATCTACAAGTAAGTAAAATACGTTAGGCTATAATATAGGTCGAAAAGTACCCTTGCATCATAACTCATTTGCCAAAATAATTTGAAGTTAGGATGTTGCAAAATTTTATTTTTTCATCACCATAAAAGTGTAACTTTTGAAGTTTTTGTTATTTTCAAGATCAAATATCTCTGGTGGGCTGTTCTGTAAGAATTGAAAAGTGAACAAAATGTAGAGCTCTGAAATACGTATCTATGTTGAGTAGTTTGAATTGGTGACATGAAGGCAAAAAGTTATAGCCTTGTAAAAGGTGCAAAAATGTTCTATGAAATCAACCATAGAAATGTGTACACCTTTTACATGGCTGTAACTTTTCAGCTTCATGTCACCAATTAAAACTATTTACTTAAGATACGAGCTTCAGAGCTCTTAGTTTTGTGAATTTTAAAAATTTAAAGAAGAGCCCGCCAGATTTATGTTAGGGAAAATTATGAAAAATTTAAATACAAGGGGAGATTTGAATGTTTGATTTTCTCAAACAAAAAAAGTTTTAAAAAGGACCTGAGATCTCCCCTGTTCCCTGGTCTGGGTAACGCACCACCAGGGAACCCCCTCCCTCCAAAATCCGACCGCGTGAGGTATATATACCAAACCGCCGGGTCTCCGCGTGAACGGAGTCTCCCCCACAATCCCAGGTCCTCCCGGCTATACAACCGGTACCCATGGCTCACAGCTTGGGTCAGCCGGACGCGCCCAGTTTCTTGCACGGGAATCGAACCCGCGCATACTGGTTCCAACCACAACCTCTCCCGGCAGCCCAGAGCGTTACCCACTAGGCCACCACGCGTCGATTGACAAACGGGGAAAATTCTGTATTTGAATTTGAAATTAGATGATTTCAAATAAGTACCAGGGACTGAGGGCCAAAAGTTTGAGATTTTATGGTGAGTTTACCCGAATGCAATTAATGCATTTTTCATGTGGGATCTTCATCCCCGAGAGGAGCTCACGGGAATCGAACCCGCGCTACTCAGCTAGCAGCCGAACACCTTACCCCTAGGCCACTTCGCTTCGTCATAATATGCGGAAAATATTAGTATTTGAAGTTCATATGAGAAGTCTAAAGAAAGTGAGCCAGACCAGAAATATTCGAAAGCTCCATAAAGTATTTGGGTTCTACATTCATTGGTTCTTCGATTGCGGGAATTTTACTCGATCTCCATTTTGTATTTATAACTGCATCCACATGCGACCACTTATACGACATAGCTTGGACTTGAATTTTTTCTCGGCGATGTACTTACGATTCGGCGCTTTTTGGTGGAACATCCCTTTTAAGGTGAAACAGGCAATTTACACGGTGCATTTTGATGGGTATTTAAGGAATGATGACAGATTTCGTAATATAAAGTCTATTTATTTAATATGACTCGTTTTTACATGCTTAAGAGCTATGAAAGTAAATAATGCCTGCATTTATTATTCGAAATGACATTTACTTTTTTTAATAATCAAGTTGAAACTGATCGATATGCATTAATACCTTCAGACTATTAATAATTAGCTATTCAAAAAGAGGACCATAACACTTGATCACACTTATTTCAAGTCCGCTGCTCTGGAGAGTACGTGACGATTGATGAAAACACTGCCATAGGAGATCGCAGGCCTCGGAGCATCACTAGTAACGGCCGTGTGGCTGCAGAACTCCAAGTGACGACCCGAGAGGACACTACCAAGACGATAGTGTTCGATGACCTGCACGAAAAGAAATTATGAGTACCAGGGAATTATTTCGAAACATTTCTAGCCCAATTATCAAATATTCGTGATTTTTCCCATGTATGTAGTCACTTATAGCTACCGGCTGCAATGTATGTGTATGTCTTCTTGGCTTCCATAAACCAGAAATTTTATCTTGACATGGATAGATGGATATTCATTGCTCAATTTTAGGTATACAAACATGAATGAAAAAAAACAATGAGCTTTAGCTGGTTTTAGGGACTTCCTGTGGGAAGCTACTATCATGACTTGAGTTCCCAAATGCAAGAATAGACAAATTACAAGTATGAATAATATAAAGTACGACTAATCATCTAACTTAGATGAATATGCCATATTCAAGAATTAAAGAATGAATAACCTTAAAAAAATCAAAAATGAAGTAATAATAAATAAAAATAATGGGGTGTGTAGCAATGAATTTGAGATATCAATGGAACTATTAATGTAAATTAGCGGTACATATTCAATAACCAAATTCAATGCAAAATAGGGTTAATAATTGACGTGACGGCTGTAATTGAAGCTACTGAAGGGAAGATAGGAATGGTAAATACTAGAGGAAGGATGCATGGTAAAAGTCGAATAGGCAGAATAGAAATCCTGAAGACAGGGAGAAGTAGGTGAACTTCATCATGAAGTGAGGGAGTATTTTCTGTGTGTAAGAAAGGAAATATAATATCAAATAATAAGAGGAACTAGAGAACATTTAAGATCAAACCAGAGAAAATCAGGTAGAAGGAAAGACTTTACGGGGGAATTTCTGACCAAGAGATTTGAATAAATTGCTTAGTTCAAGAAATGAGATGATGTGGAGGGTTGCTAGGTACCTTTGAGCAATCTTTTCTTTCCTGCTACTCTCTTAAATCTCTCATCTGGCTATGTTACATCGGCGATACCCTCGTTCTGTGGCAAAATGGTATGAATTTATTTCATCTCGTCTTAACTCCTCTTCCTCCGTCTCTTATACTTCCAATATATCTGTCTCAAATTTCGCTAATCCAGGTGTCAACGTTTCCCTTTTAAACCAGAAATTTAACAGCTGCCATCTCTCTCATACTAAACGATCCCTTCCCTATCTCTTTCTATCCGAAGCCACCGTATCTGTAACAACTCTTACTCTCATGACCTTCTCCTCTCCAATCTCGAACAATCTCACCTTCACAGAGGGCATCCTGTGCGCCTCCAGAATATAATTCTAACCCTATTCCCCCAAACCGCCCCCTAACAATAGAAGTCCTCGTGACAAAATCTCCCAATGCAAAACCTATTTCCCATTGAGACCAAAATGACATTAAGTTATCTTCCAAAGTCTCACCTAATATTTTACTTTTTAATTCCATTAAGGATCACGGTAGCTCCTACGCCAGGTACCGGTGGGTCAGAACACCGCATATACCTCCTAGTGGTGGGTCGCGGGCAACAGTATGCTGGCTCTCAAGGTAGTCCTTTCAGAAGGGATCCTAGCTTGAGCAGAATAGGGAAAGCGGGCCTAGGGTATTCCTATGCTTTGGTTTCTCTTGTGGCATACTGGCGAAAATGTGTCAAAACTGACCGGTAAAGCGCCGTAACCGTTAGCAGGGAAAGCTGCACGTGGTGCGGTTACTGCGAAGGCTGGTAACCTTGCATACTCTATTACAACTTAACTATTACAACTCTATTACAACTGCTAAACGTCAAAATGTTGCCTCGGACAGCCGAAGCCACGATGGATAAGTGGTTGAAGAAATTCTTAGGAGGAGGAATATGTGGAGTTTTAAAAACAGGAGGGCGTGTATGAAACAGTGTATGAGGGTAAATGAGGCAAAAGAGGTTTGCAAGGATAGGTCAGTATGGAGGAAATTATTGAAGGGAAGGGAACGGCGTGATGGGTATGTATGAATGTATGTAATTCCAGTAATATAACCGCTATTGCTGTTATTTTAGCTCTCTTATATTTTCTACAAATTCTCTCATGTCCCACATCGGGTAGATCCAGATGGGCGTTTTTCATTTTGGCGTGCAAGTTTCGTTGTTGCTGGAGAGATTTCCGAACGTCCGCCTTATTCCACCTACTTTGTACTGATCTTTTTCAGTTTACTTGGTATTGCGTTATTGATGGCTTTTTGTGTGATGCTACGAAAAGTATTCTGTATATCGTCAGTGTTATGGTATTCGCTTACATCAATAAACTATTAATAAGAGGTCGATAATTCCTCTTTTAAACCTTCAAAATCCGCCTTGTGGTATAAGTACTTTTCTCTTTGTGGCTACCCTTTTGTCAGTATATGAAATTTAGCCCTTACTGCTTTGTAGTTACTAATTCCGTTCACTGTTACAACATTAAGAACGCTTTCAGGTATTTTAATCGCCAAAAGATCTAGAATATTCTTTTCTCTCGTCGGTGTTTACAAATTGAAGGAAAGAGTTTGATGTCAAAGTTTAGAAGAGAGTGTCGCACTACCCCTTTCCTTTTCCGCCATTTTTGAAACTAATATCTTCCAGTCTATCGAGGGAACGTTAAAATCAAACCGATAGTAATATTTCGTTCGTTTTTTTAAATTTATGAAGTGCTTCACCTGTATTTATTACTGCAAAACTGTGTCTATACTAGAGTCCGGTGGCCTATAATATGCGCATATAAAAATTCTTTTTGACGAGCACCTAATGGAACATCACTCCCTATCTACGTCATTGTCTGGAAATATCTCGGCTCTGCTAACGATATCGCCTTTAGCAACAGTAAAACCCCTCCTAATGTTCCCGATTCTGGGTCTTTTTTGTATATTACATATGATTTTAGAAAGATCTCGTCATCTGCAATTTCACTCGACAACCAACTTTCTGTTCCTAGCAGTACATTAGCGTCCGTACTTAAAATGAGATGGTGAAAAATAACGATTGTTTTTTTTTATACTACGGCTATTGACGACCACTATGGAAATTGATGCCCGCGGAGACAACTTACAATTCCCTTGCTTAGAGTAGCTTAGGACATTAATCGCAGTCGACTTTGATGTACCTGAGCCGCTTCTATTTCGTTCAGGTACTGGGCTAGTCTGATTTTTAAAAGAGCTCCCATTGCTACCACTACTTACTACTCCTTTATTCAATAATCCACAATGTGATCTACTCCCTTTCATACTCTCTACCCTAAAAAAAACCTGCAGAGCACGAATATGCTACTCGCTACCCAACCTGATGCCTCGGCCGAGTAATTGACACCCGAGCGGTTCAGAAGGTTCCGACACATGTACTTCTACTAATTACCCTGCAACCCACCACAAGGGTATTTGGTAGGGGGTGACTTGTCACCAATATGAGCTACAGTGAAGAATTTAACTTTCACCAACTCACACCACACTATCGGTATACTACAAATGCTATAGAAACTACTAAAATGATCCATTATGTAACTATGAAAACGTGCCAAAAGAGTCTTTCAGGAAACATGTAAAAATTGTATTAGCAGTACTCGGCATATTTAGAAACATGCATTAGGGTGCATATGAATTAATCACCTACGCTACCCGTCAGCTAACCTACTTCAAAGTCTCAACCCTGCCATTATGGTCCCTTGTCGATAGTGGGAATAACCGCAATTTAAACCTTTCTGTTCAACAATCTATTTCCCTTATTAAAGTCTCACGATCTGATCTACTGTAATATGTTGGAGATCGTAGGATATTGAAAACTTCGTCTGAAAATAAGTCGGTTTTAATTAACATAAACGATTGAGTCTACTTTTCAATCGGCGGTCTGCAAGCGATTCCCGACACGATCGGATTGCCGGCCGAAAGTCAAAGAAGGAGGCTCCGATGTCCGTGCAGAAGCGATGCAGTCTCTGAATTATGCCTTCCACTCGGCTCCAAACCAGGGATCCACGATCGATCCACGGGACAAGACTACAGATTGCGAGCGTCATATCAACCCCTCGTCACCACCTATCCGCCTCATCTCCGAGTCCAGTTCCCTGAAGGAACGCAGGATCTCCTCGAATCCACGGTTCCTGGCGTTTTAGATGCCAACATGGGTCACAACCAGCAATCTAGAGCAATCCGTATCACGAACCGCCGCCCCAACTGCCTGCGTCACCTGCGGAACACCGCTTCTCGGAATGCACCATGACTTAACACGGTGACTTCACCTACATCTACCAAATACCGTTCAAGCAACCACAAGGGTATGTGGCACGGGGTGATTCCATACCAGGCATGCAGCACTCATCCCAGTTAAAATCAGAACCGCGCACGTTCCCCCGGATGCCAGGCGCAAGCCAATAGCAGTCAGGAAGGCAATACGCGGTCAGACCAGAAACTAGGAGAGTGCTACAATGACGAACATGCTACCAGGCAGTAAACTACTCAGGATACAACTATTACTGGTTAGTATCATTACTGCGACAGATTGATATCCCTACATGGAACTAAATCATACAAGAGTATATCATGCCGGAGTTCTTATGCGAGGTTAATAGCTAATAATCATGTAAAAACATTTATCACTGCTGAAAAAAAACTATTTAACCTAGAACTGATCTATCTTTACTATTTTGGTCCCTTAATAAATATTGTACGTGAACAATATGACATTTAAAATCTCTTCGGTTCTTCAGTCTATTTCCTGAATCTAATTCCTATGATATTTTCTGCCATAATAGTTTCGCTCTAACAAAATATGTTGAGCGGCCGGCAAAAAACAGTCTACATCAAACTTTCGTAAAGGATTTAATCTATATTTTCCCTTCGATCGGGTAGAAGTTCCATCCTTTACACCCACACGGCCTGACCTTTCCTGCTGAGGGAACAACACACGGCGGACATTGCTGCTACCTGTCACTACAATCCACCCATTCTCACTCTGTCGACTCTGCGGCAGAGTGAGAAGACCAGAACCTAAGCAGAGTCTCTGCCTAGGTTTTGGTCTCGGAGTGAGAGTCTGACACCTCGGAGTTCCCACCCGACAGCGACGAGTATCTATCGGAAACGAGAATGGAGGACGCCGAAGCATTTCTCGAACCACGTTTAAGAGTGACCATACCTCTACTCCGTGGCGCGACCATCCAAACCTCAGGTTTACGGAGTGGCAATAACCCTTCCTCGGTAGAAGGACCTCCAGGCGACTCTCGGTCTTCCAGCCAGTTTGCAATAAAGCCAACCCGTGCAGCTCGTAGGGCCCGGCGAACTTAAGAGGAGACACCCAATTTCCAATCCACCTTAGGGACGCGCACCACTCTTTTGACCTTGGAGTGGAGCTCCCGCAGGATTCTCTCCTACTCGGCTATGCGGGTTCTGAGAGCCGCACACTCGCCGGAGTTTATGATCATTGCAACGGGTGACCTATTCGAAGGCATCCTAACACTACTCGCAATGAATCCCCCAAAAGGAAGCTAAACTACAGAAAGGTGGCTATACTCTGAATACCTCAGCAATCTTAAACTCGGTAACAATTAACTAGTCCTTATCTTAAAGGAGTAAACTGATGGAAAAAAGAAGTAGCCAAGGTTAATTATGGCTTATTATATCGGTTATTTAAGTTTAACGAACTCAGGCTTTATCAATTTAGGCTATCGCTTACTACTGTGATCTAGTAGCTTCAACGAAAATTCGTATAAAATAAGGAGTTATTACAACTATGAAATAGTTAAAAATATTTTATTTAGTTTCAAAATAGTTTATAGTTTAAATACTGACCTCACACCAGGCAAAGCGCTGAAAGAAAAAAAACAAGATTATTAAAAACACAAACTCCCTATTACGAAGAGAAATATAGCCAAAACAGTCTACTTAACACTCCACAGAACAAGGAACTAAGGCGCGGAAAAACAGGAACACAGCACTGGTATAAAAATGGGGCTGCTTTGCTGAGGAGATAAACCGGTTCCAGACCAGGTCTCGCAGGCACGTCCGCTCGCTCCTAAGGTCAGGATAATAAATGACATTTTGTCATATTTGTTATGTCTTCCATTATCTTCCACATCTAAAGTACGAATTACCAAGAAACCCGTCACTAGGGTGTCACGGGGCGATTCCATACCAGCCAAACTGCCCTTGTCCCAGTTCAAATCAGTCCCTCGTTCGCTCCTCCAGTCGCTTGGCACAGACCAAAAGCACAACAGAGAATAACGCGATGTCAAATTAGACACTTTGAGAGTCCCAAGCAGACGATAATGCTGACATGCTCGTCTAGACTTACTAAGATAAAACTACCACTGGTTATTATTACAATTGCTTTTAATATAAATATTTACTATAAGATACTCAATTATGCCGAAATTGTCAATTGGGAAGAGTTATAATTAATGATAAGTTATAGAAACAAGTAAAATATATGCATTATTAACAATTAAAAACATGGGCTCCATGGTATTGATCCAACTAATTATGTTCCCTTGGAGATAATGACTTAAAATCAATATGTTCATCAATTTCATTTATCTTGTGTTTTGATCATGTCTAACGTACTGGTGAGGTTAAGAAAACATGTTGAACGTCCGGCATAAAATTGTCTGCTTCGAAGTTTATCAAGAGATTTAACATGCATTTTGCCCTTTGATCAATTAAAGAATCCAAAGTTAATTCCTTGGACAATTCAGTCAAGTTACTTATATAAATATTTTCATTTGATTACTTTCAATTTTTGTAATGTAAAACTATTTTATTGCACCATTAGTAATGCAATATTTAATTCGTGTCTCCCACAGTTGGGGAAATTAAAACGTATATATCGAATATGGTATCTCTTCTGATTAGGGAACTATCTCGCTCGCACTACCTTAAATGGATGAGCATAGAAATTTACCATTACTTTAAAAAATCGTTTAGAAAGCCCCAAAACGCGACGGAAATATAGTATTCCTCATTTAGTTTGCTCATTCATAATTTTCTCGTCACCATTCCGAGGTGATGGGGGGGAGGTGACGCTGACCCCCGTTTACACTGAGGTGCGTTCCGATATCCGCTGTAACTGACTGCAAAAAGAAGCTCCATATAAATGCAACCTTTGGAAAAAGGGGACCCATTTTATTCTGCTCCTGAAAATCACCCGGATAGTCAAGACAAACTCAATGACCGAATGCAAAACACCAACTAATTTCAAATATGCTGGATTAAAAGTAATTGAAATGGAGGGACGCACGATTAAATATTCGTAGGGTATACGACTTAGGCCCCTTTTGGAATTATTAAAAATATTTTATGCGGTCTGCACATGAGTTTCTACGTACTTATGGATACAGGAATACCTTTCCTGGGATAAGGAAAATGGAAATTTAAACCTGAACAGAAAAATCACCATGGTACATGAAATGTTATCACCGTTTACCTTATGCCAATTTTTTCGCGATTTATCTGCTTCGTTCGCCATTCACTCTAAAATGTTTTCTTTTTTCTATAAGACGTTATTTTAAACCTCTAGCATCGACCAAACAAACTTGCTTGAGCGATCAAAGGAAGGAAATCTGCGGCGAAGTAAGTGACAGCGAAAACGATCCCTATTAAATCCAAAATATTTTCAGATGGATCTTTTTGGAAGCTTTTAAAGTCGTCGTGCATCGGGTCGGGAGAGACTCACGCACTCCCATGCAGTTCAAGTGAGCATCGCGCTGCTTTCGCCTTATTTTAACGAAGCCATCCATTTCGCAGTCGAATGCATCCCGTGGTGAGGTGGGTCGGGTGTCGAGCGGCAGCGGTTCGGAAATTGCATGCCTCTATTGAAACGTGAATATTACTCGGAGGCTGTTACGTCACATCCATGGATTCTCCGAAGTTCGAGTGTGTCGAATCCTTCCTGAGAGAGGCCCCAGAGGCGGGCAGGGCACCACGGCTGACCTCGTGGAGGAAAGAATCCCTGATGAATTTAATGGAGCAATAGGAGCGTTAGGAGGTGGAAAGTGAATTCCACAAAACAACGGCGGATTCATTTATACCTCAATCGGACCCCCGTCATGCAGACCAATGATGTTAAGGATTATAGTGTGAACGAGGCAGAGCGCTACCCTCACCCCGCTCGCCAGGGCATCGCGACGAACAAGTGGACAGCAGGAAAGCGAAATCATGAATATTGCAGAGCTAAAATAGAAAGCCCCAAAGCACCTTCGCAAACTCTAAAAGTCAAGAAATATAAAATAGAGTAAAGATAAAAAAGTTAAAAAAAACAAATATATAATAGAATATTGATAAAACTATAAACTAAGTAAATCAGACGATAAATGTATACGCTTTCTAAATAAGTAAACGGACCAGAGAAAAAGAAAAAGAAAGAAAGCAACTTATAAAGGATTAACAATGGTTATAATGGTTTTTAAAAACATTGGTTTGGTAAACCAAAACTGAGAATTAAGTTCATCAAAAGCCCCGCCCCCTCTAATCCCTACTAGTTAATCAAAGAGAAATAAAACTGATGACATTAGACAGTTAATAATTTGATTTCTAAATGATGCCAACAGAATAATTTTTATTATAATAAAAAACCCTACATCAATTGGAGTGACTTCGTATTCTCGCTTGGTCGATGAGAAGAGATTATTCGTTTAAGGAATTGCAGGCATTGAAACTAAAAGTGCAACTATTCGTTGCACAGAGTACTTTATAAGTCACCTCGAGGGGGTGTAGCAGGGGGTGAGGAGTACCTGTGGCTTTTAGGCTTTCGAAATGTTATTTTCAAGCAAATTACACATTTCTATGCTTATTCGTTGAAGTAACACCATCTGCTACACCTTAATGAGCGTCTATTTTCATTTTCGCTATTAATTATTCCGGTTTCTGCTCGTGGTAGCAGAGGGTCGCAGAGACAATGTTAGAAACTATGGATTATCATGGTACAGATGTGTATTAATAAAAAAGATACAGCCTACCATCGTAAGGACCATCGTAAGTACGATATTAGTGTGAATTATTGGTTGGAGAAAGATTTTTCCCTAGCCAAGAGTAGATGCCATATTGGACTTTTTTCTTCAGCAGCTGTAAGGATCACAACTTAAATATGAATCGCTTATGGCGGAAAATTCTATTTTTTTCGTATCTGAAATTCTCTTTCTTTAATAAATACTCTCCATCTTAAAGCCGACTCCGTTTTTTCGCCTTAAGGTGAAAATGTCATCTCAGCAGAAGGTTTTTTTTACAATCAAGTAAACCCCCCGGCCATTGGTCATAAATTAATTTTTAAAAACAATTAAGAGAACATAAAACTACTCTTTGCGAAATTGAAGGAATTCAGTCGTATTTATTTCTCCTTTTTAAAATCAAGTCTCCATTGAGACGCGTACCATATCCCATGAAAAAATGTTATTGAGCTTTTTTCCCACTCTACCTAGGAAAATGAAATAATTTCTCACTTTGTACATTCCACACGTTTTTATTTTTATCGATCATGGTCTCGGAATTTTATGTCATTTTTAAGGTACAATTCTCTTATTTCAGAGTCTTATAAACTCAAACCGGAAGGTGGGTGGAGGGAGTGATATAGAGGGGAAGGGGAAAGTGGGGAAATAATGAGAAATCATTCACGATACATGAAATTGTGAGAAATCGCGTTTACACAAAGTTAATCCTGAAACTTATACTCCATCTACGCTTTAGATGGACCTTCTTATTTTTTCTCACTAACTTTAGATTATTCGTAAATCCACTAAGATCGAGTAAATTCTTCAGAATAGCCAAGGCATTTCTGTTGAAAAAGCTTGATCTACATATTTAGCAATCGTGCAATTATTTTGCCGAAAAATTAATATTCCAACAACTTGATTATCAATAAACCCAGGCTTGACTTTGAATGTATCTCTAAAGAATTTCACGAAAGAAGTATGCCTGATACCCTAGAGCAAATTATGACAAAGCCCGATTCTAGTCCACTAAAGGGACGCCCGATCGACCATCCCCTTTACCCGCCACTGACATATGTCTTAAGGATTTCTGTCTCCCTCTCCTTGACTACTCAAATTTTTCTGGTTGGTCCCTCTCTCCTCCCGCACCCTCGATTTTCTTGAATATTTTCATTTGATAATATGTGTCTTCTATTGCTTCGTCGGAATCATCTCCAGCTTTGGATTCGTCTTCGCTCACTTCGAAATATTCGTCACTAACTTCCAAAATTCTGCGCACTTCAGCGTCTACGGATCGCCTACTTTTTCCATTGAGAAAGCAAATAAGTGACCAAACATTCACGAAATATACATTGGGTGGAGTCACTAACTTAGACATGGTGCATATAAACAAATCCATTAATGAAAATGGAATTCAGGGTTACTTGCACACATTTCTTTTTTTTAAATACAATTGTTTCCAATATGCTCACATTACATACTCATCAGGGATGAGTGTAAACTTATTGCGAGAGAAAAACAATATCTTTAGCTATTTTCACTTGAAGCACAACTCTCTTCCACAGAGCCGGATTTCACATTTCTAGTGCAAAATTTTCAAGCTGTACGTGCTGAAATATTCCATTGCATTATATACCTACATTAGTCGTTGTGAAATAATTTCGTGAAATTGCAGTCATAACATTTACAACGGAAATTTTCAGTATCGACTCTCGATTTGATATACATCAAATCAATTTCATAAAAGGCGAAGCGTGGCTACTTGACAATATTCAGACTTTAATCTACATCTACGAACTACCTTGCGAGTCGCCACATAGACATGATCGCTTCTTGTTCTCGGAAAGAACGAGCTATTGTAACTATCTGCTCGGCAGTGTATCTCTCTTATGCCATCGCTTCCGTCAGACCTAGAGATTTAGTGAGTCGTCATGATAACATTCTCTGTGTCGCTCTGAAACACACCAGTTCTGAATTTTTCAAGCAGTCTAAGCCTAGTGTGCAGCCTCCGAGTATCTAGGGGCTACCACATTAATCCCTCTAACATTTATGAAACACTATGTGTTCGTTCGTAGCAGTTTTTAACGAAGCGTGCTGCTTTTCTTTGTATTTTTTAATTTTTTTGGTTAAATCTTTATGACCAGGGTCCCAAGTGCTCGAGGTGTGGCCTAACCAGAGTGAAGTAACAACACTCTTTTACTTTTTCATCCGAGGACCTTCCTATTATACGCTTTACAATACCTAGTTTCTTTAATGCTGTGCCTCATATGTTTTGTATGTGTGTTCCCCACGATATAGCAGGATTTAAGGCAATTCCAAGATATTTAATTATAATACTGTATAATATCTATTGTATTATAAAATGTATGTTGTGTAATAAATAATATTGTGAGGAGAACCCATATTATTATTGAAGAAGTTATTTCATAAATAAAGATTTAACAATTATGAGTGCATTTATATTAATTTCAAATCCAATACAGAGTTTGTTCATTCGAGTTCCAAACGTATGTGTGGTATTGTTGTATTATAGGACCGTGCATTCTGCACACCCATACTGCCCCTTGGTCTCTTACTGCTCTCCCTTAGTTCAAAGCAGCGCCCTCCAAGGGGTGGTAGCAGCCACTTTGGGAACCGCTAGGACAAGATCTTGAATCATAAAAAAAGGTCACATTAATGAAGCCATATGTGATGCTACAAGAACATATCAACTTTTGCATTATGATTATGAAAATTTTTGAGGCACAATTGGTGAATTTCAATTTATCGCTAGCGAGGAGTGTAAATTATAGGATATGAATGAAGAAAGACTTCCTGGAGTATATACTCCGGCTAAAAAAAGGGTAGCACAGTACATTCTCCAAACTTTGTCAAAAAAAGCTAAAATTCAACGAGTTAAACTGACAAAGCATATTAACATAATCGTAAGTCAGGACGGCCTCTATGGATTGAAAATATCGACGATGTATAAATCTTCTAAATAAATAAATAAAAGCCATCAATCAACGCGCCCTATTTTTTAGCCATTTGTAAAATGAATCACGATATTTTAATAGCCTTCACAGAATCAATAATTTGATTGACACGAAGCACCAGAGAAAGCCAACGTAAAGATATCTTCCCACGAGATGTGTCTCATAGATCCAGATGAATGGCAACTCAGTTTCTCTGTATTTACACTTGCGGAGCATGTCTCAGATAACGAAATTGGTTGTCATTCTAATGCGTTTGAAATGATGAAAGCGCTAAAATACTCAAAGAATTTATAAACACTTACTGTTGTTTCCATCAGGGTCCCCTGCCAACAGCTCACTTTCGGAAAACCGTCACACAATCACCAGGATAGCTTCATCCTTAAAACTTGTTATTGGCCAAGCCAGCATCACCTGAAATGTAATAATTAATAAATTACATTAGAATTTTATTTTTTTAATTCAAAAATAAGTACCAATGAATTAAATTGATAAAGTCTGGGATGGGTGTGGTAAAAACGTTATACCCATGACAACAGCACCAGTGAAATTTTGGCTAATAAAATTGACTTTCATTAAAAAGGTTATGATTATATAAAAAAATATCATCATGACTTTTTTCACTGTCCAAAAGTTGTTAGTTTATTCTTGCCCGAAACTTTCATTTAACCGAAAATATGCACTGGAAAAAAACTTCATGATCACACTCCAACGATTAAAAGCCACGAAATCGAGTTATTGAAAACTAATTCAGACAGAAATGAACCAGCAAAGTAGTCACGGAAAAAACGAGATCACAGAAGCATGGAGTAAGATGAAAAACGCCAAAATTAATTTGTGGATAAAAGAAAAAAGTACACGCAAACTGCCATTAGACTCCAATGCATGCCTCGCAATGGATAGAAAACACAATCATTTCCCTACCATTTCTTCATAATAGACCCAGGAGTTGACATAACTTTTAAGAATGCCGATCACCTGAATGTATTCGCAATAGTGATCATCCTACTGTAATGGAATCAACAAAAACTACGGAGAACAGTGTCATCTTCATTGAAAAAGTGCGAAAATATACGGAGGAGAAACACACTCCTAAGGATTATTAAGATCTTACAATGACTAATTACCACTAGAATACACTCCACATGAATGATACCGCATAAGTTTGGACTCAATTTAGGAAGGAATTTTATACATTTAAACATATTTTCTCGAGAAAATATAAATATTTCACCACGATTAAACGTCAAGTTTCTTTATTATAAGATATTTGAAAGTGTGTTCCTTAAGAAAACGGAAATAAACGGCACTTTTTACGTTCTTATCATGATAAAAAATCAAAAATAAATTTAAAAAATAATTGATAGCCATAGGTATAGGCAAAAGTTAAGTAAGGTCAATTTCGATGTAATGCGAATTAATATAGATACTGCGGTTCATTTTTCACCAGTACCTATCTTAACTCGTGTGTAAATAATTTTTCCACGGACAGTAATACGTTTTCACGAGGGATAAGAGCTCATATTTGGCTTTGAATGCAACAAACATTGGCTCTCAGAAGGATTATTTAAATTAAGCATGGCTTTGAAATTAAAATCAAGGGAAGGTATCCAAGCAGTACATTTATCCCAGGAAAAACAGGTCCGTGGATCCTCGTGGGCCCCACATGGAATCCATCTGAGTGAGTGGTTATTCGGTAGAGGTGGCCAATTACCCACCATGGAAACAGCATGGAAATTATTTGGAAATAGGAATTCCTGGAACTGTGTATAAACTTAAATAAGTAAGCAAGGTGTATCCTTCTGGATAATTATAGAGTTCACAAAATAAACATTTAAAGTGTGTGAAGAGGACCCATGTGGCATTGATGCGGTACCCACGAGGAGTTTAAGTGGATCCCAGGTGGAAATTAGTTGGTCAAAGAATTTTGGTGGAATCCAAATGGGTATGATCCTGTGTTGTAGTCCTATCTTCTTTGAGCACTGCAGTTGTCTTTTTCTCATGAACGACTTCTGAGCTTGGTATTCTTCGCTTGATGTCCGTTGTCCTTGTTCAGTCCCACTTCTTACTTCCGAGATACTTCCGAGATAATTGAAGGAATCCACTCGCTCTAATTTCTTTCCTCTCTGGGTGACTTCCACCTTCAGCTTCTCTCCTCCGAATACCAGGATTTTAGTCTTCGTCTTCTATATTTTCATGTTGTATTCTTGGAGAACTTGGTCCATTACGTTTAGTGACCTTTGACGATCATCGTGATTACCAGCTATGACTGCAATATCATCTGCGAAGCGGAGCTTGTTTAAAAGCCATTATAAGTGATAAAATAAGTGTGAAATGAAGTGAATCTGTAAAAAAATTTGCTGAAAAAAACTTTAGCTTCATGTTTTTTGCGTCTCTCAAAGTTTTTCTTTATAAAGCCAAGGACTTAAGGGAAATAATTTATAATTTCGGGAATTTGGATGCGAGGGATATTAAGACTTAGAAGGAAGTGCGGTTAATAATTACTATAGTCTAAGGGAGAGGAACTAGATAGAGATGAATTGGATATACTGAAAGTCTTCGAGTGAAGATGAAAATGAAGATGGTGATTCGGAGCCTGAGGAGCCGAAGTTAACAGCCTCTGGCAATTTTTTTACAACTCTCATTACATTTTAAGTAAGAACACGATACATCGATTGAAAGAAGAGTGGAGTTCTTCATTTGTATCGATGTATCTGCACTGCCCTTTTGTGCAACTCCTCAGGGAGTGGAAGAAGTCCAAGCAGCAGATACGGACTCGACGAAATCCCTTGATCAGGATCAGGATCCCTTGATCACTTCAATTTTCAAAAGGTGTGTTTTATTTTAGCTTCATTAAAAACCAATAAAATGTTGAAATAAGTAAGAACGAATAACTATCTCCAAAACAGAATAACTATCACGAACTAATTCAGTAATTGCAAACCAACTGCCGGTATCTATCAGCCTGACGGCATACGGAACCTCAGGAGCCGATCTTTAGATGAAGCATTCGTGAAAATCACCAATTTCTTAAAAGGAATCCTTATTTAATTTGATGTATTAATACCTTTTTGTTAAATGAAGAGAATTGAGCTTGATATGGCGTATGCTAATAAGCATTTATGAGAGGAAAAAAATCTCGCTCATCTGCATAAAATTGCATATGTACTTATACGTAGTGTAAAATCACATACTCTCCCTAAATTTTTATTCCATTATATTGCTATAGGTTTTCCAATACGAGAATAAATTGTTAAATTAGTTTAAGCGGCGAATTATCTTCTCTTAAAATCATAATAGTAAATACGTTATATCGTGAAAAAAGTCCTGAAATGAGTTTTATTTACTCTACCGTGGAATGTAGCCCCCTAATTTCCATAGGACCAATGCTTCCTCCAACGCGGATTCGCGTTACATGGAATAATCACGGAATTTTGCCCCCGAGATCTAAGGAAGTTACACTCTGTACTGGGTTTACATGATTGAATATATACCTATGATATTTATTTTATTCTGCAACTTCAAATCTCTCATTTTCACTGTCTTCCCCTCGTCTTCGTCTACATCGACTTTGACTGACTCTGACGAGCCCTCATTTATAAATATTATGCGTTTCTGAATTAACTCCTTTCTGAATTTTCCGATTTATTAATGTTAATTAATGTGAATTTGTCGCGTAATTTCTCAGCTAACTTCCTGATGGATTCTCTTCATCTTAGACTTCCGTCTGTGACTTTCCTGTTAGACGTATAAAATTATCGCGTGTGATGTGGACCTCCCATCTTCGTGTGAAGGTAAATACTAAAGACTTAAGAATACTCTAACAAAGCCCAATGGCAGAATGCAGCCTAATTTAAAATCATGAGTAAACTCAACTGCACATAATTGATGATAGCAAAAGAGATGAGCACACTTTTGTGTGGGATATCGCGAGTGAGATGAATGAGGGTGAGAATCTCGGTGATATAAAGAATGTATATGTATTGATTTACACCCTCAGGAATATGGTGGAGTCAATCATCGAAACGTCGGTGGTCTTAACTCTTATCCGGTGGAAAATCAGAATAGAATTGACGCAATACTCTGGGAAATCACCAAATCCGTCATAATATGTGGAATTCTCACGGTTTATGGTGCTGGGTAAATCCCAACCCTACCTAAAGCTTAAAGTAGGGCTAATTTCGACAATCGACCCATTTCCTGAAAACCATTTGCTGCTGATTAATGGAATGGATGAAAGTTACTCGGTTTACTTCACATTACCCAGAGTGCAAATAGCTTCCAATTATAACCAGGTTTATGGAAAATCGGGATTTTAGAGGCATAGCTCGGTTGAAAGCTCATTTTCATCGAAGTGGCGTGTCGACATTTAGAATGGCTGAGTAGTAGATAGTGCCTTGGGGGAGATAGTTCAGAGGGTGCATTCCTCACGGTAGAATGGCTCAGTCTCTCGGGGAAAATTCTAGGTTGAAAGACTATGCCCCAGGTGCCAGGAACTCACAGCCGAAATTTTGTTTACATGGATTCGTATTCTTCCACCTCTCGCTTTCCCCTCCTTCCTATCCATCTACCCCTCCTTCCTTTCCATCTACCCTTCCAATTGCGGCTACCCCCTCCGTGACGTGACCACCAGTTTTCGAGATAGCTGTAAGCCTCTTTGAATATGAATATAGCGTGAGGTGAACTCCGTCCAGATAGCCGCGAACCGTTGCTTTTTTCAGTGATCTTGGCTTCGTCTTATCCCATTCAACTGCCAATTGAAGTAACATCGGCCGTCGTCCTCGTCCAAGAATTCCTGAGCGCTCCCAGTGCATAAGCCGCCCTATTTCCACGTTGTGCATTAATGCATGGAGACTTTGTATTCGGCGCTAATTTCAAATTATGCGGGTGATTTTAACTTTCTCTGTTATTTTTATCTGTTACAGAATCTGACTTCTTACCCATTTATATTTTCCCCCGACACTTTTGTATTCCGCAAACATAACCACCAAATCATACGTGATTGAAATAATCCTTTTAACGGCGTATGTTTAAGACGTTCAAGGTCAGATATCAGCGCTTTCATCTGCAAATGCACGTAATAGATAGGTATACATACATCTATATATCTACATATTACCTTGCAAGGCTCATCCAGTGTGTGTGGTAGGGGGTTATTTATCACCAAAATGCACTATACAGTACCATAATAAAGTTAACGAAACTACAACGATTAATACATTTACAAAAAATTGTCGAAAGGGCTTCACCAACATGTACACGACTACAGGTATGCTACGAACGCTAGAGAAAAGCATTAATATATCAATTAGGCTCAAGGGAGCACAGCGAATGCAGTTTCACAAGTCAACAGACTGATAATGTGGTATGACAATAATGTGGTCTCTCCTCCAGAGGAAAACTGACTCCTAAGCACGGAGTATATTTTCCTTTAAATCTGCCACAAATGCCAATGGGAGTGGGCTTAAAGGGATCATTAATGGCGGCATTTGCTTGGAATATGTCATTTGAAATCACCAGGAACGAAATTCGTCCGACATTTTTCCTTAAAAAGTTTCCTAAATTTGCGCGAGATTTAATTTTTTTTCGTGTTTACTCATTGATAAAAATGGGAGAGGGAATTAAGGTATTGATAGAATTGCGTGCTGCAAGTCCACTATCATCGGATAATATGACAGCTATTATTTTAAAGGGAATGAATTCCTGCTCGTGATGTATGAAACTGAGCTAGGATGGATAGGAACTAGGATATGACCCTCACTCAGGACTTGTCCTGGAGGAAGCATACGATATGGAAAATTTGCTGACAGCCATATAGGGATTGCAGTAATTGGCATTTAAAAAAGGAATATTAGGAAACTGTGACGATAATTTGAAGGAGCGATGCTATTTTCGTTCGTGAGACCTCAATTGGAGTACGCCGCTAGCGTATGGGACCCTTACGAGGTAGGAATATATTGAGATATAGATCGAATACGGCGGAGGGGAGCAAGATTTGTTAAAAATTGCTTCGATAGACTTAGCAGTATCACTTAATTGTTGAAGAAAATAGAGTGGGAACCTCTATCTGATCGGAGGGAAAATATAGATAAAATCTTTTACGAAAGATTAATGTAGACTATTTTTTGCCGGACGTACAACATATTTTGCTAGATCCATACTATTATTGCAGAAACGATCACAGACGTAAAAGTAAGGAAAGAGATTGCAGAACCCGAAGATTTAGTATGTCATTTTTTTCCACGTACTATATGGGATCATAATAGTGGCGATGTATCAGTTCTATGAAAATTTGACCCTAATTAGGTAGAATAGCTTTTGTACCCCTGCTAAATTACTAACCATCACATTAACAACTCACTCCACATGAAATTTCCGGCTTGATATAGTACCTTGTAGCACTATTAATTAATCGCATTAATAATACTATTCACCGTGGTATCATACTAGTGTGCATGGTAATGTTTTAGTCTACTCAGCGCTCTCCTGTTTTCTAGTCTTACCGCGATCTGTTGTCCTGCCTGCTTTTGGCTAGCGCCAATGGAGAACATGCAGATTTTTTGAAAAAAATAGAGGTAATAGAGGACGATGAATCTTGCCCAACGCAAACAACCCGAGTCGTGAGTAACGCTTAGTTTCCGAGACATAAATTCTCAAAGTTGTCGAAATTCCAACGGCGCGAAAAACGGGCGAAAAGGGGAGCGTGGTCAGATCGGGCAGGTCTGACGTCACACCTGTCGTTCGGAGCCGCAGCGGTGGCAGGCCCGGCGTTGTCTCGGGGACTCCGGGCGGCGTCACCGGGGAACTTAGGGCAGGAGCGCTACGCCTAAAACGCTGCTATCAGCGATGGAAATTCCGCTTACAAAGTAACGGAACCGAAGCGAAGTTTAACCATATACATTAATTTCAAGTCGCATGTCATCGGCATTGTCAGAACTTCTTACACTGTAGAGACTGGTTTAGGCTGCTAACGACACAACTTTTTTTTCTGAAACGTGGGAAAAGTGTAAGATTTTTTACCCATCGCCTGGGCTCGCGATAAAATTGCAACTATAGGATTTCTTTCCACTATTTACCTGTAATTGCATTTATTTTTTGAACATTTGAGGAATCGAAACGGGAATCTCGGGAGAGAGAAAGTCAATACATTCCAGTTTATTACAAATGTAGGGCATGATCACACAGTATTTTCTTTACCTTGTTATGCGCATTGCACCTCTAGGGATTTCATCTTACGTTCACGGCGTAATGCGGCATGATTTCAAATGATATCACATAGGCATGTTAAGTAAAAAATGACTCCACAATAAGCGCATTTAATAAAGTTATTACCAGATGTTTTGCATCTGCACGAACGCTGTTCGTGTGGGTAACATAATTTACGACCATTTTTGTATGTCGTCGAACATAAAGGTCTTCCGGGTTTTCAACCGCGTTGGTTGATTGTGCAAGGAAAACACTCCATGATCCTTCGATCCACGTTTCGCTGACATTAAATACGCCGTTTTAAATGAACCTCTTCACAAACCTCTGCTTTTACATACCCTGTTATTAACTCTCGCACGGGGGGAGGTGAACGGTTCTGATTTGAACTGGAATGAGTGCTGCAGTCCTGTGGTGGATTCACCCCGTGCCGCTCACCCAAGTGATGGCTTGCACGGTATTTCGTAGATGTAAATGAAAACAGCTGCCTCCACTTGTGAATTGAATGCTTTGACTGGTTACGCTGACGTCAGTTATTA
This sequence comes from Ceriagrion tenellum, assembly GCA_963169105.1. Taxonomy (NCBI): domain Eukaryota; kingdom Metazoa; phylum Arthropoda; class Insecta; order Odonata; family Coenagrionidae; genus Ceriagrion; species Ceriagrion tenellum. Next base: position 74,149,142 of record OY720641.1, on the reverse strand, counting down.
CGTGTAACAATCACTCAAACATTTATCTCACGAATAATTTTCTCCTTGTTTTAATAACTATAATTTACGGTCTCCTTGTCATTGCTAATGATCTTCGAATGTGAATCATGAGAACCCCCTCGATTGCAGAGTGCACGGAAAGGTTCCTTTTTTAGAAGGTCTTTCAGTTTCATCGTCACGAGGCTTTACGTGAACATTTCCTTCTTTTTCCGGCGGAGAAATGCCAAGTCATGCGAGTGACAGGTGATAAAGCTCGTGCTGTTTCCCTCAGAATCCACTACTTAAGTTTAATGGACGACTCGCTGACTTATCTCCGCAATCGCCTGGGCATTATCAGAACATCGGTTTGTTCGAAGGATTATTTACAGCCCCCGAAAGAAAGGAGTTGAGAATCCGTGAATGCCCTTCGTCTTATGCCAACCAGGTGGTTCACATTGAGAAAAGGGGCTGTTTTGAATGCGTGAGGATTTTCGGGCGTTGAAACCACTATCCGGCGACGGACGCATGTGCGTCACCGCGACCTTCTTGTCGGTATCTATGGCAGAGAGGTTGGTTTCTGAAAGGTGAAGTCGAATCTCATCTGGGAAAATAAGCACCGGCCGTAAAATGAGTGTTTACGTGATGTGTAATGAATTAATGGGTCATTCAAGTATTACTTAAGACTTTGTTGGGATAATCTTACTCTGTCTCATGAAGAGGGGGGAGGAGGGTCTGGAACCAATTTACTTAAGATTTTCATCCGTTTGAAACATCGTATCGTTCCCAAATATCCTGCGTTTGTTCAAATTCTTCTGCTGTGGCACTGTTTCACTGTGTTAATGAATGCGGTACTCCAACACTGCATAATTATACAATATCCAGTGCTCAAAGCTGTACTATGGCTTCCATGGAAAGATGAAACAGCAGAAAGCGAGCATTCAACGAAGAGTAGATACAAATATCTAACGTATTACGTAAGACTGAGAGATAGGGGGGCGGGGTTGGGAAAATCTTACATTGTCTTACATTGGGTGAGGGGGGAGGTCAAAAATGCCATAAATCGTCTTACGTAATACTCGAACGGCCCCTAATGCAAGAGAGTTGTGTTGGGGTTTTATTCCACTAAAATATATACGCTGTAGTTTCCATCATTAGCCTTCCGAATAATAGGCTTCTGGTCGACAGTACCACCTCGTCTGCTCGCTCACCTTAGAAGAAAAAAAGCTTTTTGACCCGAGTCGCATTAACTTTGCAGTCACTTGCGTAAGGCAAAATGTATATTCAATAATGTATCGCAATAGACCTGTGAGTCTAAAAAGAGTATACACGTAGTTGACGCTATGGTTAAACTGTTGGTCTTTCGATCAGGGGACCCCGAGTGCTGTTTCCCAGCGGTGAGAGGATATTAAGTAAGTTTCTCTATCTCGGATAGGAAGTTATGTGGTAGCATGGCCGGTCAACTACGAGTACCTATCAGATCTATCATCGGTGCCTATCATTTTTGCGATTTGGAAAATTTGCTTATGCTAAAATATTGGGAGCGTAGGTATTATCATGGGATCAAGGACTAATTAGTCATCTATAGCAGAGTAATTAAGTCAATTTCTACGATGCGTTACTTAATGCCCCGAGTTGTATGTTGGAAAATACTTCCCAATGTCTGTAATATTGTATAGCGGCCTTAAAAAGTTAACGATATTGCAAATGTGTATTAATTTTTCCATACTTCTCTAAGCGTATACTTATTTCATAACGTTACGCTTCAAACGTAGGAAGTCGAGAAGGAATCTAAAACGAAAATTTCGACGTCCATTGACAACGTAATGATTTATCACTATAACCGCCGGGATTCTCCCTTCACTTCCGACTGATAAGGGGTCATTTTGACACCTTCTCATATTTTATCAAAGCCTAATGGCCGTAATACAAAAAGCGAAGTTGGTGTCGTTAACAGTTTAAATAATTAATAAAGCTGGTATAGCTATTAGTTTGTAATTTACTAACAAAACAATGATTTTAACCTTTACAGCAATGATAAGCACCATTAATATACTTGGTGGGTTCAGGCGTGACTTCGTGGAAATAAATCATGATGAAAAGAACACTTCGTATTTTTCCACAATTTATTTTCAATCGTACAACTAGTTTCGACGCAAAGGCGTCATCCTCAGGTACCAGAATATATGAATTGTGGAAAAATACAGTGTTCTTTACATAATAATCACCATTACCTAAATGGGGTTTTGGTATGGTTTTCTACAGTTGCAAGCTATTAGTACAACCTCTGACGCTAAAAATTAGGTAATCAATGATGAAACTATTATTATTATCGTTTAAGAAATTAAAAACTTACTCGCGAACACAATTAAAGACTATATCCACATGCATTTCAAAGACGTTTTTCTTATCTCACCAAACACATTATTCATGAACGTATATTTTTGCATGATTCTAATATATTTGCTGTTTTGTTTCTTCTTCAGCCTCCAATCAGACACGTTTTACGGGCCCGACGCTCCCGCCTATTCTTTCTCTACTATGTCATTTGATCCTGGGGAGTTCTTCCTTTATGTAATCTAAACGTGAATGCTTTTGTCGCGTAGTTTCTCGATCTTCTCTCGATCTATTCTCTGCGTCTCTGACCTTCATCTGCTACTTTCCTGTACGAGGCGTGCGAATCTATCGCGACCGAATCCAGAATGTTATGATAAGTGTGGAAAATGTGTGGCCACCGTCGTGTGAAGGTAAATACTAAAGAATTAATAATACTCTTAGTTAGCGAATACAATGCCCAATGGCAGAATGCAGCCTATGAGTAATTTATGAATCTTATGAGTTACCTCAACCGCACATAATTGATGATAGCAAAAGGTAAAAGCCCTTTTTATGTGAGATATCGCGAGCGGGATGAATGAGCATGAGAATCTCAGTGATGATAGAAAGGATGTATATGTGTTGATTGACGCCCTGAGGAATATGGCGGAGTCAGTCATCGAAACGTCGGTGAAGAATCGACACAATGCTCAGGGAAATTACCAAATCACTCGAAATATATGGAATTCTTGCGCCTAATGGGTTGGTTTACGAAACGGTGTAAACCTCATCCTTACTTCTCCTAAAAGTCGGGCTTTTTTCCACAAAGGAAGGTCTCATTTCCTGAAAATCATTCGCTGTTCCTTAATGGTATGGATGAATGTGACTTGGTTTACTTCACAATACCCTGCATCCAATACGCCTTCAATTATAATCAGGTGTAAGACATATCAGGATTTCAGATGCATAGCTCTGTTGAAAGTTTAAAATGGCTGAGTGTGTAGTAGATAGAGCCATGGGGGAGGTTGTTCAGAGTGTGATTTGCATTTTGGAAAATGACTCAGTCTCTGGTTGAAAATTCTAGGTTGAAAGTCTCTGGCACGGGTTCCAGGAACTTATATCCGGAAATTTATTTGTTTCCACCTCTCGTCTTCCCCTACCTCAACCGTTTTCCATCGGGCTTACCCGTGACCTGACGTGGCCAACAGTTTTCACCATAGTTGTAAGCCTCCTCGGATTTGCGTATAACGTGATCTCCGACCAGGCCACCGCGATCTGTCGTATATCTCGATGATGTTGGCTCAATCCGATCGCATTAAAACACCTATTGAATCAACAGCGGCCGTTTTCCTCTCCCGAGATTTCTTGAGTGCTCCCCGTGTGTATGCCGCTCTATTTCCTTGTTTTGCATTTAGCATGGCGAAAAGATACAACTTTGACTTCGGTGCTGATTTCAAATGATGTGCTTCGGTGCTGATTTCAAATCTTCCTCCACTACCATTTTCTCCCATCATTTGTACCTTCAACAGACATCACCACTTGACCCTGAATCCAAAACAAAACTCCCTCCCCACTACTATCGTGATACCTTTTCCTCCTCAAGAAACTTCCATTGTATATAAAGGACATGGAAATTGGTTTACTTGTCAATGTTACCTTGGAAATGACGCTTAGACGTTGAAATTAAACTGCAATATATGTACTTATTAAACTGCAATGTATAGGCAAATTAAATTAGTCCGAGCGAGATTGTTCCCTAGTCATAATGGAGACCATATTAGAACTTTACGTTTAAATGTCACCAGCTGTAGGACACTTGAAATAAATATTGGATTATTAATGGTGCAATAATATAGTTTTATTTGATAGAAATTGTAAGTAATTAAATGAAAATATCTAAATAAGTCTTTAATCTCTTTTTTTGCGCGGTGCGTTTGAAACTCCTTCAAAACGGAAGGTTTTTTGTGATTATCAAGAACCTATTGCGGTGACAAATTGATTAATTGTCAAAAATAGTTGAGAAAACAAACAATATACACGCTGTTAGTTTTTTTACGACATCTACGTGTTAGAAATTTCTCATTTTGTAAATTATGTCTCTATGGAGTGCTTGCACGTACCATTTCCCCATGTAAAAGGGCTGGTACTTTTTGGCAAATAACTCCGAAAGTAATGTGGTAAGGGGTTGAATTTTTGATGTCATTAGAAGGGTGAGATATGCTTCTTTAAAATGAGACCAAATTCATTGGTTTCTATGTTGAATGATATTTCGCTCCAACTACCTTAAGTGGGAGAGGACTCGGTGATTTATTTTCGCTCATTGAGTTGCGAAATTCCACCAAGTCTCACCTTCCTCCATCTGTTCAATCCTTGTTTTTCAACCGTTTATCCGAGGGTGTTTTATGCTTTAATATCCTGTCTATTATCGCTTCTTTCTTTCCATGCCTTCCCGTTGCTCTCAAGCGTGTTACCTTATTCTACTCCAATACCCTCGGGACTTTGGCCGTCAATAATGAAGAACGCATATCGTTTTCGAAACGACATACCAAGCGGTTAGAGTCAAATGGCGATCTTGTTGCCACATTCTACGTTTCTGGGGTGGCGAATGGGTCGGTATATCGGCGTCTATGGCTTCAGTTTAGCGAAAACACGCGTCATTTTTCTCTCGTCACTTATCTGCTAAAGCTACGAAAACCAAGGTCTGCTCGAGAATGGAAAGTGCCAGGTGTTCTGGTTTGGTGATTTCCGCTTGGCGGGATGAATGCTTAGGACTGGGGAATACTCCTCTTTCCCCTTATTCTTCCACGACGACGGAGAAACTTCTCGAATCAACGAATGCTGATGGCAACTATCGGAGCTGAAAGAGGAGGATCATTGCATTGCATCCTCAAGTTGACGTTGGCATAGTTCACTAAGCCTTTGGATAGAAATGATAAAAATCTCTGTTACGAAGGCTTCCGCGGTTTTCTTGTTTATCGGTATTTTTTGGGTTTTCCCTCCATTGTACCATTTTTGTGGACAACCGTTTCGTCGGAATTCCAGTTGGCATCATCAGGTCCTAAAAAAATGCCCGAAAATCCGAAAAATACCAATAAATAAAATCTCTGATTTGAGGAGTAGTACCACAAGAAAAAGTCACATGAATGAATGCGGTAACAACTAAGCCAATTGCAAGATAATGCGGCAGGGGGTGATTCATGCTCTTGAATAATCCTTTATCAGCACTATGTAGTAGCCTGCAGGCCGCCTCAAGGGTGTACAGCAGTGTGTGATTTTTTACCAACATTCATTACAAACTATTCTAAAAAAGCTAATGAAGCTGAGACTATTAATGCATTAGCAAAAACCGACAAATATCTGATAGGATGCAATATATTGTCAACATGTGGCACACTATAGGTATGCTACAAATATGTTGTAACTCTGACTATTAATTTAACTTGCAACTTTATAAATCCATAAAGATGCAAAATCCACGCACAGACCGTTTGAGAATCGCTCATAGTTCAACGAAACAAATTAAAGTACGCCTTGTATTGCCCCGATCTGCTTTCTAAATCTCTTCTAACCTCTTTTTGCGGTAACAGAATGTATCAATTACAATTATCCACGATAATTTTTGTCCTGCGTAGTTTTCAAGCTGTCCTTACCCGTCAAAACCTGGGCCAGTCAAATAACATTCAATTTTTTAGGGACAATTTACAGTTTATTTCATCTACAAAATGAAATATTTTCCAGTAAAAGGTTAAGCCTGGAACGATTGTTTTATCCCTGATAAATGCTACAGAAAATGTAATTTTTGTGCAACGATAATTTTTTCGTTACGTGTAGATTTAAGGAAAACGCATTCAGTGTTGAAGGTTTAATTGAAGCTGCCTATTTCTCGGAAGATATTCAGCAAACCAACGCATTACGGCGGAAACAATCTGAAGTGTAAGATATAGAAAAGAGATTGCGGAACGGGGAGGTTTCAAATGCCATTTTTCCGCGGAAAATTAGGGGCATTTAAAGTTGCAATTTATATTTTCAATGAATTTCTGCTCTTCTTAGGCAGGTAAACCAGAATTGGTACCTGCGTGTAAATATTTACTGCACGTATTATACTTGCAACTCTCTCCGCATGATTTGATTTCCCGCAAGAATTAGTAACCATTATTTAACACCATTAGCATCAAACTTAATGTAACACTTTCGTCCTTTTCCTCAGATTTACTGAATAACACCGTGTTCTGTTGTCTTGTAATATCATTTTGAAGTAATTACCATCGTAGTACAATAAGAATTAACTAATGATGATTATATAAGACATAAAAACACGTCGTTATTCAATAAACCAGTGGAAAAGTCCGAAAGTTGTACATTCATTCTAACATGAGCTTCCGCAATTAAACGCCTGAATCCGTGCATTGTAACCATAAGCATCCCCACCCCTGGGTAGAATTTAAGCATAAATGATAGCGAACCACTACCCTAGTTATATGATTTACCCTAGAATTGTTCCCTTGAGTGCGTTGTGGTCCTCTCTTACCTGCCACGCAAGCATTTGAGGCTCGATCATGAAACGGAACATTTGCATGCCTTGCGTGATTTCTCCTCATGCCATACACCCTAGACGCGGCTCACTTGGTAGTTCGTAGATGAAGATGGTTAGAGTACTTGAAGACGGACCCACTACAAATTGGTAAATTCAGTCTAATAACGTGACAAAAGTTTTAATTCAGGTTCATTCTCAATTGATTGTCAACTTTCGAGACAGTTACTTCTTCTATGGTTTAAAGTAGCGGGAGCAGTAATCGTGGGTGGGCCCCAGAGGGCGTATTTTCATAATATATTTAAGCAAGTCGAAAAAAATATTCCTTGTCCACATTTCATTCAAGAGTATACGGGAATGAATTGATGAAACAACGGCCACGACGCAACGGAAATTAATGATCCGACCCTTTTCAAGATCCCTTCAATTTTTCTTGGCTTCAAAAAAAGCATTTGAGGTAGTATCCCATTAAAAGTTACATATAAAACTAAAATCTCACGGCTTACATGAAGACGTAATGTCCTGCATTAGAGAAATCCTAAGTGATTAAGGTCACTTCGGGTGTTCCGCAGGGTCTTAGAGACTTGTTCCTTTTCTGTATTAAGGTCGTAGTTTGAGCGAAATATCATTTTGATTAGAAATCAATGAATTTGGTCTCATTTTAAAGAAAAATATCTCCCCCTTCTAATGACTTCAAAAATTCAACCCATTATCTTACTTTCGGAGTTATTTTTCAAAAAATACCAGGCCTTTACCATGGAAAATGGTACGTGCATGCACTCCAGAGAGACATTATTTACAAAATGCCGATTTCTAACACTTAAGATGTCGTTAAAAAAACTAATAACGTGTAGTTTTTATATTTGCTCCACTTTTTTTTAAATTAATCAATTTTTCACTGCCATAGGTTCTTGGGTATCACAAAAAACCTTTCGTTTTGAAGGAGTTTCAAACGCACCGCGTGAAAAAAATGAGTGAAATTGAAGACTTCTTTAGATATATCCATTTAATTGCATTCCATTTCTATCATATACAACTATATTATTGCACCATTATATAATAAAAAAACATTTAATTCAAGTGTCCTACAGCTAGTGAAATTAAAACATATAATTCGAATATGGTCTCTATTATGACTAGGGAACTATCTCGCTTGTACTACCTTAATGATACTGGCGGATGGTGGACAGTTAAGTTTCGACTATTTGCAGACGACGCTTCGCGAAGCAGTGTTGCACAGAGAAATCCGGAGCAATAATGATGATGAAGCGCTAACGAAGGACCTCAAGGCAATTCGAACGTGGTGCCATACGTGGCAGCTAGAATTAAATTTGAAAAAAATGTGCTGTAATGAATATCTGCATTTGATTAATGCCCTCGGGATAGTATCAATCTTATGTTATCGTATCTTTTTTGGTAATTTTCAGGATGAACGTGAAGTAAATTTATTTTCATCAAAATCTTTGTCAACAACCGCGATGTGAAACCGAATTAGATTGAAAAAGGAGATGATTTAACTCGAATAAGAAATTATGGCGACTTTTATTTTTCTCATTTTTAAATGATTTGATGGAGAAGGTAAAAGCTCTCCTCTTTACGACTATTGGATACGGCATAGCCAATTAGAGGCCGTAGAGTCAGTCTAATATTTCATAGTTAAACTAACTAATGAATCTCGTGGGGAAAAATGATTCGGAAAATTACTGGTCAATTTAATCGTAAATTGGAATTTGTTAAAAGAGTATTTGGCGTATGCGAAAGTAATGGAAAACTTCTCCCATGTTAGACACCACTTGTAATGCGCTGCCAGTATTTGGGATCCTGATGATGTAGGGTTAAAAACAATGTCAGAATGCGGACAAATAAGATCGGTGAGATACTACGTGAAAGGCCGTTATTATAGTCTCTTTGGTGTTTCTGACCGCTTGCAAAAATTGGGAGGGGAGTCGCTTTCAGACCGTCGATTAAAAATTAGACTTAATCTCTTATGTAAATTCAAAACCAAGTCAATTTCTGGCAAAGTTATTAATATCTTACGGACTCCGACATATTGCGGTATATCAGATGATGGGCATAAAATTAGGGAAATAGACTGCTAAAGAGGCAGGTTTAAAATGTCGTTTTACCCGTGACAGATAACTGACGATAACTGCTGCCAATGACACATTGAAGTAGATTAATCCCAAATGCCTGTTTCTTAATCTGCCACGCAGTGCTATCATCACATTTCGCACAATCCCTACATGAATCTTGTATCTCTTTGACGCAATTGCTTTCTGCACTTATACAGTTAGTTTCTCCAGCATTGATAGCAAACCCATTTTTCAGTGCATTCTGGTAAAAGTTACTGGTACATCGTATTGCATGTTGGTGACAACACACCCCCTGCCTCATACCCTTGAGGTGGCTTGCAGGGTGAGACTTGAGCTCAAGAAATCTTTCCGGGCGAAATATACCGTATCCAATCGAGCAGAACACGCGTTATGTTCCCCAAAATAGCATTTCAAAATTATAAAAATCTGCTGCGCGACATACGAGAAGTTGTGTGTGAAATATTCGTGAGGAAGACGCAAAAGTACGGTTGATTAAAAATTGTTTAAACTATTTTGACTTGCACCAAGATTTTGCACCAAGGCAGAACTTTAAATTCGTTCCCAGATTCTTGTGATGAATCGCCACTTTTCTCGGACTGCTGGCCAACCATACGGGCGGCCAGGGTTAAAATCTCTGCAGATGAGGATGTTTTTCTGAGGAAACCCGATCCCTACTTCAATGTCTTGTGGAGGTCACTTCAAGTGCAGTAATCCGTCTGTCGGATGAGACGTTAAACCGTGGTCCCCTTTCGTTCAGAGCCGGCTAATGCCGACGCGGGGTTTCTCTCCAGACTTCCTCCTTTACATATGCCTTATGGCGCAAATGACCTTGCCTGTCGGTCGCCTCCCCAAAACTCCAATCCAATCGGACTACAGTTGATCGGTTGAGGTCGTTGGAACATTTTGACTGCTACTCCCCCCCCCCTTCCCACTCCAAATCCAGCATTCCCCTCACCTGCCCACACCATTTCCACTCGGCATATTCCAATATCCAACCATCCTGTTGAACAACGCTGACGTGCGAAGAAGCAGACGACGCTGTACTCCTACCAACCAATCGTATCCTCCGTTAGAAATTTGACTCCGACCAATGGAGGAGACCGTTTGATAAGAAGACTCTTTTCTTCACCTTCCTCGTAGCAGTGAGACAAGCAGTCGGTCACTTGCATCTCCGAGACCAACGAGTACGGATCACTCGACTGGAAGAGCAAATTCGTCCTGGGCGTGCAAGTTCCTCTATCAATCGAGGAAAAGAAGTCGGAGTCTCCAACCATAAAGAGGTATTGTGAGTGCTGTCCTTTATTTAATTCCAATCGTGCCAAATTAAAGGCTATTCACATCTTCAAAGACATATTTAGCGAGACCTCCTTAGCGACGTGAAACTCCTCTCATTTTCCGAGAACGAAGAAATAGAATTCTCAATGCGAACTCCAATACTTCAACGGACAATAATTCTCACTCTTGAGTTTGGATTCGCTTAATTTTCTGTTGACTGCGCGAATATTATTATATTTCTTGAGCTGAGCTAGCATGTGTGGATAGTTAAATAGATCTCTCGTCGAGTCGTTCGTCGAAGAACGATCGCATACTATCACGGCGTATGATGTTATTGAAGACTGGGGCCATTCAACTGATCGTGTATTGCGGTTTTGGGTCTTCTATCATAATGTGGGAATGTGGTTAACTGGCCCGGTTTTGATACTTTCCCTGGGGTCGGGTGCGGTCGGAATGCTTGGTTACGTCCATGTTTTCCTTGTCTGGGTTCTAGTTTCCTGGAAATGCCGAGTGTACGCGGTGTCATGTTTGGTATTCTTTTCTAGCCCGATTTGACTGCCTCCTTTGTTCGTGATTAGTTACCGGGGGAAAATATTGTCTTGAGTAGTCTCACGTAGAGATAGGAATTTCAGTGAGCTGGTCATTCAATCGCGGAAATAATCATTACGTGTCCAAATCCTCCGGCCGTGAGTGAGATGCGTGGTAACTTGTTTTCCGAAACTCTCCGAAATATTTTCACTTTTCATGTTGAAGAGTTAGTGCGTTGAATTATAGATTTTCATTTTAGTGACCATATTTAACAACTTGCCATTTGTTTAACTCCTCTTAATAATCAGTTTCCCGTGATACCGCGATAACATAATGAGATCTTAAATTCTGATAGGGTTTCTGGCTTTTATGTGGCTGTTGCGGGCTGCCCAGCGCGTCAAATATCAGGCGAAGCGATCCCCATTGCCCTACTTCACCCGGGAACATCCGAGAAAAATCTAGAAGCACGCAGGGTAAAAATACCGGGGCTAAGGATTGTGGTGGCGCACTCTCGCCGTGTTTTGAATCTTGTGACGAACCCGCCGACAAAGAGAATTTCTGTAACTTATGTTACTGTTTTTCAATCTCTTAAAGATACAATCGCGAACTTCCTTACCATTTGGTGGGGTTATTTTCTTATTAAAATTTGAGTTGAATAATTAAAACTACTTTTTGTGAGAATGAATGAATATTCTGAATCTTAATGTATTCCTACAATTCTTAAAATTGTGTTGACTAGTTTGGTTTTAATCATCGCGCATTGTCTTACAATTATAGTTTGGAAATATCCTACTCTTATTTTTTCTGAATTTTTGTTTATAGTGTTCTGCAGGCAGCTAGTGATATCCCAACCAGCTAAGGATCACAGATGCCGAGCGTCGATGTAATCATCCAAAACGTTGAAGAAGGCTGCACTGAAGTTTGAAAACTACTCGACTACTGCTGATAATTCTTTCAACGGATAGCAACGGGCACGATAGAAATCTGAAGTCATGGAGCATTCTCATCACGTGCACCGCGGAAGCCTTCGTACGAGCGTCGCACTGAACTCCTTGAAGATACTTCAAGATGACCGGCGATGCGGTGAGGGATGAATTCACGATTTAGTCGGGGTGATCAGCGCCTGCTATGTCAGTCTTCGTGAATTGCATAATGTCTTCGCAGATTTTTCGACCGCCAAATTCTGTAAGTAGCAAATAACACGCCGTGCGTTCTGAGCAAGTTATTTTCTAAAGTTAAATTGTTATTTCATATTGTTTCAAGGGTAGATTAGGATCTTACGGAGGATTAAGTTACCAGCTCCCTTCACAATGTCAGTTACATCCCTAAAAGTGGATTTTTTGTGAAATATCTATCCCTCCATGTACCGTGTGGTGTTCTAGTCTAGTTCAGAGGTAGCGAAACAGGGTGGAAAGTACGCAAAGATTATCTGGGGAATTCATTTCTCTAAAAATTGACTGCACGGGTCTTTACATTTTACTGAAGGGGTCTCAAGGGAGCAGACCTTAGTTGCTTAATTCAAAATGCTTAATCCAGTATTGGCATGAACTTTTTAGCTCGTTGGCTCTTATTGAAATTGTCTAGATGGGCTTTTTCAATATTAACATTGTCATAGTATTGTTCTAGATTTGTTAGTTGACGATGAACAAAAAGATAATTACCGCGAATTGTTGACTCCGTTCAAAGAGATGTAGTAATGTTGGCAGTTTCCTTATATGTTCAGTCGTCTCCTCAGTTTCGCTAACCCCTTCCACACGACCCTTTCCTTTATCAACATCGCTTACCGCGGAGGCTACTGCTGCAGTTCGCTACCACAAGGCTACTATCTAATGGGACGTTGAGCTTTGAGCGCTTTGGCGTCTCCTGAGGATTAGGCAAACGAAAAGAATCTCTCTACTCCCCCTCCATTCCCTAAATAGTCGATCTTATACCATCTCACCCTACTATCCTTCATGGCTCAAATGAGCTGTTGTCAGTCGCCTTCCATAATAATCAAATTCGGGTGTCTTACGAGCTTTTCGAAATTTATCGCTTTTTCTTTCATGTTTATTTAAGTTCCTATCCTGGCTAAAAGTTTTTTTTTCAAAAGTACAATTGTGATGGATTCATTGCTTGTCGATTCATACTTTACCCATATTCCATTTTTCAGCGACAACTCTGCCTGGCTGTGCCCCAGGTTGACTGCAATGCATGGAGACTTCTTCTTCGGAGCTGACGGAGAAGGAAACACCACTCAGAATCTTCGCCCTAGAAATGTGACCAGCAGCCAAAGTGAGTTGTTTACCTATTACTATGAAAGCGTGGTGGAGATATTTTTGTCATCGCTCGTCTGCATTCACCTCATCCCTACGCCCTAATGGAGATTCCAATGGGAGTAATTATATTAGTCGATCTATCAAACTAGGCCGTCTTTTTGTCTACAAATTTTTACCCTCCCCAAGCCATTGCGAGTAACTTTATGCATTAAGGTTTCGAAAATTTCGGATAATTTCAAGGTTTGCATGGCTGACGCTCAAATATACTAAGTTTCTACGAATAGTTAAGTTGAACGGGTTACACGTCAGATTTATTCAGTGCATTGCAGTTAAAAGTTTCTATAAGTACTTTTTTCAATTTTCTGATAGTATCGCAGTTGTTGAAATAATGTTTGATAACTTTGGAAGTTTTTTAGTTAAATTAGTTTGTGAAGACTATCGCAAATGTACATTGCATGTCCAATAAAATTTATTCAAATCTCTAGCATTCTATCCTTTCGGAGATGCCACAAGAAATAAACTATCTTGATTCAGCATAATGGACTAAACAAATGTCTTTAATAATGTACATACGTTAATTTATATCGTTGCCAATTTAATGTCATCTGGCTATTTAGCTTTGTGTAATTCGCTATGTTGTTTTTAGGGTATGTGAAGTGTATTATTCAGCTCGGCAATATCATTGTTTCATTTCGTGTTGTCGAAAATTTAGCCATTTCAATGGGGATATTGATCTTATTTATTATTCAATTATTTATTATACTTCAATGATTTCGTGAAAAAATTAGTTTTAAGTATGGGATATTATAGTTATGTAACTTGAAGCTTAAATTTAAAAATTCTCTTTTAGGTACTAAATGGCTAAATATTCCTACTATGTATTCACTTATGGAATTTCAGAAAATGTTTAGTGGGGTGCGTAGGGAGGTGAAGCCCTAATTAGGATATTGTGAATGCGGACTGGACTTAAATATGCCTTTTTGCAAACAGTGAATTAACTTGGAATTTGGCTAAATTGTAGTTTTCCTTCATAAAGCTCTTTAATTTATTCAAATGCTGTGCTGAAGGAGATTAACGAGTATTCACCCCTTTGTGTTCTGTTGATGCGACTTGTTGGGAGAGGAGCATTCATAGGCTGGTTTCAGATTGTGTGGGATGTCACCCTTGGTTTTTATGAAATCATTTGTCTTATCAACCTCCCTTAATTATCTGAAGTTTGCTAAACACTCGATGCATTTTTCCAAAAACTATACATAAAGTTTTCAATGACTGCATACTCAGAAAATTGCAATTGGCTGGACTAAAAATTTACTTTTAATGAACCTCAAAGTAAGAACAAATACTCTGAGAAAGTCAAGCATTTATTTTTGTTGGAAACAGGATTTCAGTGAACCCTCAAATAGTCTGGATTCATATGCGTTTTCCATTAGATGGGGTCAGTTGTGCACATGATTTTATAAGATGCATTAAGTCTTCTCGCTAAGACACTGATTTAATGTTGCATCTGGAACAAAATTTTAGGTCACATGCCATCAACATAGCAAGCAGCATAGATTTTAAGTAGCCAACTTGACAAATCAAAATCAAGCAGTGAATAAATATAATAATCTATTAAAGGTACAGCAAATCAATCTTTTAATCCAATCGATTTGTTAACATCACCAATCCGAAGCTCTTTACCTTAGGCTCTATCGGAGATGGCTTCTGAATTACCTGCATTTGACATTACTTTGTGCTTATTCCGTGAGGCTTTTGAAGGAGAGAGGTGTGGGCAGCATTGTTCTAAATTTCTCTCGTTCTTAACAAGCAAGCCATTTTTTCCAGGCTTTGTCACAGCATTCTTCCAGTTCCTGTTCAGAATGCCTTATGAAAGACAAATTGAATTGTTCAATAGATACTAGAAAGGAGTGAAGGGTTAGCTGTTGTAGATAAAACTTGCACAACAGTTCATATAATTTGCAGTATGTACAATAAAATTGTTTGTGACTTAGGTTAACTATTCGTGCATCAATTGTCTATTGCATGTGCCCCAAGTTCTTTGTTTTAAATCTTAAGTCTTTTCATAGCTATTGAAATCCACAATAAATTTTTTCGATGATCTGTGTGGGGTAAGAAATCTGTATGGGGCTAGGAGAAATCATTTTTTTTAGTCCAGTTTGATATAATTTTGAGTCTGTTTTAAAAACATGGTATAAAATTTTTTTAAATTGAAATAATAATTTTCAATCACTTTGATGCAACTATAATACTTCCATGGCTTCCTGGACTTCCTTTTTCCAGTTAATTGTAGGCTTGTTGGGCTTACACTTACCAGAAGGGTTACATAGGATTTGTTCTCAAACATTCCAGGCGACCATACCACATCAATAAAATGATCCCATTTCCTAGTTGTCTTTTATGCATTATCGTTTTCATATTTTGCATCTTGAGAAAGAATCACACTTGGGTATGTGAAAGCAATTTTTTATGGCTTTTGTTTCCAAAACTAGGTCTGGTTTTTCATCTCCCACTATCACGTTTTGTCGTCATAGTGCTTATTATTAGTCCACTTAATACTAGTTTTTCGTAATCCAGAAAAATGTTTTGTTGTAGCAAACAAAATTATGTAGAAAACACAGGAAAATAGTTTCTTATCAATAATGTTTGTTAAATAAAGAGACCCATGGTAGCGTGTAGGGAATTAAGCAAGATGATCATTGTTCATTTCTGCTTCTCTTTGGAAAATATTTTGCTCATCTCACAGAGTGTGAATAAGACCCCCAGTGACCCCAAACTAAATGCAGACTTCCTGGCAAAACACATATGGATGTAAGGGTAGTAACCTATAAGGATACAATATCGTAATATTTTTGACATTATTATTTAGTATTCATATTTGTAATATTCAGTATTTTCTGCTTTTCCAATTGCTAATAGCCGAAGAAGCTCCAGTCTTGCTTAAGCACAGCAGTGCCCGTCACTCTTTCAATGCTATCCAACCTGAGCAACATTCAGATTTTAGGGTGGAAGTTATGTTATGCAAAACCCTTTAAAACAATCCCAATTCATCTACACTTTAATATCCTTGGGTGTGAAATTTCCAGTGATTCAGAAAATCTCTCAGCCCTGGCAGTAACATCATCTTGAACTGCTACAGCTCACTCCCCCACTGCTTTCAGCATGTCCTCTAAATGTTTGGAGTCACATGTTTGAGGCCTTGAATTCCTCAATTATAAGTTCTGTGGGAATTTCTGGGGCTTTGTTGTGTTAAGAAGCCTGATACAGGCAAATTTTTTACTTCCTTAAACCGCTAGAAAAGAGTAATTATTGTTAGAAGAGTAGTTATTGTAAGAATTGTTAGGAACCTCTTCCTTCACATTCTTCATTGTTTGCAATTAATCTTACACACGTTAGCCCAGTCAATTTCAGTATATCACCTTTCTCTAGCTCATTCTCACCTGCACCAACTTCTGGAGTGTATGGCTTGTATTCTAGGGCATGGTCAAATAGGTTATAGAACACAAAGTATCCTCGAATGTTTACTACTCTAATGGCACTATGGAATTAACAATGAGAGTTTCCTCTGTAGTCTTTTGTGCTATTGTTTGTTAGTCTTATCTGGGAAAAACTTGCTTTGAGAGGAAAACTAAAAGTGTCCCTTCAGCTCCCTTGTTCATGGACAATGCATCATCAGGTCATGCCAAGATAAAATTGTGCATTGCAGAATCAGGGATTAAGAGAAAACCCTATCACTTGTCACTGATCACCATACTTTCTTCTACCTAGGCTTCCCATTCTTAAAGGATAAACATTTTCTTAACATCCTAAAACAATTTGCTAGGAAGGACCAAGTATCTGATGTTGCTCACCTAAAAGATTTCCATCCAGGGAACAATCGTTCAAAGTGTGTCTGAATCCATAGGCAGTGACAGTGTTCTATTGTGGGAGTGTCTGAATTGCAAGAGGGTCTGTCTAAAAAGACTTCCGTACAACTGAGTCCAGGATGCGAATATTGTCCACAAGTTGGTGTCCCTGTATCAGATTTGTGTAGTTTCATTGTAATTTGCATATATCTATAGTTCATGGCAGAAAGATCCAGAGGGAGAAAAATTCCCAGAGGAACCTAAACCCATAATGTGTAATACTATCATGTCTCTACCCATGATTTTTGTCATATCTGTGCATAACCTTTATATTAGGTACTAAAATTTGTAGTTCCCTAGAACTTGAAATTACATGTTAAACTGGCTGCTAAAATTTTTTAAGTTAAAAATTGCTTAATGAATGATAAATGGAGAGGTTAAAAACTCGATTTAATTTCATATTTTGTTAATTTGTTCTACGATGTGAACTTCTAGGTGTGGTATTTCTTTTTCAGGGAGACTCCAAAGAATGCTGTCTTTTGAGTGAAATAAATAAAATTTTTTACCACTGTAAATTTTGAAGAATTAATAAAATTAATAAGAGTTAAGCATATTCATAATTATTTTTCATATTTTTTACACCCACACTATTCCAATGAGGCAGTCCTTGCTTTTTCCT
This sequence comes from Ceriagrion tenellum, assembly GCA_963169105.1. Taxonomy (NCBI): domain Eukaryota; kingdom Metazoa; phylum Arthropoda; class Insecta; order Odonata; family Coenagrionidae; genus Ceriagrion; species Ceriagrion tenellum. The sequence goes on along the minus strand of OY720641.1, from coordinate 74,131,647 downwards.
CTGGTGAAGGTAACCCATGGCAATGCTTGGTGGAATAAAATTGCTCTTAAAGGTTCTCTTTGGGGTTTGAGTGGTGTGGAACCCTTTTGTATAATAAGCTATGAAGCCTCTTGGTGTTCTGACTAATGATATGGTTAGCTTGTATCTTTAGTATGCCCACTTTGGAGTTGAGGAATAATTTTAAACAAGAAATTCATTTTGGGGTGAACTTACCATAAGATATTACATTATGGGTTATTTATTCTAATTTTAGTATCTTTGGGAATGAGCTAAAAACTTCAATAATTGGCTTGAATGAACTCTCTTCAAAATTCTTTGACTTGTATAGAGACTGAAAGTTGTCTTCTTATATAGTCGTTGTTTTTATGCAAATAGCTCATAAAAATTCCACATGCTAGACCATACATTAACATAGTTGTATTTAAATGGGCAAGAAGACTTGAGGATAAGGAGGAATACAATGGCTCTTTCAAGTCTTTTTTTATTTAGTCTATTAAAATTTTCAATACATTTGAAGAAAACTCTGCAGTACTTTCATTCAGTTACTGGAATTGATGGCCCCATGGCAGTTTGATGATTTGCTCTTGCGTGGATTATGCTGGGCAAGGCATGCATTCACCATATTAAAATTGCTCTGAATTAAGGAATATCCTCCCAATTATGCAATGAGATTTGGTGCAGAGTTCCAACATGTGTGTATGTGCATTTTTTTGTTCTCTATAGGGTTTGAACAGTGTGGAACCCTTTTTTATATTAAGCTATGAAGCCTTTTCTTGGTGTTCTGACTGTAATGATATGGTTAGCTTGTATCTAATCTATGCCCTATTTGGAGTTAAGGAATAATTTTAAACAAATTTATTTTGTAGTTAACTTGCAATAATCTCTTACCTTTTGGGCTATTTATTCTCATTTTAGTATCTTTGGGAATGAGCTAAAAATTTCAATAATTTGCTTAAATAAACTCTCTTCAAAATTCTTTGACTTGCATTGAGACTGAAAGTTGTCTTATATATTCATTGTTTTTATGCAAATAGCTCATAAAAAGCTCACATGCTAGACCATATATTTACATGAATTTGTATTTAAATGGGCTAATTGGCAAGAAGACTTCTTGAGGATAAGGGATACAAAGGCTATTTCAAGTCTCTTTTATTTAGTCTATACAAATTTTCAATAAATTTGAAGAAAACTCTGCAGTAATTTCATTCAGTTACTGGAATTTATGGCCCCATGGCAGTTCGATAATTTGCTCTGTGGATTATGCTGGGCAAGGCATGCAATTCATCATATTTAAATTGCTCTACATTAAGGAATATCCTCCCAATAATGCAACGAGATTTAGTGCAGAGTTCACACATGCACATGAGATTTTTTTTGTCCATTAAATATTTTGATGTTAGTTGAAGTAAAATAAATTTTGTTAACATTTATTACCTCAATTTGAATTGTTCTTGTTGACTTTCTTGGTATACCCTACACTTTGGTCCAACTTCCTTTGGATACTGATATCATTGCCTAGAGAAATTCAGCCTCCTAAGCCTTGCTTCAAAATAGTTAATGCATGCATCACAGTTGAAGTTGGTATAGTATGCTCCCATAGATAACCAGAAATGTCTTGTTAGTCCAAATTAGCTCTTAAATTCTACCCATCATTTTTTGTCAAACCAAAATTAATAAATGTAAAAGTTAGGATTTGAATTGGACGTTACCAATATTTTTTAAGATTAATTAAATTTTGACTACACATTTTTTTTTGAGTTTATTGTGAAACTTGCTAAAATCAATCCATAAACGTTAATGACTCGAAATGCTCAAGTTAAAATTAAGGTCTTCCAGATGACTAGGTTTGAAGCCAAATGCCTTGGTATCTTACACATGTAGAGGATCACTTCCTGCAGGCCTTTTTCTCCAAGTGAACGTTTTTCATGCTATAATTAAGTAAACTCAAACTTCAGAGGTGATAAGGCTTCTGCCAAAGACTAAGTATAGGTGCAAATCACATTCCCTGAATGGTTCAAAATTTCATTATAATCTGTCATTGAGTTTGATATTGCTTCACCCAGCCATTATTTATTGGGAATTGGGTGTGTCTTAGAATTCTCACTTATTAAATGCAACATTTTTAAGTGAACCCTTTCAATGAGTTTTTATTAAAGGGTGTTACTGTTAATTTTTCTAACTGGTGCCCATGTCATTGTCATTAAAACACTATCTTTCCATGAATTCATGTCCAATAGTATCCAAGTTCATCAAGATACAATTATTACAAGTTTAATGCTCTAGTAATAATAATAAATTTCTATTTTTCAGGTGCAGAATCAGCTCACAATGTGTATATGCATTATCATCAAAGCCTGAATCTCGATCTATGCCGCTGGCTCAAGCTCTATATAATCAAAGCCCTTATGTGTACTGCAAACATTGTAATTATTTGTCAAAAGATGTTCGATATTAAATTTTGTCTTCAGGAAATGTTTGCCTCATTTTTCATGTTCTGTATGCAGTCACCAATTTACTTTTGTATAATTGTAACCATTTGTAATTTGATTTTGTAAAATTTGTACAATTTGAATTTGTCAATGCAAATGGGAAACTAATTTGCTACTGTAATGATTGTAACCTACCAATTTTCTACAAATATACTTTTTGATCTGAAACAGTTGCATTTATACTTTGTTCAAATTTCATCCATTACCAATATCCTTCACCTCTATTTACTGTTTACGTTCTGGACTTAGAATGATTTTTGAATGTTTACACTTTGGACTTAGAATCATTTTTCAACTTGCCCAGTCCAGTAAATCAATACAAAATAATTTCTGAGAAATAAGAAAATGAATAAAAATTCAGAAAATCTATAAAAATTGAAAAAAAATTTCAAAAATACTAGCAATTTTGGATAAAATTTGGCTAAATTTTTCGAAAATTTTCAAAATTTGGGTCAAAATTTCCTGAAAATACTATTATAAGTCCAACTCAACATTTAGGGTTTTCTGTTCAACGTCGAAACTTTGGTAATTAAAATTTGGGTAGGGTCTTAGTAAAATTTTATTTTTTGTACTTAATTGATACAAGTTCTTAAAAAATTAAACTCCATGTATGGCAGCTACTGGGTGTTCAGTGTGATGTGGAGTACAAGTTTCTCATAGCAGTGAGAAAAGAGATAGATTTATCCCTTTCCTCACTGCTAGGAGAGACTTGTACTCCAAATCACACTGAACACCCAGTAGCTGCCATACATGGAGTAGAGTTGACATTGTAGGAGAAATTTCAGAAAATTCATGCTGGATGGTCCACAATTTGGTTTCTGGTCTGTGCATCTGCAGATTGCTTGAATCCCGTCACTTTATGACAGCATGGAGTGGAGGCATCTTGCAGGAGTGATGTGGTAGGTATCTAGGCACTCATCCCAGCAATGATCCTGACAGGAATATCTTCTGATTAAAGTGAGGTCCTCTGTAGTATTGAGCATCTGAAAATAGATCAATATAAAAATAATGCGAGTGAAGGAAGTTTTACCCTGAGGCATGTCTAATGTAAAAAAGTCTGGCCTGGGTGGTAAAATTTTTGGCTTTTCTTAGTGATCAAAAATAAAACTAATTGGTCAATTTAACAGAATGGTGATTCTTGTGCATTGCAATATATTTTTCACATATTCATTCCTCTCTGATAATATATTCAATTTTAACATGAAGGCCCTTGTGAAATTGGCATCATTTTTAAAAGTTCTATTCAAAAATTGATACTGAAATGATTATTAAACATAAAAGCTTATCCACATCAGTTACCTATAATAACAACTTACCATGAACCATCATAAGTAATCAGAGTAGTTTACTGAGCTCAGCAAAGGAAATACAATCTTGACAATCTACGTAATCTCTCCATGGCTGACCAATGTTGACAATTTTTCACTACTTGTCATTTAAATTTTATATTGAAATGACCTAACATGTTCATAAATTTTGGTAGAGTGATCAAGGACTGCCTCAAGGGGCTCAAACTGTAGCTACACCACTGGCTAGATCAATAGAAAAACAAAGTCATCCCAATCTTAAATGACAATTAAAATGGAAAAGTGAGAAAAAAGGAAATAAATAGCTGTAGCACAGTCAATATTAATTAATAAGACACTCTAGTCATATGAATGCAAGGGCAAGGTCAGCTAACTATTAAAATGCGAGATTCATCAGAGGCCCTATGTTGGAATTTAACATTCTACGAAAACAGTGTTATTCAAGAGGAAATGGCTGTATTTAGATGTGCCAACTTCAGTCTAAACTTAGCAGAAGATGGCTGTGTCATTGGTTATGTTGGTACTACAATGTAAATCTGTTAAGGTGGTATGCAAAATAAAGGAAGCCGTTCTAGAAGGTTCGAGAGAACGGACGTGTTCGTACCATGTGCATTTTTATTTCCTAATTGTCCTGAACCTATGTACGTAATGTCGGTCAGTGCACCTCCAAACCCAAGTTTAAACATGGCACAGTCATTAGACAAGTTGGGAGGAATAAATAAGTAATAGTAACTGGTGTAACAGTCAAAGATATCATCATGGACGCGTTGTTGGCATCGTCAGTGAAACTTCCGCCAGATGTCAACCTCCAGGGTCCCAATGCTGCTACTAAATTTCCTGCATAGTTGGATGCATTTGAAGATTACTTGATTGCCATAGGACATGATGAATCGAATGATAAAATCAAACTATCACTATTGCAAAATATTATGGGGGAGGAAGCCTGCAGTGGTCTGTCAATGATCCCAATGACTGGTGAGGAACGCAAATCTTATGAAACTGTGACCAAAAGACTTGGTGAATATGTGAAGCCCCGAACAAATGAGTGTTACGAACGATACTTCTTTATGGATCGGAACGATACTTGTTCATGGAAATGAAGGTGAGACGTTTGGCCAGTTTATGACAGCATGCAAGAAGTTAATTAAATCTTGCAATTATAACGATATAAAGGATGAAGAAACCGTTGAGGAGAAAATTTTGAGGGATAAAATAGTGCATCATATTTGGGATAAAGTTATCCGTGAAGGTCTGTTAAGCGTAGATAACACTGAGGAATTGCAGAAACTTATTGTCGAGCGACGGAACAGAGCAGACAACAGGTAAACAAGATGGAAGAAATAGGCGACACAGCAGGTACAGTAGTGGATGCTGTCAAATCCAGAGACAGGCAAAGCAAGTCAAAACCCCAAGGTAAAGTGTTTCAGATGAAAACATTTAGATGTACAAGATGTCAAACAGAGCATGGTATTCGTCAATGCTTACAGGAAGACATGTCGAAAGTGTGGGTTGAAAAATCATTTTGCCATCTCGTGTAAGGTAAAAGCTGTGAAAAATGTAAGAAAAGACAATGAGAATGACTCTGATTCGTCTCTATTATTTTGTGGGAATGTAAAAGTTGTTTATAATGTGGCAACGGGTAATCAAAGTGTGAAAAGGGTTGATAATATGACCCAAAATGTGACTGAGTGGTTTGCTAATCTAAATGTGGAAGGTAAGCAAGTTAAGATGAAGCTAGACCCAGGATTGGAAGTAAATATAATCCTTTGTGTATTTTCGAGAAACTTGACAAACCAGTATGCCTACGTAAAACAAATGTCCAGTTAGAAGGTTTTGATGGTAGTAAGAAAAAACCTTGGGGTGTAGTAAATTTATATAGCAAAGTAGCTAACAATCAGTCATGTCTTGATTTTATGATTGTTGAGTGGAAATGAAAAGTTTTATTGGGTTTACCAGGGTGTTTGCCTTAAATCTTGTTCAAAGGGTTACTCAAACTAACGGAAAGGTGCACCAGATTAAAGCTAAGGAAGCAAAAGTGCCAGATATGTTAAATTTTAATGCTGAAAGTAAACTTATTTCAGAGAATAAAGAAATCTTCCAAGGTCATGGGCAATTTCCAGACAAGTGTTCACTAAGTATCAGAGACAAGGTAGGAGAAATATTGTATCCTCCTCCTAGAGTCCCGCATGCCCTCATGGATCAGTTTAAGTGTGAATTGGATAGAATAGAAAAAAGAGGTGCTATATGTAAAGTTGAGACCATGAGTAATAATGCATGTGTTAATAGAATTGTTTTGATTGAGAAAGCAAACAAGAAGTTGAGACTATGTTTGGATCCGTCAGATCTAAATAAAATTATTGTTAGAAAACCTATGATTCCATACAAATTGGAGGATGTTGCCATGAAATATAAAGGGAAAAAAGTTTTTACAACCCTTGATTTGTCAGAAGGTTTTCATCAATTACTATTAGATGATGAATCATCTTGGTTATGTTGTTTTGCTACACCATTCGGTGTTTATCGCTATAATGCGTTATATTATGGGTTAAGTTACTCGGGTGATATAGTTGATGAGAAAGTGTTAAAATATTTTGGTAGCATACCTAATGTCATTGTATGTAGAGATGATTTACTTGTCATGGGAAGGTGTGAATGTGTGATGGAAGGAACATGACCAAGCCCTACAAAATGTGATCAATACTGCCAAATCGGTTAATGCCAAATTTAATGGAGACAAAATGCAATTTAAGAAATCTAAGGTCAAATTTATGGGACAAATAATTTCTGAACAAGGAATGCAAATTGATCCTCAAAGAGTCGAAGCTCTAAAGTCAATTAAGAGTCCAAAAAATGAAAAAGAATTGCAACGACTTTTAGGCTCATTTAATTATGTGAAACGGTATGTACCAGATATGAATCAGGTCATGAAACCATCATTTCATTTATTGAAGGAAAATGTTGAATTTAAACAGTTGCCTAATCATGATAAGGTCCTTGACAATCTTTAAGATATACTTTCACAAACATCATCCTTAGTTCCCTTAGATCCAAGTAAGCCAATAATTATGCAATGTGATGCATCTAAGGATGGACTAGGATGTTGTCTCTTTATTAAATGTGGAAATGAGAATAAATTAGTAGCATGTGTTTCGAGAACAATGAATGATTGTGAAGTGAATTACAGTCAATTTGAAAAGGAATTACTTAGTAGGTATATGTTATGGAGCAAAGAAATTCCATGAATTCATTTATGGTCTACATGTTATGGTTCAAACGGATAATAAACCTTTGTTGCCTGTGATGAAAAAAACAATTTGTAAGATCGGTTCAGTAAGGTTACAAAGACTTAGGCTGAAGTTACTGAAATATGATCTTGAATTAACCTATGTACCTGGTAAATATTTGCACTTTGCACATATGTTATCACGAGCTACTCATGACAAACCTGAAATTGACCCTGAAATGTGTGAAATGGTTCATTCAATTAGCAAACACCTTCCAATGTCAGATGAGTGTCAACGTTCATTTAGACGAGCTACGTCCAAAGATCCAACGTTAATGTTGATCTCTAAATATTGCCAGGAGGGTTGGCCCAAATATGAGAAGGTTGGTAATGAGTGTACATCTTATTATAACAAACAATGTGACGTATTTGTTGAAGCAGGAATGCTTTATCTAGGTGATAAAACCATTGTTCCTAAATCAATGACACAATATGTATTTGATTTTGTACACAAGGGACATACAGGGGTAAACAAGTGTATTGCCAAAGCAAATCAATTATTTTGGTGGCCTGGCATGTCAAGTCAGATTGCTGAGTATATTCAGAAATACAGAACCCTAAGAAAAGTTTAGGCCATTTAAAACCAAAGAGAAATTGACCCCTCACTCTGTGCCTAAATTTAGATTTGAAAATAGGAGCAGATTTATTTCAATTTGGGAACAAGTCTTTTTTAGTCATTGTAGATTATTTTTCACAAAGGTTAGAAGTATATCTATTATCCCAGATAAGTCAGCACAGTCAGTAATCAATGCTATGCAACAAATATTCAAATGGACAGGTTTTCCATAGCTGACAATATGCCTTTTACGTCACAATTGTGTCAAAGTTATTTTCAGGAAAGAGATATAACTCTTACAACATGTACCCCTCATTATCATCAAAGTAATGGTAGAGCTGAGTAAGGAGTAAGTGTTGGCAAAAAGTTGTTCAAAAAGTGTTTTGAAGATGGTTCTAATTTTCATGAAGCTCTAATGGAGTATAATAATAGTCCAATCATCAGCTTAGGAGCCTCACCCTCTCAAATACTAAATAGTCGCATTATGAGATCTAGGTTGCCAATATCACTATACCGGTTAGAACCGGAAATACAAATGGATGTGTATGAGAAACTGTGTGCAAGACAAAGTAAGATGGAGGGGTGGTATAACGAGAAAGCTCATAGGAAGGAAGAGGAATTTTTTAAGGGAGAGAAGGTAGTGGTTAGAAGTGCAAAAGACAATTGTTGGGAAAAAGCAACTATCACAAATAAGGCAGACAAACCAAAATCCTATTGGATTAAAGTAGATAAAACTGGATCAGTGGTAAGATGTAATAGTTCTCAACTGAAAAAGTCAAAAACCTCAAGTGATGAGAGATGTTTATTTCCATTGTATGAAGATTTTTCAAACCTAAAAATATTGTGAATGATACTGTAAAGGAGAATTTTATTATTCCTAAACATGTCAATGTTCCTAATGTTAGTGGAAAAATGCACAAAAATGTTAATTGTATGGCTCATGAGAGTGGAGCAACTAATAAGAATATTGTACTTACTAGGAGTGGAAGAACGGTTAAACCAGTACAAAGAATCAATTTATAATTGTTCATCCTGTACTGATATTGCAATGTTAAAAAAGAAATCTAAAGGTGTGAAAGATTTTGGAGGGAGGTGTGTCATTGGTTATGTTGGTCCTACAATGTAAATCTGTTAAGGTGGTATGCAAAATAAAGGAAGCCATTCTAGAAGGTTCGAGAGGACGGACGTGTTCGTACCATGTGCATTTGTACTTCCCAATTGTCCTGAACCTATGTACGTAATGTTGGTCAGTGAACCTCCAAACCCAAGTTTAAACAATGGCTATCTTTGCCATTCAGTTACAGCCACGGAATATCTAATATAAAACCAATGCTGGGAAGCAATAGATCCAAGTAGCAGTGACAAGAAACTAAACAACAGTTTAACGGCAGATAGTTCAGAAGGCTCCATCCTTCCCATTCATCGCGTGAGAGGTTAATTTAGATGATATCCAAAATACTGTGACTGCAGAAGATTACAGGGAATAGTTGACCTTGCATACCAGGTATGAAATCCTACATACCAAACTAATTCTCATAGATATCTCCATTTTGGCAAAAATTTTTCTTTAACCATGAGAGAGTTAAGTAGGTATGATTCAAAAAATTTCCTGGGTGGTCATCCATGGGGGAGTGAGCCACAATAATAAAAGATATGCAATGTTCATCCTTTTTCCTTTTGCAATTTATGAATCTTGCTTCTGGATGACAGTGAGGGCTTAATCAGAAGCTTTGGAAAGAAAGAGGATTTAAGTGCAAAAGCAGTAAGGATGTGATCTTCAAGAGAAAAAGAGGATTGGAAAGAGTAACAGACTGTTCAGTCCTTTGGTATTACCCATTTCTAGATTACGCAATGCCAATATTTCTCCTCCCTGGCCAGACAAACCCTTGGGGTGATTTTTCTTCTCCATGGAGAAGAAGAATTGGCATGTTAAAATCCAGACATGGCTAATCCCACTAGACAGAGCAGACCTTTCTGAATATGGACTGTGGAATACTGAACGATTTACAGTGGTAGTATGTTCAATTGAAGTTATAGCAGTTGGCAGAGATCAAAAATCATTATCCTAGCATGTATTACGGACAACAGCACTTTAGGAATATATTAAAACATGATCAGAATAGGATAAATTATCTTAGAAGTCAACAAAGAAGTGACAACACTTGAAAGAACTGCCAAGGATGATGCTGAATAGCTAAAAACAACTATCAACCAAGAAGTGAGAATTTACGTAGAAATGTGCATAGAGATAAGAGATGTCCAAAAGCAGAAGAGAAAAGGAAAGAAAATAAATACGGTGCTATAAAAGAATTATATAATGCTGCATGTGATAAGTGGAGGTTAAAGGGAGTGATGGTGTCTTCATTCAGGTTCCACCAATCATGTGTATCCCTGAGTAAAATTGTTTGGCAATTTTATTGAGGCCATAGATGAGGCTGAAGTTTTAAATGGAGTATCAGAAAAAGTCAATGGATCCGGAACACTCAAGATGCAACTGAAGGATAATTTAGAGGTACCACTGTTATAGTGACTGATTTTATAAATGCATCAGACCTTCCATATCACCTGTGTTAATAAGAGCTCTGAATGATGAGATGTTTCATGCCAGCTTTAACAGCCATCAGGTCACCACATTAAATGACAAAAGATAGGCACAGAGAGGAGGCTTTAAGGTTAACAGTATGTATAGACTTGAAATGAACATTTTTCACGGAAACCAGATGTTGAATATACATTAAGAGGAAAGTGTGGAATAGCACATTGTATGGCATTTTTATAAATCTCTGTATTTTCTAAGGATATAAATAGGAGAATGACAGCTGAATTATGGGAAAGTTAAAAAATAACAAATTTCCTGAGATATTTGATGAGAAAATAACAATAAAAACACCAAAGCTGGTTCAATCAGATGTAGTTGGCAGACTTCAGTTAAAATTTTTGGGTGAAAATTAATGTTTTGTTGCCTAAAGTCACTGATTTCTAAAGAAATTAGTTAGTTCACTTGTTAAGGAAAAAGATTGATGCTCTTCATCAGTAGAAGAAAATCACATCAAGTTTAACCCTCTCCCTACTAAAGCCTAAATGCCTCATTCTCCGCTCCTTCATAAACTGGCCGAAACCGGCCACTACCATTTACGTTGCTCCTTCTTAACCCAGCCGACCTGCCCTGCCTGCTATACTTGGGGCAGTCTTTTGAGCTTCATAGGCATCTGTTTCATCTTGAGTGTGTTTATCTTTGCTAACACAGGCATCCTTCTTTTCTCGCATTTCATTAAGATAAAGCAGAACGTCGTAATCACTGTCACTATAAGTTAAAAGCCCGAGACAATAACATGCTTTGTTCCAGCTTGGTATAGCAACAGGGAAGTGATGAGAGCAGACTCTAGAGTCAATTTTGAAGGACTTTTTAGGTGGGTCTTTTTTGAAATGAGGTGATAAGCGATAACTCTTCGTATCTAGATAGAGTTCTCGTTCTTGGGGTGCAAATTAAATTTGAAAACCCAAGGCCTGCCCAGTGTTGTTCAGAATGACTGTCATATCTAATGGAGATATTTCTTTGTGAGTGGTCACTATCAAGAGCTCATACTTTTCCTATCTCTTCCTACAAAATGAAAAGAAAACTATCTTTGCCAATTCCCCTCAGTTCTGACCATGGCTTCTTTGAGTGAGAATACTATTGCAGAAGAAGTGAACAGAAGTGATTTTTCGAGTGATTCAGATAGTTCTATTTCTTTAAATGGAGAAAAAGGATACAGTGATAGTGACAATTCAAGTGAAGTGGAACTGGAGGATGAAGTTACCCCAACTATGAGTGATTATCAAGGTCATATTCAGATGCGAGACTCATGGAGAGACGCCCTGATTTTTAAAAAACCACCCGAGTTCAAAGAAGACAGAGGGCCTGAACATGATTTAGCGATAAGTGGCTATAAATTTTTCTTCCTAAAATATATGCTAGGGGGCGAAGATTTTTTTGTGGTATTGTCAAGAATACAAACAAATACGCAGAAGATTTCCAACGTTCCACAGGAAAGGTTGACAAAGACTGGGTAGATGTCACTTACGATGAAATGCTACCATTTCATCGTACACAAACAGGGAACAAACAAACTATGGTCTCCTGTCCACAGTCAATTGCATTGTACACCAAATACATGGGTTGTGTTGACAGAGCTGATCAGAGAAGGTGCTACTACGCCTTAGGTAGGAAAACGAAAAGAAAGCTTGTATAGATGGGAATATTCGATTTACCTGAAAGTAGGAATTACTGGCATAGTCAAGATATTGACTGCTCAATTGTTCCTAACTGTATGACCTTTGGTAGATACATAAAAATTTTGAAATATTTCAACATAAGTGATAGAACTCAGGAAAAAAAGCAGGGAGAGGAGGGTTTTGGTGCATTGGAAAAAATTAGGCCGGTTCTTGAGGTAATGGAAACTTTCCATCTTAAGTATAAACCAGGTAAGGAGTTAAGTGTTGACGAAGCAATGGTTGCTTTTAAAGGGCGTCACTGCTTAAAACAATACATCCAAAGAAAGCCAACAAAGCGGGGATTTAAAGTTTGGGTTTTAGCAAGCTCCCATGGTTATGTCCTTCAGGGAAATGTATACTTAGTTAAAAAGGAAACAAGAAATCGTGAAATGTTTCTTGGGACGCAAGTTGTAATAAATTTAATGAAAAACTATTTAGGAAAAACTCATCACGTGTATTTTTATAGCTTTTTTTCAAGTGTGACACTCATGGAATTATTACTTACGAATACCACATATGCATGCGCTACTACAAGACCATATCGTAAGGAATGGCCTGCAGAATTAAAATATCCAAAAAAACTTAAACTCTAAAGAGGAGAGAGTCAAAATTTGCAGAGCGGAAAAGTTACTGCTATGGTTTGACATGATATTTGGGATATTTGTGTCCTTCAAACCATTTGCTATCCCAAGAATAAAGTCTTCGTACCAAGAAAAACAGGAACAGGGAACAAACAAACTATGGTCTCCTGTCCACAGTCAATTGCATTGTACACCAAATACATGGGTGGTGTTGACAGAGCTGATCAGAGAAGGTGCTACTATGACTTAGGTAGGAAAACGAAAAAGTGGTGGAAATATTTATTTGCCATTGTGGTGAACACGGCTATAGTGAACAGTTTTATACTGTATCAAGAAACCAATTCACCCTTAAATAGTAGGCATGGAGTAACACAGAAGAATTTTTGTTCAGCACTTTATAGGCAGATGATAGGGAAATTCTCCTCCCGCAAAGTAATAAGGCATAAAAGAATCCTTCCGGTGGGCACATTTTCACCAATACAGCAGCACTCTCTTACAAAGATCGAGGGGAGAAAAAAAGTGTGTGCATACTGCAGCTCAAAGAAAAGAAGAACTCCTGCTGGACGGAGCATAGAAACGTCACAGAAGGCATAGGCTGCGATTTACCTCTGTGCAAATCAGGATGTTACATTCAACATCACCGAGAAAATGGATTGGAAGTTGGGAATTGAATGCAATATAAGGTAAGACAACTTTGTTTTAATAAATTATTATTTTAATTAAACATATTCAATTTTTTAAATAAAACACTTCATTATATTTCAAGTTATTTTAAGTTAAACAAAGTAACGTCCGTAAGATCCTCATTGCGGAAAAAATAGGTCTACTGGTGGGGCAATAGGGTATTTAAATTTCGTGCATGACGGGGAATTGTTTACGGACGGTTTCAAGAGGATTAGGAAGGAGAGGGTTAAGATTGTAAATAAATAGAGGAAGAGATTTTCAGGGGCATAATAAGGACATCACATTCAGGATGGAGAATATCAGATAACAAGAGAATCAGACAGAGAGACAAGAACAATCATAAGGAATAAAAGGAACACATGAGTCAGTTGGGGTTCCAAAGCCTGCAAAATATAACCAACCTTGCCACAGAATTAACTGATTATTTGCAAAAAAAACTGTGACATAAAGACATTCAAAGAGGCTATACATTGCAAGTCCAACTCTATTGGTCCTCTAAGCTCAAGAAATGGGAATAAAAGGATTTAAGGTGGATGGAGATGAAAACAAAAAGCTTAGGCTGTCTGAGGACATCGCAGTTGTGGTGTAAAAGCTAGCAAACCAGCAAGCATCCTTGAACACAGAAGATTAAGTACAAGAATGATCCACCATGAAGCAGGAAGAAAAAGTAAAACATTGTACATATGTCGAAGAGAGAAGCTGAAGGCAGTTATTCCATAACTAGGAGAAGTGTTTGAAGAGATGGAATCCTTCACCCACCTTTTAAGCCGAATAAAATGAATGGAAAAAGTAAGACAGACATCAAGTAAAGATTAGTTCAGGTAATGAGGGCATTCAGGTTGAAAAAGCAACTACTCTGTTAAAATAAGAAAACAGTCCCTCAAAAATAATGTAGGATGTTACACTACATTGCTCAGAGGATATCTAGAGTATATTCCCAAGGTTATTTTTCTCATAACTCTTCCCCTTCTTCCCAGTTACCCATTCCTTGGCAGGTGGACAATGTCCTTCTTCTGAAGAAGACCAGACTGACTACCAGAGAACTTTCAGCGGATTGTAGTGATTTTGATATCAAAGAAGATATACGGGGTAATATGAGGAGCACCTTGAGTCTGATATCACATGCATCAAAAAATAGTCCTGCAAATTGTAAGCCAAAGGATGGAAAAGGTAATTCATGACGAATTCACAGTAAACAAATTCAGACTTATGAAGAACAGAGGCACCATGAAGCCACATGCTTCCTGAGTGTAATGGTAGAGAATAGGGATGGGAAAAACTACAGATATTTGGTGCAAACAGATAACATTTGTATCTATTTTGCTAATACTGGGTACTATAAGAAATCTCTATTGATGGAGGTACCAGTGCTGAAAGTAAAAATACTCAAACAGCACAACCATCTGGTACACAAGCATTTAACTGCTAAGGAAAATAAATTGAATTTTGATAATGCTAATTACTGGGATGTGTTGAAATAAATGGATATTTACCGAGACAGTAAAAAAAAACTTAAATGGCTACTGTCCTTAAGTAATAGTATTGCAAACTTCCACAAAATTTAATGACAAGAATCGGTATTCAACATCCAACTTCAGAATTAATAATAAAAAAGTAGTTTGAATAATCAAATAATTAGAAAATAGCTTCTAGGTCAAGTGGAACCAGCATTAACCAGCACATTGAGCACTTGCAGCACCTAATTGAATTCCTGGATCTCTGTCCAAAGTTTGAAAACTGAATGCCTAATTTTATACAGGAGCTATAAGCTTTTTGAGTTCAAAATCACAAGGTTCTCCACAATCAGTAATTTTAATTGGTGGCTAAAATTTGTCATAGGGATGGCACATTTCCATTATCTCTTTCTATGCTTCTGTTTATGTGGTGGCTAGAGTACTCGCCTACCATGCGGGAGGCCAAGGTTCAAATCCCTGCAGAGGCAGAAGTTTTTCAGAGGAACCCGATCCTTCCTTGAGTGTCTTGTGGTGGGCACTTCAAGTGCACTACTCCGTCTGTCGGATGAGACGTTAAGCTGTGGTCCCCTTGGCACCTTTTGCTAAAAGTAGGCTAATGCCTATGCCAGGTTTCCATCCAATCTTCGTCCCTTTCCTATCCCCTACGGTGCAAATGACCTTAGCCGTTGGTCACCTCTCCAAATATCCAATCTTTCAATAGGAGCAAAAATGGTCTTGAAGGTAGTTTTCATACTAAATTTTCATTTATTCAACAAACTAGTTATTGATTAATGGAATGGAATAAGACAATTAATTAAACTCTTGTGCACTAGGACTACCAGCCCTACCTGATCAATTTCAATCAGGAATGTGATCCCGAATGGAAATATCCAATGTTTTCACATTTTAGAGGTAATTCACAGAAAGCCAAGAATATGAAATGGTTGGTAGTGATCACTCACAAAAGAGTATGTAACATTATCCTGCTTGCAGAGGCAACCTTAAGTATGGAGATAACAGGAATTGGACACACTTTTCTGCCTCTATTGGGTACCCTCTGGTCACCCACCCACCGCCTTGATAATTGTAAGAGTGTATTGGAAGAAAAAGGCTAATATGAATTTACTTGCAAAGGAGACAGAGGTGGATGGGGTGTGAGAAGCCATGCCGATGAGAGCAGTGATGTGGAAATATAAACCTTCAAGTGGGCCAAGAGGGCACGCCATCAGTGGAAGGCCTAAGGGCAGCTTGTGGGTGGGTCACAATATGAAGATTGGGGAAGGTGGGATGATGAACAAGGTATTAGTTTTGGTCACGCAGTCTTACATATATAAAATTCTGATACCAGTGGTAAAGAATATATGCTAAAAACTTATGCCATCTTACGTCTTAGATGTCTTACATAAAAACCATACTGAGGTGGAACAATGACAAAAAGGCAGGAACAAAAACAAACTCAGGGCAGTAAAAAAATTGCAACAGAAACTGAGTATACTTACACAAGGAAGAGTCAGTGAGTCAGAGGAAGGAACAGTCAATGAGAAGTGTAGTATTAATGTTGGCCTGCAATTTAAAGGACACACTTTCCTTCTCCCATCCTTGCTTCCATGGTAATGAAGTACGGTTTGCAAACCTGGTAGAAAAAAATTACAGAGAACAGAAAAAAGTGGACATCCATTATCTCCAACAGTCAAAAGTGCATTTGATTCATCTGGACATAGACATGTCATGAAAATAATTGCCCCATATAATGCACAAGATAAACTCTCTCATGGCACAGTTGTAATT
This sequence comes from Ceriagrion tenellum, assembly GCA_963169105.1. Lineage (NCBI taxonomy): Eukaryota > Metazoa > Arthropoda > Insecta > Odonata > Coenagrionidae > Ceriagrion > Ceriagrion tenellum. The sequence goes on along the minus strand of OY720641.1, from coordinate 74,115,251 downwards.
TTAACATGTCTAAGCTGACGCGAAACCCACACACAATCTTCTAGGGAGGAAAATAGACCCTAGAATTTTTGGGAGGAAAATAAATTATATTCCCTAATTAGAACAAAAAATAGTCTGCACCATTTGAGCAACAGAGCACACTAGCCGTGGCCGAAACGGGTGCTTGACGGAGACAAAGAGTCCATTCAAGTACCCTGATCAGCTGCAAGGACCAGTTGGCGGGGCAGCAAAATTAAAGTCATGACATAATGGCATGATATCTCGTCTATATACAAAAGTTAACAAAGAGAATGACATTAAATAAACTAGTCGTTACATAGTCATTCACCAGTAGTTGTAATGCAACCATCAGATTATTACTTTATATCAAAATAATGACATTGCTTTCAAAAGTAAAAAAAGATTGAATAAAAGGATTTCTGGAGAACTTTAGGCCCTTTGTGTGTACAAAAAAATATCGATGTGAAATATTGACTAGTTTTCTTTAGTTTTGGGAACTAAAATAATGTCAATACTTTCAGCGTTAACTTAGTAAAACTTTTCCATAATGTTCAGGAATTAACAAAAGCTTTGTAAATTTAAGGTAGATTTTTTATTGGGCTGTCCAATAAATATTCTACATCAAACTTACAAAGCATTTGTGTTTGCATAAAAAAGAAGTGTTTGCATACAAATACATCACCAAATTTTTATACCTACTTAACATTTTTACAACATTTTAATTTTTTTTATTCTTTTAACTTCAGGATCTATGAGCAATCTTGAGATGTATACAGATATTTTAAAAATTAATTTTCTCGAATTTAGAGAAAAAAGACAAGAACTCCTTTTCCATCTGAAGAGCGAAAGATATTATGGACCAAAAGGAATGATGGATCGAAAGGGACCAGTGACCGAAAGGAACGAGTGACTGAGAGGATCAAGCGACCAAAAGGAATGAAAGGACTGGTTGGAACAGAAGTACTGGTCGTTCTGTAGAAGTCAGTCCTCGGTCCTTCCGTTCAATCCAAGGACCCATTTATTTGCAAATGACCCACCTCTAAACAAAAACAGTCAAATGCAGAAACAGAATCCATTCCTGGGCATGTGAACCTACGTTAAGCAGAATTGTAAAATAAAGTCCATGCACAACTTTTACCATAAGTAAAACCCTCAAATATTTTTTAATGACCTCCCCCTAGCAAAAAACCCTTAGAATGGAACCAGTCAGAGATGTCGTTAGCACACTAACATCTACCTCATTATTGACTGACATCTTGTCATGGGAGGGACTCGGGACAATGTGGCATTGACATTGACCAAAACACTTACACATCTCCCTAATCTTAACATTATCCCTCCCCCAGTGGCTAGTATCTTGCTGTAAGTTCTGTTTCATGGACATTGTGCTAAATGTTCAGCAGCACTCCCCCCTCTACCAACCATTCTCCCCCTTTCTCTCCCTTCACTATTGCACCAACCCATGCTCGCACACTTGACCCTCTCCTCTCTATGCAGAGAGTACACAAACATTGTTGCGTAGCCTTGCTTGCAACTGAAATCAAATCATTTTCCTACATGCTACTGACAGGGTGAGACCACACCAGAGAATGTTAGGGACCTTGGGGCAACTGCTGATTGATTTCCACAATGCCACAAAATGTATTAACACTGAAAAATAAACTGGAATGGATCCAGTGCTTTGAACGAGAAAAGCTTTCCATGAAGCACATACAAGAGAGGTTAAAGTGTAGAAAGATACAAGTTTACGAAGCAATGAAGAAGGACAACATTTAGAATGAGTTTGAAAGAGGTAGGTCCTATTGTACAGAAATTGTATTGAAAGGAAAAAAAGGAAAAACAGACAAAAATTAAAGATTATATGTGTATTTTATAGATTGCTTTGTATGTCAATATATTTTTTAAAAATACCACAATGTTATACTGTTTCATTATTTCATAATAATTTCATCTACATGTAGAATTTGAGTCAAACCAACCATTAAGGTGATACATGTAATGGGCATGATATGGCTATCAAGGTCTTTTTTGAAATGTCCAACCCTGGGTTAAGTGGAAACCTGTCTTATCCAGAAAAAAATAATGGCCTAGATTCCGCTAAAGACAGGTTTCACTGTATACCAAATATTATCTGTGTGAAATAGAAAAACTTCACTAATTTTAACTGTGTTTTTCCAAATAATTTTCATGAAATATGTTTGTATGACTAGCAAGGAGATAGTGACAGGTTTTGGCCATAGTTTGGTAAAAACTGAACTATTCCATTGTATTTCCTATATCTACCACATTGCTCATAATTAAAATGCAATAAAACCAAGCATTATAATTCTTCAACTAGATATCAAGAGCGAACAGACACATGATTATCCACTGCTTTCTTGACTGTGACTATGTCCAGCAACCTGAGAAATATTAAATGGTGCTGCGGAATACAATGAAGCGCAGCATATTCCAGGATGGATAGTGATGAACTTCTATCATAATGTAAATTGAATTGATCCATATGGCATTATGCAACCTACCTTAAATGAAAACCCCAGAAGTCAAGGGGTCTAAGTAACAAATTCGTTGTTTTGAGAAAACTGAAGTCAAAGTTGAAAATTTTTGGTACGTTTGGTACAACCCACTAAGTAGTTAAGAGGCATTACCCTAGATAGCATCGCCTGTCAAGAAAATCACTTGGATCCCTTAACCACCTAAAAGATTTCTATTTTTACATCCCATTCCTGTACCTAACTTATTTTTTTTTAATCTCACTTAGACCCCTTGACTTCTGGGGTTCACAAATATATTATCCATGATTGAACAAGTTATTATGCAAGTTCAAAAGTTACAGAAATTCACAGCAAACAAACCTCCAAATGTTAATCAAAAATATTGGTGATGATTTTTGCCAAACAGCACTACCAAACAGTGATGATTCTTTGCCTACAGTACTAGTACATAGCTACTTGCCCTAGTTTCCAGATATACCAGGCTAATTCAATCAAATTTAAATAAATTTACTACTAATAAATAAAAATAATCAGTCACAAACACCAATTGATCAATGATATCATGTTCGTACTAATGGTATAGAACAATCGATGCTTAAAAATACTTGTAGGTTAAAAACCAGTACTTTCATCGGTAGGATCATGCCTAGTAGAGAAAACAGTACAATTGAACAAGCCAGCTTATGCAGCTTTTGTAGACTTGGAGAAAGCCTCTGAAAATGTTCAATGGAACTAACATTCAGGCAGAATAAAAAACACTGAATGGATTACATCAATGGAATAATTATCTACCAGCTATACACAAAGTAAGTCACTACAGTGAGTATAAAAATGTAGAAAAATACAAGCCAAAATTAAAAAAGGAGTTCAACAAAGATGCAACCTCTGTCACAGTAATGTCAAGCATATACTAGGAGGAGGCAATAGAAGAAGTACAGAAATTGGATTGTAAGTAGTTCAGGTTAGAAGATCATCTGAAAACAAACGAAATATGATCTGTTTTTGAAACATGATCTGTTTTGAAAACATTAACCCTTTGAGTGCCACGCGAGGATATATCGCCGTTTGCAGAATGTGCCAGAAGTGCCAACGACGATATATTGTTGTCTATTAGCAAAAAAGCATCCTCTTTCAAATACAGAAATGATCATGTAAAAATGGTAAAAAATAATAATTAATTCGCCATAATAAAAAAATAATAATTTTACGAATAAAGGCCTGCAAATATATCAGAATATCCATGGCACTTCTGGGGGTGCCCACCAAAAAATTGGTGGCACTCAAAGGGTTAAGTCAGGCATATCAGGAAATTTCTATGATCCGCTAAGATCAGGGACAATCCCAGGAATTTATTTCGGGGGGAAGACTACCTCAGTGATTGGAGTGTTCAATGTTCCCCCCCCCCCCGCCCCATCCCCTGGAATCACCCCTGGCTAAGATCATTGTTCAAGAATATAGTTAGAAAATAAATAAAAATACTAATATCCTAGTGCATGGCAGAGAGTAAGAGAATTTAAAGCAAGTGTCCCTCTTAAAGGTGGCAATGTAGTAAGTCCTACTGATAGTAAGTCCACCAGAAAGGTTGGAAGAAGATGTCCATGCTCTTGCCCACATTTTCAAGGAACAGCAGAAGTCACGGTTTAGTGGCCAGCCCAGCAGCTCATGCAAGGTCCAGTAGCTACCTCACAAGTGAAATGAGGCTCCAGCTAGTGGGAGGGAACATGGGACATATCGCCAAGATTGTGCAGAGTATTATGATGGTTGAAGGCAGATGTATTAAGAAGCCTTCCAAGATATCTTTGCTACCCATCCAAGAGTTAACAAAGTAGGGGTATAGAGTCTGTAATATATGCATGCAAGGGAAGTTATGCAACATGAAATTCCCCATGAGGAGTAAAATTGGGGCTGATGAGCTGCCTGGTCTCATACACAGTGACATCAAGTGTCCCATTATTCCTCCATCCAGGGGAGGAGCTAGGTTTGTCCTGACATTCTTGGATGACTACTTGAGGTACGTTAATATGCAATTTCTTGAGCAGAAAAGTGAAGCTTTTGTTGAGTTCTATACATTCCAAATTCTGGCACTTTGCATCAGGGTAAAATTAAGAGACTTAGGACAGATAATGGATTAGAATTTTGCTGCAGTGAGCCTTTGAAGTACTTATCGAAGATCGTATAGAACACTTGAAGTCGAGCCCCAGATGCCAGCAGCAGAACGGAGGTGCAGAGAGACTCATTTAAACCCCAATGGAGATGGCCACATGCCTTAAGTTTGACTCCAGTATACAAAAGACCTTTAGGGATGATGCTATCAACACTGCTTGCATCACCCACAATCTGTGCCCCAGCCGAGCCATGAATGACATCCCTGATCATCTATGGAATCCTATCAAGAAGTGTGGACGGGGCTAATGAAGCTATAATTCTTTGGATACCAGACTTGGACTTTACTTGAAGGAGGAAGTATGCTAGATTCAAGAGCTGAGGTTTGTGCATTACTTGGCGATACTGAGGGAGTTAAGGGGGCTTCCATTTCAGGTATTTTTGAAGGTGGTCTGTAATTGTAAGGACAGATGAATTTGATGAGACCAAATTCCCATTATTTAGGCATCATGAGGAATATGACAGGAGCCCATGACCATTACCTAACCCAAATACAGTGGAGGAAACTGATGCAAGCAAAATCTCTGATGTTGATGAAGAAGTAAGTGAACCACAGATGATTGATCTCACACTGGCTTCTGCCACCCCTATTCTACCGGATATGGATGCTGTCTTACCTGATATTAGCACAAGAGATCCAGGAGAGGTGGAAAGCATGGGAGATAAAATAAATGAGAAAGTCCCAACCATCATAAGCTAAGTGATTAGGCTCAGATAAAATAAGGTTTGTGATTGTTTGAGCTTTTTAGTGTATTAATCTAGAGAACCTAGAGATCAGTATCTAAACTCTATTGCTATAGCCTAGAATGAACAGCACAGTTGCAACAGTAGTGAAAAGGCAGTAATGAAAGATGAATTTCAAAAGTTAAAAACATGTGTACATGGGAAATAGTAGATGGGTCAGTAGACAGAAAATGTATTCGATCTGCATGGATAGTTAAGATGAAACTCAATCCTGACAGATGTGTTTGCAGTTTTAAAGTATGCTTTGAAGCAGAGGGATTTTTACAGAAATGAGGTAATGATTAAGAAGATAAAACTTGAACCGAGATGTGACACAAAAATACTGGCAGAGGAAGGGCACAGAGAAAGATTTGACACAGGCATCGTTGAGAAACTAAAAAATGAACGAGAATTGGGCACTGAAGAAAATGGGATGAGCAGAAGAGGACAATCACAGAAGTAGAAGAGGGGCAACTGGTGAGCAAGAGGGCCTAAACGAAGAAGCCACAGATAATGATGAAGATTAAGAAACTAACAGATGAAAGAAGAAAATACAACCACCCCAGAAGCGATGTTGGAAGCCACCGTCTGAAAGATGCTAAAGAACCAAGCCAATCGAGGATTCAAGAAAGCCAGGGAGAATAACATCAAATTCTGCTGTGAGGAAGTTAACAAAAACATGAAGAAGAGGAACACCAAAACAATTTATAAGCTAGTGAAGAAACATAGTAAAGAGAGAGAAACAAAAAGTAAGAACATCCGGATGCTAATAGGAATATACTGATATAGGATGAAGACTCTGGGAATATTTGGATGCAATACATTGAATAACTCTACGAATGGCCAAAGCCACTGGAAGAAAACCTGATGAAGGACGAGTGGGATGTTGACGAGGAAGCCTGATGCCCACACATACTGAGGAACAAATTTGATAGAGCAATAAAAGAATTCAAGAAAAAGCCCATGGAGCAGACAAAATTAACAGAATTATCATCAAAGCACTACGAAGTAAAGGCAAGGACAACCTAGGTGAAATAATCCAAGATACATACCAAAGTAGAAGACTCCCAGAGCACTTTCAAAGGAGTGTAATGTTCATGATACCAAAGAAGACAAGGACTGAGAAATGTGAGGAGCACTGAACCTCGAGTCTAGTGTAACATGCATCCAAAATGCTAATGTGTATATTAGGTCAAAGGATGGAAAGGAAAATTAAAGACAAACTATTGGAAAACCAATTTGGATTTAGGAAGAACAGAGGTACCAGAGAAGCCATACTCTGCCTGAAGGTAATGGCAGAGAAAACAACGCATGTAAATTAGCTATAGTACGTGGCATCCACAGACCTGGAGAAAGCCTTCAACATTGTTGAGTGGAACGAAATGTTCCAGCTGATGGTTAACTTGAAATGGATTACAGCAACAGAAGCTACACAAGAAGCAAGTTTCCACAATACAATCAAGAGATGAAAGATAAATAGAAGCTAAAATTAACCAAAAAGCAAGACAAGGATACAACCTCATACCACCAAGGTTCAAAATATGTTTGGAGGAGGCTATTTGATACTTAAAAGAAATTGGACTAAACAGAATTAAGATAAACAGAGAAGAAATAAACATGATCCACTTTGCAGATGACATCTCAGTCATAAAAGGGAAATTTGATGATCTTCAAAGGTTAATAAATGTTGTGAATGAAGTTCTTCAAGAATAGTACACGAAAATAAATATGTCAAAAATTAAAATCCAAGTATGCTGAAGAGAAAAACTGAAATCAGAAGTCACATTAAGAGGAGAGAAATCAGAGTAAGTACCATCACATGGAATGAAAGAAGTACGACAGACATCAAGAGGAGAACATCCCATGCTAAGAAAGCATTCACGGTAAAAACATAGCTGCTGTGTTCCGAGAAGATAGGACTACAAGGTAGAAAATAGTAAGTGAAAGTAATCACGTGGAGTGTGGCACTCTATGGATCGGAAGCATGGACCAGTGGAGAAGCAGACCTGAACAGACTAGAAGCCTTTCAAACCTGGTTCTGGAGGAGGATGCAGAAGATAAGATGGACAGGCAAAATAATAAATAACTCAATTTTCAGGAGTAGAGGAGGAAGGAGCCATATGGAACTCTATACAGAAAAGAAGAAAAAGATGGATTGGACACACCTTGAGAGACAATGTGTTTGTTAACCCTTTAATGCCTAGCATGACCATATGGTTACAGAAAGAACTTATTTTGTAATCTTGAAACAATTAAATGTCGCAGGACCGCCGTTTTGTCTACATGGTTCTAGGTTTCTGCCAAGGGTTTTTGGAAGCACTACTGGCAGTTTTCAAACCACTATCATAACATTTGGTGCTGCAAAGCTCGTGAGACCATTCTGGTGCCATTGAAGCTACTCCTCATAGATTTTCGACTTGTGTAAGTATGGTCTTACTAAAATACTTTCAGTAAATGTAGGTATGTATTTTAATTAATGATATTAGTATACATAGGTTCATTTTAATGTATTTATATATTATTTTATATGTATTTGCTATGGTAGATATTTTATAAGTAGCTTGTCACAGGTGTGACCATATAGTCATGCTAGGCGTGTATGAGGTCAATTGTTTTCAATTTCGGGGGTTACTATTTTCTCATTGTTTTCTGCACATACAAATATAATCTGTCCTATTTTGAATATATTTAAATCCTTGTACAGGTGTCAACCTTATTTTTAATAAAATACGTTTATATTTTTTGTAGAGACTAGAATAAGAAGCTCTAAACATTTTGGAGTATGAGGATGTTGATAAAATATAGATCGAGCCTCAACCTCATGGATTCTGCCAATGAGGATGAAAAGGGTCTAGTAGATAATCTATGAGGCTGACAGCTCTGGTGCCTTGCGGAAGTTGTGCTGTCCAAAGCATATATGCCGACATCTATTCCAAATCACCAAGGTGGTCACAAAAAGAAAGTCCATGGCGAAGAAGAGAAAGAAAACAATGGTGCATTGGGATTGGAAAATTGCGGGACTGTAGAAAACCATTCCTTTTTTTTCTGATCCAGATTAAACCAATGAACGTAGTTTGAGTCTAGTAGCACAATTGGAATCAATCATTGACGATAAAATGTTCTCTCTCAGCCTTTGAAGTTTGAACGGAGAGGTTCGTTATTCAGACTTAGCCACAGTCATGGTCAACTGCTCCATTTGTCAACGGTCAGTGAATCGTGGGAAATCTTCAATTCTTTGCATCTGCTACGCCAATTTGTTACACGGGCCCTGTGTTAAGTTATCATCTGCAGATTTAGAATATCTAATGAAAAACAAAACGCAATGGACTTGTAAGGATTGTGAACACAAAAATATGGTCTATTCCGGTGGATAATCGTCCGGCAACTGCACAGTGTAAGGACCCAAAAGGAGACAACCAGGGACTTAAGAGCATGTTACAGGAGATGTTACAGGGATTGCAGTCTCTCAAGGAGGAGCAGAGGGAGCTAAAATCAGCACTTCAAAGTTATAGTGATATTTTGTCTGAACAATGTGCAAAATTGAGTTACACTGTAACTGAGCAAATACGTTAAAGTTATCCTTAGAAAACATTCTGGAAGAGAATGGGGTCCTTAAATGCAAAGTAAGTGACCTTGAGATCTCCCGCAATCAGCTAGAGCAGAAGTTAAGAAACTCTCTCGAAATCCGAGGTATTACCAATTATGGTATAAATGTCACAAGGACTAACATTATTTGGGATGCAGAGTACAACATGTACAGAGGGTGCAAGTTATGCATTGTGAATGTGGTATCTTTGACGTTGACAGTTAAGATTATACGAGCTCTCTGTTCCTGTAAGTAAACCAAGAGTATTGCAACTATCATTATAAAATGTTTTCATTCTCGGCCTCCCTATTGGAGATATTTCATTATTTGTTCGCAAAATGAATGACTTACAAGTTTGCCATGTCAACGCGCAGTCGTTGAGAGCCCACTCTGGCGAATTTGAGAGTCACTTTCTGGAGCACTCATTACACATCATTGCAATCTCAGAGACGTGGCTTAAATCCACTGTTTCCTCCACAGAAGTGTCCCTACAAAGTTACTCTCCGTTCCGATGGGATAGATAGGAAAAAGTGGGCGGGAGAGTCACGGCATTCATTCGAAGCAATTTCCAAGTGCGTCAGCTCAGGGCTTCACCAAGGCGACAATGCTGTGCCATCGAATATGCCATCTAGGAAATCACTGTAGAGAGAAAGAAGATCCGCCTGATGGTTATTTACCATCCACCAAAAACTAGTTTCTATGCTGAGTTAGAGGAAGCTCTGTTTGGAATAATGCCCTTGTACGTAAATATAATTGTTACGGGTGACTTTAATTTCAATTTTGAAACCGATAATCTGGATAGACGGTATTTATCTAGTCTTTTCTTCTCTCTTAGCCTCCACCTTGTTCCATTTAGATGAACACATCATCTAGCCATAAGTAGCTCGTGGCTGGATCTAATTGTAATGGAACAAGCGGATAAGGTCGCTAAACACATGTTTACGTATGGTCAATATCCTGTTACTTTTCCATTCTTCCATGACATTATTTATATCTCCTACACTCTGTCAGTTCCGGAAAAACAAGAAAAAGCCTGTTGTGGCCGTAACTACCATAACATAAACTCGGAAAATCGCACCAGAGAACTTGAAACTCAAAGCTGGAAAGAGATTTTTGAAGTGGAAAGTATTGATAACAAGATAAGAATTATTCTATGGGATCCTTTCAAAATTGTTGGATAAATATGCACCATTGAGATTCTTCTGAACCAAGCATGAACCTGCCCCTTGGCTTACACCTGAAGTACCACTCCTGATGTAAGAAAGAGATGGCGAGAGAAAAAAATTTATCAGATCAAATAATCCAAGCTCTCATGATCGCTTTAAAATCCTTAAAAATAAAGTAACCTGCCTAATTAAATTCCATAAAAATAAGTTCCTTGAGGAAAAAATTGACAATGCAATGGACTCCCAAAGTCTTTGGTAAGACTTGCGTAAATACAGAATCATAAGTCGAAGAATAACACCACCTAGTAGTATTCCTCCATAGGAAGATCTCAATGATTTCCTTTTACTGTTACCTCATACATATCAATCTCACCTGGCCTCTAATAATTTCATACCATTTGAGGATAAGAATTTTTATTTCACTTTGCCACTTCCTACTACTGTAAGAAAGGAAATATTTTGTACGAAATCTAATGATATCAGTCCTGACGAGATTCCAATTAAGTCTATTCATCTGTGTTTAAATGAAATTCAACCTGTTATTCAACACATTTATGAGTACAGTTTATTGAACTCATGCTTCCCTTCTCATTTGAAAAAAGCATTTATTCCGCTAATTCCTAAGGTGACAAATCCCAAAGAAGTATCGGGCTTCAGACCGGTCTCCATACTCAGTGCTCTTTCTAAAGGACTAGAAAGAATTGTTGCCTCACAAATTTCAGAATGCCAATCAAAGAATAACCTCATTGATCTACAACTGATCTAAAGATGTAAGTGAAAATATCCCCAAAATAACCATTCAACATTTGAAGATTGATTACTCTAACTCTGTACAGTGAAACCTCGGTTAGCGAACGCCTCTGATAACGAACAATTCGGATAACGACCAAAAATTTCGCTAAAAATTTGCCTCGGATAGCGAACAAAATTTTGGTTAGCGAACAGATGTGTAGCGGCCATGTTTGTGTTCGGTGCTGTGCTTTCCCAAATGGATACAAAGTAAGCTGTGCGATCCCAAATGTATACAAAGTAATACAATGTCGCCGGCTACGCATATATAAATACATCGTCATCCAGTTACACACACCGCCTTCAGATGTGTTGAACACGTGTGCTACGTCACGTACACCTGACCAGCGGACAGGGGCCAAGTGCTTCTCATCTTTCTTTGTGCTCGAGACACGGTTAAGAACACACGTTCATTATCCTAATCGTTGTGCATCCTTCCTCTTTAGTGATTTTTTTCCTTTATTTTAATAATCATCAAGCCTTCAATCATGGCACCAAAGAAGTTTAAGAGAGATGGTAGCAGTTCAGTGAGAGGGCAGCGGCCAACAATTGAATTGAAGAAGGAAATGATTGCCAAGTATAAACGAGGCATGCGTGTATCGGATATCGCTAGAGAATACGGCATGTCAAAGTCGACAATCTCGACGATTTTAAAGAAAAAAGCGCAGCTTGAAGAAGCTAATGTGTCAAAAGGAGTAAGTATTATAACAAAGCAAAGGCCTAAAATAATAGACGAAGTAGAAAAGTTGTTGCTTTTGTATATAAATGAAAAACAGTTCGAAGGTGCTAGCATCAGTGAGGCATTTATTGGTGAGAAGGCGCTGCAAATCTACGAAGATTTGAAGAAGAAAACCCCAGGGACAAGTGCTTCGAGTGATTTTGTTTTCAAAGCCAGTCGAGGCTGGTTTGAAAATTTTAAGCACAGAACAGGTATCCACAGCATCATAAGGCATGGGGAAGCAGCTAGTTCCGACAAGGCAGGGGCACAGAAGTTCCTCCTAGAATTCAAAAAAATCATAGAAGGAGAGTACGCCCCGCAACAGGTATTTAATGCGGATGAAACAGGACTGTTTTGGAAGAAGATGCCGAATAAAACGTACATAACAAAGGAAGAGAAAGCATTGCCAGGGCACAAACCTATGAAAGATAGGCTAACTCTTCTCTTCTATTGTGCGGTAACGCCAGCGGGGATTTTAAGCTTAAGCCACTGTTAGTCTACCATTCGGACAATCCAAGAGTATTCAAGAAGCACAATGTAATAAAACAGAAATTGCCTGTTATGTGGAGGTCTAATTCTAAGGCTTGGGTGACCCGCCAATTTTTCGTCGAGTGGGTGACCGAAGTGTTTGCCCCGACTGTGAAAGAATATCTACAGAAGAACAAACTTCCCCTCAAATTCCTTCTACTGCTGGATAATGCTCCAGCACACCCTCCAAACATCAGCGAGTACTTAGAAGAAGAGTTCGACTTTGTTCAAGTTTGTTATCTGCCACCGAACACAACCCCCTTGCTGCAGCCCATGGATCAACAGATCATTTCAAACTTCAAGAAATTGTACACGAAAGCCTTATTCAAAAAGTGTTTCGATATAACGAATGATACCAACTTAACTCTGAAAGAATTTTGGAAGAATCACTTCAACATTTTGAATTGTGTTCATCTTATAGATAATTAATGCATGGAACCAAGTGACCTACTGTACTAAGAATGCAGGATGGAGGAAACTGTGGCCAGACTGTGTTCCAGAGCGAGATTTTGAAGGAATCGAACCAGAAATTGTTGATGAAATCGTTTCCCTCGGCCAAAACATGGGGTTGGAGGTGGATAATGACGATGTTGAAGAGCTTGTCGAGGAGCACAGCAATGAACTCACTACTGAAGAGTTGCAGTACCTGGCTGAGGAAGAAAAGAATTTGGCTGAGGATATGTCTTCGGATGGGGAGGGGGAAGGGAAAGAGGAAGTCCCAAGTTCGGTGATTAAAGAAATTAGATTAAATTAGAAAGCTAAGTGGGGGGAATTGCAATTGTTTATAGAAAACTCTTTCCCAAACAGTGCGATAGGCAATAGGAGCCTAAACATGTTCAATGACAATGTGATGTCGTATTATCGAAAAGTGTTACAAAAAAGGCAGAAGCAACAGGCACTGGATAAGTTTTTTCCTTCAACCTCAAAGCGACAGAGGACTTCCTCCGAAGTTCTCACAGAGGGGGATTCCCCCTACAAGCAGTAATTCCACCCCTTCCACCCCACACCTCCATCCACTCACGCCATCACATGGCAGTAAATACGGTTAGTTTTCCTATTTTTCCTTATGTTTAAATGCTTTCTTTAATGTTTTTATTTATATTTACCTCAATTTGTACTGTATTTTAACTATTCTCATTTAAAAAAGCATAGCTATATAGCCTGTAACTTTCATAAAATAGCGAGTCAATAGGAGCTAGGAACCAATTATTCCTATTTCCTTTATTTCTTATGGGGAAAATTGTTTCGGATAGCGAACATTTCGGATAACGATCAGCTTTCTGGAACGGATTGTGGTCGTTATCCGAGGTTCTACTGTATTACATTTTGGTGTAAAAATTGATGAAACTCTTTCTTGGAATGAACACTTGATGGATATTTGTAACAAAACATTCAAAACTCTGGCCCAACCTAAAAGACATTAAAACAGCTTGCCCATTGGAATTCGTCTGAAATTGGTAACTATGCTTATACATCCATATTTTGATTCCTGCAGTGCAGTATATAATGACTTAAGCGAGAAATTGAACCATAGGCTGTAGAAAACCATGAATACGTGTGCAAGGTTTATCTATGATATACCAAAATATGACCACATCAGCGTTCATTATGAGAAAGCAAAACTGCTCAAAGCTGAGACAAGAAGAACATACTTTATTGCAAATCAGACCCGTAAAATAATAACCACAAAAACACCCAAATATCTTTATACGATTCAAATTTTCAGGAGAGATCAAACAAAGAGTTACCTGCGCCCCACTTGACAACCTGCACTTACCACAACCCCCAACTACTTCTTTTCGTAACTCATTTCTGGTACAAGAGCCCGTATTAGGAACACAATACCTCTGGAAAATTAGGCTCGCCCCTAACGGCAGATTCAGAGAAAAATTGTACTTGTACCTTTTACGTAATAAGAATTGTTGAAAATAATATTATAAATTGTACAATAAAATATCGACAAAGTTTTCGAATTAAATAATCCATCAGCAAAGTAATGCTTACTGTGGTGGAGGTTGGTGCGATGGAGGTAGGTGATGAGGGTTGTCATTTTTGGTGCCCCGGCCAACCGTCCACCTCAAGCAAGTTGCAAAGTGTATCGGCCAGAGTTGGTAAAAGTAATGAGAAAAAGTAACTGGGCTCAATTACAGTTACTTTATAAAAAAAGTAATCAATTGCAAGTTCAAATTACAGTTTTAAAAAAGGAATCAGTAAAATTACTGTTACAAATACAATTACTACTTGTAAGATCATCCACTTTATAGACCATCCGGCAACTGTCGAATGGTGCAGTAGAAATGTGGAAAAATTGAGTCATAGAAATTACTAAAGCCTGCAATTTCACTAGCAATACATACAATTATAATTGCTGAAACAACACAAGGGGTGTCATGTTTTGTACCCATCATGGGTAGGCTACAACATAAGGGTGGCTGAACCCAAACAGGTAAATTATGATACTCAGGGATTCGAAGTTATCTGTAGGCCTAGGCAAATCAGTGAATAAGTAAATGCGATGAAGTAAATTATGCCACCAATGCCACTTGACATTTCACGTGATTTCGAGATACGTCATTGAACACTTCCCTGTTCAAGCTCATGTAGCGGCCAGCAAAGCTGCCTGAAAATAATTAAAGTTTACATGGGAGCGAGTGAAGTAATCATCGATTACAGGCAAGTAACGATTACGACGAAAGTAACGATTCCTCTTTCACCGTAAGAAGTAAATTACAAGTAAAAATTAAATTTTGTAAAAAGTATTCGTTACAAGTACAAATTACTGCAAAAGTAATTGTTACAAGTAATCTGATTACTTTTACTCGATTACTTACCAACACTGGTATCAGCATACAAACCTACTGGTTATATGTATTGCCCAATAATAATATTATCATTATTTGTTTCTATGTAATATAGCACCTGAGAGAGTGAAACTATCTTTTTATTTTTTTCTTTCTTTTTTGCCATTCTGTTGTTTTTTTATTTGGTAGATTATCCACAGTGTTGATGTTCTCAAATTTTTGTAATTGTTTTTCTGTAATTCATGTGAAACTAACTGGGAGAGTGTTTATTTCTAAAAATGTAATTTTGTTGAACCTAGAGTCCAAAGGACTAGGTTCTTGAAATAAATTCTATTCTTTTCTATTCTAACATGGTTTGTTTTCTTTGTGTCAAAGCAAATAAGTACGCCCTTCAAAAAAATTTTCCACACCTAAATATAACCACAGAAGAGATGAAAATTTTCATTGCTATATTGCTCCTGTCTAGATACAACAACATTCCTTCTAAAAGATCATATTGGGAATCAAAGAGAGATAATCAAAATTATCCCGTTTGTAATGATATCTGGAGATATAGAGTTCTCCAAATTTTCCTCTTTGTTCGTCGCGCAGACAGAACGAAACTGGATCCAAATGATAAAATGTGGAAGTTGAGGCCCTTTTCTGATATTTTGCAGGGCAAATTTATGTCTAAGTTTAGAAGTGAACATCATTTAGTTTATGATGACTGCATGGTGCCTTATTTTGGCCGTCATGGATGTAAAAAATTCATCCGAGGAAAGCCTATTCGATTTGGCTCTAAGATTTGGTGCAAGAACACTCCAGCAGGTTATGTAGTGTCATATGATTTTTACCAGGGAAAGTCTCCTAATCCTAACACTGAGTATGAGATTGATTTTAGTAAGGCTGCCACACCCATGCTCAAGATTCTTGATAAGTTTCCTGAAGAAATGAAAGTACTACCATTTCAGCTCTACTTAGACAATTTGTTTACCGGAATTCCTCTCCTCACTCATGTCAAAGCGCGAGGATAAGGAAGTACAGGAACGATTTGCAAAAACCGAATTCCTAGTGATGTCCCAATTACTACAGTAAAAACAATGAGGATGATGAAAAGGGGGTCTCTTCATGAGATTACAAGCAGCGACAAAATCTCAATAGTACGCTGGGTTGACCACACAGTTGTGACAATCGCATCAACATCATATGGAGCAAATCCTGCGGTAAATGTGAAACGACATTCAAGGGAACAGAAAAAAAGAATTCTCATTCCCCATCCCTGCGTATTTGGAGAGTACAATAAATTTATGGGAGGTACTGATCAAATGGATCAGAACATAAGCTACTACTTAGGTATTGTGAGTACTACTTGTGAGTACATAGGTACTACTTTGGCATTGTGAGTAAAAAGTGGTGGTGGTCTCTCTTTACGTGGATGATCAACGCTGCCACACACAACGCATCGATCCTCACCAAGAAAGCTGGAAGTAAATTGTCTCAGAATTCAGAACAGAAATTGTTGAGACATACCTTATATGGTATCAAAACGCTCCTCAGAGTAGAAGAAGATCGCCAGTTATTAACAGTTCAATCCAAAGCTGAGTTGTAGACAGTGTGCGAATGGATGGTCTAAACCATTTAGACTGTTGATGCGGGAGTGGGAAAAGGCAAAGGTGTGTGTTATGCAGATCCTCCATGTGCACAGAATGTGTAAAGAACAAAGTTGGATTGTGCATTGAGTGCCTTATTGAATTTCACACAAAATAACACCACGAAAAGAGATAATTCATTCAGTAATTTAGAAGCTTTTTAAATTTATTTCCTATGCTATTTTAAAATTGTATCGTGTTTAACTTTTATTGTAATTGTATAGTGTTTGACGTTCATTTTGCTTAACACATTCAGTGCTGATGACTTCTTAAGAAGTCACGCCGCTCACTCGCCGGTGGCGGATGACTGCTTAAGCAGTCATCGCCGTCGTAACGGTTCTTTCCCTTTCCCAAGAGTTCGTTCGTTTACAGCTCCATTTTTTCTGTCCACCGTAGTCAGTTTGTGTTCTGCCTTCGTCCTGGTGTGTGCCGTTTCAAGTTCCAGCATCGACTTTTTTTTTTGGTGGATTTTTATATTTATAAGGTGAGTTTTTTCGTATTTTTCAGCTTGAAATTCCTCCATCTCAGTTTTTGACCCTATAACATAAATCTTTTTACTTTATTTTGGACAATATTTCCTCTGTTTGTGTTTAGCAATTTTCATGTAAAATGTCCCTGATTTGTTAAATATTTTTCATTGTTATACTACTTTTGCACAGATTGTTAAAATAAGCTTGCCTTCCCTACGCTCTTATAAACAAACGAGTAATAACCTACTTTGAATCACCAAAACCGCCCATATAATAACGTCATAATTCTATGATAATATGATAAATAGTTTTTATTGATATTAAGTTTATATTCACGCGAATATCCGGGAATTAAACCTAAGTATTTAAATATAGATGATATGTTCTCTCAAGTTCTGCAAATCTATGATTTTATTGTTTTCGCGTGCATTTTCGCCGGAGCTATATACTTTTGTTGCTTTTACGTATAAAACTCCACATTATTTGTTTAGTTTTGAAATAGTTTTTAGGTTTAAACTCCTATTTGTTTATAAGACTTTTTTAAAGCAGCCTCGAGTTTTCTCTGCCTAATCGTTGTTATGTTTGCATGTAGTTCTCATGGAGCGGAAAGGACAAAAGAAAAGACGAGAAAATGAACCCGTACCTTCTACTTCAGGTAGGTTTGAAGGAAAATTTTGTGGTGATAAAATATTTTTAATTCGTAAACTTTAGTGGTTATCATTTTCATTTTAACTGAATTATAGGTACTTCTGCAAAGAAGAAGAAAAGGAACGTGGATCTTCCCAGATCAAACCTTTGCATGACTGACGAGGAAGTGAGAGCAATGATAGCTGCGATGTCCTCCGATGACGAAGATTCTGGATCGGACTGGGATTGGAGTGAGGCCAGTGAAAGCGAAGAAAATGAGGATAGCGAGGAAAGTAACACTGAGGACACCGAGCCGGTGGCAAGGGTAGCAAGGTCTGATATTCCAGCCCCTTTTCCTCCGGTACCGGGCCCTTCGATCCCTTCCGCCAGTACCGTTACAGACACCGCTGCTTGGGTCGCCGACCCTCAGGCACCCACCGCTTTTGTTTTCTCTGGCTCAACAGGGTTGAGGGTTTTCCCAGAAGGGAACAGCCCGAGAGATTTCTTCGACCTTATTGCCACTCGGGAATTCTACGCCTTAGTGACAGAGGAAACCAACAGACACGCAGAAAAAATATTTTTGGAAAACCCTTCTCCTTCGGCGAGAATTACTCAATGGAAGGACATGAGTAGGGAGGAGTTTCAGGTTTTTCTTGGACTTTTATTCCATATGGGTACGATTAGATTAAGTAGAATCCATGACTATTGGAGGAAGGGGAAATTATTTGATTTCAAATGTTTTTCTGGATTTATGAGTAGAGATCGCTTTCAGGGTATCCTGCAGGCACTACATTTTTGTAAAAATCCTGGCAACAATGAGCAACCTCCTACGGACAAGCTCTTCAAGATTAGGCCCCTACTCAATTTATTTCACCAAAATATGTCCCAAATTTATTCACCTGGCAAGGAATTAAGCCTTGATGAATCAATGGTGCTATGGCGGGGTCGACTTTCATTCCGTCAGTATATTAAAAATAAGCGCCATAAGTATGGAATCAAGTTATATATGCTGACGGAGCCATCTGGATTGGTGTTAAAAATTCTTATATATACGGGATCAGCGGACAAGGAAGTGGGTGGTCGAGGACACGTGGAAAAAGTGGTCCATAAGCTAATGGAAGGGAGGAAAGGGGTTGGCCATTCTTTGTATGCGGATAACTTTTATACTAGCGTAAATCTAGTACAGACACTCCTTGATGAACGCACTTATTGCACTGGAACTTTAAGAGCGAACAGGAAAGGTAATCCTTCTGAAGTAACATCTTCGAAGATTAAAAAAGGTGAGGTTGTCCAGCGTAGCAATGAGAAGGGCGTCTGTGTATTCAAGTGGAGAGACAGACGCGATGTCATGATGATAAGTTCGGAGTTTGGAAGCCAGCTACTTGAGGTGAAAAATAGATGGGGGTCCGTTGTATCTAAGCCGGAAGCAGTAGTTAGATATAATGCGTTCATGGGGGGTGTTGATCATAATGACCAGCTCATGTCCTATTATCCTTGTGAGCGTAAAGTGATGAAATGGTACAAGAAACTTGCTATTCATTTGTTTCAAGTGATGCTCGTAAACAGTTATCTCTTATATAATAAATACAGTGGACATAAGACGACTCTCTATGAATTTCGCCTGCAGGTAATAAATTCTTTATTACCTGATAATCCCAATCAAGGCTCACGTCCCTCCACACCAAAATCTTTCGATTCGGGGCATTTCCCAGACTTACTTACGATGGGGGTGGGGAATAAGAGGAAGCAAAAACGATGTCGAGTGTGCTACCAAAAAGGGGTGAGGAAAAACATCACCACGTACTGTCCAGACTGTCCTGATGAACCAGGACTATGTCTTAGACCATGTTGGTTAGACCACCATAAAAAGCTTTAAATTTATAGCGGTTGTCAAAACAATTTGCCAACATTTGTAGATACTCTGTGGTTTTGCTAACCTATAAAGCTTTGTAATGTTTTGGTTCTCTTGAGTTTGCTCTTATTTCTTACAATGTATTGGCATTAAATTGTGTGTACTCTTTTTAAGAGTAAATTTATCATTTTTGTTAAGCTGATTTATCATTAACAGATTCCTCTAGTGAGCGATGTATATTTTTTTCTCATTTTTTTACCCTATGTATTTTATTTCTATGCTGAGAAATGCACATGTGCCATCAAATCTCATAAAATAAATATTTTTCTTTAGAATGTAGTATTTTATTTATATTTAGCACTGCGATCTTGCCTAATATTAGACAAAATGCTGATGCAAGGAAGGTCCTTTGTTAAGAGGATGCATTTTTTTATAAAGTATATTGTTTTACTGTATAAATTATGTATCATCTGTGGTAGTATTTAATTCTGTATTTTTTGAAAACTCGGAAAAAAATAAAATGCTTTTATTGATTAAATGTTTTCTCTGTGATTGGATTCTATTTTAAATAAGTTTATTTGTGCATCATAATGATATCCATTTGCGGTTAATGACAAAGGGCTAAAATTTTATATGTGTAGGATTAAAAGGTACTTGAAAGAAGAAATTTCAAAGGGTAAACTATGAACCTACGGAAATGAGGCAAGTTCATGACCGAAGACGATCGGCGGTTTCACATCTGAAAACGTGAAAAAATTATGTCGCGTTTTCATCATCATACAAGTGATACAATTGCCTGGTGTCACCACGTATCTTACTGACAGAAGACTGCGCGAAAGAATATCACTAATATAAGAGCTATAATGAATAATAAGAGCTAACGAACACGTAAAATTTAATGAACTAAAAAAATTATATTGGTATTCAGTTATTTGTTCATTATTATTGCTTCCTAATTATAAACTACGATTGAAAATACTTGGTACACCAGGTAAATATGATTGAAAACGTGATATATTGCGTAAAATGAACGAAAAGGAGGATATTTTAATAAGCCATGATATTCCACGAAAAAAAAACACGTAAACCATTGCGGGTTGCATAACCAATCACATTACCAGTGGCGGGTGACTGCTTAAGAAGTCATAAATTTAAATTTAAAATAAAGCAAAATTTAAATTTTTTTCATAACAAGCGATGGAAAATGAACTTAAATGCCAATTTTCGTGAAGAATTTCCAAAAAAAATTTAACCGCCAACCGCATGAACATAAAAAAATGGATCAGCGCGGAATGTGTTAATTGCTTTTATAATTTCTTCATGTTCTGTAGTGATTTTCCAAATTCGGTTGCTTCGTAACGTGCAGTGTTTTATTGGGTGTTCTCTTATATTTCAAAGTGTCCCTATCAAATGAAATATTAAAATTTCTGTGCATCTGATTAAAAACAATTTAATAAATATTAATAAATTACTTATAATTCAAATATATATTGCTCTAGATATTTTTGTGTAAGATGAATAAACCTTAAAATAATAAAAGAAAATTTTTTTCATTTGAAAATAAATTGACCACATAACCCCCTAGCGTGACTATATGGTCACTCCCCATAACCCGGCCATTATGTATCCGATTTAGCTAAAACTTTGTGATATTAATATTTAACCTTTATCTTCCGAGCGTGTCTCTCCGGCACAAAAATTGTCCCCCTAGACTGCCAAGCGTGTTCGTTTGGCACATTGATGGACATTTAAAAAACACTGGTAATTTAAAAAACCCCAGCCAGCAAGGCTTACGACTACAGAAAAACTCAGGAAGGTAAAGGTTAAGTGCTCTAAATAGTCATACATAAAAATCAAGAAGACCGGACAAAAAAAAATTTCTCGACGTTAAAGGGTTAAGAACTTTGAAGGAAATACAGAAGGAAGAGTCCCCACAGAAAGAACAAGGAATAAGATCATGGACCAAAAAAAGGGGGATTCACATTGGAAGAGCTACCAGGAAATAAGGGAACTAGCGTTAGATAGGGAAGGATGTACAGCCACAGTCAACCAATCTTGAGATTGAACGACCAGTGATGATAATAGACAAGAAAAAGTGCATGGAGAACAATACATTTTAATAGCAAGACAAAAGGTAGCTATCTCAACCACTTTCTCCATAAATGATGGACAGGTGAACAATGTAAACAAGTATGAAAACCACCAATCAACCTGCGGAATATCAACATAATATTTTAAACAAACAGTTGCTCTTATTTTTTGAAAGCACCACCATCAAGGAATACCTCAAATGGCTGTTAGAGAGGAAGCAGTGAAAGACAGTATAATGAATCACTCTTTACTTGAATTATAACAAAAACATTCCATTGCACACACCCACATTATTCCTTCTTTCCCCATTGAGTCCATCATCAATACCATATAAATAGCTAAAGGAGATAATAAAAAAAGTTTTACAACTTTCGTTTCCTAAGTATAAATAGTAGGTCATGTCAGATTAACATTGTTCGTACCAAGAATATTGATGCAGAGAAATGTTAAGAGGCCTTGAGGCTCTAAGTGCTGTGCACTGAAGAATTGAGCCTGCCCAATAATTGTCATCGCAATGATTCTCAGGGCTGTGGGATAGAAAGCTGTGAACATAGCACTAATAAATGAATAAAGCATGCCACTAAGATTCTACAAAACTTCCCAGGGAAGTACACCATCATCATGGCCATCCTTGGTTTTTCACCTTGTCTCAACAACACAACTGCACTATACCAGTGGCAAACCCAGAGCCTGTCTTTTAATCGACAGGAAGGAGGAGTCAGAGGAATAACAACCTAGTAAAAAAAACCAGGGTCCATCTGACCTGGATGGTACCAACCCACAAGAGTCCCTAGCCAGGGTCAGGGTGAAACCCCCAACGGTAGTGAAGACTGAGAAGATGGACTTCGGTACAGCTGAGCTGGCGGGAGAGGCAACCCGACTGACAGGGGTATAACAGGACAGAGGAAATTGCCTTATGGTTTAAAGAGGGATCTTTGAAGGCTAAGGGAGACAACCCTGACAGAAAACAGCCAGCCGTTTGGCTCAGGAGGCAGCACCTCTGACCGGCTAGCTCGGTAGAGCCAATAACCCACTTGAGTAAAACAAATTATTCATAGTTAAATAGAGAGAGAGCCGGATGGATTAACAGGAATCGACTGAGGGAGTGAAAGGAGATGATATTCGGTACACGGAACATAACATCACTTACAGGAAAGGAGAAAGGTTGACAAAATACAAACTGAGGATTCTGGGCATAAGCGAGAAGAAAAAGAAAGGGTTTGGAGAAGTAGCATTGAAAGATGGATATCACATGTTTTACTCTAGGGTAGAACACTGCAGCAGAGCTAAAGAAGGAGTGGGCATATTAATGGAGGGTAGATATAGAGACAGAGTTATGGCATGGGTGCCAATGAATTCAAGAATAATAAAAGTGAATCTGGAAATGCAGGAGAAAATATCATTGATTCAGGGATATGCCCCAACAGAAGACGCTGAACAGTTTGAGACGGATCTTTTCTACACTCAGTTACAGGAACCATGGACAAGGCAAAGAGAACAGACCAGACATGCTGCGATAATGGGAGATTGGAACTCCAGAATAGGGAGACCTAGAATGAGGACATGGATCAATTAGTCAGCATGGTGGAGAGAAAGTTAACATAGAGAGAGATGATTGATTTTTGCATTGATAACCATCTGCTGATTGGCAACACTTTTTTCCCTCATAGCATAAAACCAGGTGTCAGCATAAACCAGCATAAAACCAGCCGGTATGTAATGTATAAAATCACTTTTGAGTTGGAGAACAGAGGAGCAAGAAGTGTGATATATTATTTCCCCTACGCAATAAGTATGAGGTATGCTGCAAATGATGTATGTGTACATGGACGCACTGAACTATGCACAGAACATAGACCACTAATCACAAAGCTGTGGCTGCGCCCTATGAAACCTAGAGAGGTATTACCTTATGAGAGGTTGAAGATTGGACAGCAGATAGATGAACAAAAAAATGGAATATCGAGACCTAGTAACAGCAGAGTTACAAAAGAAAATAGAAGTAACAAGTGTTGAAAGTGATCCAGATCAAATGGAATTAGGCTGGAGGGTATTGAAAGAAACCCATTTAAATACAACCAGAGAACTCTGTGGAGTACAAATAGCCAACATGGAGGTGAAAAGGATGAAGTGGTGGAATGATCATGCTAAAGGAAAAATTAAGGATAAAAAGTTTACTTGGAAACCTTGGATTAGAGATAAAACAGAAGAGGCTTGGAGAGAGTACGTACAGAAGAAAAATAAGTCAAAGCAAGCAGTGAGACACACAAAGAAAGAATGTTGGGATGAGCTTGGAAATGAAGCGGAAGAAAACTATCATCATAAACACCGAATTTGCCAAACAGTGAAAAGCCAAAAAGAAAAGTTCAGAAAAAGAGTAAAAAGTGTAGCAGATGAAACAGGGAAGATAGTGATTGATGAGAGAGGTGTTGAGAGTACGGCATAATCACTTTGCTGTAACTTTTGGACACCAGGAGTAGGTAGAATTAATGGAAGTTGAACCAAACCCACAAATAGGAGGATAGAATGGGGAAGAAAGAACACACCTCAAAGTGGAGGATTCAATATAAAGGATAAAACTTGGTAAAGCTGCAGGCATAGTGCCGGAAATGGTTAGGTTTGGAGGAAATGCAGCAATTGATTGGATGTGCTGGTAAGTGAAAAATGTCCTTACTAATTGGGAACTGAATATTTTTTAGCAATCTACAAGAAGGGAAATACAACACAATGCAGCAACTATAGGCCCATCTGACTGTCCTCCATTGCTTTGAAGGTGTACACCAGAATTCTTGAAATAAGACCCAGAAATGAGGTTGAGGAAAACCTACAAGAGGTACAATGTGCCTTCAGAAAAATCACCAAACCTAGAATCACATTTTACAGTATGCCAAGTTTTGGACAAATATATCAACTGAAATGGATCAGTCTGTCTGGCCTTTTTACATTTACAGGCAGCTTTTGACACTGTTCCAAGATGCAGCTTATGAGAAGCACTGCGAAAAATAGGGGTATCTGCAGACTTAACTGAAAGAATTAAAAATCTGTGGCAACTCCATCTACCGGTGCCCCTTCACACCCCCCATGCACCAGCTAAAAAAGTGCTGCTCTCGCTTCCTGCCTGGCCGACCGACACGGTGGCTCAAGCCTGTGAATGCTTGCCTGTGAAGCCCAGGTTTGATTCCCAGTCCCAGAGTTTACTATTTGTTAATACTTTTTTTTGACTATTCTAGAACATTGTTCTGGCATTTTCCCAGTGTAAAGCATATTCTAGAATGGTTGCTCTCAGTATAAATACTGAAGTCCTTGGCCCTACGAGCCAGTCTTGTATCGACATCAGAACAATAAACAACAGTGAAACTTAACACAAGTCTCTTCAATCGCTAGCTGACCTAACCAACCATCAGCAACATTAATGTGAAAGAAGTGGTAAGAATAGCTGGGAAAACATCAACAGAGTTTGCTAAGATGAAAGGCTAACAAAGAGACAGCCTTGGTCCTCTGCTACTCATCATTTTGATGGACCAGCTACATAACCAGTACAAAAGAAGAACACCAAGGTGCAAGGTAGGAAATTAGAGGTTAAGGCCTATATGTGTTCAGTCACTGGCATATGCAGAGACAAGGTATTCATTGCTAAGAATAAGTGAGAATTGCAAACAGCAGTGGAAGAATGGACAAATGCAATTGGAGACCATGGAATGAGAATGAATGTAGGGAAAAGCAAGGCTATGGCAGTGTCAAAAAATGAGGTGCAGGAAAGGCTGAACATTATGTGAGAAGAACAAGAACTAGAACAGGTTGACAAGTTCATGGGGTATATAAGTATACCTGGGGCACAGATTAGAAGTGATGGAAGGTCAGACACTGACGTTAGCCACAGAATCCATAAAGCAAACCAGGTGTATTGTCAGCTAAGCAGATCAATTGGGGGCTAGAGGGAAATATTGGTAAAGACAAAGATGAGGGTGTACAAAGCTATTTTCAAGCCAGTACCATTGTATCGAACAGAGAGCCTAACCAGACTAGACAAGCACAGGAGTAGACTCCAAAGCTGTGAGATGAGATACCTAAGATGAGCAGCAGGACTCACTAAAAGAGATCAAGTGAGAAATACTACAATCAGAGCCCAATTCCAGCAAGACCCGATAGTAGAATCGATGGAAAAAAAACTTTCAAGATGGTATGGACATATGGTTAGAAAGAATGAGGAAAGAAAGCCAAGAGCGGAGATGGAGGCAGAACTAGAAGGAAGACGAGGAAGACCAAGGCTGGAAGGGGAACATTATGTGGAGAGATTGACAGCCAGGCACAGAAAGAGCATGAATGTAGTGAAGCGTCTCGCTCAAAACAGGACCGAATTCAGAAAGTGGCTGATGCTCTGTTAACATTACTAGCTTTCTAACCAGGTTATCTCTAACCCTAGTAGAAGTTTGCCCTGTAAATGCAAGTTGGTGCTAACCGTAGTCAACTTTTTAACTAGACTGGAGTTACTAGGGTTGGAACTGGTTACCATCATTTTTAACTCGTGTGAATGAAGGTTAGTTAGAATAGTAGTTAAGTAATCCAGTCCACCTCTAGCTTTTACTTGAAGTGTACGATATATTATGAGAGTTTATCTTGTCATATTCCATATCCATGCACCAGTGCAAAGCTGCTTAATGTATTCAAATGCATGAGTGAAAGATGAACCATATTTTAAGTTCAAAATTTACCTTAAAAGTGTAAGCGAGGACAGGTCATGGGCAGAACTTGGAAGAAAAAATTTATTTCACTGCATATATTGAGACATTAAAATTCACTAGGGAATCATCACTGTCCCAGATTCAATGGGCTAAAAAATAAAGAAGGAAAATATGCATACAACCACCAAGAACTGGTAACTGTTTGGGAAGATTACATTGAAAATCTATATAGAGAAAATGTGGATGAATGCACAACAATCGAACAAATGTTAGAAACAGAGTTTTAAAATAGCATTGTAGAGAGTGACAATGGAATAATGAGGGAGGAATTTGATATGGCCTTAAAGAAAATGAAAGAAAAAAGGGCAGTGGGAGTGGATGGAATCCCAGCAAAAATCTTAAAAGGATTGGGTGAAGAACTAAATAAGGCACTCTATAGATTGACTTGGGCCACATACGATAAGGGTATACTCCCCTCAGACTTCCAGAAATGTGAACTGATTCCCTTACCCAAGAAGGCTTCAGCAAATGAATGTGAGCAGTATCGCACGATTAGTATTTTATCTTATGCCTCAAAAATACTGAATACCATCATTTTGCATAGGATAGAAAAGAAGATAGAGGAACAATTAACGGAAGACCAGTTTGGGTTCAGACGTGGAAGAGGCACAAGAGAAGCGATATTGGCATTGAGATTCACCCTAGAAAAAAAGACTAAAAAAAGGTGAAGAAACATTTATAGCCTTCGTGGATATTGAGAAAGCCTTTGACAATGTGCAATGGAAAAAACTCTTCAGAATATTACATGAGGTGGGGATAGACCAAAAAGACAGACGAATTATCTGGGGGATGTACAAAGAAGAGAAATCTGTGATTAGATGTGGAGACTGCAGGGGAGAGGCTTCAATCGGAAAAGGGGTGAGGCAGGGTTGCTGTCTATCGATGCAGCTATTCAATTTGTATATTCAAAAAGGGCAAGATGAAGTGAGAGCATCTTGGGAAGACCAGCAAGGAAATGAGAGGGGCATGAAGATCCAGGGAGTACAAGTGGATATGCTACATTTTGCTGATGGTATATCGGTAACTGCTAGAAACAAAGATGAGCTTACACTCATGCTAAATCAAATGGAAACTATACTAAGTGGCCAGTATAACATGAAACTAGACAAAAAGAAGACCAAAATTCTCAGAGAGGGGAAAAACTGTGATGTAGTTATGAGATTTTCCATTCATGGGGTACAACTGGAAAGTGTACAAAAATTTACATACCTAGGCGGTAAAATAACAGCTGACGGGTGAAGCAAACGAGAAATAATTAACAGGATGAACATGGCAAAAGTAGCATTCAACAAGAAGAATAGGTACCGAACATCTAGCAATATTAGTCTAAGCCTCAGGAAAAGATTGCTTAAAGTTTGTGTGTGGAGTGTCCTAACGTATTGCTCTGAAACCTGGACTATTAGGAAAGTTGAGCAAAAAAGGCTGGAAGCATTTCAGTTATGGTGTTATAGAAGGATACTGAAAATTAGTTGGACAGATAAGATCTCCAACAACAAAGTCTTCCAGAAAAAAATTGAACATGCTACACTTTGGGAGAGTTTGAAACGGAGGAGATATGAATGGATTGGACTCATCATACAGTACGAAAACTAGCTAAAAACGATAATACAGGGTAACATTCCCAGAAAAAATTGTAGAGGTCGACCCAGAATGACTTACATCAAACAGATAATGGAAGACGTGGGTTATAAATCATATGCCGAAATGAAACGACCTACAGAAAAGAGAAATGAATGGAGGAAAGCGATAGCTCCCACCCAGCCTGAGAGCTGATTACCTAAGAAGAAGATTGAGGCAAGGACTCAAAATGGAAGTTATTTATAATTCTTGCATGTCAAGATTAACATTTTGAATTGTTTTTATCTATCATAAAAGAGTGCAAATGACATAATAACATACTTTTCACGGGGTATCTTAATGATAAAGCACAGCAGAGTGACAAGTCGTTCTATTTTGGAAAATTATGCTCTCAATTTTCATCTTTCAATGCATAAAGTAATGTTTATAAATTAAATGCTAAGGGCATAGTTAACTACGAATGAATGAGAAGTGTCTAACTGTGAGAAGCATTTGCATATTCAATCCTTTTTCTTGCCCATACAAGTTACAAGAAGATAGCCCACAACCCAGGAAACAAATGAAAAGCGACTTGCATTGTTTGTTGGGCTGTGGGCTACATTACCTTCTTGACCCTCCACCAACCAAAATATCTTCAGAATGTCTGCATTTAAGGTCAATCAAAGACAAGACAATTCCAATTCAGAAATTATAGCCACTGGAATAAAGGAGCTGATTCAAGTTTCCATCTAAAAAAGCAACTTCTTGTGTCTGCAATGAAGGCATAAATTTGTAAAATTAACCCATGGCACAGAAAATGCAGGTGTAACATTACTCTACCTTGCTCCAAATTGTAATCTCAAAGACAGACGAATGATTAGAAAATTGGAGTTGGAATTCTAACAGTTAAATCCAACTCTCCTAGGATTCAAACACTGGCCTTCAGAATGGGAAGTCAGTGCTCCTGGCACCACACATTTGATTCCCCTAAAACAACCAATGTCTAGAAATGTGAGGTGAATAATGAAGAGTTATCACTCAGCGGTAAGAACGGGAGCTAAATCAGCTCACAGTAATAATCCAACAAAGTATATTTTAAAATTCAAACCATTGAATGACTAAAACTACACACATATTGGCTATCATGTGTAATGAAAAACAGTTAAATTTCACTCCATGAATTAAATCTTCCACCATTTGTGCTGTACAAGGCAAAACATTTATATGCACGCTGGACAGGCATTACAATAGAAATGATAGCCGATGGTTTGATCTCGAAGTTTTTGATGATTGGTTTCTGAAGTTATGCCTCTCTTACATGAGAAGATTGCCTTGAAGGGGGATAATCATAATCGGGGATACTCTTTACAGTCATTTTTCTCTGGAGGTACTTATGCTGTGTCAGAGCAACAACATTGGATTTGTCCTTCTACTCCCAAACTCGACACACCTCACCCAACCTTTCAACATTGCTCTTTTCCGCCACGTAAAAGTTACATGGAGAAAGGCACTCAATGAGTGGAAAAAGAAGAACCGGGTTACGGTGCCTAAAATGGAATTTTCTCTGATATTAAAGCAGTTGTAAGTATTGGTGGAGGAAAAAATAGAAAAAACTTGAAATCTGGATTCCAATCAGCAGTGATCTCTCCCGTAAACAGGGAGACAGTGCTGAAAAAACTTCCGTATTCTCTAAAGAACGAGTCTAGAGAAATTTTGGAGTGACTCATTCACGGAACTACTCAAAACAGCATACATGGGGGAGAAGAACAATTGGAAATCCTAGGATAAGTGAATCAGTGGAAAACCGGGAAGGAGTGTGTCAGTTAAAGAAGTGTCCAGGAGGGAGTGTGTTCTCACTGTGTTATGTGATTAAGTGCCTTCGAAAAAATGCGGGGAGAAATCTCTTCTGTACCTTTCCTGACGTCAAGGATGTGTGCTCAATTAAGAGAAACGAAATACTAGTGAGAAAACTCCAAACGCAGTTTCCGATAAGGCTTGGAAGATACATTTTCCAAAACGTAAAAGACAGTTTGGATATATTTTGAAGTGTAAGTGCTTCCTCTTCCTATTTTTACCGAATGTTGAAAGGAAGTAATTTCACTGATAAGCTTATAATAAAGACATGTTATACGTATAACATCGTACACGTATAACATACGTGTACATCGTACGATGTTTAAAAAAAATGTTCTATCTTACTATTTAAAAATATTAAGCTATTAAATCATTTATTTGCATAATTTTCCACGAAAATTTACATCCAAAACACTTATTACAAAACACATTATAAAAACAGGTATTCCTTTTCATTATTTAGTAGTCGAAGTAAAGCCAGGTATATGTAACTTCGTCCTCTAATAAAATTTCGTTGGCGGCCGAAGTTACTTCATTTCTGGGGAAACTTCGGCCACGATTAATAATTTATACGGCGAACAAAATGTTATATAACAGTTATAACTTCATGGGACTATTCATATAAGGCCACGGAGAATGCTCTCTATTTTTATTCTGGAGATTAATAACTATCTCCAACTTCTAACTCATGGTAAACCTTAAAAAGCGGCCGAAGTTTGCCCGTTTTACGATAATACATATATATATATTGTCTAACATCAACCGACGAATACTTTTATTAGCAAAACTTCAAGCCTAAGTTTATGAACAGAACAATTTTTACTACTTTTCACACATTGGATACCTATTACACTAATGTAATGAAAACATTATGTCGAATTGCACTTCCTGTGACTCATCCTTAGGAGAGTCGAAGGGTAACAAAAGCCACGGGCCAGGTCACACACGGATCGAATAAAAAGGTCGGAGCAGTGGATTCACAGTGAACCTCTGAAGTTGCCAGGAAAGGCGAAACTTTATGGCTTTGCACGTGAATCACAACGTTGGAGTGAGGAGTGGGACGATCATCCCAAACTATTTCACAAAGGATGAGTTTTTCGAGCAATATTGGCACTCTCGTGCCAAGTCAAATGGCACTGACTCGTCCGAATGTTCAAGTACGAAGGAGATGCGATTCAACAGGGCTCTCCTTGAGGCTAGGAAGTAATTGCGGAAGGAATGAGATCAAGTAATGGGTCAACTCGGGTCATGAGCGAGTAGAAGCAGGGAGGACACGGAGGAAAAGACACGAGTAAAAAGGACAAGATGATAAAGGAATTGCGCAATGCGTCGTAATATACAGTGTAGGAGGTGTAGAGGCGAGGATGGTGGCAAAGGCTGTTTCATTTATAGCTGGCATCTAAAGGAAAGATTTGACTAGTCTTGTAAGGGCTCTCGAAAAACGAAAACTTTGAGAGAAGGAAATAACTGAAGAAATCATGGCCACACAATGTTCCAACTATAAATGACTTGCTCCTGGAGTCGAGCACTTCGGTAGCCGCATGAGGAGAAGAATTTGTTAGCTAAGGAACCATTACCTACAAAGCTGGAAGTCACACTCTAAGATTGAATAAAAGACGAAAATGTGTAATTCTGAGTCTTAGAGGGACATATACTCGAATCATAGCCTGTTATGGTAATGACGATCATTGCAAAAATGGCATGCGAGTTACCTGAGGACGTTAGAGAACAAGAATACTAAGAAAAAAAATAATACTCGGGTTCAAGACGAAGATTTAAACATGTAAACGAAGGCTACGGTATGATGAATGGCTTTTTAAGGTCAGGAAGAAAAGGAAATGCCGGTTACAATGGACAAAAATTAAAAGCATACGAGTAATTTAGCAGGAGAGTAAAAACTATGGTCAAATTTGAGACAAAATTTTGCTGTTAAAACATTACTCAGGAATGAGTTAAGAGTTCACGGGTCCAAAAAGGAATTATACCCTTCTCAAAACTTGTCAATAAATCACTGTCGGGATCGAAAAATTATCCACATTTATCGGAGCTACCCAACCGACGATAAATAAAAACATTCGTTAGGGCTTTCAAAATGTGGTCGGAACAGTAAAGTGGCTCCGAATGCCACGAAGTTTTAATGTAATGCTTGACTAGGTAAATTTACAAAATTAGGAGTAATAACCCTTTCTGCCTCCAGTTTACGTAACGCAACCACCATGAGAATTTCCCTAATTACTCATAAAATGACCACTATACAAATTCATCTCCCACTAAAAGTATAGTGCCCCCATATCCCTTTTTCGGACTTACCACGGCTGCAATCCCGCAAGATCCACGTTAATTCACCCCTGGGCTGAGAGATAGCAGGTCATCGTCTCCTGCTAGGACTCCCTGAAAATCAACGGGGAAAATTGACGATAAGAATTATCGTAAGACACGATGAAATTACCATCTATTGTGATAATACAATCCTATCCCTCTTGTACGGCAAAAACAGGAACAATATAAGTTTGCTCTCTTGCGTTTAGAAGATGTGAATAAACAAATATCGATTCATAATACGTCTCTCTTAAAATATTTCTCCGAATTACATTCACGACAAAGACGAATATTCATAAAAGACGCGATTACCTTCAGTAAATCCTTCCCAACCAGACACACCACCAGGACTCTGCTCCGATCTCACGCGAATACGACATTCGACTGATTGATTCCTCGAAAGACATTGTGGCGGCGCGCCGATCGTTTCCACGCCAAGGTCATAGATACGTATCTATGGCCTTGTTCCACGCCAAGTCAATGGTGGGAGAGGTAACTTAGTCCCAAAACAAGAGGTAGGGTTGTCTCATTCCCAAATAGGGCTTCAATTTCTTGGGTATAAAGAACTAATAAGACTTGATTTGAAGCAGTTAAAAAAGAAGTAAAAAACAGCGAAAAAATTTCCGGCTGCTAGCCTCGAACCCGGGGAGACTTCGAACGGCGGGGACACGAATACCAGAAAGTAGGGACAAAACCGCGTCCATCAGCCTGGGTAATGAGGCTGGAAGGCTTTACAGCCTTCTTAGCCCTGGGTAAGGGCCTGTTTTAGTTCCGTGTAATACCGTTCGGATTACACAGTCCTGGGGCAACCTTTCCAAGATTGATGGATACGGTGATCATAAGGACCACGAGAAAATGCTTCACCGCGTCTTTGCTCTGCTCCGTGAGGCCGGATTGAAAGTCAATCGCCAAAAGTGTAGCTTCTTTATGGAATGGCTGAAATTCCTTAGGTAGATACATGGTGGGTAACGGGAAACTCGAAGCTGATACCAAGCGTATTGAATCCGTTCGAGGTTATCCTACCTCGAGGTTCGAGGCCACGCAACTCTAGCAATACAATTTCGTAATCACCTATAGCAAAGGTACATCGAAAGTCGTCCCAGACGCGCTTTCACAAATCTATTTTATCGGAACTCCTGAATGACAGGGAAAAAGGTCGACGATCCTTGGTATTTAGAATTGAACAAGAGCTTGGAGAAACAGCCAGAATCAAATATAGAATATTACCTACGTTATGGTTGACGGTCAAATATATCATCACGGACACCACGAAGGAGAGACTGGTGCCAAGGCCAAACTTGTTGGACCCCTCGAGAGTCGACAAACCCACTTAGCAGCTTTACTTAATGCTGGACACTTGGGGTTATATTGGACATATAAAAGAGTGAGGTTTTACTTCTGGCCCACACTACGGAGAGACGTAGCAAAATACTTGAGGAGTTGCGAGGTCTGTCAGAGATATAAGGCCGATAGAAAAAAGGGGCTGGAGAAATGAGGGCGAAGAAGGACCTAACCCCCTTCTGCCCCCCCCCTCTCGGTCCAATATTCGCGACAGATATCATTGGACCCCTTCCGAGGTCGAGATCAGGACACATAAATAGGTATTGGTTTTCCTAGACACTAGCACGCACTGGCCGATTGATATTCCATTGCACTCTGTTAGGGTAGAAGTTTTAACTAAACAGCTCATTTGCAAGTCATTAACCATTGGGGGTGTCCAGCAATATTCCCGTGTGTGATAACGGCCCCCAGTTCTGTTTGAGAGTATTGCAGCGTGGTTGTGAGGCCTATGGAATACAGCTTGCGCATATCGCACCCTTTCATCCCCGTGCGAAGCCCACGGAAAGGAGCATACAGACGCTGAAGTATATGATTACTATGTATTGTCGTGGCGACCAAAGAACATGGGATGAGGGTATTCCCCATTTTATGTTTGCCTTAAGATCAGCCTAACAAGAGACTACTGGTTTCTCCCGTGCTACTTCAAACTTGGTAAGGGAGCTTGGGGGACCCGTTCCGAGTTCAAAACAATTCATAAGGCTCGCCTTTAGAAGGTACGGCCTACCACAAAGAATTGGAAGGTCGACTATCCAGGTATTATGAAAGCACTAAAATTGCGATGCGAAAGGCAAGCACGGTATTTCAATTTAAGGAGAAGGGACATGAAGTTTGAGACAGGGCCCCCCCTGTGGAAACTTAACCACATCTTATTGGATGCCATTAAGCTCCGGGCTGAAAAACATGGAACCAAAATTTGAAGGTCCATACCGAGTCAAGAAGAAAGGGTCCCCAACAATATACCAACTCGAATATCTGCATAGAAAGAAAGAATGCACCGTTCATGTCGAAGACCTCTGTCTGACCTGTACTGTAATGGTATTGTTTTTTTCAGAGGGGACACTGAGTAATGAGTAAGGTGCACCATTTCAGGCCCCACTTGTCTTGGGCTGACGCACAACCTCCTCAAGGGAGGTCACATTGGAGAAAAAAAGGATAGCCTTGCCGAGGAGGGGAGTTGTCAGGCAGTCGGGACTGACTTCTAGGGTGGAGCAGAGGAAGCGGACCTCGAGATTCCCATGGAGGCAGAGGCAGTGACAGTGTCTACGGAGCTTGCAGAGAATCCACACCCTTTTCTGAAAGTGTATAGAAATTTCTTTTGTGAGAAATAAATTACGTTTACGTTACAAGACCACAGGAAAAAATTTCTCAGTCCTCAAAAAGAAAAAAAAACTCCACGGGCTGAAAGTCGACTGAACTGACCCAAAGTGCCTTCACATTGCTTAGCCTTCAAAATAGAAAAGGATAGTGACAGCGTCGCCAATTGGCATTATAAAAATATATGGGCATAGTAATGAGTAAATGTAAGATTTATGACATACAGTTTGGAAAAGTACTGAGAAAAAGTAACTGGGCTCAATTACAGTTCCTTTATAAAAAATGTAATCAATTACAAGTACAAATTACAGTTTTTAAAAAGGAATCAGTAAAATTACTGTTACAAATACAATTACTTCTTGTAAGATCATCCACTTTATAGACCACCCGGCAACTGTCGAATGGTGCAGTAGAAATGTAGAAAAACTGAGTCACAGAAATTACTATAGCCTGCAATTTCTCTAGCAATACATACAATTATAATTGCTGAAACAACACAAGGGGGTCATGTTTGGTACCCATCATGAGTAGGCTACAATATAAGGGTGGCTGAACCCAAACAGGCAAATTATTAGATACTCAGGGATTCGAAGTTATCTTTAGGCCTAGGTAAATCAGTGAATAAGTAAATGCGATGAAGTAAATTATGCCACCAATGCTACTTGACAATTCATGCGATTGCGAGATACGTCCTTGAACACTTCCCTGTTCAAGCTTGTATGGCGGCCAGGGAAGCTGCCCAAAAATAATTAAAGTTTACATAGGAGCGAGTGAAGTAATCGTCGATTACAGGCAAGTATCGATTACGACGAAAGTAACGACTCCTCTTTCACCATAAGAAGTAAATTACAAGTAAAAATTACATTTCGTAAAAAGTATTTCTTACAAGTACAAATTACTGCAAAAGTAATCGTTACCAGTAATCCGATTACTTTTACTCGATTACTTACCAACACTGATGACATAAGATTCACACACGCTCGGGCACTCAAGTATGTAGTCATGCATCAATGGAAAACTTACCTATTCCACTCCCCCTCCCTTCCTTCAAGATTACACCGTGGATTCACTCTTGCCTGAGCAAACCCATAATTCATGAGGCTGTCCCACCAACCATCATTGAACAAAAATGATCTTGAACCAATTCCAATAGAATGGACAGACACATTTGATACCAGCAGCCTAGGATTTTCCTTTATTCCTACTAGGCAAATTTTAGAACAGAAGCAGACCTATAACTTACATTGGCTCTAAATAGGACAACATACCATTGAATTACAAATTTTATCAAACCATATGAAAACATTCAATATTTTATACAAAAGAAATGTAAAATTACACACCAAATTTCATGCCAAAAACCAGAAATGAGTAACATTTCATAAATAAAATCTTATTTATGAAAATTTGTTGAATTTTGCAAATTTAAAAACAGCAAATTAAAACATATGACTAATTCAAATATCAAAATAAATACTTTGGCACTATTTGAAATATTTCATGCTGAAACCAATTATGAAATTTCAGAGTCCATCATTATGAAGTATTAAATACATATGGTCACACTTTTTGCTGGGCTCATACTATGATATCAATGGTAAATAAATAAATAAATGGTGCCAAACAGTTAAATAAACTTATCGACACTGCCATGAGCAAGAGGTTAAAAAATTTAGTCTACTAAATCTAAATCCTCTCAAAAAAATTTACCATATCATATATTGTAAAATATAATACATTATAGTACGTATCTCATAACTGAATGCAGTGATAATTCATGGTTGCATTACTCACTCACAAAAAATCACTGCGGTCAATCTAAAAAAATCACTCATTGTAAGTTAGAGGTTGAAAACAGTTTTTGCCCAGATAATGGAATGATTCTTTATTGAAATAAGAATGGGTGATGCAACTCATCAGACAATACCTCTGGTAAATTTACAGGAGCGAACAACATATCTTAAATATAACAAAATTTCTAAAATCATAGGTGACAGAAAAACTACTTAAGTTTACTATTGAGATCACTGCACTTATACCACCTACTAGAGATTCCTTACTCCTTGTTTAACCTTTTCCTATCATTAAGTATGAAGTTAAAGACTTCATGAGTGTTGTATGATGTGTATCCAAAACTGTGAGAAAAATTGGATAGTTCTGAACATACGAAATGCTAGAATGTGCTAGTGAATATAAAAACCTATCAGATCCCCAGGATCAAAAATTTCAACCACATGTTCACTTCACTAAAAATTCTTTGTGTGGTGTCGAAGTATAGGTCCATTAACAATGTGTTTATTAATCAGCAAACATGCTTTGTCTACAGCAGTCGTCAAAAGTGAGGAACCACAACTGAAAACTCCAACAGTTCCAGTCAGCAAGATGAAAGATGGAGAGTCATAAATTAAAGGCAAACAGGCAAGTAAGTACATAATGCAAAATTTCATCCTCACTACTCCATAAAATTTAAGAGCTAAACTTGATATTTCTTATATCCCTGTACAATTTCTAGAAAATGCGAGTCCATAAGAAGTTCCCACATGTCAAATATGAGGGCAGTTTTTTGTATCAACCTCCAATTGCACAGCATAAACGCCAGACAAGCGACTGGCAGGTGGTGTGCACAGTTGGCAACTGTGCATCTCCTGCACTATACGCTCTGTCACTGCTAAGTTCAAGTAGTCAGTCTGTGCTGAGCAGAGGCCACATAAACATGGCCGCCTCAATTGATTCTCCCGCCCAATGCGAATTGCGAAGCGTTATTCGTTTCCTTCAGTCAGGAGGGAACAGTGCAGCAGAAATTCATCAAAGAATGAGCCGAGCGTATGGAGAAAAACTTTGAGTGATGGTGTTGTGCATGAATGGTGTCGAAAATTTAAAGATGGCCAAAATGATGTACATGATTAAGGGGGTCAGTGACGCAAGTCTGTCGCTACAGACAGCCTTGTTGAACGAGTTGATGACATGATTAGAGAAAACTGTAGGTTCACCACAAGTGCTTTGTCTATCGTATTTCCGGAAGTTTAAACATCTTCTCTGTATTCTATCATTACAGAACATTTAGGCTTCAAAAAACTTTGAGCTCGCTGGGTCCCAAAAATGTTGACTGACAATGAACCTGATCCATAACAATGCCCATCCTCACAGTGCTGGTGTAACCCAACAGCTCCTTCAGCAATTTCATCGGGAAATTTTCGATAACCTATCATACGGTCCTGATCTAGTGCCCAGTGACTTCCATCTTTACCCTGAACTGAATAAATGGCTCCGAGGGCAGCTCTTCCAAACTCGAGCTTCGAGACAACGTATACAATCATTTAAATTCATTGGCGGCAACATTTTATGAAGAGGGTATTGTAAACCTTGTCCGCAGGTACAACATATACCTCATTTGTCACTGTAATTATGTCAAAAAGTAACCATGGGTGTACATAACTTTTAGTAATAAAATAATATTGTAATATTCACTTGTCTTTCATGTATGGCCTATTGGAGGTTGAATGAAAAACTTCCCTCGTTTAATGTGTATAATGCACTGTAAGCATTGTAATGCAAAAAGCGGACATAAAAGGGGTTCAAACATTTTTATTTCATTGACTTACTGTTTTAAATCTGCCCATATGAACAACGTGAACTTGTTAAACTGTTCACATGATGGTTTTAGAAATGAGCCCATGCTACTTAAATCCACTCGCTCAGAATTTCTTAACCTTTTTCAACGTGCGCAGCCCTTGGTAAGAAACCTATTTCTCTCCTAAGTACCCCTTAGAGTTGCTATCAGACAATATACTTGTCATACTCCCAAAATTATAAAACCTTACTCACCTATGCGCATACTACAAATTGAAAACCACTCCCCTTGGAGCTAAAATCAGGGAGATATTTATTTACCCCTAAACCACCTATATGCAGGAGTACAATAAATAAATATAACTGTTTAAGGCTGAATATGGTGAAAACAATCAATATCCATGCTAAGAAGAAATCAGAAGCTAGGCATGTAATTGTAAAATTTTTCATGCCATCTTATTTCTTAATTGACTCATGAAAAACCAATTTACTATAAGAGCACTTCTAGAAACTTCATTTCTTACATCTCATTCTTAGGCTTACAATGCTGTCTCCAATTAAGCAAAAAAAATCAAGAAAATCTTTCACCAACAACATAATACAAGCAAATAATTGAGAAACAATAAATGGTCATTAGCCAACACCCTCATCTCCAACAAAAATGATGTAGCGTAGAACATGGTACTTCCTATTCCCTTTGAGTGTAGCTCTTGTCGGGAGGTAAAAAATTCCTCAAAGTTTGGTCTTCCAAAATGTGTCACAGCCATAAGGCCTGTGAATAAAGACCTGTGGCACACTCGTTGAAAGTGGCGTTCACAGATGTACTAAGAGAAAGGTCAACTATTATCTACAGGTACGCAGCAGAATAAGGTATAAATTTAAGGAATTAAGCAGATCCACTATCTTGCAATTAAATAACTGATGCAATTCAAAGCCAATTTTTATTAAAATAAAAAATCAATACAAGATAAATCAGAGAGTGTCTGCATAGTTACTTAATCACAACATTTTGAAATTTGTCATGCAACATTAAGACACTATACTATAATGAAGAAAAGTTATTAATTAATAAAATAATGATTCTTCATAAATAATTCAACAGTTATAGACAGTATGATCAGAGCACTTTAGTTTAAAGGTCCAGCACAGATTAAAATGTTTTCTGCACAACAAACATGGAACACATTGTGTTTCCATTGGAAGAGCCTATCTCTCTACTTGCACTGCAAACAAAGTATTGGTAGTGAGCTAAGGATTAATTCTCTATCACTTGTCTCTGAGATACTATGAATGAATAGTTGTTATACAGCAGCTATTTTCGGAGTTAACAATACAAATCTATTCCTAAAAATTGCTTGTATTAATGGACACTGATTGATTTTTTTTCTTCTAAAATTTAACCCAAAAATCCTGATGCATCTTGAGAGCCAGGATACACAGAAAATGAGATTTGTTAATGAGGGCAATAGTAAAGGGTGGCTGGCTTTCCTGGTGATGATAATTATGGGTTCAGGGAGGGGAGACCAACAGATAATGTATTGATAAGAATTTCAGTCTTTCAGTGGTTCAGGAATTTGGAGTAAAATCAGGATGTTTGCCTGTTTTCCTCAGTCCATAAGCATTCAACAGAGTGTACCTCAATAGTGATTCTTTAGTTTTGAGTGCTTTGATGTTGCATTGATTGGCAGAAATTAATGAAGGCATCAATGAATACACATGATACACTACAGGGATAAGCAACTGATTCACAAATAATAAATTCTCTAGACAGTGCATAGTCAATAGAGCATCAATGTTGGTAGCTGTAAGAAGGGATGTGGGACAGGACTGCCCCTTGTAGCTTATTCTTTCGTAAATATACCAGGTGATGATACAATAAGTGTGAGCGGAGTAGAGAGGCAGGAATTAAGGAAGAAGAGAATGCAAGTGGTTACTATCCATTAAAAAAGTCAAGTCCATAGAGTTCATGAGTATGAGCCTAGAAACGCATATGTATAATTCATCTATATGAGCCTGAAGATACATTTGTATATTTCATGTAAGGGTATTCAGATTTCCAATTTGTAATACACATGTATACATACATCCTGAGGGACTTTTGAAGCGCATTTTCATCACATCTACAGATGTAATACGATTGTATTTCAACTTATACATATGTATTTGGTGATGTATTTCCTGTGTATTATTCATGTGATACAGATGTAATACATATCCTGTGTTGTTGGGGTTACTACCCTGCAATGTAATTCAAGGCTGAATGGCCGTGGGCAATTTATATAGGGGTGATTTAACATGCAATGTAGTGTAAAAATTAACTTTCACCAACTTGCACTACGCTCTAAGTTTTCTATCAATTCTACAGAAACTATTGAATCAATCTATAATACAATTACGTAAACAAGATGCAAAAGGTATGCTGGGATCATGCAAATCATGATGTTAATGCTTCGTGGAAAATTAAACAACAAGCATTTGGGAGGAAATCAGTCGTCTACATTAACTGTCGACTGACATACTTTAAAGCCTTAAGACTCAAACATAGTCTGTTAAGTATTGCGAGGGAATACTCTGAGTAAAAGCGTATGATATTCAAGCTGGATGTAGAATATATAAAAATGTCTGTAAGTCCTAAAGCATGATGTAAATGTGAACATTACCATATATCAAACACCAGGATTGGAACAGCGGGTACATTAGCAAAATCGACCACTAAATTTTCATGGAAGAGATTCATTGATCTAGAATGTGTTCATTCATTGGTTGTTCTATTCTAAGATTGGTTGACTGGAGCCCTCCAGCCTTCCCTAAAGAATAAGTGTTCCCTTTCCTTCTGGTATCTCTTTCTATGTACTTTCCTCTTTATTTGGTCCATGTACTTATTCTTGGGTATTCCCTTGGGGACTTTTCCCTCTATTTTACCTTCAATTATGTTCATCACAAATCCATTGTGTCTCAGGTGTCCTCTTCTTCTTTTATCTATGGTGTTTCATATGGTCCTTACCTCCTCTTCTCTTCTGTACCTTCATCAATTCTTATTATGTCCGTCCATCTTTCGTCAGAATCCGCGTCCTGCACCAGGTTGGGTAGAAACTGGTTGTTTTGCCAAGAAAACCTTAAGTTAGTCGCGCAATTCAAACAACCCTGTTAAAACTTTTCCTCCTGATAGCCATCTAACTTCTGTGTGTAGGAGTGATTGATGCTGACTTCCCATATCTTCACACGCCTTTTTATATAAC
Organism: Ceriagrion tenellum; assembly: GCA_963169105.1. NCBI lineage: Eukaryota > Metazoa > Arthropoda > Insecta > Odonata > Coenagrionidae > Ceriagrion > Ceriagrion tenellum. The sequence goes on along the minus strand of OY720641.1, from coordinate 74,073,678 downwards.
CTTCATTGGAGTGGACGCGACTTGACATAATTGACAATTTTTACGGCTTGATCAAGGACTTTCTTTAAGTCGGATGGCATTTTTTTGTAGCAAGGGTATAGCGATGTAAAATGCAGTGACTGCTGCTACATTTTGGATCAACATTTTTTATTCTTTATACGGTTCCTTTTATTTTGCCTGTCATGGCTGCAGCTCCATCGCTGCATATGTCTGTACATTTGTTCCAATCAATATGGTGTTTATTAATGTAGCTAAATGTCTTCTCCTGTTGCATTAGTCTCCAAATGTGTACAGAGAAATAAATCTTCTTCGATAGATCCTCTGAAGGGATATCTTACGAAAACGAGCAGTATTGATAATCTGGCAACATCGGTACTTTCGTCAAGTTGCATCGCGAACGCGTTACTATCTTTCAATCTACCAATCATTTCATCTTCAACATAGTCTGAAATCTTATGGATGAGATCAGATATGATATTGTTGGAACATTGAACCTCTGAAATTTTCTTTGCTGAGTCTTCTCCAAATACACAGCTTACAATTTCAATCATGCATGGCTTAATTAAATTCTCTGTAATTGTGTGTGGTTTCCCAGCTCGAGCAATCCTGTAACTTAGGATGAATGATTCCTCTGTTGCATTTTCACTATCAGTTTTTGCATATATGTGAAAAGTAGTCACACTTACCGACTAGGGGAATAGCTTTGAAATTTTAGATTACGACGACAACTATACTAAGTGTAATAGTCTTTTATCGGATAGTAACCAATTTATGATTTTAAAGAAGGACCCGACTTAAAGTTATCATAGAGTGTTAAAAGCCACCCTTAAGCATTCCTCCCACTTGTCTACCGATCGTGAGAAATGGAGACTCATCAGAATGAATCCATTACCCCCAAGGTTTTATGGCTTACCAAAAACTGATATACAAGGCATGCCAATACGCCCTGTAATTGCTCATTGTACAGCCCCGTGCCATCTACTGGCATCTAAGTTGAATGTCCTTCTTCGCCATTGTACCAACTTCAAGTCTACATATGGTGTCAAGAACTCCATAGAATTGGCGAGCAAACTAAGTGATCTTCATCCCCCGCACAATAGCAAACTGGTGTCTTTTGACGTTAAAAATTTGTTTACCTCATTGCCCGCAAAAGAAGCTGTGTGTCTCGCAGTAGTCAGTATGGAGAAGGCCGGGTGTAGTGCTGTGATAACAAGAGAAGTAGAAAAACTTTTGACCCTGTTTTAATCAAAATTATTTCAGGTATAATGACTCGATCTACGCCAACAACCATGTTTTGGCGATGGGTTCTCCACTATCACCGACCTTGGCTGACATCTTCATGGACAGTATAGAATCGAAACTCTTCTATTCCAAAAACCCGATCCTTAAGAATGTATTTTATTTTTTTATTTTTTATTTTAGATATGTGGAGGATGTGGTGTGTCTTTGTACGGGTAGCCTTAGACAATTAGACCAGTTTTTAAATCTTCTGATCTCCCTCCATCCTAATATAACTTTCTCGGTGGAAGTTGGTAACAGAAAATTGAATTATTTTAATTTGACGATTTCCCTCAAGGACAAGAAACATCACTTTGCCATCTATAGGAAGGACACGTTTACGGATGTCATTATCCCCAATGACTCAAACCACCACATTTCTCACAAACTAGCTGCTTTCCATTCCCTCCTGTACCGACTGCTATCCATTCCCTAGGCAGAGGTAGAATTTGACAGAGAACTAACCACAAATTAAACAATAGCTAAAAGAAATGAATATGAAGCTGCCCTCATAGACAAACAAATTACCAAAAAACAACGGAAAATTTCAGTTACAATGTCAACCTGCCTTACCCCAATTACTACCTCAGAAACCAAATGGAAAAAAGTACCGTTCCTGAAAAATGTGTATCGTAAAATTCGTAACATATTGTGACACATGATGTTAATTTATGCTTTTATAATTGTTCAAATTCTTGGTCGTTTATTTTTAAATCCAAAGACAAATTAATTACTGAAGAAAAAAGTGGTGTATATATTTTGAAGTGTGATACACAGGGATGCGATTGTTTTTATGTGGGACAGACGGGACGAAGCTTCAGTGCAAGAGCAAAAGAACATTTTAATTCTTTCATTAATTGTGACAACTAATCTGTTTTCGATAATCATTTAACAAATTTTAATCATGAATCTGATTTTAAAGTAATTGTTTTACATATTTTTGACAATGGTGCATAGCTGGATTTTATAGAGAATTTTGAAATTTTAACGCAACTAAGCAGATTGGTTCGTAAATGTTACTGACCCTCTTCATTTATGAATGCTGTGACATCCTAGAACACGAAATCTTGGAAACAACACGAAGAGCGACTTTTTTTTAAGCATCAGGACTGCATTTATTTCATGATATTATTGGCTCCAAGGAGATGGCCAGACATCTGGATCACGCGACCAAGCCTTAACATGTCAATTATAGGGAAATTAATATTTAAGTAAATTGCTCCTCCGTAATCATCATGCCCACTCCATCTTGCAGGGGTTGTTCGCGAACAATCAGCTGTCATCTTATAGCCTCCGGAACCAAAATACATTTTTTTCCCAAACTCACAGTTTTTAGAGATAAAATTTTGCACGTTTCACTCCTCAATTATTCGCAACCAATGTGCTCAGTGCTCTAGCTTCATTTTTACGAGAATATCTTCACGAGGATTGCAGTGATACGCGTATCCCCATACAAAAAAGTAGTACTGGAAGTAATCGCAAAAATAAGTATTGGGAAGTACACGAGTACTTTTTCACGAGTACTAGAACTAGTATTGGGAGTAGTACTGGAAGTATTCAACAATAGTATTGGGAAGTAAAAGTGCACTTCTTTCATGAAGGCAAGTACTAGTATTGGGAGTAGTACTGGAAGTATTGAAAAATAGTATTGGGAAGTATACTTGTACTTTTTGTATGGAAGTGAGCACTAGTATTGGAAATAGTATACAAAATTTGTATTCATCTAGAGGTAGTACACAGACCCAGCATTGGTTCATTATTAAAATATACTATTGTTCAGATTTCAAATATACAAATTCAAGTACACATATAACATCACAATTTGGCCACAGAACGTTGGCGATGCTTTCCCTAATCAGTATTATTAAAGAGAAAAAATAATAGTTGAAATTTGACAACTGACAAATGTTAGTGAAACTACTCCAGCTAATGCAGTCTCTAAGGGAAGACTCATACTAACAGCCAACTGCCATTCTTAATCAACTGACAGCCACGACTCATGAATGATACTAAAAACATAAAAGCAAATACTTTAAACGCATGTGTATATCTAAATACCAGGGAAAATAATTTGTAAACACAAGTTAATGCAGACGGAATAGACGGGATAACGTAGCCACTGGTAAGTTATTATACTTAGTGCTATTTTACATATACTTTAACATTAAAAAGTAAACTGCAGCAAAATAGACTTTATTTGATAAAAGCATTTATTTGAAGGATAATATCAGTTGGTGCATGGATAAACAACAACAGCATACATACTTCATTGAAGATCTCAAATGCAAAATATTCCTCAAGGATCCAAAATTTCATTGACATAATTGACGAACATAATTGGAAAAACTTAATCGAATGATTATCAATATTTTTCACAAATGACACATTGAAATAGTTAGATGTTTCCCTGGTTCCATCATGCAAAAACCTTTAAAGAAGAAATGCACTTTTAGAACATAAAGCACTTAAACCATTCACTACTATGATTTTTTTAAAATTTAGTATTTCAGAAATGTTTGAAAAATACTTCACATATTTGGATCGCATGAACATATGTACATTTTTTTGTATTGCCATGGTAGATGATATTGAAGCATTAAATACTTACACTTGATGTTGCTGCACGTCTCATCAAAATCTTATACAACAAACAATATAATTGATAAGAGGCACAATCCAATTTCACATCAACTAATAGCATATATAACAGAAAGGTATACTGATGGGAATAACTTCCATGCATTATATAGTCTTATAAAAGAACTGCAGGTGAATAAGGGTATCGCTACATGTAGAAAAATAACAGTAAACATCCGCTTCCGTAACACACTTTTAAAGATTTTTGATAGAAACTCCTGTATTTCACGTAAATGACAGCGTTAAGTGAGAAGGGCTCAACATTTTTTGTGTGGGTGATGAATGCGGACGTTTACCCATCGACTAAGTCGAATAATTTCCGACGGGTAATACAGTCACGACAAAGTAACAAATATGAGACTTAATAGTTTTCGCACGCATTGCAAACACAAAACAGTGTTGAGGCATAGGGGATGACTGAACTTACCGTCAAAAAGAAGATTTCAGCATCTTGGAATGGTTCCACTCCTCATTCGATTCATTCCACAGATGCTTATGTCCACATGAGTAATTGATCAACGTGTTAACCCAAGTTACATTCGAAATTCACTATGGAAAACCTGTTGTCCTCGCCCGCATCATGATGATTTTACGAAGCACAAATTCCACAACAGAGGTACGAAGTGTGTTAGTATAACATCGGCGACGGACACCAAAAGTATTTTTCTTGTTGTAATATCCATCAAAGATAACAAACACATATCACAAATACAAAACAAAACACATTAAATCTTCCAAGCTTCCAAACCGACAAAGGAACAATTGAGCATCGTGATACACAGGAAACTGGGAAAAAATCTCAAAAACTGAGGTGCGGTATTCATTCATATTTGTTCTGTGCGTGCGCGAATGGGACGCGGGTTGCGGGTTTGGATGGATTCAAGTTCGCGCCACCTTCCGCTGCCCCCCACCCCATCCTCCTCCTTAGAGGTCACAGATCTTGATCGCGCAGAGCCTTACGGCTGTGACGTCGGGTTGCTCGGAGGCTTTGCGAACCTTCGAAGAAAATTGCCGATTCGAAAATGTTTCAGCACCGTCTGCTTTTTTGAAGGGCGAAATATTATTTCAAATTATCGTCCTCTGACCCGAAATCTTGGAAGTGGCGTTAGGAAACAAAGGTTTGTGTCACGCGACCGCGTCATTTAAAAGAAATTGAGGGAGACTTTGATGTGCTAATGAGCTAATATAAATAATTTAGGGCCTCCTAGAGCACATTTAAAGTACGGCATATGATAAAATATGAATCTGATTAAAAAATCTCTGCCTTACGTTTTGATGAACGTCTCTCGGAGGACTAGCTGAGGACAGGTTGACACTGGTTGACAGCTGTGAACGTAGCTCCTACGTACCCGTTCCCTAGTGGTGGTTCTTACCCAAACTACCAAACTTCCTCTTTTTCCGCGAATGCCATTCGCTAACTTCATTGTTATACATTGTAGTAATCCCATCCCGGGAGCGTGACTCTTGAGGTGCAGGTACAACGAGAGAGATACTTTCTGCGCTGACGTAGGTCACCGTTCACCTTTTCGCCGCACAGGAGCTGGAACGTCTCTGCAGTTTGACCGCAGGGAAAGGGTGAAGTGTTTCATCTGCATGAAAGTCGTGCCGAGTCAGATAATCTGCCTGAATTCGACGCTCTAGTGATGAAGGAGTACTAATAATGAGATACGGCATTTACATACAGTCCGAAATACAAACTGTTAAATCACTTCGTTAAGTGTGTAATTTACCCTATAAATGAATATATTAATTGTTTGCAATTTCTCTTGCAGCGTTTCGACATTCTTAGAAATGTGATCTTTTTGATAAGTTAGATTCTAAAATTTTATTGCCATTCCATGAGGAAAGATTACATCGATAGTGCAATAGGACGCGTTGCATTATGACGAATATTGCAAATTGTATGCACGGTGACGTGCGAAATTTCCCGGGACATAAAGTAACTACAAAAAATTGTGAGCCTAGCCTTGTGATCAACAAAGCGTGTAACGAGGAGACATCGCGAGAGCTACGTTGAGGGCGCTAAAGATTCAATTTTTTTGCAACTGGAGAGAAATTTAGAAAAGGCTCACTGATTTTTCTCCCATAGGTCCGTGTTCGTGAGAACTCATTCAAATCTTTGTGATGAATTAAAATCAATTGTTAAAATCGGTCATTTATTTAAATTAGGCCTCGATCATACCAGGAAAAAAATGGAAAAATGTCCTCCAACGGAAACCGCGTAAAACTGAAGCTTCTTACCGTGTTCTGTGAAGGTTGGTGCCGATTTAGAAACAGCATAAATTAGAATCCGCGTTGCGGGAAGCCGCGTTCGGGAAAGTTTCACTGTACTCAGGACGATAAACTACTTTTTATCTCCATTTTAATTGGCTATCAGATAATCCTCTATTAGAAAATATGCCCAAATAGTTGAAACAGCAATAAAATGAAAAATAGCTCATTTCCAAATCCTACGACGTTCCGAAAATGATTTAGTCCAAAATGTGTAAATAGACTAATTCCACTGAATCGGTGATATTTTGAGCCATAGTTCCATCACCTAAATAACTTCTTCTAAGAAACAGCTTTGCTCCTTAATCGCATGCAGCTCTAAGAATTTAGATTCTGAGAAAAACTCATTAGCAGGTAACACATCCCCTAGAGCCGTGAGCACGAACCCCTGAGATATCAGCGCATGACCGTGAAAGGAAAGCTGCGGGGCGCTCGGCAGGTGCCCTGCAAAAGGGAGATAATCCGCGCTGACCCAAGTATCGGAAACAAGTGCGCTCATGGGGTCAGATCTTTATTCTAGAGTTTTTGGGGTTTCCACGAAATTTGTTAATGAGCTTTCTGGGCCCTTGAAAGACTCTCTATGGCGAAACCGTTGCTGGTGCCAGTTCGTTGAGACCTTCAGAGTGAATCTCGTCTTCAGTGGTGCTGTGTCAATCCCTCGTGTTACCATGCCTAAGGAATTTTCGGCGGAGTTACGGGCACGCGTATTTAGCGTTTACCTTTACTTTTGCAAGGAAATGGCGAGGGAAACTCTCCCAGATACAGTGAGTGACAATTCCGTAGTAGATCTTGAAAGACTGTGCTTAGATGAAGTGTCGAGTAGCGAACATTATGAGTTCCTTGGAGTCAATGTGTATCCACACGGATCATCATCAGTGGATTTGTGTGGAAGTGAAAATGACCTCAACGTCCCCAACCGTGGTAAAGTGCATCTGAGTAAATTTGCGGCTGTCAACGCCGGATGTTCTCGCTATGAAAACGGCGAAGCTGTCCAAAAAACAGCAATGGCATGTAGCGTGTCCACCCGCTATGTTTATACCGTGTTGAAAAACATGGGGAAGGAGGAGGAGAAGAAGAGAGGGCCACCTCCCAATAAAAGTAAAATGGACGAATTCGATGAGGATTTGGTGCGTCGAATATTTCTGGATATGTACCACAATGGTATTTACCCAACAGCGGAGAGAGTGAGAATTGCTTTCCAAGAAGCGACAGGATACGATGGATCATACTCTTCTTTTAGGAAGATATTCAACAGCCTGGGATTTATGTATGTGATGGGTAATGATGGGAGGAAACTATTGATGGAGCGCTATGATATAAGGGAATGCAGGATAAAATTCCTGAAAATCATGCACTCCCACCGTGTGAACCCTATATACCAACAAACGGTGTATTTAGATGAAACGTGGGTAAATCAAAATCAAAAGAAGCTCTAGCATCTGTGACGAAGGAGGATTGGAAAAAGTGTGTTCAACATGCAGAAAATATTCAGGAAGAAGGCTAAAAAAAGGAATCTGTCTGTGATGAAGTGCCCAAAGTAGTAATTCCCCTTAGCGTTGAATCAAGTGATGAAGATTGAAAAAATGCAAGGATCGGATCAGCGAGAACCTGGCTTCCCGGAACAAAATTGCAGCTTAAACTAAGACATGAACCACCAAAAACGTAAGAGGTATGTTGTGGTATTTTATGATTAAATTATATATGAATCGGTTATTTTTCACTTCGTTACTATTTTTCGAGTAACAGGCTTTCTTCTTAGATCTACGTTTACGGATGTTTTCTAGTTTCTTTCCCAGCGATAAAAATTTCGGTTGTTATGATAATTAGTCGCAATTTTTGTATTTGTATTTTTCAAAATGTTGGTAAAGAGGATTTAAGTTTTGTTTATTTATCGTGTAAGCACAGTGACCTCCGCCGATGAGGATTACTTTCTAACCTCACTGTGATGACTCTTGCAATCACTGCAAGTTTTGACTCGATATATGTAGTAGTTTCTAGTCCAGAGTATTTCTATTTCAAAGGCCCTCGAGTCGGCAAGGCATAGCGTTCGTTTTCGCCGATTCTTTTGGGTCGCCACTTACGGTATTCGTACGCGGCGCGCACTGAGCTAAGAACCGGTTTACGGGATTGGACGCCGGCAGCCAATCGCTGCTCATCTACCATGGGCAGCTAGGCTTGGAGGAACTCTCCAGTGCACAGAAACTCTGCGAGAACTATAGCAGAACGCAGGTTAAAATTTAGGTTAAACCTGTTAAGTAAATTCGAAACCGATTTGTTCACAGATGATGTTAGATATATATTAACAATCCCTGCGTACTATGCTAGGTTTGATCAGTTAAACAAGATTTGAGAGATAGATTGTCGTATCGATGGATTTAAAATGTCATTTTTCCCGCGTATCATAAGAGAGAACAATAGGCAGCGTATCAAAGGGATAGGTAGGTGAAATATAGTTAGAGTAGTCTGTAGTGCATGATGCATGTAATAATAACCAATAATTCCTTTCTTATTACGTAGATACTAACCATCTAGCTGCATGTGACCCTATTATCTAGCATGTCTCCATTAAATATTCTGATTGTGGCAGGGGTGATCTTCACCCCTGCCACACACCCTCGACGCGATCTAACTCTGATATCGCGTCCAGCGAAGAGGAGCTAGGTATGTGAAACGATGCTACGATAAGATGGCTAGTGTGTCTGGACTGTTAGAAGAATTAGGATGGGAATCGCTATCACAGCGTAGATTAACTTATAGGCTTAACCTCCTAAATAAATTTCAGGAAAATCATTTTACTGACGACGTAAAAAATATACTATTAACCCCCTCGTACTATGGCGGATTTGATCACGCCAATAAAGTTAGAGAGCTAGATTGTAGAACCGATAGGTATGAAATGTCTTTTTTTCCGCGTGCCATTCGGGACCATAACAACTGTGATCGTCGTCATGAATAGTTCGAGTATTGACAATAGGCAAACAGTAAATCTCTCTCATTATATTCTCTACTCTCTTATTTATGCAAGATGTAAATATTGATGTTCTTATGTATGCATGATATTTTTAATCTGCAGTAGTAGTCTTTGTATCCCTTGCATGTTGGAACCATTGAAGATAGAATGTTTCTTGGGTATTATAATTTTAATTGGCGCTTGGTATGTGTGGTACGCGGGTTTCAATGTAATTTCGGTGTTCTAACATATCATTCATGCATGCCTGGTGTGGAAGCACCCCCTGCCACACACCCCTTAGGTGGCTTGCAGGGTATGACGTAGATGTAGTGCATGATGCATGTAATAACAACTAATAATCCCTTTCTTTTTATGTAGATACTAACCATCTAGCTGCATGTGTCCCTGTTCTCTATCATGTCTCCCTTAATTATCCTACTTGCATGGCAATAGTGCATGTTTGGTGATCTTCACCCCCTGCCACACACCCTCGTGGTGGCTCGCTGGGTATCACGTAGATGTAGATGCGCTGCTATTCACTAGGAAACCCTCTACCGTCCTCTTGCTCTTCATGAGAGTGGGGTTAACGGGTTTTAGGAAATCCTTGAAGGAAATGCAATTAGAGGAGAGTGAGCCTCGCCCTTCCCTGTGGCGATGGGGTGCCCCGAGGAAGGAGACGCAGGAGGTCCGAGCGTCTAGCGAGATGACCAGGAAGGGATTTACGCGTACAGGCATTACTGCATTGTAATCTTCTCCTTTGGGCTACCGAGCATGCACTCTTTGTGGGCGATACTTGCCGACGTTTAACCATTTCGGATTGCTTCGGAGAATTTTTCCTCGCGGAGAAACGCCCTTCCTCCGACCAACTTTCGTATTTCGAAAGGAAAGGGTGTGGTTATTCCTTCATTTGCAGAAAAGGATGTGCTGATACCGAAGGCTGGCCCGTGGTGGTGAGAATTAGCGAGTTTCAGAAGAATGTCGCTAGCAAATTACATGAGTCAGAGAATGACCGGTCAATATCGCTTCTTCATAAGATTCTTGAAAAAATTGTTATAAGCACTTTTAATGCCTTCTCGGATCCTGAAAACTGTACATAACAGGGATCTTATGTAGATACTAACCATCTAGCTGTGCATGTTTGGTAACCTTCACCCCCTGCCACACACCCTCATGGTGGCTCGCAGGGTATCACGTAGATGTAGCTTGCATGGCAATAGTGCATGTTTGGCGATCTTCACCCCTGCCACACACCCTCGTGGTGGCTCGTAGGGTATTACGTAGATGTAGACGAAGATGTAGATGTAGCACGACTAGCGGTTCTTGCGGTAAAAACATTGTAATCACCCCGCTTCATATTGATCCCACATACATCTACGTAATCATCTACTTTAAACTCTGCGAGCCACCACGAGGGTGTGTGGCAGGGGTGAAGATCACCAAACATACACTATTGCCATGCAAGCTAGATGGTTAGTATCTACATAAGATCCCTGGTATGTTCAGTTTCCAAGATCCGAGAAGCACAAATTTCAAACCAACACCATAAAAATACAAAATATCATATATGTCAAACTGCAGTACAGAAGCACTAAAAGGATTTTAGATTGGTTCTAGATTTTAGGTCGGTGGAGTGCATGACACATGCATCCCATCCGATGGTGAGATGTACCGACCCCTAAGCACCGGCGTACTTTGCCAGAGAAGGCACTAGGAAATGGATTTGGAGATATTGGTTCATGTGGGGAAGGCATTCGCAGGGAATAGTCAAAGAGAATGCATCGGACAGAAAGTCTGCGTCTTTTAGGACCGACCATAAATGGGAAAAAGGTTGGGTCGGCAGGGAAAACGAAGAGAAAGGCTAGCCAAAAGTGCCCAAGAGACAGGAAATGGAGGTGGAGGGGGGATGGGGAGGAGAAAAAGGGTACCGCAGGGTGGGGTCTCACCATACCCGGGTCGGCAACCTCGAGCCTTTTTATTGCCTTTTCCATCCCTTTCAGGGAAAGGGAAAATGACAATTGAGATATATGAAGGTGAAAGTAAAACAGCTGCATTTACACTTTTCCTGGTATGGTTCCGTCAAAAAATCGCTACACAAAAATATTGTTTTTTTTTATATAAGGAAAGGTAGGTGGTTAATTATGTCATTATTAACACGTATGCTACGGATGAGTGGCAAAAAATATTTATCCGGAATTAACTCCCAACTGTAAATGCATACATAGGCGAACCGAGCGTAAACACTGCAACCTGTAGAAAACATAAACGGAACTATGACACCGTAGAGTACACAATCGTTGTAAAATAACAGTCAATTCGTTTCCGATGCTTTAAGATCACTTGTTAGAAGGAAACCGTGACAATGGACGTGCAAGCACTAAATTATTCACCCATGGTGCATCACTGAAAAACTTTTCCGACAACCCACTCTCCTTGAACATTATTAACATTAACAACGAAAATGTGGGAAATATTACGAACAAAAGTCTTCAAGCCTTATCGTTGGGAAAAGCACCCTTAAGTATTGAATTATAGTTCACTCTGGGTTGGCGCCTACACAGTTTTGCAGAAAGTCATTATAATACAATCTGCCGAAATTATCATACAACAAGTAATAACGTTATAGCGCTCGGCTCATTCATTGAATCTTCATCTGATTGGCTCAATACTGCACTTTCTAAGTTTCTGCCATATAAGCAAACAATTAAAATATATTCATCTAAGAAGTGGCAAACAAAGAGCAACCCTAGCTTCTATTTGGTTCACATTTAAAGCACACGATATGGGAAATATACCTACGAATGACGAATAATACACCTACAAGGGAAATGAAAGGGGTATACGTTCGAATACAAACAACAAATTAAGATAAAGACAAGTAGGGCAAGAATATACGGTTGACATATGCTATACTACCTGAAGATACATATATATTCATGGGAGAATGGAAATGTTTCCAAAATTAGTTTAAGCGAATGCTTAAGGTGTAGCCATCAACTATTACAAAAAGCGTGCCAAAAGTGTAAATTGCTTACCTATCTAGAGATCTTGGGAAAGAATATTTCTTACCCACGTCTGCACCGAAGCCCCTTACGGTAAAGAAGCGGGGCATTTTCACTTACTTTCTTCATGTCATCCTTTAGAAAAAAAGTATTTCTACGGGCATGTCGATTTATAATAGGCTGTGATACCTAGTTTACACTTTGGCGCACTTACACCGCATGGTCACGCCCGTAAGGAAGTTGGCACACGTTAACGGCACACAGTAAGGAAACAGGAGAACATGGCGATTAGGTGCCAATTAATAGAGAGCGCAGAGGCAAAGGGTCGAGATAAAATGCTAAAAATTTGTAAAATAAAGTATTCTGTATTGGAAATAGATGTAAGAGGTATTAAGAAAATTATAACCATCATAAAAATTTATTGAAATACATATTTTAAAAGTAAATAGGGAGAAATCGAAAAAAGATTATATAAGAGAAAAGCCATCATTCGGGGAAAAATCGGTCATTTGCACCTACTTTCTTTAAAGAAAATTAATGATGATAAATAAAAGCAATACCATACCAAATGACAACAGATTGTTACACCGAAAAGTATAGAAATGAAGCCGCAAAGTGGTGCTCTACCGCTTTAAGACCGCTTAACGGGAAGATTATACATTAAATGTATAACAAGCGGAAATTCGCACGAAGTTTTTCTGCGTCAATGTAAAGGACATACGTAAAACTACAAGCACACCGAATTTCAATTGGCCATGATACCTAATTCACCTAAATTTTAGCTTCAAAATCAGAACTTTCCAGCCGGCACCCGACTGAACTATAGTTTTTCCAACACACGGTAAAGAAGCGGGGCATTTTCACTTACTTTCTTCATGTCATCCTTTAGAAAAAAAGTATTTCTACGGGCATGTCGATTTATAATAGGCTGTGATACCTAGTTTACTAGAAATCAAGTGTCAAAAAATACTTATTTCCAGCGGAACCCCGACTTCCACATAGTATTACCATCACACGGTGTAGTAGTCGGGCATTTGCACTATAATTCTTCCCGTAAATAAGAGTAACGACATTACATCTACTGTAATCTAAAATTTCAAAACCCCAGGATACCTAGTTCACTAGTTATAATGCCTCAAAGTCTGATATTGCACCGCGGATTCAGGTTTCGCCGGCAAAGCGACCTCAAAGAAGTATTTCCATCACACGGTACGGATGCCGGGCATTTGCACTAAGTTTCTCTGTGTCAATGTAAAGGACATACTTAGAAATACAAGCACACCGAATTTCAATGGGTCATGATACCTAGTTCACCTAGATTTTAGCCTCAGAATCAGTAATTTCCGGCCGGAACCCGACTGAACTATAGTATTTCCAACGCACGGTAAAGAAGCCGGGGATTTGTAATTACTTTCTTTGGATCATTCGACAGAAATGAAGTATTTCTACTTGCTTGTCGATTTATTTTAGGCTGCGATACCTATTTCACGAGACATGAAGTGTCAAAATTTTCTTTATTTTGACCTGGACACCGACTTTAATTTGTATTAGCTTTTCATGCTGTAGAATTCTGTCATTTCCGATGTTTTTTTTTGTCGATGGCAAGATATCATTTTCGACAATCTTTACGTTTCGCATAAATTCTCAGTGAAAAGGATGCAGTTCCTCAAGTTTGCCTTAAGAAAATGAATTCCCTTTGACATGCTTTCAGGGAGGCGATGGAAACTGCTGTCTTCCCAGAACTATGTTTAAATGAGTCGATATGAATTTGGAGAAGTCGACATATTTTTCTGCAATTCCTGCTCGGTAAAGACCACCAGCATAGTATCAAGATGTATTTGCTTTGCGAGCCTTCTGCCTTTGTCCACCTATTGTTAACTTATACTGGCTGTGGCGTGAACGAAATAGGCGGACAAGGCGAAAAATATGTGAAATAACTTTTGGAGATATTTTAAAATCCCGGCCACAATGTATTCTGGAACAATTATTACAACAATGTAGGAATGGCAAGAGACCTTCTTCGTGAGAAAACCTATTACACAGGTATATGGAGACGCAGTAGAAAGGACTATCCCAAAAAGTCTTTCGGCCATCAATAGGCGAAAGGAGAAGTTTGGAGACTAGGAATTCTGAAGTTCCCTTGTCGGCACCGGCAGACCATACAGGGAGAAACCAGTGGCGGTGATTGCATGTAATAAACTCATGATGGAGTAGATCATTGTGTCCAGCTTCTTTCGTATTATAATATCATTTGAAAAATTCATTCAAATTTTTCTGATATACATATTTTGGAGATTAAAAAAAAGAAAAAATTTGCTGTGATATTACTTGTATTAATCCCATTTCCTTACACTACTGCAGGACGCATTTTTGCTAATTTCATTTTTGAATTTAGCAAAAATGCGTCCTTTGAAATTACATATTGCATTTTAGAAATATGGAAAAATTAACAGTTAAATATGACTCAAAGAATCACAAGAAATCGCGAAGGCAGAAAATATATCTTACAGAGCAAATTAAAAAGTTAACACCAATGAAGGCGGGATATTACGCCGAAAAGTTCTGCATGCTACTCACACTGATAAACGGAGAGCTAATTTTTAGTAAGCCGGCACTAAAAACTGTTAAGAAAAAGTAAAGTATTTCAGGTACAACTAATGATGGTAACGCAGTGAGGCGTTGCTTTGAAAATCGCCGGCTGAAATACCAGGTACGGCATTAATTATTTAAGCTTCTTTACATTACCGCCTAGTTTGTTTATGACATCCAGTGTAAAAGTTTTATTCGGATGATGTAATTTCAGGTATGGAGGAAGATCTTATCAAAAGGTTCTCCACAGCATTGAAGGCATAATGAAGTGGTCGGCACATAAATATAACCCCATACAACGCCATCAGCTAAGGGACTGCCGATCTGTTTCTACAGTTATACCCTTAGTTTTTATGCCTCCCACAATTCACCAAGTCCTCATACACGGAGGTGAAATTGCTACTGAGGAAATTCTTCCGTTGGGATAATTATCGGAAGAGGTTATGGAGGCGAGGACCGAAGATACAAGAAGATTTCGAGAGCGTTTCACAAATGGAAACCTCAAGAGTGGCCACAAACGAGGACTTATTCGGAAGACTCCTGACGTCTGATCCCTTTAATCACCAACTCCAACATTTCATAATTAAAGACACCACGGAGAATGCCGAAGGAAGTCAGCGACCTGCTGATTATGAGTGATGGAGAAGACCAAAATACACCAATCGAAGAGGATGGCTCTTCACATAGCTCAGAGTGACAAAATATCTAAAACTCAAATTGTAAATTGTGTATTTGAAGGGTTTTCAGTCTACACCGGATCTTAATCAGGACAAATATTTCACACGTTTAAGAAATAAACACTAATGAAGACAAAATTCTTTAAATGTAATTACTGTCATGAAAACTGAGTAAGATGCCCTATTAAAATAGATGCGCTAATTCCAAAGAAGTCAGTCGGCTGTTATAGTATACTATGTTGCAGTGGATGGTATTTCAGTGTGCGGAGTGGTAAAAACGAAATAAATAGCAAACAATACTGTGTGTGTAGACTCAAGGTTTCCGCAAGTGAGTACAACTAAGCAAAAGAAAAAATCGTGGCCCCAAGCAGGCCACACGTACGGTCCCGTGGTGTCATAAAACGTCCTTTTTGCGAACACTCACTGGGTGGCACGTAGGGATTGAGCGGGGAAGTGGCTGCGGGGGGACGGGGGTGGTTAAGAATTGTTGTGCGACACCAGCTTTCAGCCGATAATTTAGGGAAAAAGTGTTCACGTTTAATGGGCTCTGCATGTTGCCCACAGAAGCTGAACAAATTGTTCACAGAGTTAAATGTTACCGTGAAGAGTCTGGTTTAGCTCCTTGAATGTATCGAAGAGAGAAAACAACGGCTATAGGACCATGTGAAAGAGACTAGATTGTCTTTAGAAACTACTATTATAGCACCTTTGGCGATCCTTTCCACCATATACAGTTAGAAAATCGCCATAATTAAGTTCATGGCTGAATAGCGTGTGATGATTGTTATTATTATAGCGCGTCACTGTATTCCGATTAGCTGGCGTGCAAGGCTGGACCCCGCCGCGCGATCGAACAACCGAGTTTCTTTTCGGCGCCGCGGACGGCCGCTGACTTTCTCCATGGATTCGCATTCTAGAAGCTTCGGTAAATGCGGTGATGTAAGTAAGTTACGGTTACTTCGTGTCCCTCTCAAATATTTTTCTACCTAAAGCCTAAAAATCAGTAAAAACTAGGTCCGCCAATTTGTCCCATTAAAAAAGCAAATATCCCTCTAGATCATTAAAATTTCAACATGTGAAGATTAAAGTTTGTTCTTGAAAATGATGTCACATTTTATTCAATAAGTTCCTACATGAGCTTCTGTAGACTCTTCGTTTGGGAGATTTCCAGGGAAATCTCATTTTTCGATTTTTTATGCGAAATTTGTTCAACTTTAAACCCTTGTATAATATTAATGGGGAATAGTTACGTAAAATTTATCACACATCATATGCACCATAAGTAGGAGAGTCACTATGCCAAATTGCAATTTCCAGAGTGAATAAATCCACTTTTTTCAATTTTGGCCTGCTTTTTTCGAAATCATCCCATTGTGCGACGGTCAGAAATAAGGTCCTATGCAAAAGAAGAAAATGTTTGTATGTACCCAAAAAGTAATATTAAAACCGTTTACACTACTCACAGCTAAATGCATGACAGAAGAAGCTCAAACTACACGAACACCCTTCTTAAAGGGTCAATGCAACTTAGATAAAAAATGTTTGCGATGTGTTTGGTAGGCAATAAATGAAGGAACTAATGTTTTCCATGAATGAGAATGTGCATCACTGTAGGTTAAACCTTTATTTCAGGGCAAAACTGTGAAATACTCATACATTTCCTAAAAATATCCCATAATTCTTGCGAATCCGACCGTCCTGTAAAAAGGACGGCCTTACCTACGAAGTTCCTCAATTCTCTGAACTAATTACCTTCCATACCCTTTATATCTCTGACTTCCCCTTCTTAAATCACCTTTCTACACGTACACTTTTACCTCGCAAATAAAAACACCTTTGACACTTCGGTCCTCATTACGCCCTTAAACTAAGAATAGCATTTAATTTGCAACAGCTGCCAGAACAATAACACAAAGCACTTCATTCCTTATTCGCTTTCTTCCCTTTGACACCGGTTTTATAATTCTGAAGAGAAACTTCAAAAATACCTTAGCAAGCTTTACAATACTCTCACCGATAGAAATGTTCCCGACCGACTTTCAAAAACCTATTTCGCCCTCATCTGCAAACTTCACACCACGCATCAAAGACGACGTTCCCTCAGGACGTCCTTAATCTTCACATCACGTCTTTTCCTGACGTCGAAAAACTCATGACCATTTTTAAACACTTATTAATCATTTTTCAAAGGAGTAATTCGATAGCTAATCTCTTGTCCTAATGCCCCTCAGTATTCTCCAGACGTTCAGCGTATCCTACTTCCTCCCCTCCAATTCTCATCTAGGAGGGTAGCATGAATTTCACACCCCGCCACGGATGTTGACTGAATCCGGAACAAAGTGTATTCTTTCGTTCCGGAACGATGTTTATATATTATTTATAACATGTATCAAACCGGTAAAGGTAGGTTTGGTTGAATGTTAGGGAATATTTTCCCGGTTTCCTGCACATTCAGGAGCCTATCTCCCTCTAGTATATCTTTTTTCGCCTCTGCATATGAGCTACCCAGCTTCATTCCGTCCATTAACCCTTTCGAGACGGAGTAGTTCTCTCCTTAGCGTGATTGCTGGACTGAGCCCCAAGACACTCCTCTGTCCCCTCTCTACGGAGCATTTTTCAAGACGTCGGTTAAGAAGGGTCTCGCAGGTAATCACACACTCTCAGCTCCTACCCTTTTTCGACCCCTCTCAGCAGGGACTCCGCATTATCTCGGACTCCAGAGGTAGTTGGGCTCCCTCCTTCCCGGGTTTAAAACCCTCCCAGCGGCATTGGTTCGCGGTCAATTTATGATTTATTTATACGTATTAGGTACATAGATAATTGCTGCTTGCTCTTAATTTGCGGAATTTGAACTGAATTCCTGGTTTTTTTCTGTGCTTTGTCAAATTTTAAACGAAGCTCTACCGTCAATATTAACGGATTTAATGCAGCAATCATTTCCATTCCGAAAATGTGCTCTTAAAATATTCTTATTTGATTCCAAAACCTTCCACAAACCTCAATAACTATTGGAATACCTTCTTGGAAATGCATTAGTAGAGGTAAAAATTTCATTGCTAAAAAAGCTCGTGTGCACATTCATTGTACAAACTGGTAACAAAAAAGAATATACCAGTTGAAAAATTTCAGCTAACACTGATCCGAGAAATAATAGAGCAATACCACACCAAAAGTAGCGATGCCACAGGAAGGAGATCAAGCGAAAATTTTCCAGGAAGGCTTGTAGAGAGACATTTTCCGTCAGAAGTTATTTCCGGGACTTCGAAAAAAGCAGCGCCTACCAGAAGGTGTGTTGTTTGCAGCAAGAATGGCAAAAGACGCGAATCGAGATATATGTGTGATGTACGTGACTTAGGACTTTGTGTTGTTCCGTGCGTTAAGATATTTCACACGAAGAAAAACTTTTAGTGGGTGATGAAAGTGTTAATTGACAATAGAAATAACCCCTCTAAGGTAAAATGAAAAAAATGAAAAATAACGAAAAAAAAGTAAAATACATGAAATCAAAAAAAAAATATTTAACTTCGCCAATGCCGGTCCAAAGCCCGGATGTGAAAGAAGGATGGAAAATATTATTTTATGATACAACACAGAAAATAAATTTAATAAGATAGGATTTTGTAGGATAACACATTTTACAACAAAATATTGAAATATATTATTCCGGGTATGCATTATCAGGTGTTGGTATCATACTGAAATCGAGCTTTTAGTTAATATTTATCGTAGAATTTCGTTTAAAAATTGTAAACGCTCATAAAAAGACAAAGAATTCGATTCTCAGTTTATAATTTTTGAGAAAGGAACAAATATAAATTTCGCAAAACGACAATAAACAATCGTATGACCGCGGTCCCTTGCCACAAAGAGGGGTATTATACGACGAGGGGTTCGAGTACCTGTTCCCGGATTTCGAGGGTAAGGCCTAACCCCCGCTGCATTGGGTCCTGAAACGACTTCGGGTACCCGTGACCGTCATAAAAGGGGGGGAGCAAGAAGCTGAGTATTTTCGGCATTCGTTCCCTGGGTTAGGAAAATCTCTCCCGAATATTTTCGGCCTTCGTCTCCCAGGTCAAGAAACATACTGCCGAATATTTTCGGCGTTAGTAGGGAAAGGGTTAAACCCTTCTCTTCCTTCCCCTAACCCTCTTGCCCAACATCCTTCCCTATATCACTCTTCAGCAACCCCTCACCCTATACTTCATCCTTCAGCCATCTATCCTACCTATTCCGATTATCATTCAAAAGCTTCCCTTCCTCGCCCATCATCTCAACCACTTCCTCGTTGGTCTTCCTCTTCGTCCACCTAACCTTCTCCATCCTTCTCCACACCCAACTCTCAAATGCCTGCAGCCTATTCCCTTCCTCTTTCCTCAGGGCCCACATTTCTGCCCAATATAACGCTACGCTCCATTTAAAAGTCTTCACCAGCCTCTTCTTCACATCCTTACCCATTTTCCCCGTCATCAACGCTCTTCCATTACTAAACGCCTACTTAGCTACCATTATTCTCTCCCATTTGCCTTTGTCACAATTCCCGTTTTCCTCTACCGGGCTACCTAAGTTATGAAAGTATTCCACTTGCTGGAGTTTGTGTCCTCCACCTTTTATTACAAGCTTCGCCATCTTCGTTCTACAGAATCTCATTACTATTGTTTGTTATGATTTTTTTTCAATCCGAATATCCCACGCTGCGTTTCATCTCCCAAAGCCGGTAGTCCCTTCGAAGGCCCACTTACCAACGCCTGATCGACGGCGAATGTAATTGATTATATAAGATGCCCTCCCCTTTGACTCCAGCCTCAAGTTCTTCCCATGCCTGTCTTACCAAATCCTCGGCATAAATCGTGAAAAGCACGAAACTGTACACTTTCTTTTTTTATTATAGTTTCCGTTCAAAAAGAAACTTTATACAAGGCGTGACTTTAGTATCCTTAAAGGAAGTAAAAGGATTTTTTGACGAAGCACAAAGTTCCGGAACCGTAACTCATCTCGAGTAATTTACCCTCAAGTTAATTGGCGGATGGACATTCCGTTAACACTCATGCTTCCGCGCCTAACAAAGACTAATGTCAGGAAATCGTCGCCGTAACTCACACAGCAACAGTGCAAAGAATTGGAATCCTTATGGTCTACAAAGAAGGAAACGGGGAAACAGCGCAACGATGTAACTTTGAGGATACCATAACAGGGAACATTTTACGATTCTCAATAACAGAGTATTTATTAATCTCAGCAACAGGAACGCATAAGTTCAATACGCAATGTTAAATGAAAGTATTTATGATATAGCAACGCGTGTAATATTTGACATTAAAATTTTTCAGGATAGTTTTAATAAGAGCATGGTGGGATATTTTATTAAATTTATTTGAACACGAAATTATTGATCCATTCTTAAATTCAAGACTTAAAGTTGTCAATCAATCATACATCTACCTTGTTCGTCGGTCGTAAATTATTTACATTAAAAGTGAACAAGTGCGCTCTTCGCCAATTTACGTCTGCCACAGTTTAAAGATTTTACGCTCTATCTTCCATACACATGTGTTTACTGCATTAAAATTACTTTGCTTTTAAACTCGTACTCATTATGAGTAAAAAGAGATTAAATCCAAATTATTATTTAATGTAGCATGTGAAATGTTATTTCCAAATATTGTTGTAGCAATTCACTTTTAGTGAATTTGATTCAATTTAGTGAACTTTATCCACAGAAGTGAATAAGTAAATAAGTGAAAAAGTAAAGAATAAGTGAAGTGACCAAGTATTTTTAAAGTTATAAGTGTAAACTCTTTCAATTCCCGACCCCTGCCCGCCTTCTCTCCTTCCATACTTTGGGGGGAGGGTGGGGAAGATTGAGAGCTCCCCTCCCAGGCGCTGGGATTCCCATGAGGGTTCCGCGGTCAGTCTTCACATCTACATCTACGTAATACCCTGCGAGCCACCACGAGGGTGTGTGGCAGGGGGTGAAGATCACCAAACATGCACTATTGCCAAGTAAGTAGGATATATAATGTAGACATGCTAGAAAATAGGGTCATAGTTTATTAGTTACTACAGTAGATTATTAGTTATTGCAAGTAATTGCAGTAGTTATTACAATAGAATATTAGTTACTACGGTATAGTACAGGTTAAAATATACATAATAAGGAAGGGATTATTGGTAGTTATTACATGCATCATGCACTACAGACTATTCTAACTATGTTTCACCTACCTATCCCTTTTGCTACTTGCCTATTGTTCTCTCTTATGGGTAAAAAAACAACTGCCTGCGGGATATTTCCTGGAGTACGAGCGGAGGTCTAAAGTAAAGAACACTGACCTTATGACACGGTTAAGAGGCCCAAATGGCTGCGGGGTAATAAAAAAATGTGAGAAACGTGTTATCGGGGTGCGAAAAGAAAGAGTTTGAGGACACAATCTACCTTCGGGCTCATCGGAAGATGAGAAGAAAACGGAAAAACCCCGAAAACGGCAAAAGCTCGGTTTCTTCACCATATGATGGAAATACTACGGTTCAGTCCGTCTCCAACCGAAAATTTGACATACTGAGGCTATAATCTAGGTGAACTTGCTAACATGGCCCACCGAAATTCCGTAAGGTTACAGCACTATCAGCCTTCTATACATTAAAGTAGAGAAACAAAATAAAGGAAATCAATAAATATTGACAATTGTTTTCTAGTAAACTAGATATCACAGTCTATTTTCAATCGACATGCCGTTAGAAATACTTCTTCTCTGTAGGATGACAGGAAAAAAGTAAGTGCACATGCCCCGCTTTTTTACCGTGTGATGGAAAAACTATAGTTCAGTCGGGTGCCGGCCAGAAATTTCTGATTTTGAGGCTAAAATTTAGGTGAACTAGGTATCATGGCCAATTGAAATTCGGTGTGCTTGTATTTCTACGTATGTCCTATACATTGACACAGTGAAACTTAGTGCAAATGCCCGGCTTCCATACCGTGTGATGGAAATGCTTCATTGAGGTCGCTTTGCCGGCGAAACCTGAATCCGCGGTGCAATATCCAACTTTGAGGCATAATTACTAGTGAACTAGGTATTCTGGGGTTTTGAAATTTTAGATTACAGTAGATATAGTGTCGTTACTCATATTTATGTGAAGAAATATAGTGCAAATGCCCGACTTCTACACCGTGTGATGGAAATACTCTGTGGAAGTCGGGGTTCCGCTGGAAATAAGTAATTTTTGACACATGACATCTAGTAAACTATGTATCACAGTCTATTATAAATCGACAGGCCCGTAGAAATACTTCTTCCTTGTACGATGACATGAAGAAAGTAAGTGCAAATGCCCATTTTCTCTATCGTGTGCTTGAAATACTACCGTTTGGGAAGGTCCCTCCTCAATACTTGGTTTCTGAGGCTAATAGCTAGGTGACCTAATTTTACCAGCTCATTTACCTTCGGTATGTTAATGCAGTTGTTATTCCTCTTTACAAAGACGTAGACAAATCAATGCAAATGCCCGTTTTCATACCGTATGGTGGTTTGTTTTCTCGATTCCTTACCGTGTGCTGTTAGCGTGTGCCAACTTCGTGCCGCCCGTATGGTCAACTTGCCGCGGAGAACCCTTAACTGCAGTAAAATAATTTATAATTAAAGGTCGAAGGAATGAGCACTCTTAGCGAAACACCAAGTGACCAAGGAAATAATGATTGCCTACATGACACAACCGTAGAACGATGACAATGCATCAATTCTTGAATATGATCACTTTACTTGAAGGCCAAGGCAGCCTCATGCAGTAACGGACGTAAAAATTCTAATAATTAATACTCTACTACGATAGTGACAGTTAACTGGCAACTTACCGCTGAAGATGGTGACGATGAACACGATTTTGTAAGGGCCCAACACAGGAGGTAATGCCGTAGAAATATTCTCGACCGCTTCACACTCGCACAGAACCGCTCACACCAGAAGCTAGATGCTGACTAAGGAGAAATTGAATCATAAACGCACGCCGAAGGAGGTAGTAGTACCAGGGCCAAAAGCAGATGGCACAGAACGCAGTCGAATTTTTCCCCGTAAGTATGGGTGGGGTCGCAATTACCATGGAAACGGCGCGCTGGGTCGAAATTCTGGCATATAGCGCGGTCGCAATTCCGCTCAGAATAAGGCTCATAATCTTTGTTCCTCTTATTGTAGAACTCAATGAAAAAATGGTGGGATGTTGATTCTTGTCAGAGATATGTAATGTGTACGTAACATTAGATTTAACAATCCAAGTAAGGAGCTTGACTTTGAATGTAGTGTGATTCAAATATCTTTTGGTGGCACTGCCATCTCAGTTGTACGTGTTTACCGTACTTCTAATGGTGAATTTTCTATTTTTTTGGATCTCCTAACTAATGCTGTTCCAATATTTGTAAAGAACGCCAAGAACACAATTATTTGTGGGGATTGCAATGTTGATTTCAGCTTGACATCTACTCAATCGAGGCTGCTATTTGATTCACTTAGATCATTTAATTTTGTCCCTACAGTACATGAGCCTACACGAGTAACTCAATCTTCATCCACAGCTATTGATAATATTTTCACTGATAAGCCTTCAACTGGCATTCTTATCCTATATACTCTCGTTTCTGATCACAAAGCCCAATTGATTGAGTTCACTATATATTTTAGTTCAAACCCGAAACCCACTCACGTTTATTATAGACGATCTATCTCTACCCCATCCCAAGCACATTTTCAAAGCTTACTTCAGCAGCAATTTTGGGATTCTGTGTAGGAAGGGGAAGATTTTAATTTTAAAGTCGATAACTTTATATAGAAAGTTATCGACTAAAGCTATAGCTACTGTTTTGTGTTGCTTTGATGTATCTTTCCCTCTAAAAGCAATGAAAACTTTTCCTAACTCAATGAAGAAATGGGTAACTAATGCAATCAGAACCTCATCTGCTCGATTAAGACAGGTTTTTAATGAATTAAAATCAACTGACTCTCAGTCACTTAAAAGGGTTTATAAAACACTAAAAAGTGAACACAATATTTTGATTGAAGAGACAAAAAGAAAATTCAATATGTCCATCATTAATTCTGCTACTAACCCATGTAAAGTTGCCTGGAATGTTATTAAAAATTGCACTAGTTCAAAAACTTCTACATCCTCTATCAGCTCAGATTTTCATGACGGTTCTTTAATATCAGACAAAACTGTCATAGCTAACCTGCTCAATAACAACTTCCTTAACACCAACAATGATTTGCAAACTGTAAACAATATACCTAAGTATCCTGCTAACACCGTTAACTCAAGGGAATATTTTGCCCACTCAATCTTTCTCTACCCCACAGATGAGAGGGAAATTGACAACATATTAGTTAGATTAAGTAGGAAGCACTCCTCTGGCTACGACAATATACCAGGTTCCATATGGAAAGGAAATGCAAAAATGGCTTTAATTCCTCCGTTAACATCTTTAGTTAATGAGTCACTCTCACTGGGAATTTTTCCCGACATATTGAAAGTAGCAAAGGTCATCCCCATTTTAAGGAAGGTGATCCACATGATATGAATAATTACAGACCAATTTCAGTTCTCTCTGTATTTTCTAAGGTTTTTGAAAGTTATATTTGACAGATTATTATCATTTTTACTTAAATTTGTCATCCTCTCTAGAACTCAATTTGGTTTCATGAAAAATAGGTCTACAGAAATTGCCATGGCTAAGTTCATTCATGAAGTTATTACTGAAGTTGACCAGCAAAACACAGTCACAGGAGTCTTTTATGACCGTAAAAAAGCATTTGATTCAGTGGATCATGGAATTTTACTTCACAAACTTAATAGTTACGGCATCTCTGGAATTGCCAATAATTGGATAAAATCCTTTTTAAGCACCAGATCTCAAGCAGTGAGTATTTACTCTTCCACTATAGGTTCCTACAACACCTACTCCTCTGACAGTCACTAGAGGTGTCCCTCAAAGGTCTATTTTAGGTCCTCTTCTTTTTTTCATATACATTAACAATCTTCCCTCTTATTTTAATAGTGGTACTGTGTTTATGTATGCAGATGACACAACACAGCTATTGTACTCTAAATATTTCAACCATGACAAAGTGCCAGGAAATATCAATGCAATGAATGAATGGTGTGATGATAACTGGGTACATGTCAGTGACAAAAACTCAACATTTATACAGTTTCATACCCCTCAAAGGAAAATTATGTCCACTCCTCTTCTTAGACTAAATGGTAAAATCTTATGTTCTTCAGCTGTAACAAAATATCTAGGTTTATATGTGCACGAAGCACTATCCTGGGAAGTGCATATTGATAACCTTTGTACCAAAGTGGATACTGGGTGTTATCCATTAAGAAGAATTAAAGGTCTCACAGATACCAACACAGCCCTGTCAGTCTACCATACCCATGTTCATAGTCGACTGAAATATGGAATTGTGGTTTGGGGTCACTCTCACCATGCCATGAGGCTTTCTAAACTTCAAAAATGGGCCATTAGGATACTAAAAAATGTTCCAGGGAGAAGTAGCTGCCGGACACATTTTAAATCCCTTGGAATTCTCACATTACCTTGTGTTAATATTTATTCAACTGTCATTTTAGTCTGTCAAAATAAAAGCTTCTTTGGTATTGAAATTAATGCTGATGTGCATAATCATAATACTAGAGCCTCTAAGGATTTTAGGGTGGTCTCACATAGTCTCACCTTATTCAGCAAAAACCCTGTTTATGGTGGTGTGGGACTGTTTAACTGCTTGCCACAAAAACTTAGGGAAACTTTTCCGTTTTCAAAGTTTAAATTTCAACTGTTCCAATATCTGGTTAGCAAATCCTTCTCTTCGGTCGATGAATTTTTGTCATCGAAATAGGGTTCCTGAACAATACTTTGTATTTTTATGAGAATTTTGGTAGCTGTTATTTTTTTTGGTCCTTTTTTGTATGTTATTGTGAATTGACCTGTTCTATACATGTTCACTGCATGTCCTGAAGCCAATAAAATATTATTATTATTCACAGGAGCAAGCGGACGACATTTGGATACATGAGACATGCATGATCAAGCAAAATGATCCAGCATTATCTTCAAAGTATACTTTCATCTGAAGTTATCATTGGATTTGTTACCTATAATAATCTAGTACCTATTCTCTTAAATTCATCAACTGATAGAAAACTTTTGGAGAACCCGTGCAGTGAACGGAAATTCAGTTCAGAAAATTCTTGCGACGTTTGTTACATATTGACAAATAACGGAATAATAACCATGCTGAGAGAACAATTTAAACACGTATAATTACAGTTCAACTCAAAATTGTGACAAAGCATATTGTTTTTGTGTATCTGTTGGGTTATTTTATTCTCACCTCTTATCTGACAGAGCAGACGATGTTTGAATGCATACGAAGTGGGAATAAGTGTATCAAGGAAAGTGATGTGATGTTAAATTTCAATTATTTTATCATGGATATAGGAAATGTATTTTGTAAATAGCCCGTGGGCTTAATGAGATGGTTAGATATCGCAATTAGCCTCATAAAAATCTTGAGGAACCATTGGGAAATGTGAGGTTGGAAGTAAATGTGAATGTAAGCAATTTTTCAAGCCGACTTGTTTAAATAATACAACGGAAATATTAGATACAATTCTTTGCAGAGAGAGTGAATACTCATCCTATGCATGTAGAACAGGTTCTTCTATTTTACCTAAACTTGTTATCCCCGGCTGAGAGATGGGAAAAGTAATGCAATGCAAGAATAAAGCAATGAGACTCGGTCGAAAAAAATAAGTCTTCAATGAGAGGTACGGGAATAGGCAATGTCAAGGAAGGTTTCCATTTTCATGCTTAAACTCAACTTGTTTCAGTTTCAAATAAGTTAGCTCACTTTTCCTTCCCGTCCAGCTTGGCATATTTGCCTACTTTTTATGAGAAGAATTTGTTATGTTTACTGGAATATACGTATTGATAAGTCAATCCTGCCAATATTTTTGTTTTTAGGAACACTTTTCAATGCATATTTTGCTGAATCCTCGTTAGATAACGTGTGATAGAGATCTCTATCAAATCAATCGAATCGAATATCGAATCAGGTGGCCGTTTCACTCAAAAATAGCTTGATGCTATTAGAATAACGTGGGGATCAGATTGTCGCTCAAAATATCGTTGCCTAAAATAGCGTCGCTCCCAGGCGTCAGTCTGCGTTCAGAATTGCAAATAGCTGCGTTGACGCTATTCTTCGAACTGAAAACGTCACGAAAGCTATTTTTGGCATATAGCTGTACAGCTATTTCATTCAGAATAGCAGCCATTGTTCTACGGCCCAGATTTGAAAAACTTAAGTGGTCAAATCTATTCTTGTTATACGTCATCTAAATGAAGTGCCATTAATGTAACGAGAAAATAAATGACAAGGAGTGCGTAAAATGTCATGGGTGCAATTCATCCATGCACTTTAACTGCTCCGGTGTTCGTGAAACAACATACCGATCAATGTCAATGAAGGAGAAGGAGACATGGAGATGTGTTACTGGCTGCATTCGTGACAATGATTTGGAACAAAAGCAGAAATCAACCTCATCTGCAGATTCCTGAGCAGAGAAAGTGACTGAGACCATCGTTACTAGGGAGGACATCCAAGATATTAAGAACAGTCTATCATTTTTGTCAAGTAAGTATGACGACTTTGTTAGTACTGTACAAGATCTTCAAAATACTGTATCAGATCTAAATAACACCATCTTTGACCTCAAAGAACAACTTAAGTTGAAAGATAATCTTATTGATGATTTGCAAAATAAGATTAACCTCCTAGAACAGAGGCAGCTTGATAAGCAAATTGAGATTATTGGAATTAATTACAATATTGGTGATGACACTAATAAACTGTTGTACAAGGTGATCGATGTTGCCTTTGATGTTGGTGCTGTTATTGACAAGAGTTCAATCTCTGATGTGAACGTAATTCCAAAAACCCAGAATAAGAGGAGTAAAATCATAGTTAAGTTTGCCAACAAGACGGTGAGGCAATCAATTATAGCCAACAAAGCAAATTTAAGAAAAGAAAATATTAGAAAAAAATATCCTGAATCAAAGGTATTCATGAACGAAAGCCTAACCTATTTCTTTCGTAATTTGCTGTGGCAAACTAAAAGTAAGGCTAGACAACTTAATTACAAATACGTTTGGTATAAAAATGGTAAAATTCTGGTTAAAAAAGGTGAAAACTATCAAATTATAAAGCTACTGAGTGAGAAAGATTTATGCAAATTGAAATAACTATTACGCTGTAAATCTGTAGTCTTAAAATTTTAGCCTAATTTTGCCTTAACTATATTTTCAATTGTTGGAAATAATCACAATCTTTGTGTAGTGTCTTCTTGTATGTGCCTGCTACATCTGGTTTCTGACCAACACAAAAAACCACATCAAACTAGTCAGATAGTTGTTGAAGCAACTACATTTCCCGTAATACTTTGCAGACACAATAGTTCTTGTATTGATAAGGAGTACTTCATGGACTCATTATCTGCTATCATTATCTGTTAATTATCCGTCTCACAGCTAATGGACCCATTATCTGTTGTGACTATTGATGCATATTGCAGAACATATGGTAATATTTCAGATTTTCATAGTCTGAAAGCATCATGCAAAGGTTTTCTTATTTATTCATTGAATGTTAGGTCTTTAAAAAAGAAAAGGGATGAACTAAACTTATTGCACAAGTTAAATGATAAGGGACATGTACTTGGGTTTATGCTTACTGAGGTTAATGTGAAACAGTCAGAAATATGCCCCTATCATGTTCATGGTTTCAATTCCTTCCACAAGTTGAGAGAGCAGCAAAAATGTGAGGGAATAATGTTCTTTTTGAGGAAAAGTATTCCTGCTATGGTCGTTGAGTAGAATTAGTGGAATGCGAATCGCTAATCTTAGCAATAACTCATAATACACAAACAATTTTATTAATAAATATCTTTAGGCCTCCAAACAACAGTAAGAAGGATTTCATAAATAGTTTGGAATCCTTTATCGACAATAGAGATGAGGACCAAATAATATTACTGGGAAATTTTAATTTAAATTTAAAATCACATAGAGATGCTAATATGGCACTATACAAAAATTTCCTAGCCACTTATGGGTTTCTCACTTACATAAACAAAACTACTAGATGTGAAGTTAAAAAACAGAGTAACAAATCATACATAGGCCATATAAATATTAGAGGCTTTCATTCTAATGTTGAAGGTTTCATCATAAAAACAAAAATATCTGACCACTTCCCGGCTGGTGTCTTTATCCACTCTAGTAACAACATTCCTGATTGTGAATAAAACAGTTGTACTTCATACCTCTCTTATTGGAAAGTAAGACAAATGGTAGACATGATAGACTGGTCGATACTAATCACCTTCAATGATCCAGATTGTATCTACCAACAGCTGTGTGAACAATTGAATCACATATATTCCAAAGCTAAAGTTGTGTATAGGAAAAATGTTTCTTATGAAACATATAAGCAACCTTGGATTAATGATGCTATTTATTCGGAAATAAAAAGAAGAGATATTTTATTTAAAAAGTGGAAATCCAATACAACAAACAAAACTTGCAGAAACAATTACACAATACAAAGAAACAAAGTTACAGCCTTAATAAGGAGGTCTAAAAAATATTACTATAGCTTAACCCTTTCGCTGCTGTGAACGTAGTAGCTACGTTCGCCCGGTTGACTGCTGTGAACGTAGCTCATACGTTCCGTTGGCAAGTGGTTGTTCCTTCCCATGCTACTGAACTTTCTCTTTTTCCGCGAATGCCATTCACCAAGTTCATTGTTTTACATTCTACTAATCCCATCCCGGGATCTTGAGTGACTATTGAGTTGCAGGTGCAACGAGAGGCATACTTTTTGCCAACGTAGGATAGGTACCGTTCACTTTTACACCGCACAGGGGCTGGAACGTCTCTGCAGTTTGACCGCAGAGAAAGGGTTAAACTTCATCAAAAATAAAAGTGATATCAGGAAAACCTGGCAATTACTTAATAATCTCAGAGGAGCTCCAATCAAGAACGGAATCGATGAACAAATAGAAAACAATTTTAAGAAGGATTGGGACATAAGCACTGTTTGTGAAGCTTTTGCCTCACAGTTTACAAATGATGTTAAAAAGATATTGCCTGTTTACATCACGTTCTACGTTCCTGTGACACTAAAATTCAACTGAGAGAGCACCAAAAAGGTGGGGGAATAATGTTCTTTTTGAGGAAAACTATTCCTGCTACGGTCGTTGATGTAGAATTAGTGGAATGCGAATCGCTAATCTTAGTAATAACTCATAATACACAAAAAATTTTATTAATAAATATCCACAGGGCTCATCCCTGGCCAGACACACCCTTGGGGTGCTTTTTCTTCTCCAACCCCTGTAGCATCACACATTGTTTTCATGTCGGCCGACATATACGACATCGGACCAACATTGGGCCGAGATCGGTTTACAGCATTCCGTACCCACACTACAGCCGACTTATGCAGATGTTGGGCCAACCTGGGGCCGACATCAGAATACAACCTTGGTGAAAGACGTGTATTAGTATTGATTTCCTAGTGTTCCGTAACTAGTTCAATCAGAATGATAGTAGATAATTATTCACAACAGTGGAGTATTCAACATTCTGCTGCAGTATTTATTAGATTTGTTAGTGTGGCTTAATTTGTGCCCTCTATATATGTTAATTAAATCTTTATTCCCGTACCACTCCACCCATTTAAAAAATTTTATACATTCAAACCAAATACTCTAACTCCCTGTATTAATGAGGGCCATATCCCTTATCGTTATTATTAATTAACCAAATCATTTGGATGTTTGCTGGTCCATATCTTACATTTAAAACTCATCCCTCTTAGTAATGACAATTATAAAAAGTTGCCAAATAATAAATACATTGTGTAAGTAGAATACTGTAAAGATGGGTCTCTCAAGAGAGGGAAAAATCAACCCAGTTCCATATTCTACATGCAGTGATTGTTAGAGGAAGATTTCCGTATTCAGAGGGTGGTTTTCATTTAACACGGCTACAGCCGGCGATAAACATTCCCGTATTTGGATGCGCTTGGGAGGACAGACGCTGGCAGCCGTCAACAGTCGGCTATTTATGAATTTAGATAAATCATAAGTACCAGGGCACGGCGATCGCCTCTTCTGCCGACGATAGCCGTAAATCGAAAGCACTGAGAGGCCCAGCAAACCAGTACCAGTGGCGGACCCAGGACATGGACAAGGGGGAGGGCTAGGTGGGTGGCCTGGGGGATAATCTCCCAGCAGTAGTGGGGGTCCAGGAGGTTGCAAAAATTTTGAGCATTTCGAGGCTTGTAACAATACTTTAAGGTCTCATTACTAATTTTCCAAAGAATTAAGTTTTTAAAACTAATATTCATGTACATTTTTAGTAATTTTACCATTTTATCTAGTGTAAATTGGATACCCCAGGGGGGGGGCCCAGTGTCAGGCCTATTGTTGGCTGAATATCGGCAAATGTTACTTGCCAATCAAGAGCCTATGTTGGCCCAATAGTGGGTTGCTACCTGGGTAGCCCCTCTCTGGATCCGCCACTGGTGAGATACATTGATGAATTGGTTGGATGCTGATGAACATCAAATATTGCCGGCTCTAAATTCCAGATTGTGCTTCATTATTCGATTTATTCTTAATTAAGGGGCTGTACTATCATGTTGGTTCTGTAGTGGACATTGCTCAATTACAATTTGTAATTTGAAAATGGCGGCTAGGGGTAGCCAAATGATAGTCGAATAGTGACTCCCCGAAACAATAGTCGTAACAATAGTATCGATTTCAAGGACTTCAACCGGAAATTAACCTTCGGCCATCATTCTCCTTTACCTTGTTGCTTCATGCGCATATGCTCTGTGATTCGATTTGTGGTGTTCCCAATTTTTATCACGGTTTTCAACCTTTTATCAGTTCTTTTCAGAACTATCATCTTTCACCTCATTTTCACTATCATCCTATCCATTCTATCATTCATAGTCATTCATTAATTCATCACCCACGTTTTCCCCCATCCTTTCTCCCCTATTTCATTCATTGCACCTGATTCATTTATTTGAGTTGCCTTATTGATTTGGTTGGATAATTCCCAATAGTAACTGGCGAGATACTGCATTTCGTGTTTATCCACCACGTGCTGAGCAGAAACCTCCAGCCCCCAAGTGTACACTTCGGGTGATCTTTGGAAGGTGTCCAGCTCATCTGTGAAATCCGTGCTTTTAAAACATCCTCAAGGTAAGTTTTTGGCTTTATTTTCCTTATTTAACCTTGCATAAAGAAGTTACCCTATCCTCGTGCGACCTTCCCCAATTATGATGGAATCGTGATCCTCTTTATTTGCTTATTGTAATAATGCATTGCAATAGCTCTAAATCTTTATGTACAGTGGTTATGTTCTTGTCTGTTCAAGTACTTGATATGTTCTTCAATACCTTTCTTAGATGTGGCTCAAGGGTTACAGGTATGGCGCTTTGAAATGCATATTATATGTGTGTGCAGTCTTATTATCGTTAACGTTTTCTAAGTTTAGATTGCAATTCAACTTATCCTCGTAAATTTAAGTGGATATTAACTCGCTGATCAAGAGTAAGTAATTTATGTCGAATACGTGAATAATGTACTGCATGTACAACGGTTTCCTAGAAATCAGGATTCATGTATGAGAAGACTTGTTTTAGAGTTTAAATTGTTATGGAATAGCAATATTTGTTCCAGATTATCAGATTTTCTTTACTCCCTTGCATTTTCCGTGAGGTAATCGTACTAAAAATTTCATTTTTCCTTCGAGAGGTTTGTTTTGGGTTTCATAATTTTTTCATGGTGTGTTATCAGGAGCAATTTAATCACCATTTCTGCATATGAAAGGGTTGCCAAGTGTCGTGCAGTTAAGAAAGCAATGCGGAGATAATAGACTGACGAGTCCTGCCTTATCCCTCCTTCAGAATGCAGTCCGACTACTGATAGGATAGAGACCTTTGATACTTCTGATAGCCCCAGCTCATCTGACAGTGATTGCCATTCATCTGAAAGTGATATGGCCAGTGGTCAAACTAGAGACAGCCATGATAATGCTAATTACAGTGATAGCGATGGCATCATAGCTTCAAGTCCTCAGGATGAATTAGCACATTGGGCTGCTAGGAATAATGTTAGTCATAAGGCCTTAGATGAACTACTTGCTATGAAAATATTCAGCATTGATCTTCCCCGAGATTCTAGAACATTGCTGAAATCCAATGCTTTACATGGAAAGGTAGCCCGTAACACTATAGACAACTGCAAGGTGCAAGGGAGTGGGGAACTACTGCTATTATGGGTTAGAGACTGAGCTGGTCATTTTGTTTAAAAGAAATGGCATGAAGTTTTCCCATAAGATGTGCTTCAAACTGTCCTTCAACGTGGATGGTTTGCGACTGTTTAAAAGCTCATCGCACCAGTTTTGGGCCCATTTTGTGCAAAGTTGTTGGATCTGATTGTGACCCTTTGGTAGCGTCCCTTTATGAAGGGAAGTCAAAACCATCGAGTCCCTCAGAGTTTTTGAAACCTTTTATTGCGGAACTCAAAGGTCTTCTCCTATCTGGGATTAAGATTGGAGGCGAGGTGCATGATGTGACTCTCTATGCATTCATTTGTGATGCTCCTGCAAGATCTTATTTAAAGTGCACCAAGGGTCACACTGGCTATCATGGTTGTGAGCGTTGTGTTTGTGCAGGTGAAATGAAAAATAATAGAAGGGTGTTCATCAGTGTTGATGAAAACTTAAGGAGTGATGATTCCTTTAGGAGTGGTGTCTATGAAGCACACCACACCGGACAATCCCCATTAGCAGCCATTCAGTGTTTGGGATTGGTATCTCAGTTCCCCCTACATTATATGCATCTCATATGTATAGGGGTGATGAGAAAATTACTGTGCCTCTGGGTCAGTGGTCCCAACAGAGTGAGACTTGGGCCAAGATGCTGAGTGGCAATTTCAGAGTGTCATTGCTAACTGGCAAAGTGGACACCATCGATGTTCAACAGGATTCCCAGAGGACTGGATACAATAGAACGTTGGAAGGCCACTGAGTTTAGGACTTTTTTATTATACTGAATATTTATGAATTTTTATTACACTGAAGTGACCTGAAGAAGCCAGCTGCAATGCATGCGAAACTGTCGTCTACACAGATGGACACACGCAGTGTAAATCCCGTAAACCTATCTGCTGGGCTATATTGTGTATTGAGTGTTCCACAAAGCATGCATTGACAAATTTCAGGTATTTTTAAATATGGTAATCCTTGTTTTAAAAGTATTTTTGGTGTGTGGTTATTAATAGTTTGCTTATTTTTACAGGATTATGACTGGAAAAAGATTTTTGGTGGGAGAATTTGATGACAACACGGTGGAAGTCTTCCCAAGTAACTGGGTTGCTAAGTGTGGGAAGAAGGTGTATTGGCCCACAAAGATGAGCATGAGGAAGGTGGAGAAGGCCATCATGTCCTCTGCACCACCTGAGGATCACTGGAAAGCGTGCCCGATGAAAAGGGTTATTGCCCAATCTGGTAACGATTTTTTCTTTCTATTGCATGCAATTATTGCTCATGTGTCATACTGGTCCTATGAGATGCAATGAATAGTATAGTAGTTCCTCTTCACTAGAGGGATGTTTCACCAAACTTTAAATATACAGCTTTGAATTGAATAGTTGATCTCCAGGTGCTGTAAACAAGATAAATGAGTTAAACATATTTGCTTGGCATAAATGTTTGGGGGTAAGCATCCCTCTTCCGCGGACGGAAGGAATTAGCAATAATAACCATCTTAGGAGGGGGAAACTATTGAAAGAATTTTGCTGTTTCCTCCTTGGTTTACTGTCTTTAAATTGGTAAATTTTTGTGTCTACTTGGACCTTAAAGTTATTTGCCCAAATATTATAAATTGTAATTGTTGTGTGTGTGTATTTATATATATGTATGTATATTATATTAATTATATATCATGTTATTTGCCTACACATAGATACTTTTAGCAGTGCTAAAAAGAAAGCAGCAAGAGCTGAATATACATCCAGCATTTCAGACACGGAGCCAGAAAAAGACAGGAGGAGTGTAAAGAGGCCCTACCGCTTTCTGACTGAGGAGAATGAAGAGGAAGCTCCTAGAAGGAAGCTGCAGAGCAGTTCAAGTGATGAGGAAGGTGATGAGGACCACCCTATGTCAGTGAGGAGCCAGGTCCCTGTGCCTGATTTTCATGTAGAATTTGGGCTACAGGAGTATCAAAGTGACGGAACTCAAGGAGAGAAAAATGGTGTGTCTTTTATTATTACTTTACTTTGAGGTATATTTTATATTTGGAGATTCATTTATTATTACTTCCCTTTACTATTTTAAAGTGATTCTGAGGGAAGTTCTCAAGGAAATACATGCCTTGAAGTATGAGGTGGAGTCCCTGAAGGCCCTTGTGAAGCAGGGGCAGTGCAAGTGCACGGGCAAAGCAAATGAGGCAGCGCATCTGCCCAATGATGTCCGTGCCTACTCATCCATTTTACCAGTCCGTGATGAGGAATCCATGAAGAAATTATGTGCTGAGTTAGGTGACGAATCTTGCAGGGGATAACTGAAGTGCACACTGTAAGGAACATTATGAGGAAGATGTTCACGAATGATGTGTGCAAGGAATACAGTTGCTACGGGAAAAGCTGGAAAAAGAATTTATCCTGTCTGCTAGTGTATGGCTGTATTGAAAGTAAGTAGTGGTTCTCGTCATTGTAGTGGAAATTTTAGAACGTGGTTCAGGTTATGCATGTTAGTGGTCTGAAGGACAGTTTTCTGTTCCCACTGTCATTACATATGCATTTTGTGTAGCTTTACTGGATTATTGCATTTTTTGTTTTCATTATTATTCATTCTTCCTCAAACAATATTGTAAATGCTCATTGCTCACAATATTCTGTGAAAATAAATTCTCTACATCCAGCATCCTTTGCTAATTTGGCACAATTTTGCACTTGCACTACATAAGTAGTGGGATAACGTACTTTGGAAGTTCAAACAATCTTTAATATTTTAATCAGCCAAGCAAATTGATATGTAATTGTATTTTCAAATTAAAATAAGCTTATTAGCTAAAGAGAAGTCACAATGATAATTTTTTTATTCATTTGTATTATCTCAACAGGAGCAGTGCGGAAATGTTTCCCGGAGGTGCCAGATGGAAGTCTTTGACATCTAATTGGGCGCTATCTGACTGGCGCGAGTGACTGGGAAGGAGGGAGAAAAGCCAGAAATATTATTAATTGAGATAGATAATTTATTTTGGATGATATAAGGAATACATATACAGTGCAACCTTGATAAAACGAGACCCCACGGTTCTCAAATAAACACTCGCTATGCCGAATTGTCTCTTTACTTACCACATGAATTTGAGACTGAGCACTCCATGTTAACTTCATTTCTAACAGATCGCTAGCAATTACAGAGATTATGTACTCTTGATGTAGAATTTTCGGCGATGGAAACTCTCACTATGGCAAGTGCCAACTCCAAAAGGGCCTCGTAAAAACGGATTTCTTTACGTGCTAATCATAGGGTCAATTGACGGTGCATCTGCAATCCCTCGTAATGGCGGGGGTCTCGCAAAAGC
Organism: Ceriagrion tenellum; assembly: GCA_963169105.1. NCBI lineage: Eukaryota > Metazoa > Arthropoda > Insecta > Odonata > Coenagrionidae > Ceriagrion > Ceriagrion tenellum. Next base: position 74,036,564 of record OY720641.1, on the reverse strand, counting down.
CTGTACTCGTTTTAACGCGGTTCCACTGTAATTTATTTTTGATATACTAATGTTGTAATTTGTGTCAATATTAATAAATTAATTATTTGTGTTGAAACTAAATTATTTTCCTTAGTATTGATATAACTTTAACTTAAGGTTCCCTGTTAATGCATAAGTAGACATAGTTATTCGGATTCTGATATGTATGTGTCTCTGAAAACTGGTTTGGTTTGAATTGTTTGGTTGAATATCAATTTCAGATTGAAATCAGTTAATTTGATCAAATTCCATACACATGATCATGCTTCAAGTAATTGGTGCTCCTAATTCATCTTGCATATCAATTATTTCAACGATTGTTTGTTAGTTTGTGGACTTCAAATAATTTCTATATGCTGCACCTAGGTTGATTCAATCCTGAGCCTATGTTGACTTAATGTCAGATGAATATATCACATATATTGCTAGATTCAGGATATGTTGCGTCAATGCTGGGGCTGTGTGTCTGGTGTTGGGCCTATGTCGGCCTCAAGTTGCGCCTATGTCGGCTTCACGTCGGGCCTATGTCGGGCTTATGTCAGATTCATGTTGGGCCAGTGTAAGTTGGACGTTGGTCCAATGTCGGTTTGATGTTGGGCCGACGTCGGGTGGAATGTCGGCTGTAGCCCGGCTAAATGTTATCATTCCGACGTTGGGCCGATGTCGGGCTGACCTGCAGCCGACATATCCCGATGTTGGGCCGACATTGGACCGACATTGGAATGCTACCTGGGAAGGAGAAGAAGAATTGGCATGTTAAAATCGAGACATGGATAATCCCATTAGACAGAGCAGACCTTTCTGAATATGGACTGTGAAATATTGAAAAATTTGCAGTGGTAGTATGTTCAATTGAAGTTATAGCAGTTGGCAGAGATCAAAAATCATTATCCTAGCATGTATTATGGACAACAGCACTTTAGGGATATATTAAAACATGATCAGAATAGAATAAATTATCTTAGAAGTCAACGAAGAAGTGACAGTACTTGAAACAACTGTCAAGGATGATGCTGCATAGCTAAAAACAACTGTAAACCAAGAAGTGAGAATTTACGTAGAAATGTGCGTAGAGATAAGAGATGTCCAAAAGCAGAAGAGAAAAGGAAAGAAAATAAATATGGTGCTATTAAAGAATTATATAATGCCATATGTGATAAGTGGAGGTTAAAGGGAAGTGATGGTGTCTTAAGAATGAATTCATTCAGGTTCCACCAATCATGTGTATACCTGAGTAAAATAGTTTGGCAATTTTATTGAGGCCATAGATGAGGCTGAAGTTTCAAATGGAGTATCAGAAAAAGTCAATGGATCCGGAACACTCAAGATGCAACTAAAGGATAATTCAGAGGTACCACTGTTATAGTGAATGATTTTCTAAATGCATCAGACCTTCCATATCACGTGTGTTAATAAGAGCTCTGAATGATCAGATGTTTCATGCCAGCTTTAACAGCCATCAGGTCACCACATTAAATGACAAAGGATAGGCACATAGAGGAGGCTTTGAGGTTAACAGTATGTATAGACTTGAGATGAACATTTTTCATGGAAACCAGATGTTGAATATACATTAAGAGGAAAGTGTGGAATAGCACATTGTATGGCATTTTTATAAACCTCTGTATTTTCTAAGGATATAAATAGGAGAACGACAACTGGATTTTGGGAAAGTTGAAAAATAACAAATTTCCTGAGAGATTTGATGAGAAAAAAACAATAAAAACACCAGTGCTGGTTCAATCAGATGTAGTCGGCAGACGTAAGTCAAAATATTTGGGAGAAAATTAATGTTTTGTTGCCTAAAGTCACTGATTTCTAAAGAAATTAGTCAGTTCACTTGTTAAGGAAAAAGATTCATGCTCTTCATCAGTAGAAGAAAATCACATCAAGTGTAAGATTGTTAATAAAATAGAGGAAGAGATTTTTCATTCAGGGGCATGATAAGAACATCACATTCAGGATGAAGAATAGCAGATAACAAGAAAATCAGACAGAGAAACAATAATAATCATAAGGAATAAAAGGAACACATGAGTCAGTAGGGGTTCCAAAGCCTGCAAAATATAACCAACCTTGCCAGAGAATTAGCTGATTATTTGCAAAAAAAACTGTGAGATAAAGACATTCAAAGAGGCTATACATTGAAAGTCCAACTCTATAGGTCCTCTAAGCTCAAGAAATGGGAATAAAAGGATTTAAGGTGGATGGAGGTGAAAACAAAGAGCTTAGACTGTCTGAGGACATCGCAGTTGTGGTGTAAAAGCTACCAAACCAGCAAGCATCCTTAAACACTGAAGATTAAGTACAAGAAGGATCCACCATGAAGCAGGAAGAAAAAGTAAAACCTTGTACATATGTGGAAGAGAGAAGCTGAAGACAGTTATTCCACCACCAGGAGAAGTGTTTGAAGAGATGGAATCCTTCAACCACCTTTTAAGCCGAATAAAATGAATGGAAAAAGTATGACAGACATCAAGTAAAGATTAGCTCAGGTAATGAGGGCATTCAGGTTGAAAAAGCAACTACTCTGTTAAAATAAGAAAACAGTCCCTCAAAAATTTTGTAGGATGTTACACTATATGGCTCAGAGGATATCTTGAGTATATTCCCAAGGTTACTCTTCTCCTAACTCTTCCTCTTCTTCCCAGTAATCCATTCCTTGGCAGGTGGACAACGTCCTTCTTCTGAAGAAGACCAGACAGACTTTCAGCGGATCAAAGAACTTTCTGCGGATTGCAGTGATTTTGATATCTAAGAAGATATAACGGTGTAATATGAGGAGCACCTTGAGTCTGATATCACATGCATCAAAAAATAGTCCTGCGAATTGTAAGCCAAACGATGGAAAAGATAATTGAATACGACTTCTCAGTAAACAAATTCAGACTTATGAAGAACAGAGGCACCATGAAGCCACATGCTTCCTCAGTGTAATGGTAGAGAATAGGGATGGGCAAGACTACAGATATTTGGTGCAAACAGATAACATTTTTTTCTATTTTGCTAATACTGAGTACTATAAGAAATCTTTATTGATGGAGGTACCAGTACTGAAAGTAAAAATACTCAAACAGCACAACCATCTGGTACACAAGCATTCAACTGCTAAGGAAAATAAATTGAATTTTGATAATGCTAATTACTGGGATGTGTTGAAATAAATGGATATTTACGGAGACAGTAAAAAAAACTTGAATGGCTTCTGTCCTTAAGTAATAGTATTGCAAACTTCCACAAGATTTAATGACAAGAATTGGTATTCAACATCCAACTTCAGAATTATAATATAATTCAGAATAATAAAAAAGTAGTTTGAATAATCATATGAGTAGCAAATAGCTTCTAGGTCAAGTTGAACCAGCATTAACCAGCACATTGAGCACTTGCAGCACCTAATTGAATTCCTGGATCTCTTTCCAAAGTATGAAAACTGAATGCCTAATTTTATACAGGAGCTATAAGCTTTTTGAGTTCATAATCACAAGCTTCTCCACAATCGGTAATTTTAATTGGTGGCTATAATTTGTCATAGGGATGGCACATTTCCATTATCTCTTTCTATAGGAGGGGACTGGGTTGGTGTGGTGGCTAGAGTACTCGCCTACCATGCGGGAGGCCAGGGTTCAAATCCCTGCAGAGGCAGAAGTTTTTCAGAGGAACTTGATCCCTCCTTGAGTGTCTTGTGGTGGGCAATTCAAGTGGAGTACTCTGTCTGTCGGATGAGACGTTAAGCCGTGGTCCCCTTGGCACCTTTCGCTAAGAGTAGGCTAATGCCTATGCCAGGTTTCCATCCACTCTTCCTCCCTTACCTATCCCCTATGGTGCAAATGACCTTAGCCGTTGGTCACCTCCCCAAATATCCAAACTTTCAATAGGAGCAAAAATGGTCTTGAAGGTAGTTTTCATACTAAATTTTCAATTTAATCGACAAACTTGTTATTGAACAATGGAATGGAATAAGACAATTAATTAAACTCGTGTGCACTAGGACTACCAACCCTACCTGATCAATTTCAATCAGGAATGTGATCTTGAATGGAAATATCCAGTGTTTTAACATTTTAGAGGTAATTCACAGAAAGCCATGAATATGAAATGGTTGGTAGTGATCACTCACAAAAGAGTATGTAACATTATCCTGTTTGCAGAGGGAACCATAAGTATGGAGATAACAGGAATTGGACACACTTTTCTGCTTCTATTGGATACCCTCTGGTCACCCACCCACCACCTTGATAATTGTAAGAGTGTATTGGAAGAAAAAGGCTAATATGAATTTACTTGCAAAGGAGACAGAGGTGGATGGGGTGTGAGAAGCCATGCCGATGAGAGCAGTGATGTGGAAATATAGACCTTCAAGAGGGCCAAGAAGGCACGTCATCAGTGGAAGGCCTAAGGGCAGCTTGTGGGTGGTTCACAATATGAAGATTGGGGAAGGTTGGATGATGAACAAGGTATTAGTTTTGGCCACGCAGTCTTACGTAAATAAAAGTCTGATTCCAGCGGTAAAGGATATATGCTGGTTACTTATGCCATCTTACGTCTTACATAAAAACCAGACTGAAGTGGAACAATCACAAAAAGGCGGGAACAAAAACACTAAACTCAGGGCGGTAAAAAAATTGCCAACACAAACTGCGTATACTTACACGAGGAACAGTCAGTGAGTCAGAGGAAGGAACAGTCAATGAGAAAAGCAGTATTAATGTTGGCCTGCAATTTAAAGAACACCCTTTCCTCCTCCTATCCTTGCTTCCATGGTAATGAAGGCCCTGGTGGAAAAAAATTACAGAGAACAGAAAAAAATTGGACCTCCATTACCTCCAACAGTCAAAAGTGCATTTGATTCATCTGGACATAGATATGCCATGAAAATAATTGCCTCATAGAATGCACAAGATAAACTCTCTCATGGCACAGTTGTAATAGCATGTCTAAGCTAAACACACTAAACCCACACACAATCTTCTAGGGAGGAACATAGACCCTAGAAGTTTTGGGAGGAAAATAAATTATATTCCCTAATTAGAACAAAAAATATTCTGCGCCATTTGAGCAACAGAGCACACTAGCCGTGGTCGAAACGGGTGCTTGACTGAGACAAAGAGTCCATTCAAGTACCCTGATCGGCTGCAAGGACCAGTTGGCGGGACAGCGAAATTAAAGTCATGACATAATGGCATGATATCTCGTCAATATACAAAAGTTAACAAAGAGAATGACATTAAATAAACTAGTCGTTACATAGTCATTCACCAGTAGTTGTAATGCAACCATCAGATTATTACTTTATATCAAAATAATGACATTGCTTTCAAAAGTAAAAAAAGATTGAATAAAAGGATTTCTGGAGAACTTTAGGCCCTTTGTGTGTACAAAAAAATATCGATGTGAAATATTGACTAGTTTTCTTTAGTTTTGGGAACTAAAATAATGTCAATACTTTCAGCATTAACTTAGTAAAACTTTTCCATAATGTTCAGGAATTAACAAAAGCTTTGTAAATTTAAGGTAGATTTTTTATTGGGCTGCCCAATAAATATTCTACGTCAAACTTACAAAGCATTTGTGTTTGCATAAAAAAGAAGTGTTTGCATACAAATACATCACCAAATTTTTATACCTACTTAACATTTTTACAACATTTTAATTTTTTTTATTCTTTTAACTTCAGGATCTATGAGCAATCTTGAGATGTATATTGATATTTTAAAAATTAATTTTCTCGAATTTAGAGAAAAAAGACAAGAACTCCTTTTCCATCTGAAGAGCGAATGATGGAACAAAAGAAATGATGGATCGAAAGGAATGAGGGACCGAAAGGGACCAGTGACCGAAAGGAACAAGTGACTGAGAGGATCGAGCGACCGAAAGGAATGAAAGGACTGGTTGGAACAAAAGTACTGGTCGTTCTGTAGAAGTCAGTCCTCGGTCCTTCCGTTCAATCCAAGGACCCATTTATTTGCAAAGGACCCACCTCTAAACAAAAACAGTCAAATGCGGAAACAGAATCCATTGCTGGGCACTACGTTAAGCAGAATTGTAAAATAAAGTCCATGCACAATTTTTACCATAAGTAAAACCCTAAAATATTTTTTAATGCCCTCCCCCTAGCAAAAAACCCTAAGAATGGAACCAGTCAGAGATGTCGTTAGCAAACTAATGTCTACCTCATTATTGACTGACATCATGTCATTGGAGGGATTCAGGACAATGCGGCATTGACATTGACTAAAACACTTGCACGTCTCCCTAATCCTAACATAACCCTCCCCCAGTGGCTAGTATCTTGCTGTTAGTTCTGTTTCATGGGCATTGTGCTAAATGTTCAGCAGCACTCCCCCCTCTACCAACCATTCACCCCCTTACTCTTCCTTCACTAATGCACCAACCCATGCTCGCACACTTACCTTCCCTCCAACTCGCAGAAGCCTCTCCCCTCTATGCAGAGAGTGCATAAACATTGTTGCGTAGCCTTGCTTGCAACTGAAATCGAATCATTTTCCTACATGCTACTGACAGCGTGAAACCACACCAGAGAATGTTAGGGACCTTGGGGCAACTGCTGATTTATTTCCACAATGCCACACTATGTATTAACACTGAAAAATAAACTGGAATGGATCCAGTGCTTTGAACGAGAAAGCTTTCCATGAAGCACATACAAGAGAGGTTTAAGTGTAGAAATATACAAGTTTACGAAGCAATGAAGAAGGACAACATTTAGAATGAGTTTGAAAGAGGTAGGTCCTATTGTACAGAAATTGTATTGTAAGGAAAAAAAGGAAAAACAGACAAAAATTACAGATTATATGTGTATTTTATAAATTGTTTTTTATGTCAATATATTTTTTTTTAATTTACCACAATGTTATACTGTTTCATTACTTCATAATAATTTCATCTACATGTAGAATTTGAGTCAAACCAACCAGATGATACATATAATGGGCATGACATGGCTTTCAAGGTCTTTTTTGAAATGTCCAACCCTGGGTTAATTGGAAACCTGTCTTATCCGGAAAAAAATAATGGCCCCGAGAGATTCCACTAAAGACAGGTACCACTGTATACCAAATCTTAGCTGTACGAAATAGAAAAACTTCACGAATTTTAACCATGTTTTTCCAAACAATTTTCATGAAATATGTTTGTATGACTAGCTAGGATATAGTGCCAGGTTTTGACCATAGTTTGGTAAAATCTGAACTATTTCATTGTATTGCCTACATCTAACACATTGCTCATAATTAAAATTCAATAAAACCAAGCATTATAATTCTACAATTAGATATCAAGAGCGAACAGACACATGATTATCCACTGCATTCTTGACTGTCACTGTGTCCAGCAACCTGAGAAAAATTAAATGGTGCAGCGGAATACAATAAAGCGCAGCACATTCCAGGATGGATAGTGATGAACTTCTATCATAACGTAAATTGAATTGATCCATAAGTCATTATGCAACCTACCTTCATTATATTACCCATGATTGAACAAGTTATTATGCAAGTTCAAAAGTTACAGAAATTCACAGCTAACAAACCTCCAAATGTTAACTAAAAATTTGGTGATGATTTTTGCCAAACAGTACTAGTACATAGCTACTTACCCTAGTTTACGGATATACTAGCCTAATTAATTCAAGTTTAAATAAATTTACTACTAATAAATAAGAATAATCAGCCACAAACACCAATTAATCAATAATATCATGTTCGTACTAACGGTATGGAACAATCGATGCTTAAAAATACTTGTAGGTTAAAAACCAGTACTTTCATTGGTAGGATCATGCCTAGTACAGAAAACAGTACAATTGAACAAGCCAGCTTATGCAGCTTTTGTAGACTTGGAGAAAGCCTCTGAAAATGTTCAATGGAACTAACATTCAAGCAGAATAAAAAACACTGAATGGATTACATTAATGGAATAATTATCTACCAGCTATACACAAAGCAAGTTACTACAGTGAGTATAAAAATGTAGAAAAATACAAACCAAAATTAAAAAAGGAGTTCAACAAAGATGCAACCTCTGTCAAAGCAATGTCAAGCATATACTTGGAGGAGGCAATAGAAGAAGTACAGAAATTGGATTGAAAGTAGCTCAGGTTAGAAGAGACGAAATAAACATGATCCGTTTTGCAAACAACAAGTCAGGCATATCCGGAAATTTCTATGATCTGCTAAGATCAGGGGCGATCCCAGGAATTTATTTCGGGGGGAAAGACTACCTCAGTGATCGGAGTGTTCAATGTTCCCCCCTCCCACCCCCTCCCCTGGAATCACACCTGGCTAAGATCATTGTTCAACAATATAGCTAGAAAATAAATAAAAATACTAATATCCTAGTGCATGGCAGAAAGAAAGAGAATTTAAAGCGAGTGGCCCTCTTAATGGTGGCAACGTAGTGAGTCTTACTGATTGTAAATCCACCAGAAAGGTTGGAAGAGGATGTCCATGCTCTTGCCCACATCTGCAAAGAACAGCAGAAGTCACGGTTTAGTGGCTAGCCCAGCAGCTCATGCAAGGTCCAGTAGCTACCTCACAAGTAAAATGAGGCTCCGGCTAGTGGGAGGCAACATGGGACATATCGCCAAGATTGTGCAGATGTATTACGATGGTTGAAGGCAGATGTATTGAGAAGCCTTCCAAGATATCTTTCCTAGCCATCCAAGAGTTAACAAAGTAGGGGGATAGAGTCTGTAATATACGCATGCAAGGGAAGTTATGCAAAATGAAATTCCCCATGAGGAGTGAAAGTGGGGATGATGAGCTACCTGGTCTCATACACAGTGACATCAAGGGCCACATTATTCCTCCATCCAGGGGAGGAGCCATGTTTGTCCTGACATTCTTGGATGACTAATTGAAGTACGTTAATATGCAATTTCTTGAGCAGAACAGTGAAGCTTTTGTTGAGTTCTATACATTCCAAATTCTGGGACTTTGCATCAGGGTAAAATTAAGAGACTCAGGTAAGATAATGAATTAGAATTGAAGTACTTATCGAAGAATGGTATAGAACATTTGAAGTCGAGCCCCAGATGCCAGAAGCAGAATGGAGGTGCAGAGAGATTCATTTAAACCCCAGTGGAGACAGCCAGATGCCTTGAGTTTGACTCCAGTACACAAAAGACCTTTTGGGATGATGCTGTCAACACTGCTTGCATCACCTACAATCTGTGCCTCAGCCGAGCCACGAATGACATCCCTGATCATCTATGGAATCCTATCAAGAAGTGTGGAAGGGGTTGATGAAGCTATAATTCTTTGGATGCCAGACTTGAACTCTACTTGAAGGAGGAGGTATGCTAGATTCAAGAGCTGAAGTTTGTGCATTACTTGGTGATACTGAAGGAGTTAAGGGTGCTTCCATCTCAGGTATTTTTGAAGAAGGTCTGTAATTGTAAGAACATATGAATTTGATGAGACCAAATTGCCATTATTTAGGCATCATGAGGAATATGAAAGGAGCCCACGACCAGTACCTAACCCAAATACAGTGGAGGAAACTAAGGCAAGCAACATCTCTGATGTTGATGAAGAAGTAAGTGAACCACAGATGATTGATCTCGCACTGGCTTCTGCCACCCCTATTCTACCGGATATGGATGCTGTCTTACCTGATATTAGCACAAGAGATCCAGGAGAGGTGGAAAGCATGGGAGATAAAATAAGTGAGAAAGTCCCAACTATCAGAAGAGTGATTAGGCTCAGATAAAAGAAGGTTTGTGATTGTTTGAGCTTTTTAGTGCATTAATCTAGAGAACCTAGAGATCAGTATCCAAACTCTTTTGCCTTCGCCTAGAATGAACAGCACGGTTGCAGTAATGAAAGATGAATTTCAAAAGTTAAAAAACGTGAACATGGGAAATAGTAGATGGGTCAGTAGACAGAAAATTCATTCAGTCTACATGGATAGTTAAGATGAAACTCAATCCTGACAGATGTGTTTGCAGGTTTAAAGTATGCCTTGAAGCACAGGGATTTTTACAGGAATGAGGTCATGATTAAGAAGATAAAACTTGAACCCAGATGTGACACAAAAATACTGGTAGAGGGAGGGCACAGAGAAAGATTTGACATAGGCATTGTTGAGAAACTAAAAAATGAAGGAGAATTGGGCACTGAAGAAAATGGGATGAGCAGAAGAGGACAATCACAGAAGTAGAAGAGGGGCAACTGGTGAGCAAGAGGGCCTAAACGAAGAAGCCACAGATAATGATGAAGATTAGGAAACTAACAGATGAAAGAAGAAAATACAACCACCCCAGAAGCGACGTTAAAGCCACCATCTGAAAGATGCTAAGGGACCAAGTCAATCGAGGATTCAAGAAAGCCAGGGAGAATCAAATCAAATTCTGCTGTGAGGAAGTTAACAAAAACATGAAGAAGAGGAACACCAAAACAATTTATAAGCTATTGAAGAAACATATTAAAGAGAGAAAAACAAAAAGTAAGAACAACAGGGATGCTAATAGGAATATACTGATATAGGATGAAGACACTGGGAATATTTGGATGCAAATCATTGAATAACTCTACTAACTAAGGGCCTAAGCCACTGGAAGAAACCCTGATGAAGGATGAGTGGCATGTTGATGAGGAAGCCTGATGCCCACACATACTGAGGAACAAATTTGATAGAGCAATTAAAGAATTCAAGAAAAAGCCCATGGAGCAGACAACATTAACCGAATTATCATCAAAGCACTAGGAAGTAAAGGCAAGGACAACCTAGGTGAAATAATCAAAGATACATACCAAAGTAGAAGACTCCCAGATGACTTTCAAAGGAGTGTAATGATCATGATACAAAAGAAGACAACGACTGAGAAATGTGTGGAGCGCTGAACCTCGAGTCTAGTGTAACATCATCCAAAATGCTAACGCGTAATAATAGGTCAAAGGATGGATAGGAAAATTTAAGACAAACTATTGGAAAACCAATTTGGATTTAGGAAGAACAGAGGTACCAGAGAAGCCATACTCTGCCTGAAGGTAATGTGAGAGAAAACAACGCATGTAAATTAGCTACTGTTGGTGGCATCCACAGACCTGGAGAAAGCCTTCAACCTTGTTGAGTGGAACGAAATGTTCCAGCTGATGGTTAACTTGAAATGGATTACAGCAACAGAAGCTACACAAGAAGCAAGTTTCCACAATACAATCAAGAGATGAAAAATAAATAGAAGCTAAAATTAACCAAGAAGCAAGACAAGGATACAACCTCATACCACCAAAGTTCAAAATATGTTTGGAGGAGGCTATTTGAGACTTAAAAGAGATTGGACAGACAAGGATTAAGATAAACAGACAAGAAATAAACATGATCCACTTTGCAGATGACATCTCAGTCAAAAAAGGGAAATTTTATGATCTTCAAAGGTTAATAAATGTTGTGAATCAAGTTCTTCAAGATAGAACACAAAAATAAATATGTCAAAAATTAAAATCCAAGTATGCTGAAGAGAAAAACTGAAAAAGGAAGTCACATTATGAGGAGAGAAATCATAGTAAATACCATCACATGGAATGAAAGAAGTACAGCAGACATCAAGAGGAGAATATACCACGCTAAGAAAGCATTCATGGAAAACACATAGACGCATAGAAAAAACACAACTGTGTTCTGAGTGAAAGCAATCACGTGGAGTGTGGCACTCTATGGATCGGAAGCATGGACCAGTGGAGAAGCAGACCTGAACAGACTAGAAGCCTTCCAAACCTGGTTCTGGAGGAGGATGCAGAAGATAAGATGGACAGGCAAAATAATAAATAATTTATTTACATAATTAATTACAATAATTTACAGAGGAGTAGAGGAGGAAGGAGCCATACGGAACTCTATGCAGAAAAGAAGAAAAAGATGGATTGGACACACCTTGAGACACAATGTGTTTGTTAAATCTTTAATGCCTAGCATGACCATATGGTTATGGAAAGAACTTACTTTGTAATCTCAAAACAATTAAATGTCGCAGGACCGCCGTTTTGTCTACATGGTTCTAGGTTTCTGCCAAGGGTTTTTGGAAGCACTACTGGCAGTTTTCAAACCACTATCATAACATTTGGTGCTGCAAAGTTCGTGAGACCATTCTGGTGCCATTGAAGCTACTCCTCATAGATTTTCGACTTGTGTAAGTATGGTCTTACTAAAATACTATTAGTAAATGTAGGTACATATATTAATTAATGATATTAGTATACATAGGTTCATTTTAATGTATTTCCATATTATTTTATATGTATTTGCTACAGGAGATATTTTATAAGTAGTTTGTCTCAGGTGTGACCATATGGTCACGCTAGGCGTGTATGAGGTTAATTGTTTTCAATTTCGGGGGTTAATATTTTCTCATTGTTTTCTACACATACAAATATAATCTGTCCGATTTTGAATATATTTAAATCCTTGTACAAGTGTCAACCTTATTTTTAATAAAATACGTTTATATTTATTGTAGAGACTAGAATAAGAAGCTCTTGAAATTTTGGAGTATGAGGATGTTGATAAAATATACATCGAGCCTCAACCTCATGGATGAAGATTCTGCCAATGAGAATGAAGGGGGTCTAGTGTACATCTATGTGGCCGACAGCTCCGGGGCCCAGCGGAAGTTGTGCTGTCCAAAGCATACACAACGGCATCTATTCCAAATCACCAAGGTGGTCACAAAAAGAAAGTCCATGGCAAATAAGAGTAAGAAACCAAATGTGCATCGGGATTGGAATACAGCGGGACTGTAGAAAACCATTCCTTTTTTTCTGATCCAGATTAAACCAATGTACATAATTTGAGTCTAGTAGCACAATTGGAATCAATCATTGATGATGACATGTTCTCTCCCAGCCTTTGAACAGAGAAGTTCGTTATTCAGACTTAGCCACAGTCATCGTCAACTGCTCTGTTTGTCAACTGTAGGTGAATCAGGGGAAACCTTCAATTCTTTGCATCTGCTACGCCAATTTGTTACACGGGCCCTGTGTTAAGTTAACATCTGCAGATTTAGAATATCTAATGAAAAACAAAACGCAATGGACTTGTAAGGATTGTGAACACAAAAAATGGTCTATTCCGATGGATAATCGTCCGGCAAGTGCACAGTGTAAGGACCCAAAAGGAGACAACCAGGGACTGAAGAGCATGTTCCAGGAGATGATACAGGGATTGCAGTCCCTCAAGGAGGAGCAGAGGGAGCTGAAATCAGCAGTTCAAAGTTATAGTGATATTTTGTCTGAACAATGTGCAAAATTGAGTGAGACTGTAACTGAGCAAATACGTTAAAGTTATCCTTAGAAAACATTCTGGAAGAGAAAGGGGTCCTTAAATGAAAAGTAAGTGACCATGAGATCTCCCATAATCAGCTAGAGAAGAAGTCAAGACACTCTCTCGAAATCCAAGGTATCCCCATCAAGCCAGGGGAGGATCCCTGAAGTTTGCTGAGGGACGTTGGAGCGGCCCTTGGAGTCTCTGTCGCTATCGAGGATATCGACTATTGCAATAGATCACGCCCTCGATCAGCCACCGATGAGTCATTGCAACCGCCAAGTATAATAGTCAGATTTGTGTGGCAGTCAACCAGGGACGCGCTAATTCAACCTAAGAGAGTGAAGAGAGATCTTACAACGCGTGATTTAGGTTGGTCAGAGATAAAGATTAGTACTGCATACGTAAACAAGGCTTTGACTCACTTTTACATAAGGCTCTACACCCAAGCGCACGCTGTGCGAAAGAAAAGGAAAATTAAGTGTTTGGGTGAGGGCAGGAAATATTTTGTGTTGTAGAGAGGACAAGGAGCAGGTTGTGGTGATTACATCTATGGAGGATCTGCAAAGGTTTCAATAGCAATTACTGTCCTGTGGCGTCTCTTCAACTAGTTTCACTTTACTTATTAGAAAAATATCAAATTTATTATGTTTTGTACTTAGCTATGTACATTTTCACAGTAATTGTTCATATATTATAAGGATGAACATTCATCAACGTTCAGTTTACTGCATGTACAGAGGGTAGAAGTCTTACTTTGTGATTATTATTTCACTTGGTCTCCAAGGAAAATCTTTAAAGATATCATGTCTTTTGATTGTCTATGTGTATTTAACCAATTATGGTATATATGTCACAAGAATTAACATTATTTGGGATGCAGAGTAAAACATGTACAGAGGGTGCAAGTAATGCCTTGTGAATGTGGTATCTTTGACATTGACAGTTAAGATTATACGATCTCCCCGTTCCTGTAAGAAAACCGAGAGTATTGCAACTATCATTATAAAATGTTTTCATTCTCGGCCTACCTATTGGAGATATTTCATTATTTGTTTGCAAAATGAATGACTTGCAAGTTTGCCATGTTAACGCACAGTCCTTGAGAGCCCACTTTGATGAATTTGAGAGTTACTTTTTGGAGCACTCATTACACATCATTGCAATCTCAGAGACGTGGCTTAAACCCACTGTTTCCTCCACAGAAGTGTCCCTACAAAGTTACTCTCCGTTCCGATGGGATAGATTGGAAAAAGTGGGCGGGGGAGTCACGGCATTCATTCGAAGCTATTTCCAAGTGCGTCAGCTCGGGGCTTCACCAAGGCGCCCATGCCATCGAATATGCCATCTAGGAAATCACTGTAGAGAGAAAGAAGATCCTCTCTCACAAGACTTTCACATTTACCGCAGGATTTGCTCCATTTGATGTTGATGCGATTGTCACAACTGTGTGGTCAACCCAGAGTACTATTGAGATTTTGTCACTGCTTGTAATCTCATGAAGAGACCCCATTTTCATCTTCCTCATTGTTTTTATCGTGGTAATTGGGACATCACTAGGAATTCTGTTTTTGAAAATCGTTCCTGTACTTCCATATCCTCACTCTTTGAGGTGAGTGAGGAGAGGAATTCCAGTAAACAAATTGTCTAAGTACAGCTGAAATGGTAGTACTTTAATTTCTTCAGGAAACTTATCAAGAATCTTGAGCATGGGTCTGGCAGCCTTACTAAAATCACTCTCATACTCAGTGTTAGGATTAGGAGACTTTCCCTGGTAAAAATCATATGATACTACACAACCTGCTGGAGTGTTCTTGCACCAAATCTTATAGCCAAATCGGATAGGCTTTCCTCGGATGAATTTTTTGCATCCATGACGGCCAAAGTAAGGCACCATGCATTCATCATAACATAAATGATATTCACTTCTAAACTTAGACATAAATTTGCCCTGCAAAATATCTGAGAAGGGCCTCAACTTCCACATTTTATCACTTGGATCCAGTTTCGTTCTGTCTGCGCGATGAACAAAGAGGAAAATTTGGAGAACTCTATTTCTCCACATATCATTACAAACGAGATAATTTTGATTATCTCTCTTTGATTCCCAATATGATCTTTTAGAAGATTAATATAGCAAATAGGCTCTTGGGAGCACAGCGAATGCAGTTTCACAAGTCAACAGACTGATAATGTGGTATGACAACGCCGTCTCTCTTCCAGAGGAAAACTGACTCCTAAGCACGGAGTCTATCTTCCTTCTAACTAGGATATGACCCTCACTCAGGACTTGTCCTGGAGGAAGCATACGATATGGGAAATTTGCTGACAGGCATATAGGGATTGCAGTAATTGGCATTTAAAAAAGGAATATTAGGAAACTGTGACGATAATTTGAAGGAGCGATGCTATTTTCGTTCGTGAGACCTCAATTGGAGTACGCCGCTAGCGTATGGGACCCTTACGAGGTAGGAATATAGTCAGATATAGATCGTATACGGCGGAGGGGAGTAAGATTTGTTAAAAATTGCTTCGCTAGACTTAGCAGTATCACTGAATTGTAGAAGAATATTGGGTGGGAACCTCTATCTGATCGGAGGGGAAAATATAGATTAAATCTTTTACGAAAGATTAATGTAGACTATTTTTTGCCGGACGTACAACATATTTTGCTAGATCCATACTATTATTGCAGAAACGATCACAGACGTAAAAGTAAGGAAAGAGATTGCAGAACCCGAAGATTTAGTATGTCATTTTTTTCCACGTACTATATGGGATCATAATAGTGGCGATGTATCAGTTCTATGAAAATTTGACCCTAATTAGGTAGAATAGCTTTTGTACCCCTGCTAAATTACTAACCATCACATTAACAACTCACTCCACATGAAATTTCCGGCTTGATATAGTACCTTGTAGCACTAATAATTAATCGCATTAATAATACTATTCACCGTGGTATCATACTAGTGTGCATGGTAATGTTTTAGTCTACTCAGCGCTCTCCTGTTTTCTAGTCTTACCGCGATCTGTTGTCCTGCCTGCTTTTGGCTAGCGCCAATGGAGAACATGCAGATTTTTTGAAAAAAATAGAGGTAATAGAGGACGATGAATCTTGCCCAACGCAAACAACCCGAGGCGTGAGTAACGCTTAGTTTCCGAGACATAAATTCTCAAAGTTGTCGAAATTCCAACGGCGCGAAAAACGGGCGAAAAGGGGAGCGTGGTCAGATCGGGCAGGTCTGACGTCACACCTGTCGTTCGGAGCCGCAGCGGTGGCAGGCCCGGCGTTGTCTCGGGGACTCCGGGCGGCGTCACCGGGGAACTTAGGGCAGGAGCGCTACGCCTAAAACGCTGCTATCAGCGATGGAAATTCCGCTTACAAAGTAACGGAACCGAAGCGAAGTTTAACCATATACATTAATTTCAAGTCGCATGTCATCGGCATTGTCAGAACTTCTTACACTGTAGAGACTGGTTTAGGCTGCGAACGACACAACTTTTTTTTCTGAAACGTGGGAAAAGTGTAAGATTTTTTACCCATCGCCTGGGCTCGCGATAAAATTGCAACTATAGGATTTCTTTCCACTATTTACCTGTAATTGCATTTATTTTTTTAACATTTGAGGAATCGAAACGGGAATCTCGGGAGAGAGAAAGTCAATACATTCCAGTTTATTACAAATGTAGGGCATGATCACACAGTATTTTCTTTACCTTGTTATGCGCATTGCACCTCTAGGGATTTCATCTTACGTTCACGGCGTAATGCGGCATGATTTCAAATGATATCACATAGGCATGTTAAGTAAAAAATGACTCCACAATAAGCGCATTTAATAAAGTTATTACCAGATGTTTTGCATCTGCACGAACGCTGTTCGTGTGGGTAACATAATTTACGACCATTTTTGTATGTCGTCGAACATAAAGGTCTTCCGGGTTTTCAACCGCGTTGGTTGATTGTGCAAGGAAAACACTCCATGATCCTTCGATCCACGTTTCGCTGACATTAAATACGCCGTTTTAAATGAACCTCTTCACAAACCTCTGCTTTTACATACCCTGTTATTAACTCTCGCACGGGGGGAGGTGAACGGTTCTGATTTGAACTGGAATGAGTGCTGCAGTCCTGTGGTGGAATCACCCCGTGCCGCTCACCCAAGTGATGGCTTGCACGGTATTTCGTAGATGTAAATGAAAACAGCTGCCTCCACTTGTGAATTGAATGCTTTGACTGGTTACGCTGACGTCAGTTATTACGTGTAACAATCACTCAAACATTTATCTCACGAATAATTTTCTCCTTGTTTTAATAACTATAATTTACGGTCTCCTTGTCATTGCTAATGATCTTCGAATGTGAATCATGAGAACCCCCTCGATTGCAGAGTGCACGGAAAGGTTCCTTTTTTAGAAGGTCTTTCAGTTTCATCGTCACGAGGCTTTACGTGAACATTTCCTTCTTTTTCCGGCGGAGAAATGCCAAGTCATGCGAGTGACAGGTGATAAAGCTCGTGCTGTTTCCCTCAGAATTCACTACTTAAGTTTAATGGACGACTCGCTGACTTATCTCCGCAATCGCCTGGGCATTATCAGAACATCGGTTTGTTCGAAGGATTATTTACAGCCCCCGAAAGAAAGGAGTTGAGAATCCGTGAATGCCCTTCGTCTTATGCCAACCAGGTGGTTCACATTGAGAAAAGGGGCTGTTTTGAATGCGTGAGGATTTCCGGGCGTTGAAACCACCATCCGGCGACGGACGCATGTGCGTCACCGCGACCTTCTTGTCGGTATCTATGGCAGAGAGGTTGGTTTCTGAAAGGTGAAGTCGAATCTCATCTGGGAAAATAAGCACCGGCCGTAAAATGAGTGTTTACATGATGTGTAATGAGCTAATGGGTCATTCAAGTATTACTTAAGACGTTGTTGGGATAATCTTACTCTGTCTCATGAAGAGGGGGGAGGAGGGTCTGGAACCAATTTACTTAAGATTTTCATCCGTTTGAAACGTATCGTTCCCAAATATCCTGCGTTTGTTCAACTTCTTCTGCTGTGGCACTGTTTCGTTGTGTTAATGAATGCGGTACTCCAACACTGCATAATTATACAATATCCAGTGCTCAAAGCTGTACTATGGCTTCCATGGAAAGATGAAACAGAAAGCGAGCATTCAACGAAGAGTAGATACAAATATCTAACGTATTACGTAAGACTGAGAGGTAGGGAGGCGAGGTTGGGAAAATCTTACATTGTCTTACATTGGGTGAGGGGGGAGGTCAAAAATGGCATAAATCGTCTTACGTAATACTCGAACGGCCCCTAATGCAAGAGAGTTGTGTTGGGGTTTTATTCCACTAAAATATATACGCTGTAGTTTCCATAATTAGCCTTCCGAATAATAGGCTTCTGGTCGACAGTACCACCTCGTCTGCTCGCTCACCTTAGAAGAAAAAAAGCTTTTTGACCCGAGTCGCATTAACTTTGCAGTCACTTGCGTAAGGCAAAATGTATATTCAATAATGTATCGCAATAGACCTGCGAGTTTAAAAAGAGTATACACGTAGTTGATGCTGTGGTTAAATTGGTGGCCTTTCGATCAGGGGACCCCGAGTGCTGTTTCCCAGCGGTGATAGGATATTTCGTAAGTTTCTCTATCCCGGTTTGGAAGTTGTGTGGTAGCGTGGCCGGTCAACTACGAGTACCTATAAGATCAATCATCGGTGCCTATCATTTTTGCGATTTGTAAAATTTGCTTATGCTAAAATATTGGGAGTGTAGGTATTATCATGGGATCAAGGACTAATTAGTCATCTATAGCAGTGTAATTAAGTCAATTTCTACGATGCGTTACTTAATGCCCCGAGTAGTATTTATGAAAATTACTTCCCAATGTCTGTAATATTGTATAGCGGCCTTGATAAGTTGATGATATTGCATATGTGCATTAATTTTGTCATACTTCTCTAAGCGTTTACTTATTTCTTGACTTTAGAAAAGCTTTTGACAAGGTTCCCCACTGTAAGTTACTCGCGAAGTTAGCATCATACGGAATAGACAGTAATATAGTAGGCTGGATAGGAAACTTCTTACATGAACGCGTTCAAAGGGTGGTATTAGATGGTGTCAGCTCAGGCGAAGTAAAAGTTACATCGGGTGTTCCCCAGGGAAGCGTGATAGGCCCAATTTTATTTCTTCTGTACGTAAACGAGTTAAATAGTGTAGTAAAAAATAGCAAGCTCCGTCTTTTTGCCGATGATGCAGTAGTGTATAAGGAAATTAGAAATGAAGAGGACAGACAGTGTTTAGCTAAGGATTTAGATGCGATTGATGATTGGTGTGATAGATGGCAACTAGAATTAAATTTGAAGAAATGCGCGATTATGAATTTTTGGAAAAAGAATGGCCTTCCCCGGAATAATTATAGCATCAAAGAAAACAAAATATGTAACGTAGAATCAATTAAATACTTAGGCGTCACCATCAGTGAAGACATGTCATGGGGGAAACACATCAGGGAAATAACTAGTGTAGCAAACCGTAGATTAGGATTCGTAAAAAGGGTTCTAGGCAAATGCGATGAGAGAGTCCGAGAAAGAAGCTATTTTACACTTGTCAGGCCTCATTTAGAATATGCCGCTAGTATATGGGATCCCTACGAGGAAGGTATGATAAAAGAATTAGAGCGCGTGCAAAGGAGATCTGCTAGGTTTGTTAAATGTCGTTATGATAATTGTATTAGTGTTACGAGTTTAATAGAAGAACTAGGATGGGAATTACTATCAGAACGCAGGTTAAAATTTAGGTTAAACCTTTTAAGTAAATTCGAAACCGATTTGTTCACAGATGACGTTAGATATATATTAAGAACCCCTGCGTATTATGCTAGGTTTGACCATATTAACAAAATTAGAGAGATAGATTGTCGTACCGATAGATTTAAAATGTCATTTTTCCCGCGTACCATAAGAGAGAACAATAGGCAACGTAGCAAAAGGGATAGGTAGGTGAAACATAGTTAGAATAGTCTGTAGTGCATGATGCATGTAATAACTACCAATAATCCCTTCCTTCCAAAAATGGCATAAATCGTCTTACGTAATACTCGAACGGCCCCTAATGCAAGAGAGTTGTGTTGGGGTTTTATTCCACTAAAATATATACGCTGTGGTTTCCATCATTAGCCTTCCGACTAATAGGCTTCTGGTCGACAGTACCACCTCGTCTGCTCGCTCACCTTAGAAGAAAAAAAGCTTTTTGACCCGAGTCGCATTAACTTTGCAGTCACTTGCGTAAGGCAAAATGTATATTCAATAATGTATCGCAATAGACCTGTGAGTCTAAAAAGAGTATACACGTAGTTGACGCTATGGTTAAACTGTTGGTCTTTCGATCAGGGGACCCCGAGTGCTGTTTCCCAGCGGTGATAGGATATTACGTAAGTTTCTCTATCCCGGTTTGGAAGTTATGTGGTAGCGTGGCCGGTCAACTACGAGTACCTATCAGATCAATCATCGGTGCCTATCAGTTTTGCGATTTGGAAAATTTGCTTATGCTAAAATATTGGGAGCGTAGGTATTATCATGGGATCAAGGACTAATTAGTCATCTATAGCAGTGTAATTAAGTCAATTTCTACGATGCGTTACTTAATACCCCGAGTAGTATTTATGAAAATTACTTCCCAATGTCTGTAATATTGTAGAGCGGCCTTGAAAAGTTGATGATATTGCATATGTGCATTAATTTTGTCATACTTCTCTAAGCGTTTACTTATTTCATAAGGTTACGCTTCAAACGTAACAAGTCGAGAAGGAATCTAAAACAAAAATTTCGACGTCCATTGACAACGTAATGATTTATCACTATAACCTATATATTATCCTTATCAGTCGGAGGTGAAGGGATTCTCCCTTCACCTCCGACTGATAAGGGGTCATTTTGACACCTTCTCATATTTTATCAAAGCCTAATGGCCGTAATACAAAAAGCGAAGTTGGTGTCGTTAACAGTTTAAATAATTAATAAAGCTGGTATAGCTATGAGTTTGTAATTTACTAACAAAACAATGATTTTAACCTTTACAGCAATGATAAGCACCATTAATATACTCGGTGGGTTCAGGCGTGACTTCGTGGAAGTTAATCATGATGTAAAGAACACTTCGTATTTTTTCCGCAATTTATTTTCAATCGTACAACTAGTTTCGACGCAAAAGTGTCATCCTCAGGTACCAGAATATATGAATTGTGGAAAAATACGAAGCGTTCTTTACATAATAATCATCATTACCTAAATGGGGTTCTGTTATGATTTTCTACAGTTGCAAGCTATTATCGCATATTCTGACGCTAAAAATTTGATAATCAGTGATGAAACTATCATTATTATCGTTTAAAAAATTAAAAACTTACTCGCGAACACAATTAAAGTCTATGTCCACATACATTTCAAGGAGGTTTTCCTTATTTGACCAAACACATTATTCAGGTGCGTATATTTTTTGCATGATCCTAATATATTTGCTGTTTTGTTTCTTCTTCAGCCTCCAATCAGACATGTTTTACGGGCCCGACGCTCCCGCCTCTTATTTCTCTACTCTGTCATTTGATCCTGAGGAGTTCTTCTTTTATGTAATCTGAATGTGAATGCTTTTGTCGCGTAGTTTCTCGATCTTCTCTCGATCGAAACTTCCCGATCAATTCTCTGCATCTCTGACCTTCATCTGTTACTTTCCTGCACGAGGCGTGCGAATCTATCGCGACCGAATCCAGAATGTTACGAAAAGTGTGGATCATGTGTGGCCACCTTCGTGTGAAGGTAAATACTAAAGAATTAATAATACTCTTAGTTAGCGAATACAATGCCCAATGGCAGAATGCAGCCTATGAATAATTTATGAATATTATGAGTTACCTCAACCGCACATAATTGATGATAGCAAAAGGTAAAAGCCCTTTTTATGTGAGATATCGCGAGCGGGATGAATGAGCATGAGAATCTCAGTGATGATAGAAAGGATGTATATGTGCTGATTGACGCCCTGAGGAATATGGCGGGGTCAGTCATCGAAACGTCGGTGATCTCAATCTTGCCTGGCTGATAAATCAACTGACACAATGCTCAGGGAAATTACCAAATCCCTCGAAATATATAGAATTCTTGCGCCTAATGAGTTGGTTTATGAAACGGTGTAAACTCCATCCTTGCTTATCCTAAAAGTCGGGCTTTTTTCCACAAAGGAAGGTCTCATTTCCTGAAAATCATTCGCTGTTCCTTAATGGTATGGATGAATGTGACTTGGTTTACTTCACAATACCCTGCATCCAATTCGCCTTAAATTATATCCAGGTGTAAGACATATCAGGATTTCAGATGCATAGCTCTGTTGAAAGTTTAGAATGGCTGAGTGTGTAGTAGATAGAGCCATGGGGGAGGTTGTTCAGAGTGTGATTTGCACTTTGGAAAATGACTCAGTCTCTGGTTGAAAATTCTAGGTTGAAAGTCTCTGGCACGGGTTCCAGGAACTTATATCCGGAAATATTTTTTAAGGATTCATTTGTTTCCACCTCTCGTCTTCCCCTACCTCGACCGTTTTCCATCGGGCTAACTCCGTGACGTGACGTGGCCAACAGTTTTCCCCATAGCTGTAAGCCTCCTCGGATTTGCGTATAACGTGAACTACGACCAGGCCACCGCGATCCGTCGTATATCTCGATGATTTTGGCTCAATCCGATCGCATTAAACCACCTATTGAATCAACAGCGGCCGTTTTCCTCTCCCGAGATTTCTTGAGTGCACCCCGTGTGTATGCCGCTCTATTTCCTTGTTTTGCATTTAGCATGGCGAAAAGATACAACTTTGACTTCGGTGCTAATTTCAAATGGTTTGCTTCGGTGCAGATTTCAAATCTTCCTCCACTCCCATTTTCTCCCATCACTTGTACCTTCAACATACATCACCACTTGACCCTGAATCCAAGACAAAACTCCCTCCCCACTACTATCGTGAAAACTTTTCCTCCTCAAGACACTTCCATTGTATATAAAGGACATGGAAATTGGTTTATATGTCAATGTTACCTTAGAAATGACGCTTAGACGTTGAAATGAAATTGCAATGCACGTACATATTGGGCAAATTAAGGTAGTCCGAGCGAGATAGTTCCCTAGTCATAATGGAGACCATATTAGAACTTTAAGTTTAAATTTCACCAGCTGTAGGACACTTGAAATAAATATTGCATTATTAATGGTGCAATAATATAGTTTTATATGATAGAAATGGTAAGTTATTAAATAAAAATATCTAAATAAGTCTTCAATCTCTTTTTTGCGCGGTGCGTTTGAAACTCCTTCAAAACGGAAGGTATTTTATGATACCCAAGAACCTTTTGCGGTGGCAATATGATTAAATTTCAAAAATAGTTGGGAAAACATAAAAAACTAAACGCTGTTAGTTTTTTTTACGACATCTAAGCGATGGAAATTCCTCATTTTGTAAAAAATGTCTCTATGGAGTGCATGCACGTACCATTTCCCCGTGTAAATGGGCTGGTACTTTTTGGCAAATAACTCCAAAAGTAACGCGGTAAGGGGTTGAATTTTTGGTGTCATTAGAAGGGTGAGATATTTTTCTTAAAACTGAGAGCAAATTCATTGGTTTCTAGGTTGAATGATATTTCGCTCCAACTACCTTAAGTGGGAGAGGACTCGGTGATTTATTTTCGCTCATTGAGTTGCGAAATTCCACCAAGTCTCACCTTCCTCCATCTGTTAAATCCTTGTTTTTCAACCGTTTATCCGAGGGTGTTTTATGCTTTAATATCCTGTCTATTATCGCTTCTTTCTTTCCATGCCTTCCCGTTGCTCTCAAGCGTGTTACCTTATTCTACTCCAATACCCTCGGGACTTTGGCCGTCAATAATGAAGAACGCATATCGTTTTCGAAACGACAAACCAAGCGGTTAGAGTCAAATGGCGATCTTGTTGCCACATTCTACGTTTCTGGGGTGGCGAATGGGTCGGTATATCGGCGTCTATGGCTTCAATTTTGCGAAAAAACGCGTCATTTTCCTCTCGTCACTTAGCTGTAAAAGCTATGAAAACCAAGGTCTGCTCGAGAATGGAAAGTGCCAGGTGTTCCGGTTTGGTGATTTCCGCTGAGCGGGATGGATGCTTAGGACTGAGGAATACTCCTCTTTCCCCTTATTCTTCCACGACGACTTAAAACTTCTCGAATCAACGAATGCTGATAGCAACTATCGGAGCTGAAAGAGGAGGGTCATTGAATTTAATCCTCAAGTTGACGTTGTCATAGTCCACTAAGCCTTTGGATAGAAATGATAAAAATCTCTGTTACGAAGGCTTCCGCGGTTTTCTTGTTTATTGGTATTTTTCGGGTTTTCCCCCGTTGTACCATTTTTGTGGACAACTGTTTCGCCGGAATTCCAGTCGGCATCATCAGGTCCTAAAAAATGCCCGAAAATCCGAAAAATACCAATAAATAAAATCTCTGATTTGGGGAGTAGTACCACAAGAAAAAGTCACATGAATGAATGCGGTAACAACTAAGCTAATTGCAAGAAAATGCGGCAGGGGGTGATTCATGCTCTCGAATAATCCCTTATCAGCATTAAGTGGTAGCCTGCACGCCGCCTCAAGGGTGTATAGCAGTGTGTGATTTTTTACTAACATTCACTACAAAATATTCTAATAAAGCTAATGAAACTGAGACTATTAATGCATTAGCAAAAACCGACAAATATCTGATAGGATGCAATAGATTGTCAACATGTGGCACACTATAGGTATGCTACAAATATGTTGTAACTCTGACTATTAATTTCACTTGCAACTTCATAAATGCATAACGATGCAAAATCCACGCACAGACCGTTCGAGACTCGCTGTTAATTCAATGAAGCAAATTAAATACATCTTGTCTAACCCCGATCTGCTTTCTAAACCTCTCCTAACCTCTTTTTGCGGTAACAGAATGTATCAATCATAATTATCCACGACAATTTTTACTCTACGTAGTTTTCAAGATGTCCTTACCCGTCGAAACCTGGGCCGGTAAAACAACATTTAATTTTTCTGGGACAATTTACAGTTTATTTCATCTAGAAAATGAAATATTTTCCAGTAAAAGGTTAAGCCTGGAATGATTGTTTTATCCCTGACAACTGCTACAGAAAATGTCATTTTTGTACAACGATAATTTTTTCGTTAAATGTAGATTTAAGGACAACGCATTTAGTGTTGAAGGTTTGATTGAAGCTGCCTATTTCTCGGAAGATATTCAGCAAACCAACACATTACGGCGGAAACAATCGGAAGTGTAAGATATAGAAAAGAGATTACGGAAAGGGGAGGTTTAAAAAATCACTTTTCCGCGGAAAATTAGGGGGATTTAAAGTTGCAATTTATATTTTCAATGAATTTCTGCTCTTCTTAGGTAGGTAGACCATAATTGGTACCTGCGTTTAAATATTTACTGCACATATTATACTTGCAACTCTCTCCGCATGATTTGACTTTCGCATGAATTAGTAACCATTATTTAACGCCATTAGCATCAGAATTAATGTAACACATTCGTCCTATTCCTCAGATTCACTGAATAACACCGTGTTCCGCTGTCTTGTAATATCATCTTGAAGTAATTTCATCGTAGTACAATGAGAATTAACTAATGATGATTATATAAGGCATCAAAACACGTTGTTATTCAATAAACCTGTGGAAAAGTCCCAAAGTTTTACATTCATTCTAACATGAGCTTCCGCAATTAAACGCCTGAATCCGTGCATTGTAACCATAAGCATCCCCACCCCTGGGTAGAATTTAAGTATATATGATAGCGAACCACTACCCTAGTTATATGATTTACCCTAGAATTATTCTCTCAAGTGCGTTGTGGTCCTCTCTCACCGGCCACGCAAGCATTTGGGGCTCGATCATGAAACGGAACATTTGCATGCCTTGCGTGATTTCTCCTCATGCCATACACCCTAGACGCGGCTCACTTGGTAGTGCGTAGATGAAGATGATTTGAGTACTTGTAGACGTCCCACTACAAATTGATAAATTCAGTCTAATAACGCGACAAAAGTTTTCATTTAGGCTTATTCTCAATTGATTGTCGACTTTCGATACAGTTACTTCTTCTATTGTTGGAAGTAGCGGGAGCAGTAATCGTGGGTGGGCCCCAAAGGGCGTATTTTCATAATATATTTAAGCAAGTCGAAAAAATATTCCTTGTCCACATTTCATTCAAGAATATACGGGAATGAATGGATGAAACAACTGCCACGACGCAACGGAAATTAATGATCCGACCCCTTTCAAGATCCCTTCAATTTTTCTTGGCTCCAGAAAAAGCATTTGAGAAAGTATCCCATTGAAAATTACATATAAAACTAAAATCTCACGGCTTACATGAAGACGTAATGTCCTGCATTAGAGAAATCCTAAGTGATTAATGTCACTTCGGGTAATCCGCAGGGTCTCAGGGACTTGTTCCTTTTCTGTATTAAGGTCGTAGTTTGAGCGAAATACCATTTTGCTTAGAAATCAATGAATTTGGTCTCATTTTAAAGAAAAATATCTCCCCCTTCTAATGACTTCAAAAATTCAACCCCTTACCTTACTTTCGGAGTTAGCAAAAAATACCAGGCCTTTTACATGGGAAATAGTACGTGTATACACTCCAGAGAGACATTATTTACAAAATGCGGAATTTCTAACACTTTCATGTCGTAAAAAAACTAACAGCGTGTAGTTTGTATATTTGCTCAACTTTTTTTTTATTAATCAATTTTTCACCGCCATAGGTTCTCGGGTATCACAAAAAACCTTTCGTTTTGAAGGAGTTACAAACGCACCGCGTGAAAAAAATGAGTCAAATCGAAGACTTATTTAGATATATCCATTTAATTGCATTCCATTTCTATCATATAAAACTATATTATTGCACCATTATATAATAATGTAACATTTTATTCAAGCGTCCTACAGCTGGTGAAATTAAAACATAGAATTCGAATATGGTCTCTATTATGACTAGGGAACTATCTCACTTGGACTACCTTAAAGATGCTGGCGGATGGTGGACAGTTAAGTTTCGGCTATTTGTAGACGACGTTTTGCGCCGCAGTGTTGCACAGAGAAATCCATAGCAATAATGATGATGGAGCGCTGACGAAGGACCTCAAGGCAATTCGAACGTGGTGCCATACGTGGCACCTAGAATTAAATTTGAAAAAAAATGTGCTGTAACGAATATCTGCATTTGATGCCCTCGGGATAGTATCAATCTTATGCTATCGTATATGTTTTTGGTAATTTTCAGGATGAGCGTGAAGTCAATTTATTTTCATCAAAATCTTTGTCAACAACCGCGATGTGAAACCGAATTAGATTGAGAAAGGAGATAATTTAACTCGAATAAGAAATAATGTCGACTTTTATTTTTTGTCATTTTTAAATGATTTGATGGAGAAGGAAAAAGCTCTCCTCTTTACTACTATTGGATACGGCACAGCCAATTAGAGGCCGTAGAATCAGTCAAATATTTCATAGTTAAACTAACTAATGAATCTCGTGGGGAAAAATGATTTGGAAAATTACTGCTCAAGTTAATCGTAAATTGGAATTTATTAAAAGAGTATTTGGAGTATGCGAAAGTAATGGAAAAATTCTCCCACGTTAGACACCACTTGTAATACGCTGCCAGTACTTGGGATCCTGATGATGTAGGGTTAAAAAATCTATTTCTGGCGAAGTTATTAATATCTTACGGACTCCGACATATTGCGGTATCTCAGATCATGGGCATAAAATTAGGGAAATAGGCTGCTAAAGAGGCAGGTTTAAAACGTCGTTTTACCCGTGATAGATAACTGACGATAACTGCTGCCAATGAGACATTCAAGTAGATTAGTCGACAAGTAGTGCAGCTGATTAGTGATTTGGTCCTTAATGCCTGTTTTTTAATCTGCCACGCAGTGCTATCATCACATTTCGCACAATCCCTACATCAGTGGTTCCCAACGGGGGCGCTACGGCCCCCCGGTGGGCGCTGAGAAGTCTGAGGGGGGCGTTCTGTGCCCAAGTCATATTGAGGGGGCGTTGAGGTCCAGCCGCCGTCCCCTTGAGCAGTTGGCGTATTTAATGGCCACTGACGGCATTACTGACATCTTTGTTTCGATTCTTCAACTTTTGACGCTACAGCCTTTTGGTGCCAGGTGTCAGAAACATTGTTATAAATGCTTTCTCAGCTCTCGCCGCGGAAACCTTCGAGCTAACATTACATTGTAAAATTATAAAAGCAAAGAAGGCATCCTCTCTGGCCAGAAGCAATTCATAACAAATAGGCTATCGGATAAAAGGTACCTCGAGGCCCGAAATCTTCCACCCAATGCGAAACAAAGTAGCTACAGATAGAAATATGTAGTAGCATTCTGAAGCTAGCAGCAAAGGCAATCTGGGAGGGGCACATATAGTCATTATTTTTCCACCCGCAGAGACCGAGTTTTAGAAATCAAGACCTGTCAGATCGTCCTCTGCGCATCTGTCACGAGCTTGTATGTGAGAAGTTGTGTGAGGATTAAATTCATCAGCCATCCATCGCCCGTCGTCTTTGTAGTACTGATACCTGATAGTTTCGGAATTTCCTCAGTGCAAGTGCAAATTGGCGCAATAATTGTTATCACATAGGTAAGAATGTATTTATTATTATCATTTTTAATTCAATTAAAATAGCATACATCATAGCTTTTAGCATACATGAATTTTTATTTTAATAAAAGCGACATGTTTTGGACATAGACATCCCTGTCAGCAGGCATGTAAAAGTAGTAAGAAAAGGAAAAAATATATCTTTTGTCAGTAAATTTACAAATCATAAGTGTATCTGTCACATAATCAAATAGCAGTATTTTTAAATATTACCACTGATTGTGAGAAAAAAATATTTCTCAAACTGGGACTCGGACTCAATTTCATTCATCATCGTTTTAATTTAAAAGTCTTCCAAATATCAGTGAACTATATCGAATTTGGTTAACACTGATACAGTGTGATAACATCATCGGCTTTTACTCATAGTTTGGTTAATGAAGTTTGACAATGATTGACGCAGAGAAGAGAAAATAATGATAACAAAACTTTATGATTTCTGCTCTGACGCGCCCAATCATCACTAAAGTGCAATCCGTAATAATTGACAAGAAGGTAATCGGGGTATTCATTTAAAAACAGTTCCTATGCATGAAATATCAACTTTCTTACATTATCAGTGAGAAAAATTGTAGCTTGACAGATTATCTAGCATAAGTTCTCGTCCTCCAACTTAACGGATAGATATGTTTGTGTTTTCAGACCTCTCTGAATAATGAAATTGCTAATTTTTTTAGTGAACTTTCGTGCAGATATTATTTAATGTCCAATAATTATTGCACAAATTACTGAAACCAAACCCAAAGTACTACAAAGGAGTGAACTATCCTGCCCTGCGGTCCCTACTTGTCGTATCCAACTTTAGTTTGAAAAAATGTAATTACCATTTACCATAAAACATAAGCATAACTTTCAATTGAATTAATTTATGCCTATAATTAAAAATATAAAATAATCAGATAGCTAGTAGCAATGAAAATACGATACGTTCAAAAATGATAGGGTTAGAAAATAGAATGCGGAATTAGACATTACGAGCTCACATTAGCTAGGAACGCCTACCTAATCGCTCAGGAATATGATAGCATCCCAGTCTCATGGTTTTCATTTCTGCACACCATGTAGCGAGTCGGTGTTTTCCTCGCGTAGATTATTAGTCTGTGTTTTCCTCGAGTAGATAGATTCTACTGGACCTATGAGAACAGTTCACACGTAAAGTCTACGCGCGTAAGCCCTTAGCTCTGCCTGAAACGCGTCCATAGAAAAGCTTCTGGGACCTAAGGAAGCGGTCGTATTCGTGCCAGTTCTCGGCTCCTTCGTTATAGTAAGTAAACACCTCCGTGTTTAAAGTTGGCGTTAACCACGTGGATGGTACCGTAAAGCGCATGAATAAGACTGTTTGGTCACATTGTCTGTACGACAGGTCTTCATGATATGTAGTTAATTTTAAGCCCCAGAAAACCAGAGGAAAAAGGATGACAAGGTAGCTTAACTGATTAAAATACTTGGCACGATATCGGGGGTCCGGGTTCGTGTCCCGGTCTGGACGAATGATATTTCTTTTGTGGTATTCTTTCAAAATAAGCAGTTATGGTTAAAATTCCGTTATTTCGCGGTTCATTTAATTTTTTCAAAATTTTAGGCAAATTAATTATTCATCTTGCTTTGATTTTTATATAAGTAAATACAGAAATTTTTATCTCCGAAACATATTTTCTTATTATTACAATATTTCCGTACATATCTATCTCGTAATAATCATATTATTGTGTTATTTCTACAGATAGATCCATGTCGGAACCAAAGAAAAAATGTAGACAATACAATGTCGAATATTTAAAATATGGTTTCATTCAATCACCCACAAACAAGACATTACCAATGTGCCTAATTTGCCACAAGGTGTTTTCCAATGAAGCTATGAAACCTTCGCGATTAGAAGAGCACTTGAGCAAAATACATCCAGAGAAAAAATATAAAAATATATCTTACTTTCAAATGCTCAGAGATCAACATTCGAGACGTCCTGCTTTGGGTGATATGTTTTCGGCCGCATCAAAAGAAGAAAATGATGGATTACGTGCGTCATATAATATTTCCTTACTCATTGCTAAATCGGGAAAACCACATACAATTGGCGAAGAATTGATAATTCCAGCTTTGAGTGAAGTTCTGCGTATCGTGCTGCATAAGCCACCGTCTGATATAATTAAAAAAATTCCGTTGAGTAATAATACAGTGCAGAGGCGAATAGACGAAATGTCCGAGGAAGTGGAGAGTTCTCTAGCTGATTTTTTTAATACTACCGAGTTTTCATTACAGCTTGATGAATCTACTTTGCCAAAAAACGAGTCTTTACTTCTAGTGTACGTTCGCTTCATAAAAGATGAAAGCATTTGTCAAGAATTATTATTCGCAAGAACGTTAGAAACGGACACTAAAGGAAAATCTGTTTTTGGCGTTTTGGAACACTATTTTGAAGAAAAAGGAATTCCTCTGAATAATATCTTGTCTGTTGCTACCGATGGTGCTCCGGCAATGGTTGGACGTCACCGTGGTTTTATTTCATATTTGAAAAGAGCGGTACCAAATGTAGTCGCCGTGCATTGTGTAATTCACCGACAACATTTGGTAGCAAAACACCTTAGTGATCGCCTTCACCGCTCGCTACAGTATGTAATTACTGCAGTTAATAGGATCAGAAGCAATGCTCTCAATGATAGATTATTTAGAAAGCTTTGTGATGAAGACGACGAAGACTTTAATCGGTTACTATTGCACACAGAAGTTCGTTGGCTGTCAAAAGGTACTTGTCTAAAACGATTTTTTGAACTCTTTGAAGCAGTTACTAAGTTTTTTGAAAGCAAAGATGATTTATTAAGAGTGAATTTATTGAAATGTAAGAGCGATATTGCTTATTTGACAGATTTATACAACAAATTTAATGAAACAAACCTACAATTGCAAGGGAATGATTTGAATTTGATCAAAGCCAAGGCAATTATCTCTGCGTTTGTGTCAAAACTTGCTTTGTACAAACAAAATTTGGGTAGAACACAATTTCATCAGTTTCCAAATCTTTCTTCAATGAAAACTAATGATAACGACATTCTCGCTTACTGCCAGCATTTGGAAGCACTAAAAGAAGACTTTACAATTAGATTTGAGGATTTACTCAATATGGTCATTCCAGATTGGGTCAAAGAACCATCCTCAAACTTAGAAATCAAAGAATTATCACTGCAGGAGGAGTTTATTGAATTGTCAACAAATGAAGAGTTGAAATTAAAATTAAAAAATGGATATCAAGAATTTTGGCTTCAACGTCAAATTCCAATGTTATATCCAGCCTTATGGGCTGCAGTAAAGAAATTTTTCATTGCTTTTCCGTCCTCATATTTAGCAGAAAGAGGGTTTAGCATGGTGACCAATCTATTAACTAAGAAAAGAAACAGGTTGTCAATAGTGGAACGCGGTGACTTAAGGTTATTAATGACAAAAATGGCACCAAATATTGATAAATTAGTTTCATCGCATCAAGCTCAGCTGTCTCATTAATAATGTTATATTAATTATTAATAACATATTTTAATCGTTCTGTAAACAATACTTCAATATTTCATTATCTTAAGATTAAAGAAAATTAAAAATTTGTTCTTGTTTTTTCAATATATAGCATGTACAATGTAGTTAACCTAAGGGGGGCGCTATCAAATTATTGACTGAAAAAGTGGGCGCTGACTCAAAAAAGGTTGGGAACCTATGCCCTACATGAATCTTGTATCTCTTTGACGCAGTTGCATTGTGCACTTATACAGTTAGTTTCTGTAGCATTGATAGCAAGCCCATAATTCAGTGCATGCTGGTGAAAGTTACCGGTAAATCGTATTGCATGTTGGTGACAACACACCCCCTGCCTCATACCCTAGAGGTGGCTTGCGGGTGAGACTTGAGCTCAATAAATCTTTCCGGGCGAAATATACCTTATCTAAGCATGCAGAACACGCGTTATGTTCCCAAAAATAGCCAATCAAAATTTTAAAAATCTGCTGCGCGTCATACGAGAAGTTATGTGTGAAATATTCGTGAGTAACACGCAAAAGTACGGTTGATTAAAAATAGTTTAAACTATTTGGACTTGAATGCACCAAGGCAGAACTTTAAATTTGTTCCCAGATTCTTGTGATGAATCGCCACTTTTCTCGGACTACTGGCTAACCATACGGGCGGCCAGGGTTCAAATCCCTGCAGAGGAGGATGTTTTTCTGAGGAAACCCGATCCCTACTCGAGTGTCTTGTGGAGATCACTTCAAGTACAGTAATCCGTCTTTCGGATGAGACGTTAAACCGCGATCCCCTTTCGTTAAGAGCAGGCTAATGCTGACGCGGGGTTTCTCTCCACACTTCCTCCCTTACGTCTACCTTATGGCGCAAATGACCTTGCCTGTCGGTCGCCTCCCCAAAAATCCAATCCAATCGGACTACAGTTGATCGGTTGAGGTCGTCGGAACATTTTGACTGCTTCCTCCCCTTCCCACTCCAAATCCAGCATTCCCCTCACCTGCCCACACCATTTCCTCTCGGCATATTCCAATATCCAACCATCCTGTTAAACAACGCTGACGTGCGAAGAAGCAGACGACGCTGTACTCCTACCAACCAATCGTATCGTCCGTTAGAAATTTGACTCCGACCAATGGAGGAGACCGTTTGATAAGAAGGCTCTCTTCCTCACCTTCCTCGTAGCAATGAGACAAGCAGTCGGTCACTTGCATCTCCGAGACCAACGAGTACGGATCACTCGACTGGAAGAGCAAATTCGTCCTGGGCGTGCAAGTTCCTCTATCAATCGAGGAAAAGAAGTCAGTCTCTCCAATCTTAAAGAGGTATTCTGGGTGCTGTCCTTTATTTAATTCCAATCGTGCCAAATTAAAGGCTATTCACATATTCAAAGACGTATTTAGCGAGACCTCCTTAGCGACGTGAAACTCCTCTCATTTTCCGAGAACGAAGAAATAGAATTCTCAATGCGAACTCCAATACTTCAACGGACAATAATTCTCACTCTCGAGTTTGGATTCGCTTAATTTTCTGTCGACTGCGCGAATATTATTATATTTCTTGAGCTGAGCTAGCATGTGTGGATAGTTTAATAGATCTCTCGTCGAGTCGTTCGTCGAAGAACGATCGCATACTATCACGGCGTATGATGTTATTGAAGACTGGGGCCATTCAACTGATCGTGTATTGCGATTTTGGGTCTTCTATCATCATGTGGGAATGTGGTTAACTGGCCCGGTTTAGATACTTGCCCTGGGGTCGGGTGCTGTCGGAATGCTTGGTTACGTCCATATTTTCCCGTCTGGGTTCTAGTTTCGTGGAAATGCCGATAGTACGCGGTGTCATGTTTGGCATTCTTTTCTAGCCCGATTTGACTGCCTCCTTTGTTCGTGATTAGTTACCGGGGGGAAATACTGTCTTGAGTAGTCCCACGTAGAGATAGGAATTTCAGTGAGCTGGCCATTCAATCGCGGAAATTATCATTGCGTCTCCAAATCCTCCGGCCGTTGTGCGTGGTAGCTTGTTTCCCGATACTCTCTGAAATATTTTCATGTTGAACAATCAGTCGTTGAATAGATTTGATCATTTTAGTGACAATATTTAACAACTTTCATTTGGTTAACTACTCTTAAAAAGCAGTTTCCCGTGATACCGCGGTAACCTAATGAGATCTTAAATTCTACTAGGGTTTTTGGTTTTGATGTGGCTGTTTCGTGCTGCCCAGGTTCAAATCCCTGCAGAGGAGGATATTGTTCTGGAGAAGCCAGATCCCTATTAAGTGCGAGAAAATTCCAGCGCATCAAATATCAGGCGAAGCGATCCCAATTGCCCTGCTTCACCCGGTACCATCGGAGAAAAATCTAAAGCAGGCAGGGTATCAATACCGGGGCTAAGGATTGTGGTGGCAGTTTCTCGCCGTGTTTCGGCTCTTGGGACTAACCCGCCGACAAAGAGCATTTCTGTAACTTATGTGACCGTTTTTCAATCTCGTAAAGATACAATCGCGAAATTTCTTACCATTTGGTGGGGTTATTTTATTCTTACGTAAATTTATTGAGTTGAATTATTAAAACCTTTTGCGAAAAGGAATGAATATTCTGAATCTTAATTTATTCCTGCAATTCTTAAAATTGTGTGGACTAGTTTGGTTTTAATAATAGCGCATTAATGTCTTACAAATGAAATTTTGAAATATTGTGCTCTTTTAGTATTATTCTGGATTTTTGTTTATAGTGTTCAGCAGGCAGCTAGTGAAATCCTAACCAGCTAAGGATCACAGATGCTGAGCGTCGATGTAATCACCCACAATATTAAAGGCGGCTGCACTGAAGTTTGAAAAGATTGCTGCTGCTAGTACTAGACTGCTGATGATACTACTTTCCACGAATAGCCACGGGCATGGTGGAAATCTGACGTCATGGAGCATTCTCATCTCGTGCACCGCGGAAGCCTTCGTACGAGCGTCGCACTCAACTCCTTCAAGATACTTCAAGACGACCGACGCTGCGGTGAGGGATGAATTCACGATTAAGTCGGGGCGATCTGCGTCTGCGATGTCAGTCATCGTGAATTGCATGGATGTCGCCGCAGATTTTTAGACAGTCCAATTTTGTAAGTAGCATATAACACACCGTGCGTTCTGAGCAAATTATTTTCTAGAAGTTATATTATGTTATTGCATAATGTTTCAAGGGTAAATTAGGATCTTACGGAGGCTTAAGTACCAGCTCCCTTCACAATGCCCGAGTTACATTCCTGACGGTGGATTTTTTGTGAAATATCGATCCCTCCATGTGCCGTGTGATGTTCAGTGTAGTTCAGTGGTAGCGAAAAGGGTGGAAAGTGGGCAGAAGATTTTGAGGAATTTATTTCTCTAAGAATTGACACTGCACGGGTATTTACATTTTACTAAAGGGATCTCAAGGGAGCAGACTTTAGTTGCTTAATTAAAAATGCTTAATCCAGTATTCGCATGAACTTTTTAGCTCGTTGGCTCTTAATCCAATTGTTCAGATGGGCTTTTTCACTGAGATACTGACATTGTCAGCGTATTGATCCATATTTTTCTGTTTACGATGAACAAAAAGATAATTACCGCGGAATGTTGACTCCCTTCACAGAGATGTAGTGATGTTGGCAGTTTCCTTACATGTGCAGTCGTCTCCTCTGTTTAACTAACCCCTTCCACACGACCCCTTCCTTAACCAACATCGCGTACCGCGCAGGCTACTGCCGCAGCTCGCTACCACAATTCTACTCTCTAATGGGACGTTGAGCTTTGAGCACCTTGGCATCTCCTGAGCATTAGTTAAATGAAGAGTATCTCTCTACTCCCCCTCCATTCCCTAAATAGCTAATCTTAAGCCATCTCACCCTCCTATCCTTCATGGCTCAAATGAGCTGTTGCCAGTCGCCTTCCAGAATGATCAAATTCAGGTGTCTTTGAGCTTTTTGAAAATTATCGCTTTTCCTTTAATGTTTATCTTAGTTCCTATACTGGCTAAAAGTTTTTTTCAAAACTACAACTGTGATTGATTTATTGCTTGTCGATTCATACTTAACCCATATTTCCTTTTCAGCAACAACTCTGCCTGGCTGTGCCCCAGGTTGACGGCAATGCATGGAGACTTCCTCTTCTTCGGAGCTGACAGAGAAGGAAACACCTCTCGGAATCTTCGCCCTAGAAATGTGACCAGCAGCCAAAGTGAGTTACTTACCTATTATTATGAAAAAGAGGTGGATATATTTTTGTCATCTCTCGTCTGAATTTACCCCATCCCTACGCTCTAATGGATATTCCAATGGGAGTAATTACATTAGTCTATCAAACTATGCAGTCTTTTTGTCTACTAATTTTTACCCTTCCCAAGCCATTGCGAGTAACTTTATGCGTTAAGGTTTCGAAAATTGCGGATAGTTACAAGGTTTGCATGGCTGACGTTTAAATATACTCAATTTCTACGAATAGTTAAGTTGGACGTGTTAAACGTAAGATTTATTCAGCACGTTGCAGTTAAAAATTTTAAGTACTTTTTGTTCAATTTTTGATAGTATCGCAGTTGTTGAAATCGTGTTCTAACTTCGGAAGTTTTTTAGTCGAATTAGTTAAATTAGTTAGTGGAGACTATTGCAAATGTACATTGCTTAATGTCTAATAAAATTTATCTCTATTATTATTTAAATCTCTAGCATTATATTCTTTCGGAGATGCGACAAGAAATTAACGATCTTGATTCAGCATCATGGACTAAACGTCTTTAATAATGTACATACGTTAATTTATATCGGATCCAATTTAATGTAATCTTGCTATTTTGCTTCGTGTAATTTGCGATGTTGTTTTCAGGGTATGTGAAGCGAATTATTTAGCTCGGAAATGTCAGTTTCATTTCTGTCGAAAATTTAGCCATTTCAATGGGGATATTGGTCATTTTTATTTGACCATCACACATCATGTTATATACTTAGCACTAGTAGCTCTATTGGACGTTTTGCATTTTTTCTTTCGCCACGGCATCCTTATGCACAATATGTACGTCATTTATGGCGTTCCGTAGCAGCTTTTACCATTGGAAGTACTTCACTCAGGTAATCGTAAATTTAAAACTAAATAATTCATAACTATTTTTACCATTCTGAACTAGGTTTATGCTTTGAAAAGCTTGTTTTCACAAAATTTTAAGAATTTTCTAAATACTCCATCCCGAACACACAACAATTTATCACACGCTAATATCATATCTAACTATAGTATCGTAGACCTTGCCGTCTTTTAGTTTTCCACCACCATTTAAGACCACGAATTTTCTTGTCTGTATTAATTTGACTTAAAATCTTCTCCATATTTCGCGATCGTAATGAAGGGAGTGTGGCTGGAGGATTCTATAAATGCCTAGAAATATTAGGAGTAATTTTTTATTCTTGTGTAAGTAGTTTTGTATGGATAATTTTTTATGGTTCTGTGGTAGTCCCTGAAAGTGATCTTCTAATTGAAAAGTTAAACGTTTAAAGTGATTTAGTTTTCGAGAATGTGTGATCCGGTTGGTTATGGTTAGCGAGGTTGAGTGAGCGAGAGCGACGATCGGCAGCACGCTAGGAACAGTAGAAAAGCTGGTCAGTCAAGTTTCAAATCAGTCAAAAATCTTCAATGAAACGATGCGCTGATAAAGCAATTTCGCAATGTGACTTGACATTTTTTCTAAGTTAACATTGTACAGGGAGTACGTCGCAATCTTTTTAATTTCAAATTACTTTTGAAGACAAGAGGCCCACTCAAAAAATAAGTTAGGTAATACTTTACTTATTTAGTGAAAAAATTAGTTAGAAGTCTGGGATATGATGGTTATGTAACTTGAGGCTTAATTTTACATTCTCTTTTAGGTACTAAATGGCTAAATATTCCTATTATGTATTCATTTAAGGAATTTCAGATGATGTTTACTGAGGTGTGTAGGGAGGTTAAGCCCTAATTAGGATATCGCAAATGTGGGCTGGACTTAATATGCCTTTTTGCAAACAGTGGATCAATTTGGAATTGGGCTAAATTGTAGTTTTCCTTCATATAGCACTTCAATTTATTCAAATGCTGTGCTGAAGTACATACTAACGAGTATCCTTCTTCCGTTGATGCAACTTGTTGCGAGAGGTGCGTTCATAGGCTGGTTTCAGATTGTATGGATTTTAACCCTTAGTTTTTTATAAAACCATTTGTATTATCAACCACGCTCAATTATCTAGTTTGCTAAACACTCGATGCATTTTTCCAAAAACTTCACAAGGTTTTCAATGACTGCA
Source organism: Ceriagrion tenellum (assembly GCA_963169105.1). Classification (NCBI taxonomy): domain Eukaryota; kingdom Metazoa; phylum Arthropoda; class Insecta; order Odonata; family Coenagrionidae; genus Ceriagrion; species Ceriagrion tenellum. Next base: position 73,997,721 of record OY720641.1, on the reverse strand, counting down.
TACTCAGAAAATAGCAATTGGTTGAATTAAAAATTTACTTTTAATGAACCTATGTAAGAACAAATTCTTGGAAAAAGTAGAGCATTTATTTTTGTTGAAAACAGGATTACAGTGAACCCTCAAATAGTGTGGATTCATAAGTGTTTTCCATTAGATGGGGTCAGTTGTGCACATGATTTTATAAGATGCGATATGTCTTCTCGCTCAAGCACTGATTTAATGTTGCATTCGGAACAAAATTGTAGCTCACATGCCATCAACAGCAGCAACATAGCCACATATAAGTAGCTAATGTATAAAATTAAAATCAGTGAATAAATATAATAGTGTATTAAAGGTACAGCAAATCAATATTTTAGTCCAATCAACATGCTACCTTTCGCTCAATCGGTGATGGCTTCTGAATGACATGCATTTGACATTACTTTGTGCGTATTCTGTGAGCCTTTTGAAGGAAAGACAGGTTTGGGGCAGCATTCTTCCAGTTCTTGTTCTGAATAAATTATTCTTTTCTTTATATTCTAAACATTAGCAGTATTCTATTTGAGAATTTAAGTTCTGAATCTCTCGTTATGCGGGATGAGTATTTTCACTTTCCTTGCCACTGCCCTATGAAAGTAAAATTAGTGTGAATTGTTGAATAGATAATAGTAAGGAGTGTAGGGATTAGCTGTTGTAGAGAAAACATGCACAGCAGTTCATATAGTTTGCAGTACAATAAAATTGCTAGTGACTTGCGTTAACTATTAGTGCATCAATAGCCAAATTCTTAGTTTTAAATCTTAAGTCTTTTTATAGCTATTAACATCCACAACACCAAATTTTTGGGGCGATCAGTATGGGTTGAGAAATCTGTATGGGGCTAGGAGAAATAATTTTGTTTTTGAGTCCAGTTTGCTATAATTTTTACCCAGTTTTAAAAATGTGGTATAAATTTTTATTTGTATAAATAATTCTTTTCAATCACTTTGATGAAACTTTAATTCTTCCATGGCTTCCTTGACTTCCTTTTTCCAGTTAATTTAAGTTTGTTGCACTTACCCTTTTCAGAAGGGTTACAAAGGATTTGTTCTCCAACATTCCAAGCGACCACACCACATCAAGAAAATTATCCTATTTCTTTGTTGTCTCTTATGCAGTATCGTTTTCATATTTTGAATCTTGAGAAAGTATCATACTTAGGTATGTGAAAGAGTAATTTTATATGGCTTTTGTTTCCAAGACTGGGTCTGGATTTTCATCTCCCACTATTGTTTTGTCATCATAGTCATTATTAGTCCACTTAATACTTGTTATTCATAATCCAGGAAAACGTTTTGTTGTAGTAAACTAAATTACGTAGAATACACAGGAAAAGAAATTGTTTCTTATCATGTTTGTTAAATATAAGTGACCCATGGTAGAGTGTAGGGAATTAAGCAAGATGGTCATGGTTAATTTCTGCTTCTCTTTGGAAAATATTTTTGGATTGTCTCACCCAGAGTGAGCAAGACCCCCAGTTACCCCAAACTAAATGCAGACTTCCTGGCAAAACACCTACGGAAGTAGGAGTAGTAAACTATAAGGATACATTAGTTAAATTTTTGACATAATTATTAAGTATCATACAGTAGATTCAGGTTAATCCGGACACATCGGGAATAGTGCACTTCACCCCAATTTAGCGACTGCCCTGATTAAGCGAAGTATCCCATTAAATAATGCTTAAACAAATGTAGGAATGAAAACGCACCAAAATTCTGGAGTAACGTGGGCAGTCAGTTGGATTTCCACTCCTCTGCTATCTCAACATCAGCACTTTTTTTTCTCCATGAGCTCTCTTGAATTTGGTTTCTGGTCTTCCATCAAGACTGCTATCTGTTGGCTTAAAATTTTTATTAAAAAAAGTTTCATTGCTAGTTCCTCAAGACTTTTTTCAATTGGGACCATTGACCAAAACCCCTCATTCACTGACAATGGAAAACCACTGATTTAAAGCGTCCTTGACATCTGGATCCTTACCTTGATGCTTGCGTTTCAGGGGAGGATCTTGCTTTCCATTGAGACTCATTCTCCTGTTAATCCTGACGCTGCATTAACATAGCCACCGTCGATTTTGGCACCCCAGAAACTGATTTGGATTCCATTGTTCATGGACAATACTCCATCAGGTCATGCCAAGATAACATTGTGAATTGCTGGATAAAGAATTTTGAGGAAATCCATATCACTTGTCACTGATCACCATATTTATCTTCTACCTAGACTTCCCATTCTTAAAGGATAAGAATTATCTTAATATCCTAAAACAATTTACTTGGAAAGACCAAGTATCTGATATTGCTCACCTAAAAGATTTCCATACAGGGAACAATCTTTCAAAGGGTGTTTGAATTCATAGGCTGTGGCAGTGTCCTTTTGTGGGAGTCTGAATTGTGAGAGGGTCTGTCTAAAAAGACTTCTGTACAACAGAGTCCAGAATTCAAATATTGTCCACAAGTTGGTGTCCCTGTATTAGATTTTTGTAGTTTCATTGTAGTTTGCATATCTCAATATTTCATTGCAGAAAGATTCGGAGGGAGAAAAATTCCCAGAGGAACCTAAACCCACAATGTGTAATATCATGTCTCGACCCATGATTGTCATATCTATGCATAACCTTTATGAGGTTTTAAAATTTCTAGTTCCCTAGAACTTGAAATGACATGTTAAACTGGCTGCTTAAATTTTTTTAACAGTTAAAAATTGCTTAACCCTTTAACTGCTGGCAGGCTGATATATTGGCCCTCACTGGAAGTGTGAAAACTGCCATAGGCCAATTAATCGGCCCAACTTTTTTGACTTTTTTACTTTGTGGTATGAGGTCTATTTAATAGCCCTCCTAATAGAATAGGCCTCCATTCTTCTGTGGTTTTAAGCCCCAAATATAGCTTCAGCATTGGAAAAAAATCTAGATGCATAAAAATAAAATTTAAGTACCAGAAACAATTAAAATATGTGAATTCTTGGGAACTTCCTGAAAACAGCCTTGCAGTCTTCCACACATCCCACTCAAAATGGGCTGGCAGTATAAGGGTTAATGAATTATAAATGGAGAGTTTAGAAACTATTTAATTTCATACTTTTTAATATGTTCTGCGATGTAAATTTCTAGGTATGGTATTTCTTTTTCAGGGAGACTTCAAATATGCTGTATTTTGAGTGAAATAAGAAAAACTTTTTACCATTGTAAATTTTGAAGAATTTAATAAAATTAATAAGAGCTAAGCATATTCATTATAATTTTTCCAATTTTTTTACACCCACACTATTCCAATGAGGCAGTCCTTGCTTATTCCTTCGGTGAAGGTAACACATGGCAATACTAAAGAGGAATAAAATTGCTCTTGAAGGTTTTCTACGGGGTATGAGCAGTGTGGAAGCCTTTTGTATGTTAAGCTATGAAGCCACTTCTTGGTGTTATGACTAATGATATGGTTAGCTTGTATCTTTACTATGCCCAATTTGGAGTCAAGGAATAATTTTAAACAAGAAATTCATTTCGGGGTTAACTTACCATAATATATTACCTTTTGGGTTATTTATTCTCATTTTAGTATCTTTGGGAATGAGCTAAAAACTTCAATAATTTGCTTGAATGAACTCTCTTCAAAATTCTTTGACTTGTATAAAGACTAATTTTTCTTCTTGTATAGTCATTTTTATGCAAATAGCTCATAAAAATCCTGCATGCTAGACCATACATTTTCATGAATTTGTATTTAAATGGGCTAATGGGCAAGAAGACTTTAATTTTTCTGAGGATAAGAAAGAATACAAAGGTTTGTCTTTTTTATTTAGTCTATTCAAATTTTCAATACATTTGAAGAAAACTCTGCAGTACTTTCATTCAGTTATTGGAATTGATGGCCCCATGGCAGTTCGATTTGCTCTTGTGGGCAAGGCATGCATTCACCATATTAAAATTGCTCTGAATTAAGGAATATCCTCCCAATTATGTAATGAGATTTGGTGCAGAGTTCCAACATGCATATGTGCATTTTTTTGTTCGCTATAGGGTTTGAACAGTGTGGAACCCTTTTTTATATTAAGCTATGAAGCCTTTTCTTGGTGTTATGACTGTAATGATATGGTTAGCTTGTATCTAATCTATGCCCTATTTGGAGTTAAGGAATAATTTTAAACAAATTTATTTCGTAATTAACTTGCAATAATCTCTTACCTTTTGGGTTATTTATTCTCATTTTAGTATCTTTGGGAATGAGCTAAAAATTTCAATAATTTGCTTAAATGAACTCTTCCAAATTCTTTGACTTGCATTGAGACTGAAAGTTGTCTTATATATTCATTGTTTTTATGCAAATAGCTCATAAAAAGCTCACATGCTAGACCATATATTTACATGAATTTGTATTTAAATGGGCTAATTGGCAAGAAGACTTCTTGAGGATAAGGGATACAAAGGCTATTTCAATTCTTTTTATTTAGTCCATACAAATTTTCAATACATTTGAAGTAAACTGCAGTAATTTCATTCAGTTATTGGAATTGATGGCCCCATGGCAGTTCGATAATTTGCTGTGTGGATTATGCTGGGCAAGGCATGCATTCACCACATTATTAAAATTGCTATGAATTAACGAATATCCTCCCAAGTATGCAATGAGATATAGTGTGGAGTTCCAACATGCACATGTGCATTTTTTTCCATTAAATATTTTATGGATGTTGATTGAAGTGAAATTTTGTTAACATTTATTCCATCAATTTGAATTGTTGTTGTTGACTTTCATGGTCTACCCAACACCTTGGTCCAACATCCTTTGGATACTGATATCATTGCCTAGAGACATTAAGACTCCTAAACCTTGCTTCAAATTAATATCACATGCATCACAGTAGAAGTTGGTAGAGTAGGCTCCCATGGATAACCAGAGATGTCTTGCCAGTCCAAATTAGCTCTTAAATACCCATAGCATTTTATTGTCAAGCCACAATTAATAAATGTAAAAGTTAAGATTTGAATTGGATGTCACCAATATTTTTTAAGGTTAATTAAATTTTGTCTCCACATTTTTTGAGTTCATTGTAAAACAAGTGATAAAATCAATCCATAGATGTCACATGACTTGTGATGCTAGAGTTAAAATTGAGATCTTCCAGATGACTAGGTCTGAAACCAAATGCCTTGGTATCTTACACATGTAGAGGATCACTTCCTGCAGGCCTTTGGTTGCTATGTCTCCAAATGAACGTTTCTCATGCTATAATTAAGTGAACTCAAACTTCAGAGGTGATAAGACTTCTGCCAATGACTGCCAAAGACTGCCATAGGTGCAAATCACATTCCCCGAATGGTTCAAAATTTCATTATAATCTACCATTGAGTTTGATATTGCTTCACCTAGCCATAATTTATTGGGAATCAAATGAAGGCAAGAGTATCTTAGAATTCTCACTTATTAAATGCAATATTTTTAAGTGAGCCCTTTCAATGAGTTTTTATTAAAGGGTGTTATTGTTAATTTTTCTAACTCATGCCCATGTCCTTGTCATTAAAACACTATCTTTCCATGAATTCATGTCCAATAGTATCCAAGTTCATCAAGATACAATTATTACAACAGTTTCATGCTCTAGTAATAATTTTCTATTTTTCAGGTGCAGAATCAGCTTACAATGTGTATGCATTATCATCAAAGCCCGAATCTCGATCTATGCCGCTGGCTCAAGCTCTATATAATCAAAGCCCTTGTGTGTACTGCAAACATTGTAATTGTTTGTCAAAAAAGGTTAGATATTAAATTGTCTTCCAGAAATGTTTGCCTCATTTTTCATGTTCTGTATGCAGTCACCAATTTTGTATAATTGTAACCATTTGTAATTTGATTTTGTAAAATTTGTACAATTTGAATTTGTCAATGCAAATGGGAAACTAATTTGCTACTGTAATGATTGTAACCTGCCAATTTTCTACAAATATACTTTTTCATCTGAAACAGTTGCATTTATACTTTGTTCAAATTTCACCCATTACCAATATCCTTCACCTCTATTTACTGTTTACGTTCTGGACTTAGAATGATTTTTGAATGTTTACACTTTGGACTTAGAATCATTTTTCAACTTGCCCAGTCCAGTAAATCAATACAAAATAATTTCTGAGAAATAAGAAAATGAATAAAAATTCAGAAAATCTATAAAAATTGAAAAAAAATTTCAAAAATACTAGCAATTTTGGATAAAATTTGGCTAAATTTTTCGAAAATTTTCAAAATTTGGGTCAAAATTTCCTGAAAATACTATTATAAGTCCAACTCAACATTTAGGGTTTTCTGTTCAACGTCGAAACTTTGGTAATTAAAATTTGGGTAGGGTCTTAGTAAAATTTTATTTTGTGTACTTAATTGATACAAGTTTTTAAAAAATTAAACTCCATGTATGGCAGCTACTGGGTGTTCAGTGTGATGTGGAGTACAAGTTTCTCATAGCAGTGAGAAAAGAGATAGGTTTATCCCTTTCCTCACTGCTATGAGAGACTTGTACTCCAAATCACACTGAACACCCAGTAGCTGCCATACATGGAGTAGAGTTGACATTGTAGGAGAAATTTCAGAAAATTCATGCTGGATGGTCCACAATTTGGTTTCTGGTCTGTGCATCTGCAGATTGCTTGAATCCCGTCACTTTATGACAGCATGGAGAGGAGGCATCTTGCAGGAGTGATGTGGTAGGTATCTAGGCACTCATCCCAGCAATGATCCTGACAGGAATATCTTCTGATTAAAGTGAGGTCCTCTGTAGTATTGAGCATCTGAAAATAGATCAATATAAAAATAATGCGAGTGAAGGAAGTTTTACCCTGAGGCATGTCTAATGTAAAAAAGTCTGGCCTGGGTGGTAAAATTTTTGGCTTTTCTTAGTGATCAAAAATAAAACTAATTGGTCAATTTAACAGAATGGTGATTCTTGTGCATTGCAATATAAATTTCACATATTCATTCCTCTCTGATAATATATTCAATTTTAAAATGAAGGCCCTTGTGAAATTGGCATCATTTTTAAAAGTTCTATTAAAAAATTGATACTGAAATGATTATTAAACATAAAAGCTTATCCACATCAGTTACCTATAATAACAATTTACCATGAACCATCATAAGTAATCAGAGTAGTTTACTGAGCTCAGCAAAGGAAATACAATCTTGACAATCTACGTAATCTCTCCATGGCTGACCAATGTTGACAATTTTTCACAACTTGTCATTTAAATTTTATATTGAAATGACCTAACATGTTCATAAATTTTGGTAGAGTGATCAAGGACTGCCTCAAGGGGCTCAAACTGTAGCTACACCACTGGCTAGATCAATAGAAAAACAAAGTCATCCCAATCTTAAATGACAATTAAAATGGAAAAGTGAGAAAAAAGGAAATAAATAGCTGTAGCACAGTCAATATTAATTAATAAGACACTCTAGTCATATGAATGCAAGGGCAAGGTCAGCTAACTATTAAAATGCGAGATTGATCAGAGGCCCTATGTTGGAATTTAACATCCTACAAAAAACAGTGTTATTCAAGAGGAAATGGCTGTATTTAGATGTGCCAACTTCAGTCTAAACTTAGCAGAAGATGGCTGTGTCATTGGTTATGTTGGTACTACAATGTAAATCTGTTAAGGTGGTATGCAAAATAAAGGAAGCCGTTCTAGAAGGTTCGAGAGAACGGACGTGTTCGTACCATGTGCATTTTTATTTCCTAATTGTCCTGAACCTATGTACGTAATGTCGGTCAGTGCACCTCCAAACCCAAGTTTAAACATGGCACAGTCATTAGACAAGTTGGGAGGAATAAATAAGTAATAGTAACTGGTGTAACAGTCAAAGATATCATCATGGACGCGTTGTTGGCATCGTCAGTGAAACTTCCGCCAGATGTCAACCTCCAGGGTCCCAATGCTGCTACTAAATTTCCTGCATAGTTGGATGCATTTGAAGATTACTTGATTGCCATAGGACATGATGAATCGAATGATAAAATCAAACTATCACTATTGCAAAATATTATGGGGGAGGAAGCCTGCAGTGGTCTGTCAATGATCCCAATGACCGGTGAGGAACGCAAATCTTATGAAACTGTGACCAAAAGACTTGGTGAATATGTGAAGCCCCGAACAAATGAGTGTTACGAACGATACTTCTTTATGGATCGGAACGATACTTGTTCATGGAAATGAAGGTGAGACGTTTGGCCAGTTTATGACAGCATGCAAGAAGTTAATTAAATCTTGCAATTATAATGATACAATGGATGAAGAAACCATTGAGGAGAAAATTTTGAGGGATAAAATAGTGCATCATATTTGGGATAAAGTTATCCGTGAAGGTCTGTTAAGAGTAGATAACACTGAGGAATTGCAGAAACTTATTGTCGAGCGACGGAACAGAGCAGACAACAGGCAAACAACATGGAAGAAATAGGCGACACAGCAGGTACAGTAGTGGATGCTGTCAAATCCAGAGACAGGCAAAGAAAATCAAAACCCCAAGGAAAAGTGTTTCAGAAGAAAATATTTAAATGTACAAGATGTCAAACAGAGCATGGTATTCGTCAATGTCCAGCTTATGGGAAGACAAGTCGAAAGTGTGGGTTGAAATATCATTTTGCAGTCTCGTGTAAGGTAAAAGCTGTGAAAAGTGTAAGAAAAGACGATGAGAATGAGTCTGAGTCTGATTCATCTCTATTATTTGGTGATAATGTAAATGTTGTTTATAATGTGACAAAGGGTAATCAAAGTGTGAAAAGTGTTTAAAATATTACTCAAAATGTTACCGAGTGGTTTGCTATTCTAAATGTGGAAGGGAAGAAAGTTAAGATGAAGCTAGACCCAGGATCGGAAGTAAATATAATGCCATTGTGTATTTTTGAGAAACTTGACAAACCAGTACGCCTACGTAAAACAAATGTCCAGTTAGAAGGTTTTGATGGTAGTAAGAAAAAACCTTTGGGTGTTGTAAATTTATATTGCAAATCAGCTAAAAATCAGATTTTATGATTGTTGAGTGCAAATGTAACGTTTTATTGGGTTTACCAGGGCGTTGTGCGTTCAATCTTGTTCAAAGGGTTAGTCAAACTAACGGAAAGGTGCACCAGATTAAAGCTAATGAAGCAAAAGTGCCAGATATATTAAATTTTAATGCTGAAAGTAAATTTTTATCAGAGAATAAAGAAATCTTCCAAGGTCATGGGCAATTTCCAGACAAGTGTTCGCTAAGTATCGGAGACAAGGTAGGAGACATATTGTATCCTCCTTCCAGAGTTCCGCATGCCCTCATGGATAAGTTTAAGTGTGAATTGGATAATTAGAAAAAAGAGGTGCTACATGTAAAGTTGATACCATGAGTAATAATGCATGTGTTAATAGAATTGTCTTGATTGAGAAAACAAACAAGAAGTTGAGACTATGTTTGGATCGTCAGATCTAGATGATGAATCATCTTGGTTATGCTGTTTTGCTACACCATTTATTTTTTATTTATTTATTTCTTATTTATTTATTTTTTATTTTATTTTTTTTGTTTGTACTTAGTGTTTATCAGTATAAAGTGTTACCTTATGGGTTAGGTAACTCAGGTGATTTATTTGATGAGAAAGTGTTAAAATATTTTGGTAGCATACCTAATGTCATTGTGTGTAGAGATGATTTACTTGTCATGGGAAGGTCTGAAGAGGAACATGACCAAGCCCTACAAAATGTGATCAATACTGCCAAATCGGTTAATGCCAAATTTAATGGAGACAAAATGCAATTTCAGAAATCTAAGGTCAAATTTATGGGACAAATAATTTCTGAACAAGGAATGCAAATTGATCCTCAAAGAGTCGAAGCTCTAAAGTCAATTAAGCATCCAAAAAATGAAAAAGAATTGCAACGACTTTTAGGCTAATTTAATTATGTGAGACGGTATGTACCAGATATGAATCAGGTCATGAAACCATCATTTCATTTATTGAAGGAAAATGTTGAATTTAAACAGTTGCCTAATCATGATAAGGTCCTTGACAATCTTTAAGATAAACTTTTACAAACATCATCCTTAGTTCCCTTAGATCCAAGTAAGCCAATAATTATGCAATGTGATGCATCTTAGGATGGACTAGGATGTTGTCTCTTTATTAAATGTGGAAATGAGAATAAATTAGTAGCATGTGTTTCGAGAACAACGAATGATTGTGAAGTGAATTACAGTCAATTTGAAAGGGAATTACTTAGTAGGTATATGTTATGGAGCAAAGAAATTCCATGAATTCATTTATGGTCTACATGTTATGGTTCAAACGGATAATAAACCTTTGTCGCCTGTGATGAAAAAAACAATTTGTAAGATCGGTTCAGTAAGGTTACAAAGACTTAGGCTGAAGTTACTGAAATATGATCTTGAATTAACCTATGTACCTGGTAAATATTTGCACTTTGCACATATGTTATCACGAGCTACTCATGACAAACCTGAAATTGACCCTGAAATGTGTGAAATGGTTCATTCAATTAGCAAACACCTTCCAATGTCAGATGAGTGTCAACGTTCATTTAGACGAGCTACGTCCAAAGATCCAACGTTAATGTTGATCTCTAAATATTGCCAGGAGGGTTGGCCCAAATATGAGAAGGTTGGTAATGAGTGTACACCTTATTATAACAAACAATGTGCCATATTTGTTGAAGCAGGAATGCTTTATCTAGGTGATAAAATCATTGTTCCTAAATCAATGAGACAATATGTATTGGATTTTGTACACAAGGGACATACAGGGGTAAACAAGTGTATTGCCAAAGCAAATCAATTATTTTGGTGGCCTGGCATGTCAAGTCAGATTGCTGAGTATATTCAGAAATACAGAACCCTAAGAAAAGTTTAGGCCATTTAAAACCAAAGAGAAATTGACCCCTCACTCTGTGCCTAAATTTAGATTTGAAAATAGGAGCAGATTTATTTCAATTTGGGAACAAGTCTTTTTTAGTCATTGTAGATTATTTTTCACAAAGGTTAGAAGTATATCTATTATCCCAGATAAGTCAGCACAGTCAGTAATCAATGCTATGCAACAAATATTCAAATGGACAGGTTTTCCATAGCTGACAATATGCCTTTCACGTCACAATTGTGTCAAAGTTATTTTCAGAAAAGAGATATAACTCTTAGAACATGTACCCCTCATTATCATCAAAGTAATGGTAGAGCTGAGTAAGGAGTAAGTGTTGGCAAAAAGTTGTTCCAAAAGTGTTTTGAAGATGGTTCTAATTTTCATGAAGCTCTAATGGAGTATAATAACAGTCCAATCATTAGCTTAGGAGCCTCACCCTCTCAAATACTAAATAGTCGCATTATGAGATCTAGGTTGCCAATATCACTATACCGGTTAGAACCGGAAATACAAATGGATGTGTATGAGAAACTGTGTGCAAGACAAAGTAAGATGGAGGGGTGGTATAACGAGAAAGCTCATAGGAAGGAAGAGGAATTTTTTAAGGGAGAGAAGGTAGTGGTTAGAAGTGCAAAAGACAATTGTTGGGAAAAAGCAACTATCACAAATAAGGCAGACAAACCAAAATCCTATTGGATTAAAGTAGATAAAACTGGATCAGTGGTAAGATGTAATAGTTCTCAACTGAAAAAGTCAAAAACCTCAAGTGATGAGAGATGTTTATTTCCATTGTATGAAGATTTTTCAAACCTAAAAATATTGTGAATGATACTGTAAAGGAGAATTTTATTATTCCTAAACATATCAATGTTCCTAATGTAAGTGGAAAAATGCACGAAAATGTTGATTGTATGGCTCATGAGAGTGGAGCAACTAATAAGAATATTGTACTTACTAGGAGTGGAAGAACGGTTAAACCAGTGCAAAGAATCAATTTATAATTGTTCATCCTGTACTGATATTGCAATGTTAAAAAAGAAATCTAAAGGTGTGAAAGATTTCAGAGGGAGGTGTGTCATTGGTTATGTTGGTCCTACAATATAAATCTGTTAAGGTGGTATGCAAAATAAAGGAAGCCGTTCTAGAAGGTTCGAGAGGACGGACGTGTTCGTACCATGTGCATTTTTACTTCCCAATTGTCCTGAACCTATGTACGTAATGTCGGTCAGTGCACCTCCAAACCCAAGTTTAAACATGGCGCAGTCATTAGACAAGTTGGGAGGAATAAATAAGTAATAGTAAATGTAACAGTCAACGATATCATCATGGACGCGTTGTTGGCATCGTCAGTGAAACTTCCACCAGATATCGACCTCCAGGGTCCCAATGCTGCTACTAAATTTCCTGCATGGTTGGATGCATTTGAAGATTACTTTGTTGCCATAGGACATGATGAATCGAATGATAAAATCAAACTATCACTATTGCGAAATATTATGGGGGAGGAAGTGTTCTGTCAACGATCCCAATGACCGGTGAAGAATGCAAATCTTATGAAACTGTGACCAAAAGACGGTGAATATGTGAAGCTCCGAACGAATTAGTGTTACAAACGATACTTGTTTATGGATCGGAAGCAAAATGAAGGTGAGACGTTTGGCCAGTTTATGACAGCATGCAAGAAGTTAATTAAATCTTGCAATTATAACGATACAATGGATGAAGAAACCGTTGAGGAGAAAATTATGAGGGATAAAATAGTGCACGGTATTAGGGATAAAGTTATCCGTGAAGGTCTGTTAAGAGTAGATAACACTGAGGAATTGCAGAAACTTATTGTCGAGCGACGGAACAGAGCAGACAACAGGTAAACAAGATGGAAGAAATAGGCGACACAGCAGGTACAGTAGTGGATGCTGTAAATCCAGAGACAGGCAAAGCAAGTCAAAACTCCAAGGTAAAGTGTTTTAGATGAAAACATTTAAATGTACAAGATGTCAAACAGAGCATGGTATTCGTCAAAGTACAGCTTACGGGAAGACATGTCGAAAGTGTGGGTTGAAAAATCATTTTGCCATCTCGTGTAAGGTAAAAGCTGTGAAAAATGTAAGAAAAGACAATGAGAATGACTCTGATTCGTCTCTATTATTTTGTGGGAATGTAAAAGTTGTTTATAATGTGGCAACGGGTAATCAAAGTGTGAAAAGGGTTGATAATATGACCCAAAATGTGACTGAGTGGTTTGCTAATCTAAATGTGGAAGGTAAGCAAGTTAAGATGAAGCTAGACCCAGGATTGGAAGTAAATATAATCCTTTGTGTATTTTCGAGAAACTTGACAAACCAGTATGCCTACGTAAAACAAATGTCCAGTTAGAAGGTTTTGATGGTAGTAAGAAAAAAACCTTGGGGTGTAGTAAATTTATATAGCAAATCAGCTAACAATCAGTCATGTCTTGATTTTATGATTGTTGAGTGGAAATGAAAAGTTTTATTGGGGTTACCAGGGTGTTGTGCGTTAAATCTTGTTCAAAGGGTTACTCAAACTAACGGAAAGGTGCACCAGATTAAAGCTAAGGAAGCAAAAGTGCCAGATATGTTAAATTTTAATGCTGAAAGTAAACTTATTTCAGAGAATAAAGAAATCTTCCAAGGTCATGGGCAATTTCCAGACAAGTGTTCACTAAGTATCAGAGACAAGGTAGGAGAAATATTGTATCATCCTCCAAGAGTCCCGCATCCCCTCATGGATCAGTTCAAGTGTGAATTGGGTAGATTAGAAAAAAGAGGTGCTATATGTAAAGTTGAGACCATGAGTAATAATGCATGTGTTAATAGAATTGTTTTGATTGAGAAAGTAAACAAGAAGTTGAGACTATGTTTGGATCTGTCAGATCTAAATAAAATTATTGTTAGAAAACCTATGATTCCATACAAATTGGAGGATGTTGCCATGAAATGTAAAGGGAAAAAAGTTTTTACAACCCTTGATCTGTCAGAAGGTTTTCATCAATTACTATTAGATGATGGTACATCTTATTTATATTTAAAAACTATTAGATGATGATAGATCTTGGTTATGTTGTTTTGCTACACCATTCGGTGTTAATCGGTATAATGTGTTACCTTATGGGTTAAGTTACTCGGGTGATTTATTTGATGAGAAAGTGTTAAAATATTTTGGTAGCATACCTAATGTCATAGTGTGTAGAGATGATTTACTTGTCATGGGAAGGTCTGAAGAGGAACATGACCAAGCCCTACAAAATGTGATCAATACTGCCAAATCGGTTAATGCCAAATTTAATGGAGACAAAATACAATTTAAGAAATCTAAGGTCAAATTTATGGGAAAAAAATTTTCTGAACAAGGAATGCAAATTGATCCTCAAAGAGTAAAAGCTCTAAAGTCAATTAAGAGTCCAAAAAATAAAAAAGAATTGCAACGACTTTTAGCCTCATTTAATTATGTGCAAGCTGAGCTGAACAAGGAGTAAGTGTTGGCAAAAAGTTGTTAAAAAAGTGTTTTGAAGATGGTTCTAATTTTCATGAAGCTCTAATGGAGTATAATAAGTCCAATCATTAGCTTAGGAGTCTCACACTCTCAAATACTAAATAGTCGCATTATGAGATCTAGGTTGCCAATATCACTAAACCAGTTAGAACCGGAAATACAAATGGATGTGTATGAGAAACTGTGTGCAAGACAAAGTAAGATGGAGGGGTGGTATAACGAGAAAGCTCATAGGAAGGAAGAGGAATTTTTAAAGGGAGAGAAGGTAGTGGTTAGAAGTGCAAAAGACAATTGTTGGGAAAAAGCAACTATCACAAATAAGGCAGACAAACAAAAATCCTAATGGATTATAGTAGATAAAACAAGATCAGTGGTTAGACGTAATAGTTCTCAATTGAAAAAGTAAAAAAAACCTCAAGTGATGAGAGATGTTTATTTCCACTGTAAGAATATTTTTCTAACTTAAACCATATTGTGAATGATGCTGTAAAGGAGACTTTTTTTATTATTCCTAAACATGTCAATGTACCTAATGTTAGTGGAAAAATGCATGAAAATGTTAACTGTATGGCTCATGAGAGTGGAGCAACTAATAAGAATATTGTACTTACTAGGAGTGGAAGAATGGTTAAACCAATGCAAAGAATCAATTTATAATTGTTCATCCTGTAGTGATATTGTAATGTTAAAAAAGAAATCTAAAGGTGTGAAAGATTTGGGAGGGAGGTGTGTCATTGGTTATGTTGGTCCTACAATGTAAATCTGTTAAGGTGGTATGCAAAATAAAGGAAGCTGTTCTAGAAGGTTCGAGAGAACGGACGTGTTCGTACCATGTGCATTTTTACTTCCCAATTTTCCTGAACCTATGTACGTAATGTCGGTCAGTGCACCGCCAAACCCAAGTTTAAACAATGGCTATCTTTACCATTCAGTTACAGCCAAGGAATCTCCAACATAAAACCAATGCTGGGAAGCAAAAGATCCAAGTAGCAGTGACAAGGAACTGAACAACAGTTTAACGGCAGATAGTTCAGAAGGCTCCATCCTTCCCATTCATCGCATGAGAGGTTAATTTAGATGATATCCAAAATACTGTGACTGCAAAAGATTAGAGGGAATAGTTGACCTTGCACACCAGGTATGAAATCCTACATACCAAGCTAATTCTAATAGATATCTCCATTTTGGCAAAAATTTTTTCTTTAACCAAGAGAGAGTTAAGTAGGTATGATTCAAAAAATTTCGTGGGTGGTCATCCATGGGGGAGTGAGCCACAATAATAAAAGATATGCAATGTTAATCCAATTTCCTTTTGCAATTTATAAAATCTTGCTTCTGGATGACAGTGAGGGCTTTGTTAGAAGCTGTGGGAAGAAAGAGGATTTAAGTGTAAAAGCAGTAAGGATGTGATCTTCAAGAGAAAAAGAGGATTAGATATATGATAGAATAACAGACTGTTCAGTCCTTTGGTATTACCCATTTCTAGATTACGTAATGCCAATATTTCTCCTCCCCGGCCAGACACACCCTTGGGGTGATTTTTCTTCTCCAAGGAGAAGAAGAATTGGCATGTTAAAATCCAGACATGGCTAATCCCATTAGACAGAGCAGACCTTTCTCAATATGGACTGTGAAATATTGAACAATTTGCAGTGGTAGTACGTTCAATTGAAGTTATAGCAGTTGGCAGAGATCAAAAATCATTATCCTAGCATGTATTACGGACAACAGCACTTTAGGGATATATTAAAACATGATCAGAATAGGATAAATTATCTTAGAAGTCAACAAAGAAGTGACAACACTTGAAAGAACTGCCAAGGATGATGCTGAATAGCTAAAAACAACTATCAACCAAGAAGTGAGAATTTACGTAGAAATGTGTGTAGATATAAGAAATGTCCAAAAGCAAAAGAGAAAAGGAAAGAAAATAAATATGGTGCTATAAAAGAATTATATAATGCTGCATGTGATAAGTGGAGGTTAAAGGGAGTGATGGTGTCTTCATTCAGGTTCCACCAATCATGTGTATCCCTGAGTAAAATTGTTTGGCAATTTTATTGAGGCCATAGATGAGGCTGAAGTTTCAAATGGAGTATCAGAAAAAGTCAATGGATCCGGAACACTCAAGATGCAACTGAAGGATAATTTAGAGGTACCACTATTATAGTGACTGATTTTCTAAATGCATCAGACCTTCCATATCACCTATGTTAATAAGAGCTCTGAATGATCAGATGTTTCATGCCAGCTTTAACAGCCATCAAGTCAACACATTAAATGACAAAGGATAGGTACAGAGAGGAGGCTTTAAGGTTAACATTATGTATAGACTTGAGATGAACATTTTTCACGGAAAACAGATGTTGAATATACATTAAGAGGAAAGTGTGGAATAGTACATTGTATGGCATTTTTATAAATCTCTGTATTTTCTAAGGATATAAATAGGAGAACGACAGCTGAATTTTTGGAAAGTTGAAAAATAACAAATTTCCTGAGAGATTTAATGAGAAAAGAACAATAAAAACACCAGTGCTGGTTCAATCAGATGTAGTTGGCAGACTTAAGTCTAAATTTTTGGGTGAAAATTAATGATTTTTTGCCTAAAGTCACTGATTTCTTAAGAAATTAGTCAGTTCACTTGTTAAGGAAAAAGATTGATGCTCTTCATCAGTAGAAGAAAATCACATCAAGTTTAACCCTCTCCCTACTGAAGTTTAAATGCCTCGTTCTCCGCTCCTTCATAAACCGGCCGCTACCATTTACGTTGCTCCTCCTTAACGCGGCCGACCTGCCCTGCTATATTTGGGGCAGTCTTTTGAGCTTCATAGGCATCTGTTTCATCTTGAGTGTGTTTATCTTTGCTAACACAGGCATCCTTCTTTTCTCGCATTTCATTTAGATAAAGCAGAGCATCGTAATATCTGTCACCATAAGCTAAAAGCCCGAGACAATAAGGTGCTTGGTTCCAGTTTGGTATATGAACAGGGAAGTGATGAGAGCAGATTCAAGCAAATTAAATTTTAAAAACCCAAGGCCTGCCCTGTGTTGTTCAGAATGACTGTCATATCTAATGGAGATATTTCTTCGTGAGTGGTCACTATCACGAGCTCATGCTTTACTATCTCGTACGGCAAGAAGGCGAAGCACAGCTTAAATGAAAAGAAAACCATCTTCTCCAATGCCCCTCAGTTCTGACCATGGCTTCTTTGAGTGAGAATACTATCGCAGAAGAAGTGAACAGAAGTGATTTTTTGAGTGATTCAAATAGTTCTAGTTTTTTAAATGGAGAAAAAGGATACAGTGATAGTGACAATTCAAGTGAAGTGGAACTGGAAGATAAAGTTACCCCAAGTATGAGTGATTATTACTCCAAAGAGGAATTACTCAAAATTTACAGAGCGGAAAAGTTACTGCTGTGGTTTGGCATGATAATCGGTATATTTGTGTCCTTCAAACCATTTGCCATCCCAAGAATAGTCTATGTACCAAAAAAAACAGGAACAGGGAACAAACGAACTATGGTCTCCTGTCCACAGTCAATTGCATTGTACACCAAATACATGGGTGGTGTTGACAGAGCTGATCAGAGAAGGTGCTACTACGACTTAGGTAGGAAAATGAAAAAGTGGTGGAAATATTTATTTGCCATTGAGGTGAACACGGCTATAGTGAACAGTTTCATACTGCATAAAGAAACCAATTCACCCTCAAATAGTAGGCATGGAGTAACACAGAGGAATTTTTGTTCAGCACTTAGTAGGCAGATGATAAGGAAATTCTCCTCCCGCTATGTAATAGGGCGTAAAAGAATCCTTCCGGTGGACACATTTTAACCGATACAGCAGCACTCTCTTACAAAGATCGATGGGAGAAAAAAAAGTGTGTGCCCACTGCAGCTCAAAGAAAAGAAGAACTCCTGCTGGACGGAGCATAGAAACGTTATGGAAGGCATAGGCTGCGATTTCCCTCTGTGCAAATTAGGATGTTACCTTCAACATCACCGAGAAAATGGATTGGAAGCAGGGAATTAAATGCATTATAAGGTAAGACAACTTTGTTTTAATATATTATTATTTAATTAAAACATTCAATTTTTTAAATAAAACACTTCATTATATTTCAAGTTATTTTAAGTTAAACCAAGTAACATCTGTAAGTTCCTCATTGTGGAAAAAATAAGTCTACTGGTGGGGCAATAGGGTATTTAAATTTCATGCATGACGAGGAATTGTTTACGGCCAGTTTCGGGCGTGTTAGGAAGGAGAGGGTTAAGATTGTTAATAAAATAGAGGAAGAGATTTTCAGGGGCATGATAAGAACATCACATTCAGGATGGAGAATAGCAGATAACAAGAGAATCAGACAAGAGAGACAAGAATAATCATAAGGAATAAAAGGAACACATGAGACAGCAAGGGTTCCAAAGCCTGCAAAATATAACCAACCTTGGCACAGAATTAACTGATTATTTGCAAAAAAAACTGTGAGAAAAAGACATTCGAAGAGGCTATACATTGAAAGTCCAACTCTATAGGTCCTCTAAGCTCAAGAAATGGGAATAAAAGGATTTAAGGTGGATGGAGATGAAAACAAAGAGCTTTGGCTGTCTGAGGACATCGCAGTTGTGGTGTAAAATCTAGCAAACCAGCAAGCATCCTTGAACACAGAAGATTAAGTACAAGAAGGATCCACAATGAAGCAGGAAGAAAAAGTAAAACCTTGTACATATGTGGAAGAGAGAAGCTGAAGACAGTTATTCCACAACTAGGAGAAGTGTTTGAAGAGATGGAATCCTTCACCCACCTTTTAAGCCGAATAAAATGAATGGAAAAAGTATGACAGACATCAAGTAAAGATTAGCTCAGGTAATGAGGGCATTCAGGTTGAAAAAGCAACTACTCTGTTAAAATAAGAAAACAGTCCCTCAAAATTTTTGTAGGATGTTACACTATATTGCTCAGAGGATATCTTGAGTATATTCCCAAGGTTACTCTTCTCATAACTCTTCCCCTTCTTCCCAGTTACCCATTCCTTGGCAGGTGGACAATGTCCTTCTTCTGAAGAAGACCAGACAGACTACCAAAGAACTTTCTGCGGATTGTAGTGATTTTGATATCAAAGAAGATATAACGGAGTAATATGAGGAGACCTTGAGTCTGATATCACATGCATCAAAAAATAGTCCTACAAATTTTAACCCAATGGATGGAAAAGGTAATTGAAGACGACTTCTCAGTAAACAAATTCAGACTTATGAAGAACAGAGGCACCATGAAGCCACATGCTTCCAGAGTGTAATGGTAGAGAATAGGGATGGGCAAGACTACAGATATTTGGTGCAAACAGATAACATTTTTTCTATTTTGCTAATACTGGGTGCTATAAGAAATCTTTATTGATGGAGGTACCAGTACTGAAAGTAAAAATACTCAAACAGCACAACCATCTGGTACTCAAGCATTCAGCTGCTAAAGAAAATAAATTGAATTTTGATAATGCTAATTACTGGGATGTGTTGAAATAAATGGATATTTACCGAGACTATAATAAAAAACTTTAATGGCCACTGTCCTTAAGTAATAGTATTGCAAACTTCCACAAGATTTAATGACAAGAATCTTCATCCAACTTCAGAATTAATAATAAAAAAGTAGTTTGAATAATCAAATAAGTGGCTAATAGATTCTAGGTCAAGTAGAACCAGCACATTGAGCACTTGCAGCACCTAATTGAATTCCTGGATCTCTGTCCAAAGCATGAAAACTGAAAGCCTAATTTTATACAGGAGCTATAAGCTTTTTGAGTCCATAATCACAAGGTTCTCCACAATCAGTAATTTTAATTGGTGGCTAAAATTTGTCATAGGGATGGCACATTTCCATTATCTCTTTCTATAGGAGGGGACTGGGTTGGTGTGGAGGCTAGAGTACTCGCCTACCATGCGGGAGGCCAGGGTACAAATCCCTGCAGAAGCAGAAGTTTATCAGAGGAACCCGATCCCTCCTTGAGTGTCTTGTGGTGGGCACTTCAAATGGAGTACTCTGTCTGTCGGATGAGACATTAAGCCATGGTCCCCTTGGCGCCTTTCGCTGAGAGTAGGCTAATGCCTATGCTGGGTTTCCATCCACTCTTCCTCCCTTTCCTATCCCCTATGATGCAAATGACCTTAGCCGTCGGTCACCTCTCCAAATATCCAATCTTTCAATAGGAGCAAAAATGGTCTTGAAGGTAGTTTTCATACTAAATTTTCATTTAATTGACTAACTTGTTATTAAATAATGGAATGGAATAAGACAATTAAACTCTTGTGCACCAGGACTACCAGCCCTACCTGATCAATTTCAATCAGAAATGTGATCCTGAATGGAAATATCCAGTGTTTTAACATTTTAGAGGTAATTCACAGAAAGCCATGAATATAAAATGGTTGGTTGTGATCATTCACAAAAGAGTATGAAACATTATCCTGTTTGCAGAGGGAACCTTAAGTATGGAGATAGCAGGAATTGGACACACTTTTCTGCTTCTATTGGATACCCTCTGGTCACCCACCCACCACCTTGATAATTGTAAGAGTGTATTGGAAGAAAAAGGCTAATATGAATTTACTTGCATAGGAGACAGAGGTGGATGGGGTGTGAGAAGCCATGCCGATGATAGCAGTGATGTGGAAATATAGACCTTCAAGAGGGCCAAGAAGGCACGTCATCAGTGGAAGGCCTAAGGGCAGCTTGTGGGTGGGTCACAATATGAAGATTGAGAAAGGTTGGATGATGAACAAGGTATTAGTTTTGGTCACACTGTCTTACATAAATAAAAGTCTGATACCAGCGGTAAAGGATATATGTTGGTAACTTATGCCATCTTACGTCTTAGACGTCTAATATAAAAGCCAGACTGAGGTGGTACAATGACAAAAAGGCGGGAACAAAAACAAACTCAGGGCGGTAAAAAAATTGCAACACAAAATGCTTATACTTACACAAGGAAGAGTCACTGAGTCAGAGGAAGGAACAGTCAATGAGAAGTGCAGTATTAATGTTGGCCTACAATTTAAAGGACACATTTTCCTTCTCCCATCCTTGCTTCCATGGTAATGAAGGCCCTGGTGGAAAAAAATTAGAGAGAACAGAAAAAAAGTGGACCTCCATTATCTCCAACAGTCAAAAGTGCATTTGATTCATCTGGACATAGACATGCCATGAAAATAATTGCCCCACATAATGCACAAGATAAACTCTCTCATGGCACAGTTGTAATAACATGTCAAAGCTGACACTAACTCCACACACAATCTTCTAGGGAGGAACATACACCCTAGAAGTTTTGAGAGGAAAATAAATTATATTCCCTAATTAGAACAAAAAATAGTCTGCACCATTTGAGCAACAGAGCACACTAGCCGTGGCCGAAACGGGTGCTTGGCGGAGACAAAGAGCCCATTCAAGTACCCTGATAGGCTGCAAGGACCAGTTGGTGGGGAAGCGAACCTTAAGTCAAGACATAATGGCATGATATCTCATTGATACACAAAAGTTAACAAAGAGAATGACACTAAATAAACTAGTCGTTACATAGTCATTCACCAGTAGTTGTAATGCAACCATCAGATTATTACTTTATATCAAAATAATGACATTGCTTTCAAAAGTAAAAAAGATTGAATAAAAGGATTTCTGGACAACTTTAGGCCCTTTGTGTGTAAAAAAAAAATACCGATATGAAATATTGACTAGTTTTCTTTAGTTTTGGGAACTAAAATAAGTTCAATAGTTTCAGCATTAACTTAGTAAAACTTTTCCATAATGTTCAGGAATTAACAAAAGCTTTGTAAATTTAACATAGATTATTTACTGGGCTGTCCAATAAATATTCTATGTAAAACTTAAAAAGCATTTGTGTTTACATTCAAAAGAAGTGTTTGCATACAAATACATCACCAAATTTTTATACTTAACATTTTTACAACATTTTAATTTTTTTGTATTTTTTTAACTTCAGGATCCATGTGCAATCTTGAGACATATATTGATATTTTAAAAATTAATTTTCTTGAATTTAGAGAAAAAAGACAAAAACTCCTTTTCCATCTGAAGAGCGAAAGGAATGATGGAGCGAAAGGAATGATGGACCGAAAGGAACAAGGGACCGAAAGGGACCAGTGACCGAAAGGAACAAGTGACTGAGAGGATCAAGTGACCGAAAGGAATGAAAGGACTGGTTGGAACAAAAGGACTGATCTTTCTGTAGAAGTCAGTCCTCGGTCCTTCCATTCAATCCAAGGACCCATTTATTTGCGAACGGACCACCTTTAAACAAAGTCAAAAGTGGAAATAGAATCCATTCCTGGGCATGTGAACCTTCGTTAAGCAGAATTGTAAAATAAAGTCCATGCACAATTTTTACCATACGTAAAACCCTAAAATATTTTTTAATGCCCTCCCCCTAGCAAAAAACCCTAAAAATGGAACCAGTCAGAGATGTCATTAGCACACTAACGTCTACCTCATTATTGACTGACATCTTGTCATGGGAGAGACAATGTGGCATTGACATTGACCAAAACACTTGCACATCTCCATAATCCTAACATTAACCCTCCGCCAATGGCTAGTATCTTGCTGTAAGTTCTGTTTCATGGACATTGTGCTAAATGTTCAACAGCACTCCCCCCTCTACCAACCATTCACCCCTTATCTCTTCCTTTACTATTGCACCAACCCATGCTCACACACTTGCCTGCCCTCCAACTCGCAGAACCCTCTCCTCTCTATGCAGAGAGTACATAAACATTGTTGCGTATCCTTGCTTGCGACTGAAATCGAATCATTCTCCTACATGCTACTGACAGGGTGAGACCACACCAGAGAATGTTAGCGACCTTGGGGCAACTGCTGATTTATTTCCACAATTCCACACTATGTATTAACACTGAAAAATAAACTGGAATAGATCCAGTGCTTTGAAAGAGAAAAGCTTTCCATGAAGCACATACAAGAGAAGTTAAAGTGTAGACAGATGCAAGTTTACGAAGCAATGAAGAAGGACAACATTTAGAATGAGTTTGAAAGAGGTAGGTCTCATTGTACAGAAATTGTATTGCAAGGAAAAAAAGGAAACGAACAAAATTAAAAATTATGTGTGTATTTTATATTTTGCTTTTTACGTCAATATATTCCAAAAAAATTACCACAATGTTATACTGCTTCATTATTTCATAATAATTTCATCTACATATAGTAGACATTTGAGTCAAACCAACCATTAAGGCGATACACATAATGGGCATGATATGGCTTTCAAGGTCTTTTTTGAAATGTCCAACCCTGGGTTAAGTGGAAGCCTGTCTTATCCAGAAAAAAATAATGGCCCCGAGAGAGTCTGCTAAAAACAGGTTTCACTGTATACCAAATCTTAGCTGTACGAAATAGAAAAACTTCACGACTTTTAATCATATTTTTCCAAATAATTTTCATGAAATATGTATGTATGACTAGCTAGGAGATAGTGCCAGGTTTTGACCATAGTTTGGTAAAAATTTAACTATTCTATTGTATTGCCTTTATCTACCACATTGCTCATAATTAAAATTCAATAAAACCAAGCATTATAATTCTCCAATTAGATATCAAGAGCAAACAGACACATGATTATCCACTGCATTCTTGACTGTGACTGTGTCCAGCAACCTGAGAAATATTAAATGGTGCTGCGGAATACAATAAAGCGCAGCACATTCCAGGATGGATAGTGATGAACTTCTATCATAACGTAAATTGAATTGATCCATAAGTCATTATGCAACCTACCTTCATTATATTACCCATGATTGAACAAGTTATTATGCAAGTTCAAAAGTTATAGAAATTCACAGCTAACAGACCTCCAAATGTTAATTAAAAATTTTGGTGATGATTTTTGCCAAACAGTACTAGTACATAGCTACTTACCCTAGTTTACAGATAAACCAGCCTAATTAAATCAAATTTAAATAAATTTAATACTAATAAATAAGAATAATCAGCCACAAACACCAATTAATCAATAATATCATGTTCGTACTAACGGTATGGAACAATCGATGCTTAAAAATACTTGTAGGTTAAAAACCAGTACTTTCACTGGCAGGATCATGCCTAGTACAGAAAACAGTACAATTGAACAAGCCAGCTTATGTAGCTTTTGTAGACTTGGAAAAAGCCTCTGAAAATGTTCACTGGAACTAACATTCAGGCAGAATAAAAAACACTGAATGGATTACATCAATGGAATAATTATCTACCAGCTATACACAAAGCAAGTTACTACAGTGAGTATAAAAATGTAGAAAAATACAAACCAAAATTAAAAAAGGAGTTCAACAAATATGCAACCTCTGTCAAAGTAATGTCAAGCATATACTTGGAGGAGGCATTAGAAGAAGTACAGAAATTGGATTGAAAGTAGTTCAGGCTAGAAGAGACGAAATAAACATGATCCGTTTTGCAAAAAACAAGTCAGGCATATCAGGAAATTTCTATGATCCGCTAAGATCAGGGGCGATCCCAGGAATTTATTTCAGGGGGAAAGACTACCTCAGTAATCGGAGTGTTCAATGTTCCCCCCCTCCCACCCCCTCCCCTAGAATCACCCCTGCTAAGATCATTGTTCAAGAATATAGCCAGAAAATAAATAAAAATACTAATATCCTAGTGCATGGCAGAGAGGAAGAGAATTTAAAGCAAGTGGCCCTCTTAAATGTGGCAACATAGTAAGTCCTACAGATGGTAAATCCACCAGAAAGGTTGGAAGAGGATGTCCATGCTCTTGCCCACTTCTGCAAGGAACAGCAGAAGTCACGGTTCAGTGGCCAGCCCAGCAGCGTATGCAAGGTCCAGTAGCTACCTCACAAGTGAAATGAGGCTCCAGCTAGTGGGAGGCAACATGGGACACATTGCCAAGATTGTGCAGATGTATTACGATGGTTGAAGGCAGATGTATTGAGAAGCCTTCCAAGATATCTTAGCTAGCAATCCAAGAGTTAAGAAAGTAGGGGGATAGATTCTGTTATATATGCATGCAAGGGAAGTTATGCAAAATGAAATTCCCCATGAGGAGTGAAAGTGGGGCTGATGAGCTACCTGGTCTCATACACAGTGACATCAAGGGCCACATTATTCCTCCATCCAGGGGAGGAGCCAGGTTTGTCCTGACATTCTTGGATGACTACTTGAAGTATGTACGTTAATATGCAATTTCTTCAGCAGAAAAGTGAAATTTTGTTTTTTTGTTTTGTAAAAGCGAATTTTGTTGAGTTCTATACATACCAAATTCTGGGACTTTGCATCAGGGTAAAATTAAGAGACTTAGGACAGATAATGGATTAGAATTTTGCTGCAGTGAGCCTAAAAAGTACTTATGGAAGAATGGTACAAAACATTTGAAGTCGAGCCACAGATGCCAGCAGCAGAACGGAGGTGCAGAGAGATTCATTTAAACCCCAATGGAGATGGCCAGATGCCGTAAGTTTGACTCCAGTATACAAAAGAACTTTTGGGATGATGCTGTCAACATTGCTTGCATCACCCACAATCTGTGCCCCAGCCGAGCCATGAATGACATCCCTGATCATCTATGGAATCCTATCAAGAAGTGTGGAAGGGGTTGATGAAGCTATAATTCTTTGGATGCCAGACTTGGACTCTACTTGAAGAAGGAGGTATGCTACATCCAAGAGCTGAGGTATGTGCATTACTTGGTGATACTGAGGGAGTTAAGGGGGCTTCCATCTCTGGTATTTCTAGAGAAGGTCTGTAATTGTAAGGACAGATGAATTTGATGAGACCAAATTCCCATTATTTAGGCATCATGAGAAATATGACAGGAGCCCATGACCAGTACCTAACCCTAATACAGTGGAGGAAACTGATGCAAGCAAAATCTCTGATGTTGATGAAGAAGTAAGTGAACCACGGATGATTGATCTCGCACTGGCTTCTGCCACCCCTATTCTACCGGATATGGATGCTGTCTTACCTGATATTAGCACAAGAGATCCAGGGGAGGTGGAAAGCATGGGAGATAAAATAAATGAGAAAGTCCCAACCATCAGAAGAGTGATTAGGCTCAGATAAAAGAAGGTTTGTGATTGTTTGAGCTTTTTAGTGCATTAATCTACAGAACCTTGAGATCAGTATCCAAACTCTGTTGCCTTCGCCTAGAATGAACAGCACAGTTGCAACGGGGAGGCAGTAATGAAATATGAATTTAAAAAGTTAAAAAAAAATGCGTACATGGGAAATAGTAGATGGGTCAGTAGACGGAAAATTCATTCAGTCTACATGGATAGTTAAGATGAAATCCTGACAGATGTGTTTGCAGGTTTAAAGTATGCCTTGAAGCACAGGGATTTTTACGGGAATGAGGTCATGATTAAGGGCACACAGAAAGGGAAGGAAGGAGGGGAAGGAAGGAGGGGAAGGAGGAAGGGAAGAGCACAGAGAAAGATTTGACATAGGCATTTTTGAGATACAAAAAAATGAAGGAGAATTGGGCACTGAAGAAAATGGAATTAGCAGAAGAGGACAATCACAGAAGTAGAAGAGGGGCAACTGGTGAGCAAGAGGGCCTAAACGAAGAAGCCACAGATAATTATGAAGATTGGGAAACTAACAGATGAAAGAAGAAAATACAACCACCCCAGAAGCGATGTTAAAGCCACCCTCTGAAAGATGCTAAGGATCCAAGTCAATCGAGGATTCAAGAAAGCCAGGGAGAATCAGATCAAATTCTGCTGTGAGGAAGTTAACGAAAACATGAAGAAGAGGAACACCAAAACAATTTATAAGCTAGTGAAGACACACATTAAAGAGAGAAAAACAAAGTAAGAACATCAGGGATGCTAATAGGAATACACTGATACAGGATGAAGACACTGGGAATATTTGGATGCAATACATTGAATAACTCTACAAAGGGCCAAAGTCACTGGAAGAAAACCTGATGAAGGACGAGTGGAATGTTGACGAGGAAGCCTGAGGCCCACACATACTGAGGAACAAATGTGATAAGAGCAATAAAAGAATTCAAGAAAAAGCCCATGGAGCATACAACATTAATAGACTAATCATCAAAGCACTAGGAAGTAAAGGCAAGGACAACCTAGGTGAAATAATCAAGGATACATACCAAAGTAGAAGACTCCCAGAGAACTTTCAAAGGAGTGTAATGATCATGATACAAAAGAAGACAAGGACTGAGAAATGTGTGGAGCGCTGAACCTCGAGTCTAGTGTAACATCATCCAAAATGCTAACGCGTAATAATAGGTCAAAGGATGGATAGGAAAATTTAAGACAAACTATTGGAAAACCAATTTGGATTTAGGAAGAACAGAGGTACCAGAGAAGCCATACTCTGCCTGAAGGTAATGTGAGAGAAAACAACGCATGTAAATTAGCTACTGTTGGTGGCATCCACAGACCTGGAGAAAGCCTTCAACCTTGTTGAGTGGAACGAAATGTTCCAGCTGATGGTTAACTTGAAATGGATTACAGCAACAGAAGCTACACAAGAAGCAAGTTTCCACAATACAATCAAGAGATGAAAGATAAATAGAAGCTAAAATTAACCAAGAAGCAAGACAAGGATACAACCTCATACCACCAAAGTTCAACATATGTTTGGAGGAGGCTATTTGAGACTTAAAAGAAATTGGACTGAACAGGATTAAGATAAAAGAGAAGAAATAAACATGATCCACTTTGCAGATGACATCTCAGGCAAAAAAGGGAAATTTTATGATTTTCAAAGGTTAATAAATGTTGTGAATCAAGTTCAAGAATAGAACACAAAAATAAATATGTCAAAAATTAAAATCCAAGTATGCTGAAGAGAAAAAATGAAATCAGAAGTCACATTAAGAGGAGAGAAATCAGAGTAAATACCATCACATGGAATGAAAGAAGTACAGCAGACATCAAGAGGAGAATATCCCACGCTAAGAAAGCATTCACGGAAAAAACATAGCTGCTGTGTTCCGAGTGAAAGCAATCACGTGGAGTGTGGCACTCTATGGATAGGAAGCATGGACACACCTTGAGACACAATGTGTTTGTTAACCCTTTAATGCCTAGCATGACCATATGGTTACAGAAAGAACCAACTTTGTAATCTCAAAACAATAAAATGTCGCAGAGCTGCCATTTTGTCTACATGGTTTTACATTTCTGCCAAGGGTTTTTGGAAGCACCACTGGCAGTTTTCAGACCACTATCATAACATTTGGTGTTGCCAAGCTCGTAAGACCATTCTGGTGCCATTGAAGCTACTCCTCACAGATTTTCGACTTGTGTAAGTATGGTCTTACTAAAATACTTACAGTAAATGTAGGTATGTATTTTAATTAATGATATAAGTATACATAGGTTCATTTTAATGCACTTATATATTATTTTATATTTATTTGCTATAGTAGATATTTTATAAGTAGTTTGTCACAGGTTTGACCATATGGTCACGCTAGGCGTGTATGAGGTCAATTGTTTTCAATTTCGGGGGTTACTATTTTCTCATTGTTTTCTGTGCATACAAATATAATCTGTCCTATTTTGAATATATTTACATCCTTGTACAAGTGTCAACCTTATTTTTAATAAAGTACGTTTATATTTTTTGTAGAGACTAGAATAAGAAGCTCTTGAAATTTTGGAGTATGAGGATGTTGATAAAATATACATCGAGCCTCAACCTCATGGATGAAGATTCTGCCGATGAGAATGAAGGGGGTCTAGTGTACATCTATGTGGCTGACAGCTCCGGGGCCCTGCGGAAGTTGTGCTGTCCAAAGCATATACGACGGCATCTATTCCAAATCACCAAGGTGGTCACAAAAAGAAAGTCCATGGCAAAGAAGAGAAAGAAAATAATGGTGCATCGGGATTGGAAAATAGCGGGACTGTAGAAAACCATTCCTTTTTTTTCTGATCCAGATTAAACCAATGAACGTAATTTGAGTCTAGTAGCACAATTGGAATCAATCATTGACGGTAACATGTTCTCTCCCAGCCTTTGAACGGAGAGGTTCGTTATTCAGACTTAGCCACAGTCATGGTCAACTGCTCCGTTTGTCAACTGTTGGTGAATCGGGGGAAATCTTCAATTCCTTGCATCTGCTACGCCAATTTGTTACATGGACCCTGAGTTAAGTTAACATCTGCAGATTTAGAATATCTAATGTAAAACAATGGACTTGTAAGGATTGTGAACACAAAAAAATGGTCTATTCCAGTGGATAATCGTCCGGCAACTGCACAGTGTAAGGACCCAAAAGGAGACAACCAGGGACTTAGAGCATGTTCCAGGAGATGTTACAGGGATTGCAGTCTCTCAAGGAGGAGCAGAGGGAGCTGAAATCAGCACTTCAAAGTAATAGTAATATTTTGCCTGAACAATGTGCAAAATTGAGTGAGACTGTAACTGAGGAAATAAGTTAAAGTTATCCTTAGAAACATTCTGGAAGAGAATGGGGTCCTTAAATACGAAGTAAGTGACCTTGAGATCCCCCGCAAACAGCTAGAGCAGAAGTTAAGAAACTCTCTCAAAATCCGAGGTATTCCCATCAAGCCAGGGGAGGACCCCTGAAGTTTGCTGAGGGACGTTGGAGCAGCCCTTGGAGTTTCTGTCGCTATCGAGGATATCGACTATTGCAATAGATCATGCCCTCAATCAGCCACTGATGAGTCATTGCAACCGCCAAGTATAATAGATTTGTGCGGCAGTCAAGCAGGGACGTGCTAATTCAACGTAAGAAAGTGAAGAGAGATCTTACAACGTGTGATTTAGGTTGGTCAGAGATAAAGATTAGTACTGCATACATAAACAAGGCTTTGACTCACTTTTACATAAGGCTCTACACCCAAGCGCACGCTTTGCGAAAGGAAAGGAAAATTAAGTATGTTTGGGTGAGGGCAGGAAATATTGTGTGTTGTAGAGAGTACAAGGAGCAGGTTGTGGTGATTACATCTATGGAGGATCTGCAAAAGTTTCAATAGCAATTACTGTCCTGTGGCCTCTCTTCAACTAGTTTCACCTTACTTGTTAGAAAAATATCAAATTTATTATGTTGTGTACTTAGCTATGTACATTTTTGCAGTAATTGTTCATATTTTATGAGGATGAACATTCATCAACATTCAGTTTACCGCATGTACAGAGGATAGAAGTCTTACTTTGTGATTACTATTTTGCTTGACCTTCAAGGAAAATCTTTAAAGATATTATGTCTTTTGATTGTCTATGTATATTTAACCAATTATGGTATATATGTCACAAGGACTAACATTATTTGGGATGCAGAGTACAACATGTACAGAGGGTTTAAGTTATGCATTGTGAATGTGGTATCTTTGATGTTGACAGTTTAGATAATACAATCTCTCTGTTCCTGTAAGTAAACCAAGAATATTGCAACTATCATTATAAAATGTTTTCATTCTCGGCCTACCTATTGGAGATATTTCACTATTTATTTGCAAAATGAATGACTTGCAAATTTGCCATGGTAACGCGCAGTTGTTAGGAGCCCACTTTGACGAATTTCAGAGTCACTTTCTGGAGCTCTCATTACACATCATTGCAATCTCAGAGACGTTGCTTAAACCCACTGTTTCCTCCACAGAAGTGTCCCTACAAAGTTACTCTCCGTTCCGATGGGATAGGTTGGAAAAAGTGGGTGGGGGAGTCGTGGCATTCATTCGAAGCAATTTCCAAGTGCGTCAGCTCGGGGCTTCACCAAGGCGACAATGCTGCGCCATCGATTATGTCATCTAGGAAATCACTGTAGAGAGAAAGAAGATCCTCCTGATGGTTGTTTACCATCCACCAAAAACTAGTTTCTACGCTGAGTTTGAGGAAGCTCTGTTTGGAATAATGCCCTTGTACGAAAATATAATTGTTACAGGTGACTTTAATTTCAATTTTGAAACCGATAATCTGGATAGACAGTATTTATCTAGTATTTTCTTCTCTCTTAGCCTCCACCTTGTTCCATTTAGATCAACACATCACCTAGCCAAAAGTAGCTCGTGGCTGGATCTAATTGTAAGGATCAGGCGGATAAGGTCGCTAAACAAATGCTTACGTACGGTCAATATCCTGTTACTTTTCTATTCTTCCATGACTTGATTTATATCTCCTATACTCTGTCAGTTCCGGAAAAACAAGAAAAAGCCTAATGTGGCCGTAACTACCACAACATAAACTCGGAAAATCTCACCAGAGAATTTGAAACGCTAAACTGGAAAGAGATTTTTGAAGTGGAAGGTATCGATAACGAGATTATCGAATTATTTTATGGGATCCCTTCCAAATTGTTGGATAAATATGCACCATTGAGATTCTTCTGAACCAAGCATGAACCTGCCCCTTGGCTTACACCTGAAGTACGACTCCCGATGAAAGAAAGAGATTGCGAGAGAAAAAATTTATCAGATCAAATAATACAAGCTCTCATGATCGTTTTAAAATCCTTAGAAATAAAGTAGTCTGCCTAATTAAATTCCATAAAAATAATTTCCTTGAGGAAAAACTTGACAATGCAATGGACTACCAAAGTCTTTGGTCGGACTTGCATAAATACAGAATCATAAGTCGAATAATAACACCTTCTAGTATTCCTCCATTGGAAGATCTCAATGATTTCTTTTTACTATTACCTCATGTATATCAATCTCACCTGGCCTCTAATAATTTGATACTGTTAGAGGATAAGAATTTTTATTTCACTTTGCCACTTCCTACCACTGTAAGAAAGGAAATATTTTGTACGAAATCTAATGCAATCAGTCCTGACGAGATTCCAATAAAGTTTATTCATCTCTGTTTAAATGACATTCAACCTTAGTGTACATTTCTCGGGCTCGCCACCGGGTAAGATATTCATAGGCAGCCGACGTTTCTGTAACCTTGAAAATGGGTAACGAGTCAGTACCCGAAACGTCAGCTGCCTATGACAATCTTCCCCGGTGGCGAGCCCGAGAAATGTACACTAATGTTATTCGCCGGGAAAGTGTTAAATGAAATTCAACCTGTTATTCAACACATTTATGAGTACAGTTTATTGAACTCATTTCCCTTCTCGTTGGAAAAATGCATTTATTCGGCCAATTCCTATAGTGAACAATCCCAAAGAAGTATCGGACTTCCGACCGATCTCCATACTCAGTGCGCTTTCTAAAGGACTAGAAAGAATTGTTGCCTCACAAATTTCAGATTGCCTATCAAAGAATAACATCATTGATCACAACAATCAAGATTTAAAACAAACATAGTACTCAAACAGCACTCCTAAAAATAACTGAAGACATTAGATTGAATAAAGAAAATAATTGGCATTGTGAGTAAAAAGTGGTGGTGGTCTCTCTTTACGTGGATGATCAACGCTGCCACATACAATGCATGGATCCATGCCAAGAGAGCTGGAAGTAAATTGTCCCAGAATTCAGAACAGAAATTGTTGAGACATACCTTATAAGGTATCAAAACGCTCCTCATAGTAGTAGAAGATCGCCCGTTATTAACAGTTCCATCCAAAGCTGAGTTGTAGACAGTGTGCGATTGGATGGTCTAAGTCATTTGGTCTGTTGATGTGGGAGTGGGAAAAGACGAAGGTGTATGTTATGTGGATCCTCCATGCGCACAGAATGTGTAAAGAGCAAAGTTGGATTGTGCCTTAAGTGCCTTATAGAATTTCACACAAAATAACACCACGAATAGAGATAATTCAATCAGTAATTTAAAAGCTTTTCCAATTTATTTCCTATGCTATTTTAAAATTGTATTGTGTTTAACTTTTATTGTAATTGTATTGTGTTTGACGTTTATTTTGCTTAATTGCTTTTACAATTTCATCATGTTCTGTAGTATTTTTCCAAATTCTGTCGCTTCGTAACGTGCAGTATTTTATTGGGTGTTCTCTTGTATTTCAAAGTGAATGAATGAAATATTAAAATTTCTGTGCATCTGATAAAAAAAATTTATAAAACTAATAAATTACTTATAATTCAAATATATATTGCTCTTGATATTTTTCTGTAAGATGAATAAACCTTAAAATAATAAAAGCAAATTTTCTCATTTGGAAATAAATTGACCACATAACCGCCTAGCGTGACCATATGGTCACACCCCATAACTCGGCCATTATGTATCCGATCTAGCTAAAACTTTGTGGTATTAATATTTAAGTGCTCTAAACAGTCATATATAAAAATCAAGAAGATCGGACAAAGAAAATTTCTCGGTGTTAAAGGGTTAAGAACTTCAAAGGAAAAACAGAGGAAAGAGTCCCCACAGAAAGACCAAGGAATAAGTTCATGGACCAAAAAAAGGGGGATTCACATTGGAAGACCTACCAGGAAGTAAGGGAACTAGCGTCAGATAGGGAATGATGTAGGGCCACAGTCAACCAATCTTGAGATTGAACGACCAATGATGATGGACAAAAATAAGTGCATGGAGAACAATACATTTTAATAGCAAGACAAAAGGTAGCTATCTCAACCACTTTCTCCATAAATGATGGACAGCTGAACAATGTAAACAAGTATAAAAACCACCAATCAACCAGCGGAATATCAACATGATATTCTTAAACAAGCAGTTGCTCTTATTTTTTGAAAGCACCACCATCAAGGAATACCATGCTCAAATTGCTGTTAGAGAGGAAGCAGCGATAGACGGTATAATGAATCACTCACTATACTTGAATTATAACACAAATATTCCATTGCACACACCCACATTATTCCTTCTTTCCCCATTGAGTTTGTCACCAATACCATATCAATAGCTAAAGGAGGTAATAAAAAAAGTTTTACAACTTTTGATTCCTAAGTAATATTAGTAGGCCATGTCACATTAACATTGTTCGTACCAGGAATATTGATGCACAGAAATGTTAAGAAGCCTTGAGGCTCTAAGTGCTGTGCACTGAAGAATTAAGCCTGCCTAATAATTGTCATCGCAATGATTCTCAGGGCTGTGGGATAGGAAGCTGAGAACAAGGCACTAAGAAACAAATAAAGCATGCCACTAAGATTCTACAAAACTTCCCAGTGAAGTACACCATCATCATGGCCATCCTTGGTTTTTCACCTTGTCTCAACAACACAACTCCACTATACCAGTGGTAAACCCAGGGCCTGTCTTTTAATCGACAGGAAGGAGGAATAACAACCTAGTAAAAAAAACCAGGGTCCATCTGACCTGGATGGTACCACCCCATAAGGGTCCCTAGCCAGGGTCATGGTGAAACCCCCAACGGTAGTGAAGACAGAGAAGATGGACTTCTGTACAGCTGAGCTGGCGGAAGAGGCAACCCGACTGACAGGGGTATAACAGGACAGAGGACATTGCCTTGTGGTTTGAAGAGGGACCTTTGAAGGCTAAGGGAGACAACCCTGACAGAAAACAGCCAGCCGTTAGGCTCAGGAGGCAGCACCTCTGACCAGCTAGCTTGGTAGAGCCAATAGCTTACTTGAGTGAAACAAATTATTCAAAGTTAAATAGAGAGAGAGCCGGATGGATTAACAGGAATCGACTGAGGGAGTGAAAGGACATGATTTTCAGATTTTCAGATGTAACACATTAAATCACTTTTGAGTTGGAGCACAGAGGAGCAAGAAGTGTGATATATTATTTCCCCTACACAATAAGTATGAGGTATGCTACAAATGGTGTATGTGTACACAGACGCAATGAACTAAGCACAGAACATAGACCACTAATCATAAAGCTGTGGCTATACCCTGTGAAGCCTAGAAAGGAATTGACTTATGAG
The DNA here is from genome assembly GCA_963169105.1 of Ceriagrion tenellum. NCBI lineage: Eukaryota > Metazoa > Arthropoda > Insecta > Odonata > Coenagrionidae > Ceriagrion > Ceriagrion tenellum. The sequence goes on along the minus strand of OY720641.1, from coordinate 73,962,477 downwards.
AGGTTGAAGATTGGACAGCAGATAGATGAACAAAAAAATGGAATATGGAGACCTAGTAACAGCAGAGTTACAAAAGAAAATAGAAGTAACAAGTGCTGAAAGTGATGGAGATCAAATGGAATTAGTCTGGAGGGTATTGAAAGAAACCAATTTAATTAAAACCAGAGAACTCTGTGGAGTATAAATAGCAAAGATGGAGGTGAAAAGGATGAAGTGGTGGAATGATCATGCTAAAGGAAAAATTAAGGATAAAAAGTTTACTTGGAAGCCCTGGATTAGAGATAAAACAGTAGAGGTTTGGAGAGAGTATGTACAGAAGAGAAATGAGTCAAAGCAAGCAGTGAGACACGCAAAGAAAGAATGTTGGGATGAGCTTGGATATGAAGTGGAAGAAAACTATCATCATAAACACCGAATATGGAAAACGGTGAAAAGCCGAAAAGAAAAGTTAAGGAAAAGAGTAAAAAGTGTAGCAGATGAAACAGGGAAGATAGTGATTGATGAGAGAGGTGTTGCGAGTATGGCATAATCATTATGCTGTAACTTTTGGACACCAGGAGCAAGTAGAAATAATGGAAGTTGAACCAAACCCACAAATATGAGGATAGAATGGGGAAGAAATAACACACGTCGAACTGAAGGATTCAATAAAAAGGACAAAAGTTGGTAATGCTTGGATGTGGGAGACATGTAGAAGAGAATGAAAATTGAAAAATATCCTTACTATTCGGGAACTGAATATTTTAGCAATCTAAAAGAAGGGAAATACAACACAATGCAGTAACTATAGGCCCATCTGACTATCCTCCGTTGCTTTGAAGGTGTACACCAGAATTCTTGAAAGATGACTCAGAAATGAGGTTGAGTAAGACCTAGAAGAGGAACAATGTGCCTTCAGAAAAATCACCAAACCCATAAACACATTTTACAGTATGCCAAGTTTTGGACAAATATATCAACAGAAATAGATCAGTCTGTCTGTCCTCTTTACATTTACAGGCAGGTTTTGACACTGTCCAAGATGCAGCTTATGAGAAGCAATGCGAAAAATAGGGGTATCTGCAGACCTAACTGAAAGAATTAAAAGTCTGTGGCAACCCCGTCTACCGGTACACCTCCACATCTCCAGCGCACCAGCGAAACAAGTAGTGCTCTCGCTTCCTGCCTGGCCGACCGGCACGGTGGCTCAGGGCTAGCATGCTCGCCTGTCAAGCCCGGGGTTGATTCCTGGTCCCAGAGTTTACTATTTGTTAATGCCTTTTTTTTGACTATTTTAGAACACTGTTATGGCATTTTCCCAGTGTATAGCATATTCTAGAATGGTCGCTCTCAGTATAAATACTGAAGCCCTTGGCCCTAGGAGCCAGTCTTGTATCTACATCAGAACAATAAACAACAGTGAAACTTAACACAAGTCTCTTCAATCGCTAGCTGACCTAACCAACCATCAGCTACAAGTCTATAAATTAATGTGAAAGGAGTGGTAAGAATATCTGTGAAAATGTCGACAGTTTGCTAAGAGGAAATGTGTCTAACAAAGAGACAGCCTTCGTCCTCTACCATTCATAATTTTGATGGACCAGATACATAAATAATGCAAAATAAGAACACCAAGGTGCAAGATAGGAAATTAGAGGTTAAGGCCTATATATGTTCAGTCACTGGTATATGCAGAGACATTGTATTGATAGCTAAGAATAAGAGAGAATTGCAAACAGCAGTGGAAGAATGGACAAATGCAATTAGAGATCATGGAATGAGAATGAATGTAGAGAAAAGCAAGGCTATTGCAGTGTCAAAAAAATGAGATGCAGGGATGGCTGAACATCATGTGGGAAGAGCAAGATCTAGAACAGGTATATAAGTTCATGGGGTATATAAGTATACCTGGGGCACAAATTACAAGTGATTGAAGGTCAGACACTGACATTAGCCACAAAATCCACAAAGCAAACCAGGTGCATTGTCAGATTAGCAGATAAATTGTGGGCTAGAGGGAAATATTGGTAAAGACAAAGATAAAGGTGTACAAAACTATTTTCCAGCCTCTACTGTTGTATTGAACAGAGAGCCTAACCCGACTAGAAAAGCACAGGAGTAGATTCCAAAGCTGTGAGGTGAGACACCTAAGATGAGCAGCAGGACTCACTAAAAGAGATCAAGTGTGAAATACTACAATCAGAGCCCAATTCCAGCAAGACCCGATAGTGGAATCGATAGAAAGAAAACTTTTAAGATGATATGGACATATGGTTAGGAAGAATGAGGAAAGAAAGCCAAGGGCGGTGATGGAGGCAAGACCAGAAGGAAGACGAGGAAGAGGATGACCAAGGCTGGAATGGGAATATTATGTGGAGAGATTGACAGCCAGGCACAGAAAGAGCATGAATGAAGTGAAGCGTCTCGCTCAAAACAGGACCGAATTCAGTGAGTGGCTGATGCCCTGTTTACATTACTAGCTTTCTAACCTGGTTATCTCTAACCCTAGTAGAAGTTCGCCGTGTAAATGCAGGTTGGCACTAACCATAGTCAACATTTTAACCAGACTGGAGTTACTACGGTTGGCACTGGTTACCATCATTTTTAACTCGTGTGAATGCAGGTTAGTTAGAATAGTAGTTAGGTAATCCAGTCCACCTCTAGGTTTTACTTGAAGCGTACGATATATTATGAGAGTTTATCATGTCATATTCCATATCCATTCGTCAGTGCAAAGTTGCTTAATGTATTAAAATGCATGAGTGAATGATGAACCATATTTTAAGTTCAAACTTTACCTTAAAAGTGTAAGCGAGGACAGGTCATGGGCAGATCTTGGGAGAAAAAGTTATTTCACTGCATATATTGAGGCATTAAAATTCACTGGGGAATCATCATTGTCCCAGATGCAATGGGCTAAAAAATAATAAAGGAAAATATGTGTACAACCACCAAGAACTGGTAACTGTTTCGGAAGATTACATTAGAAAACAATATAAAGGAAATGTGGATGAATGCAAAACCATCGAACAAATGTTAGAAACAGAGTTTTAAAATAGCATTGTAGAGAGTGACAATGGAATAATGAGGGAGGAATTTGATATGGCCTTAAAGAAAATGAAAGAAAAAAGGGCAGTGTGAGTGGATGGAATTCTAGCAGAAATCTTAAAAGGATTGGGTGAAGAACTAAATAAGGCAATCTATAGATTGACTTGGGCCACATACGATAAGGGTATACTCCCCTCGGACTTCCAGAAATGAGAATTGGTTCCCTTACCCAAGAAGGCTTCAGCAAATGAATGTGAGCAGTATCGCACGATTAATATTTTATATAATGCCTCAAAAATATTGAATACCATCATTTTGCATAGGATAGAAAAGAAGATAGAGGAACAATTAACAGAAGACCAGTTTGGGTTCAGACGTGGAAGAGGCACAAGAGAAGCGATACTGGCATTGAGACTCTCCCTAGAAAAAATGACTACAAAAAGGTGAAGAAACATTTTTATAGCCTTCGTGGTTATTGAGAAAGCCTTTCACAATGTGCAATGGAAAAAAATCTTCAGAATATTACATTAGGTGGGGATAGACCAAAAAGACAGACGAATTATTTGGGGGATGTACAAAGAAGAGAAATCTGTGTTTAGATGTCGAGACTGCAGGGGAGAAGCTTCAATCGGAAAAGGAGTGAGGCAGGGTTGCTGTCCTTCAACGCATCTAATCAATTTGTATATTCAAAAAGGGCTAGATGAAGTGAGAGCATCTTGGGAAGACCAGCAAGGAAATGAGAGGGGCATAAAGATTCAGGGAATACAAGTGGATATGCTACATTTTGCTGATGATATAGTCGTGGCAGATAGAAATGAAGATGAGCTTTAACTCATGCTAAATCAAATAGAAACTATACTCAAGGGTCAATATAACACGAAACTAACAAAGGGTACAAGAATTTACATATCTAGGCAGTAAAAAAACAGCTGACGGGAAAATCAAACGAGAAATAATTAACAGGATGAATATGGCAAAAGTAGCATTCAAAAACAAGAATAGGTACCTAACATCGAGCAATATTAGTCTAAGCCTCAGGAAAAGATTGCTTAAAGTTTGTGTGTGGAGTGTCGTAATGTATTGCTCTGAAACCTGGACTATTACAAAAGCTGAGCGAAAAAGGCTGGAAGCATTTCAGTTATGGTGTTATAGAAGGATACTGAAAATTCGACGGACAGATAAGATCTCCAATAACGAAGTCTTCCAAAAAATAATTGAACATGCTACACTTTGGGAGAACTTGAAACGGAGGAGGGATGAATGGATTGGACACATCCTACGGCACAAAAACTTGTTTAGAACGATAATAGAGGGTAACAGAACTTATAGCCATTGGAATCAAGGAGCTGATTCAAGTTTCCATCTAAAGAAGCAACTTCTTGTGTCCGCAATGAAGGTATAAATTTTTAAAATTAACCAATAGCACAAAAAATGCAGGTGTAACATTACTCTACCATGCTCCAAATTGTAATCTCAAAGACAGACGAATGATTAGAAAATTGGAGTTGGAATTCTAACAGTTAAATCCAACTCTCCCAGGATTCAAACACTGGCCTTCAGAATGGAAAGTCAGTGCTCCTGGCACCACACATTTGATTCCCCTAAAACGACCAATGTCTAGAAATGTGAAGTGAATAATGAAGAGTTATCACTCAGTGGTAAGAATGGGAGCTAAATCAGCTCACAGTAATAATCCAACGAAGTATATTTTAAAATTCAAATCATTGAATGACTAAAACTACACTTATATATTGGCTATCATGGGTAATGAAAAACAGTTAAATTTCACTCCATGACATTAAATCTTCCGCCATTTGTGCTGTACAAGGCAAAACATTTACACGCAGGCTGGACAGACATTACAACAGAAATGATAGCCGATTGATCTTGAAGTTTTTGAAGATTGGTTTCTGAAGTTATGCCTTCCTTACATGAGAAGATTGCCTTGAAGGAAGATCATAAACGAGGATAATCTTTACAGTCATTTTCCTCCTGAGGTGATTATGCTGTGTGAGAGCAGCAACATTGGATTTGTCCTTCTACTCCCAAACTTGACACACCTCACCCAACCTTTCGACATTGCTCTTTTCTGCCCCGTAAAAGTTGCGTAGAGAAAGGCACTCGATGAGTGGAAAAAGAAGAACCGGGTTACGGTGCCTAAAATGGAATTTTCTCTGATATTAAAGCAGTTGTAAGTATTGGTGGAGAAAAAATAGAAAAAACTTGAAATCTGTATTCCAATCAGCAGTGATCTCTCCCGTAAACAGGGAGACAGTGCTGAAAAAACTTCCGTATTCTTTAAAGAACGAGTCTAGAGAAATTTTGGAGTGACTCATTCACGGAACTACTCAAAACAGCATACATGGGGGAGAAGAACAATTGGAAATCCTAGGATAAGTGAATCAGTGGAAAACCGGGAAGGAGTGTGTCAGTTAAAGAAGTGTCCAGGAGGGAGTGTGTTCTCACTGTGTTATGTGATTAAGTGCCTTCGAAAAAATGCGGGGAGAAATCTCTTCTTTACCTTTCCTGACGCCAAGGATGTGTGCTCAATTAAGAGAAACGAAATACTAGTGAGAAAACTCCAAACGCAGTTTCCGATAAGGCTTGGAAGACACATTTTCCAAAACGTAAAGGACAGTTTGGATATATTTTGATGTATAAGTGCTTCCTATTCCTATTTTTACCTAATGTTAAAAGAATGTAATTTCACTGATAAGCTTATAATAAAAACTTGTTACACGTAAAGCATCGTACACATATAACATACGTGTACATCGTACGATGTTTAAAAAAAATTATCTATCTTAAGATTAATTATTCTTATCTTCTATTATCTTATAATTACTATTTAAAAAAATTAAGCTATTAAATCATTTATTTGTATAATTTTCCACGAAAATTTATATCCAAAACAATTTACAGGTATTCCTATTCATTATTTAGTGGTCGAGGTAAAGCCAGGTATATGTAACTTCGTCCTCTAATAAAATTTCGTTGGCGGCCGAAGTTACTTCATTTCTGGGGAAACTTCGGCCACGATTTATAATTTATATGGCGAACAAAATGTTATATAACAGTTATAACTTCATGGGAATATTCATACAAGGCCACGGAGAATGCTCTCTATTTTTATTCTGGAGATTAATAACTATCTCCAACTTCTAATTCATGGAAAACCTTAAAAAGCGGCCGAAGTTTGCCCGTTTTACGATAATACATATATATATTGTCTAACATCAACCGACGAATACTTTTATTAGCAAAACTTCAAGCCTAAGTTTATGAACAGAACAATTTTTACTACTCTTCACACATTGGATACCTATTACAATAATGCAATGAAAACATTATGTCGAATTGCACTTCCTATGACTCATCCTTAGGAAAGTCGAAGGGTAACAAAAGCCACGGGCCAGGTCGCACGCGGATCGAATGAAAAGTACGGAGCAGTGGATTCACAGTGAACCCTCCGAAGTTGCCAGGAAAGGCGAAACTTTATGGCTTTGCACGTGAATCACAACGTTGGGGGGAGGAGGTGGGGAGTGGCACGATCATCCCAAACTATTTCACAAGGGATAAGTTTTCAGTGCAATATTGGCACTCTCGTGCCAAGTCAAATGGCACTGACTCGTCCGAATGTTCAAGTACGAAGGAGATGCGATTCAACAGGGCTCCTTGAGGCTAGGAAGTAATTGCGGAAGGAATGAGATCAAGCATTGGCTCAACTCGGGTCATGAGCGGGTAGAAGCAAGGAGGACACGGAGGAAAAGACACGAGTAAAAAGGACAAGATGATAAAAGAATTGCACAATGCGTCGTAATATACAGTGTGGGAGGTGTAGAGGTGAGGATGGTAGCAAAGGCTGTTTCATTTATAGCTGGCATGCAATGGAAATATTTGACTAGACTTTTAAGGGCTCTTGAAAAACGAAAACTTAGCGAGAAGGAAATAATTGAAGAAATCATGGCCACACAATGTTCCAACTAGAAGTGACTTGTTCCTGGAGTCGAGCACTTCGGTAGCCACATGAGGAGAAGAATTTGTTAGCTAAGGAATCATTACCTACAAAGCTGGAAGTCACACTCTAAGATTGAAGAAAAGACGAAAATGTGCAATTCTGAGTCTTAAGAGGGACTCGAATCGTAGCCTGTTATGGTAATAACGATCATTGCAAAAATGGCATGCGAGTTACCTGAGGACGTTAGAGAACAAGAATACTAAGAAAAAATAATACTCTGGTTCAAGACGAAGATTTAAACGAAGGCTACGGTATCATACGTATGATGAATGGCTTTTTAAAGTCAGGAAGAAAAGGAAATGCCGGTTAAAACGGACAAAAATTAAAAAGCATAAGTACGGGTAATTTAGTACGAGAGTCCAAACTATGGTCCAATTTAAGACAAACTTTTGCTGTTAAAACATAATCAGGTATGAGTTAAGAGTCCACGGGTCCAAAAAGGAATTAAACTCTTCTAAAAACTTATCAATAAATAACATTGTCGGGATCGGAAAATTATCCACCGCAGCTACCCAACCGACGATAAATAAAAACATTCGTTAGGGCTTTCAAAAAGTGGTCGGAACAGTAAAGTCGCTCCGAATGCCACGAAGTTTTAATGTAATGCTTGACTAGGTAAAATTTACAAAATTAGGAGTAATATCCCTTTCTGCCTCCAGTTTGCGTTACGCGACCACCATGAGAATTTCCGTCATTACCCCATGAAATGACCACTATACAAATACAAATTCATCTCCCACTAAAAGTATAGTGCCCCCATATCCCTTTTTCTGACTTACCACGGCTGCAATCCCGCAAGATCCACGTTAATTCACCCCTGGGCTGAGAGGTAGCAGGTCATCGTTCTCCTGCTAAAACTCCCTGAAAATCAACGAGGAAAATTAACGATAAGAATTATTGTAAGACACGATGAAATTACCATATATTGCAATAATACAATCCTATCTCTCTTGTACGGCAAAAACAGGGACAATGTAAGTTTGCTCTCTTGCGTTTAGAAGTGGTGAATAAACAAATATCGATTCATAATACGTCTCCCATAAAATATTTCTCCGAATTACATTCACGACAAAGACGAATATTCATAAAAGACGCGATTACCTTCAGTAAATCCTTCCCAACCAAACACACCACCAAGACACTGCTCCGATCTCACGCGAATACGACATTCGACTGATTGATTCCTCGAAAGTCATTGTGGCGGCGCGCCGATCGTTTCCACGCCAAGGCCATAGATACGTATCTATGGCCTTGTTCCACGCCAAGTCAATGGTGGGAGAGGTAACTTAGTCCCAAAACAAGAGGTAAGGTTGTCTCATTCTCAAATAGGGCTTCAATTTCTTGGGTATAAAGAACTAATAAGACTTGATTTGAAGCAGTTAAAAAAGAAGTAAAAAGCAGCGAAAAAATTGCCGGCTGCTAGCCTCGAACCCGGGGAGACTTCGAACGGCGGGGACACGAATACCAGAAAGTAGGGACAAAACCGCGTCCATCAGCCTGGGTAATGAGGCTGGAAGGCTTTACAGCCTTCTTAGCCCTGGGTAAGGGCCTGTTTTAGTTCCGTGTAATACCGTTCGGATTACACAGTCCTGGGGCAACATTTCCAAGATTGATGGATACGGTGATCGGGGCATAGTAAGAACTGTACCTACTGTTTTACGTATTTGGATGACATTGTAACTGTCAGTAAAACATAAGGACCACGAGAAAATGCTTCACCGCGTCTTTGCTCTGCTCCGAGAGGCCGGATTGAAAGTCAATCGCCAAAAGTGTAGCTTCTTCATGGAATGGCTGTAATTCCTTAGGTAGATACATAGTAGGTAACGGGAAACTCGAAGCTGATACCAAGCGTATTGAATCCGTTCGAGGTTATCCTACCTCGAGGTTCGAGGTCACGCAACTCTAGCAATACAATTTCGTAATCACCTATAGCAAAGGTACATCGAAAGTCGTCCCAGACGCGCTTTCACAAATCTATTTTATCGGAACTCCTGAATGACAGGGAAAAAGGTCGACGATCCTTGGTATTTAGAATTGAACAAGAGCTTGGATAAACAGCCAGAATCAAATATAGAATACCTACGTTATGGTTGACGGTCAAATATATCATCACGGACACCACGAAGGAGAGACTGGTGCCAAGGCCAAACTTGTTGGGCCCCTCGAGAGTCGACAAACCCACTTAGCAGCTTTACTTAATGCTGGACACTTGGTGTTATATTGGACATATAAAAGAGTGAGGTTTTACTTCTGGCCCACACTACGGAGAGACGTAGCAAAATACTTGAGGAGTTGCGAGGTCTGTCAGAGATATAAGGCCGATAGAAAAAAGGGGCTGGAGAAATGAGGGCGAAGAAGGACCTAACCCCCTCCCGCCCCCCCCCCCTCTCGGGCCAATATTCGCGACAGATATCATTGGACCCCTTCTGAGGTCGAGATCAGGACATAAATAGGTATTGGTTTTCCTATACACTAGCACGCACCGGCCGATTGATATTCCATTGCACTCTGTTAGGGTAGAAGTTTTAACTAAACAGCTCATTTGCAAGTCATTAACCATTGGGGGTGTCCAGCAATATTCCCGTGTGTGATAACGGCCCCAGATCTGTTTGAGAATATTGCAGCGTGGTTGTGAGGCCTATGGAATACAGCTTGCGCATATCTCACCCTTTCATCCCTGTGCAAAGCCCACGGAAAGGAGCATACAGACGCTGAAATATATGATTGCTATGTATTGTCGTGGCGACCAAAGAACATGGGATGAGGGTATTCCCCATTTTATGTTTGCCTTAAGATCAGCCTAACAAGAGACTACTGGTTTCTCCCATGCTACTTCAAACTTGGTAAAGGATCTTGGGGGACCCGTTCCGAGTTCAAAACAATTCGTAAGGCTCGCCTTTAGAAGCTACGGCCTACCACAAAGAATTGGAAGGTCGACTATCCAGGTATTATGAAAGCACTAAAATTGCGATGCGAAAGGCAAGCACGGTATTTCAATTTAAGGAGAAGGGACATGAAGTTTGAGACAGGGCCCCCCCTGTGGAAACTTAACCACATCTTATCGGATTCCATTAAGTTCCGGGCTGAAAAACATGGAACCAAAATTTGAAGGTCCATACTGAGCCAAGAAGAAAGGGTCCCCAACAATATACCAACTCGAATATCTGAATAGAAAGAAAGAATGCACCTTTCATGTCGAAGACCTCTGACCTGTACTGTAATGGTATTGTTTTTTTCAGAGGGGACGCTGGGTAACGAGTAAGGTGCGCCTTTTCAGGCCCCACTTGTCTTGGGCTGACGCACGACATCCTCAAGGGAGGTCACATTGTAGATGAAAAGGATAGCCTTGCCAAGGAGGGGAGTTGTCAGGCAGTCAGGACTGACTTCTAGGGTGGAGCAGAGGAAGCGGACCTCGAGATTCCCATTGAGGCAGAGGCAGTGACAGTGTCTACAGAGCTTACAGAGAATCCACACCCTTTTCTGAAAGTGTATATGTTTTATTACTAATCCTATTGATACAAAGATACATCACCGACTTTGTGATACAGCCCTGTCACATGCTCAGAGGTCACATGAGCTTATATGAAAATGACCACCCTCTCTTGGGTGCTTGATGCATTGCAAAACAAAAGAGCATAATATAATAAAATAACATAACAGATTACACAACATCTTCCCCTTTTACAAAGAAAACTAGATTACCATATACAATAATCAACAGACAAAGTCTTTAAACTTACTTGGCCTTTTGACTTGTCTGCCTGACCTAGTACTAGCTACAGGATTACACTTTTGATGAGTGACTGGCTCTCCCCTTGCAGACACATTCACCTCATTTCTTTTGTACACTCCCCTTCCTTGCTCACCCTCAACCACATAGGATCTGGGAGTTTGACCCATTTCCGAAATAGTTCCAGGGACCCAAATGGAGTTTGGTTTCTTTTGAAACATGACTTTCTGACCCACCCAGTACTGGACATGAGATTTTGCAGACCGGTCATAATACTCCTTTGATTTATTCTTATTCTCCTGGAGGATAGGACGTTCTTTATCATAAGTAATTTTTGGAATCAAAGTTTTGAAACTACAAGGTATATTCGTACTCAAATTTCTGCTCATTAGATTTGATGCAGGGGAGTGAACTTTGCCTCTAGGAGTGTTTCTGAAATTTAAAAGTGCTAAGTAGGGGTCTTCATTTGAATCCAATGCCTTCTTAAAAATCTTTTTAATAGACTTCACTCCACTCTCAGCCAAACCGTTTGACTTTGGATAGTGAGGGCTTGAGAGAATATGAAGAAATTCCCACTCTTTAGCAAATTTTTTGAACATTTCAGAGTCAAAACATAATGCTCCATCTGTATACACAACCATTGGAATTCTGTGCCGGGCAAAGATCGATTTTATTTTATCCACGACAGTAATAGTCCTTAAATTATCCAATGTAGTTACTTCAACAAAGTTAGACAGAGCATCAACCACTACCAAATAATATTTTTGATATAGTTCAAATATATCACATCCTACTTCTAACAAAGGCAATTGGGGTAGTTTTTTGTACTTTAAGACATTTTTTGTTTTGTTATCCTGAAATTTAAGGCATGTTGGACAAGACTTGACAAATTTCCTTATGTCTTGCCCACATCCCAACCAGAGCATGGACATTTCAGCACGACTCATCATTCTGTTTATACCAGGGTGACCCATATGTAATTTTTTTAGCATATCATACTTCAAAGAACAAGGAATTAAAATTCTATCACCCCTGAAAACCATTCCTTTTACCAATACAAGTTCATCCTTAAATTCAAAATAGGCCTTACAATCAGAGTCAACATCTTTAAAGTACTGAGGCCATCCATTAGAAATGTAATTCTTGAGTTTGCCATAAACAGTATCATTGGGAGCATGTTTTGAAATCAGCTCCCAATTCTCTTTTGTCACTGGCAAATTTTCCAACAGCAGTGCTACCTGCATTTCTACATCATCATCAAATTGTGTATCAACATCACAACTTTCAGCACAAAAATCCCTTGACAAAGTATTGGCAATGAACAAGTATTTGCCTGGAGTATGCACAACATTGAGACGGTATGGCTGCAGCTTTAGCATCATTCTTTGTAGCCTTGATGGAATTTTGTGAAGTGGTTTGTTGAATAATCCGAATAATGGTTTATGATCAGTTTCCACCCTGACATAATCCCTTCCTAAAATATACTGGTTGAATTTTTCTGCACCAAAGCATATGGCTAATAATTCCTTCTCAATCTGGGAATATCTACTTTGAGTGTCTGTCCAAGCACGAGAAGCATAAGCTATAGGCCGACCGTCCTGAAGGAATGTTGCTCCAATCCCTATTGAACTTGCATCAACACTCAACGTTAGGTCTAAGTTAGGATCATAAAAACCCAATACTGGTGCCCAGGTTAATGCAGCCTTCAATTCACCAAATGCTTTATCCTGGTGCTCACTCCAAACAAAATGAATATCATTTCTTAACAATTCCCTCAGTGGAGCACTCTTCACTGAAAAATTTGGTATAAATTTGGACACATAATTGAACATACCCAGAATTCTTTGCAATGACTTTTTATCTGTGAGAGGTTTTAAGGCATTGATTGCCTCTACTTTTTCTTTATCAATTGCATTCCCTGAGAATCAAAAGTGTGGCCTAAGAAAGTAATTTTTTCAGCCAAGAAAACACACTTGGTTGGATTGAATTTAATACCATTAGCCTTTGCTGCATCCAGCACCTTAATTAAAACCTGCATAACTTCCCCTTTAGTATCTCCCCATATCAAAATATCATCCTGGAAGGAGACAACATGATCGATCTTATCAAAAGTTTGACAAATGATCCTGTGAAAAATTTCAGGTGCACAATTGAGACCGAATGGAAGTCTTTGGAAGGAATACTTTCCCCAGATGGTTTGAAATGTACACAATTTAGAGCTTTCCTCGTTTAGTGGAAGCATCCAGAATCCAGACTGAGCATCCAATTTACAAAAATATTTTGCCCCAGCCAGCCTCGTTGCTACCTCCTCAATCGTAGGAAATGGAAAATGGGCCCTCTTAATTCCCTTATTCAGTGGTCTAGGATCCAGACATATCCTTAACAACCCATTTGACTGACCCAGTCTGTGGGTTCCACAATTGGTTTTATAATACCTGCTCTCTCCATTCGATCAAGCTCATTTTTAACTTTGGGCACTAATGAATAGGGTATCTTCCGTGCTGGGGAAACAACAGGTTTCACCTCAGGGTCAATTACAATTTTCACCTGTTGTGGGAGACAGCCCACTCGGCCATTGAACAAGTCCTGATACTTAGCCGAAATTAAACCTTCAGGATTTACTGATAATGTTTCAATCCTTGAAATCAATCCCAAAGTCTCTGAGGATTTTAACCCGAGAATATTGGCACACTTATGAGACACCACATAAAATTCTATTGGATAAAAAACGCCTTGGAACCTGCAATGCAAAACACATTTACCTACAACCGGAAGTTTGTCATTTGTAAATGAAGTGATTACCACTTTACATTTTTTTAATACACTGGCATTCAATTCCAAAGCCGTGTACTGACAAAAACTAAGCACATTACACTGTGCACCAGTGTCCACCTTAACCTGAAACACTTGCCCGTTCACTTCCAGACTAGCTGTGTACCAATCACCACCTTCCTGCATTTGCTGCTTCACTGGAGAGACTACAACTGAAAGCTCACTTATCTCTTGATCGTTATCACTTTCCGGGATGTCTGGGAGTCCATTGATAGAGTTTACTTGCGGCTTTCCGCCTGCGGACATACACATTCTAGCAAAATGATTATTTTTCTTACACCGAGCGCACTGTTTGCCGTATGCCGGACAACGGCCATACTCATGTACATACCCACAAAACTTGTATTTATTCTTATCACCCTTCTGATTATCCTGTAGTTCCTTTGCCTGCTGCTTCTGCCGTGTTTTTTGTCGTGTTCCACCTACCCAGCTTCGATTGAGTACATCAACATTAGGTTCTTCCTTAATTAACATTTCTGTATCCATGTTCCTTTCATTCTTAATATTATGAAACTGTTGAGATACCACTACATGCGATCTACACAAAGCCAAAGCACCCTTAGCATCAATATTAGGAACGCTCAACAACTTTTCTTGGAGTCTTTTGTCCTGTATCCCACTAATAAATAAGTCTTTTACTAGGCTATCTGTTAGTGTTCCCAATTCACACCGTAAGCTCAGGTTTTTTAGTGCTGACATAAAATGCTCAAACGATTCGCCCATGTCTTGGCGCCTGTTGAAAAATAAATACCTCTGGTATGTCACATTGGTGGCCAGAACATAGTGTTCGTCAAATTTCTGTAGCACAATTTCCAGCTTCTTATCGTCTCCAGCAGCCAGCTGAAAAGACTCGTACACCTCTTGAGCCTCTTCTCCAGCCGAATGCAGTAGTATGGCCACCTTTCTGGCTTCTGTTGCCTTATCGTAGTAAGCATCAACAAACGTTACAAATTGTCGCCAAAACTTTTTCCAATTGACCACCATATCACCGATGGTACTCAACGCGGCTAGCATTACCACCTGCGAAGCCATATTTCCGCAACTGCCAAGAACACTAATTATCGTATTGTGAGCACTCAATCAATTTCAATGTCTGTTTCACCGCTGCCACCATGTTTTATTACTAATCCTATTGATACAAAGATACATCACCGACTTTGTGATACAGCCCTGTCACATGCTCAGAGGTCACGTGAGCTTATATGAAAATGACCACCCTCTCTTGGGTGCTTGATACATTGCAAAACAAAAGAACATAATATAATAAAATAACATAACAGATTACACAACAGTATAGAAATTTCTTTTGTGAGAAATAAATTACATTTACGTTACAAGACCACAGGAAAAAATTTCTCAGTACTCAAAAAGAAAAAAAAACTGTCCACGGGCTGAAAGTCGACTGAACTGACCCAAAGTGTCCTCACATTGCTTAGCCTTCAAAATAGAAAAGGATAGTGACAGCATCGCCAATTGGCATTATAAAAAAATATGGGCATAGTAATGAGTAAACAGGCAGGTTAGTACATAATTCAAAATTTCATCCTCACTACTCCATAAAATTGAAGAGCTAAACTTGATATTTCTTACATCCCTGTACAATTTCTAGAAAATGTGAGTCCATAAGAAGTTCCCACATGTCAAATATGAGGGCAATTTTTTTATCAACCTCCAATCGCACAGCATAAACGCCAGACAAGCGACAGGCAGGTGGTGTGCACAGTTTACTTAATGTCTCCTGCACTACACGCTCTGTCACTGCTAAGTTCAAGTAGGCAATCTGTGCTGAGCAGCAGCCACATAAACATGGCCGCCTCAATTGATTTTCCTGCCCAATGCGAATTGCGAAGCATTATTCATTTCCTGCAGTCAGGAGGGAATAGTATAGCAGAAATGCATCAAAGAATGAGCCGAGTATATGGAGAAAGCTTTGAGTGATGGTGTTGTGCATGAATGGTGTCGAAAATTTAAAGATGGCCAAAATGATGTACAGTCACTTCATAAAGTATCGTGACACACTACTCTAGCGTTTCGTATAGGTCGGATGTCGAAGCTCGAAATACGTTGGCTATCCTGAACTATCTCTGGTGGCTGTGTCCCTCTTGACTTTCAATAAATATCATACTGTACCTGGAGAAGCTCATAGTCAATAGATATGGCTCAGGATAGCCAACGTGCTTCCATCTTCGAAAGCCGACCTATACAAACTGCTAGCATAGTGTGTCACGATACTTTATGAAGTGACTGTACATGAGTAAGGGGGTAATGACACAAGTCTGTCGCTACAGACAGCCTTGTTGAACGAGTTGATGACGTGATTAGAGAAAACTGTAGGTTCACCATAAGTGTCCATGGTTTTCCAGTAGTTTAAACATCTTCTCTGTACTCTTATCATTACAGAACATTTAGGCTTCAAAAAACTTAGAGCTCGCTGGGTCCCAAAAATGTTGACTGATAATGAACCTGATCCATAACAATGCTCATCCTCACAGTGCTGGTGTAACCCAACAGCTCCTTCAGCAATTTCATCAGGACATTTTCGATAACTTGTCATACAGTCCTGACGTAGTGCAACAACATAACACAAGCAAATAATTAAGAAAAATAAATGGTCGTTAGTCAACACCCTCATCTCCAACAAAAATGATGAAGTGCAGAACATGGTACTTCCTATCACCTTTGAGTGTAGCTCTTGTAGGGAGGCAAAAAATTCCTCAAAGTTTGGTCTTCCAAAATGTCTCAGCCATAAGGCCTGTGAATAAAGACCTGTTGCACACTCGTAGAAAGTGGCACTCACAGATTTACTAAAAGAAAGGTCAACTATTATCTACAGGTACATAGCAGAATAAGGTATAAATGTAAGGAATTAAGCAGATCCACTATCTTGCAATTAAATAACTGATGCAATTCAAAGCCAATTTTTATTAAAATAAAAAATCAATACAATATAAATCAGAGATAGTCTGCATAGTTACTTAATCACAACATTTTGAAATTATTTGTGCAACATTAAGACACTATACTATAATGAAGAAAAGTTATTAATTAATAAAATAATGGTTAATCATAAATAATCTTAGTTATAGACAGTATGATCAGAGCACTTTAGTTAAAAGGTCCAACACATTAAAATGTTTGCAGCTCAACAAACATGGAACACAGGCATTGTGTTGCCATTAGAAGAGCCTATCTCTCTACTTGCACTGCAAACAAAATATTGGCAGTGAGCTAAGGATTGATTCTCCATCATTTGTCTCTGAGATACTATGAATGAATGGTTGTAATACAGCAGCTATTTTGGGAGTTAACAATACAAATCTATTCCTAAAAATTGCTTGTATTAATGGACACTGATTGATTTTTTTCATCTAAAATTTAACCCAAAAATCCTGATGCATCTTGAGAACCAGGATACACAGCAAATGAGATTTGTTAATGAGGGCAATAGTGAAGGGTGGCTGGCTCTCCTGGTGATGATAATTATGGGTTCAGGGAGGGGAGACCAACAAATGATGTATTGATAAGAATTTCAGTGGTTCAGGAATTTGGAGTAAAATCAGGATGTTTGCCTGTTTTCCTCAGTCCATAAGCATTCAACAGAGTGTACCTCAATAGTGATTCTTTAGTTTTGAGTGCTTTGATGTTGCATTGATTGGGAGAAGTTAATGAAGTCATCAATGAATACACATGATACACTAGAGGGATAAGCAACTGATTCACAACTAATAAATTCTTTAGACAGTGCATAGTCAACAGAGCATCAATGTTGGTAGCTGTAGGAAAGGATGTGGGACAGGACTGCCCCTTGTAGCTCATTCTTTCCTAAATATATCAGGTGATGACACAATAGGTGTGAAGGGAGTAGATAGGCAGGAATTAAGGAAGAAGGGAATGCAAGTGGTTACTATCCATTAAAAAAGTCAAGTCCATAGAGTTTATGAAGTTGTATCTTCAAGTAGGGTCAACCGATTTTAACAAAAGGAAATGCATACAGTAGAATAATCATTTCTACGTTTATTGATGCATTTTAAAAAATTTCCTATCCTTATCTACACTTTTATGAAATTTTCTTTTTTAAAGCCCCGGTTTTTGCTGCTCAAAACCCAATGGCCCAACTTCATATTACTGCCATTCTCTTAATATTTATTGTAGAGATGAAAGATTTTGATGAAAGTTAGCCAAATATTCTAACATATTAAAGGAAAAAAATTAATTATATGCTGAGTTTTACATGAGCCGTTGTAACAGTTGTAAGCCTTGGCTCATTCCGAAACTTGAGTTATACCGCTGTAACTGCAATGGCGCCAGCTTTATAAATATGCATATAATCATTAGACAAATATCCTGGGATTTCCAATAATGATTTTTATTTATTTCCCTTTTGTGCCTGAAGGATATATCATGTATCAGTTGTTTAATAAAAGAAGTCCAGATCATGACGTCAATGGGTTTCAGTCAAAGAATGAGTCTTGTTTGCCTGATTCCGAGTGGGCAGTCTCATCCTGGCCTTGGCATGCAATGCATCTATAATAATCTTTCATTTTGACCCCCGTATACGACAGCGCCCACTCAAGCAGTGAAGTTGAGTGGTAGGAGACGACTGGGAGGGGAGAGGGTGCGCGACATTGCCGCTTGCTACCCATAGAATTTAAGTGCCAGCTATGAGTGACGTTGAAATCATTACCAGATGTGTTTACCCAGAATTGGGACTGAATTTCCTCGCCAAGTCTCATCAGTATAAAATGTTTTATAACCACTGTCCTTAAGTTTTTTAGTTCTGCAGAGAAAATTACAACAAGTGGCTGCAATTCTCACAGACTCCATCATCACTGGCTTCTTACATAATTTCTGGTACCTAAACCCCAAATTTTGCAGCACAGACCACAGTTTAGTCAACAAGATATTCTGGCAATCAGGTAGAGACCTCAACAATTTGTCCCTTACCCTATGTAGAGTTGGAAACATATTCCTCACATAGAAATCATATACCGGTCTTCTAATGACCCCGAGCGTGAAACCATTGATAACAATATTTGGACGACCTAGCACCAATTGCCTTTTCCTTGGAAAAGGGTTGTCATCACAAGAATTTTCTCTTTCACTAACTTTAGCTTCAGCAGCATTTAATCAAATCGAACTGCTGTGCACATGTTGTGCACAATGCTTGTACAGCCAGCATGAATGGCATGTCATTTGATGTTGATTTGTTAATTATTAAGGTCTACAATTATTTTTCCAATTCAGCATAAAGGGTTGCCCAACTAAAAGACTTTTTTGATTTTGTTGATTTGGAATATTGCAATTTATTGAGACATATTACCACACATTGGTTATCTTTAAAGCCTGGCATTGAGAGATTCCTTCAAAATCTTTCTGCTTTAACATTGTACTTTTCCAGCATAGATGACTGCCCAAATTTCATTCAGAAGCACTTGTTGGGGACAGACTTAGAAAAACAGAAATTGGGGATAGACTTAGAAAAATAGAAATTGATTACAGAGCTGCATCTTAATTATTCTTTGCATATAGTAGAATTGTTCCACAAACTTGATGTTGATAATTTAGAAAAGAATGAGCAAACAGTTTGTGATTTATTTCATGCTATGAGGGACCTAAAGTGTCATTTAGAACACAGGATGAGGGACAGTTTTTTTGGCTATAGAGTTCATCAAACATTGGGTAAATTAGGGGAATAATTTCCTAATAAAAATAAGATGCATATCAAAGAATTTGAAAGAGTGTATGAAGTATGTCTGAACTACTTAAACAATTGGTTTGACTTCAGTGAAAATAACATTTTCAGTTGTATGGATTGCGTATCACTGAAAGATTCACCAGAGTTCCAGAAAGTGTTGCATTGTCAGAATCAATAGGAATTATAGATAAGTTAGATGTAGATGAAATGTATTAAGAATTGATTGTATTATCTAGCTTGTTTTTTGGTTGTACAGGTGCAAGTTTGAAAGAGAAAATGATTTCTATGTCTGTGTCAGATAGATGGGTACATGTTATAGATTTATTAGGGGCAACAAAATCAAGGTATATCTTAGGCCTTGTGAAGTTCATACATAGCATTTTACCCTACAATGCTTTTATGGAGAGAGTTTTTTTCTGTCATAAATATCAAATGGAGAGATGATAGAAACAGAAGCTCCATTAGTTTGATAAAACAAGAATTTTTCATATATTTCAATTATGATGAAATTTGTAGTGAATTCTATCAGAAGGTGCTTACAGATAAAAAAAAATCCTTGCAAAGGGTCATTCAAATGAAAAGTGTTTAAGTTGCTGGTGTCATAGGTTTACATGATATATCAGGATTATCTAGTTTTAATTTTGTGTATTTGGTTATGTAATGTTTATTTAATACATATGTGCATTATTTATTACAACATTTAACAGTCTTGATTAAAAAAACAATGTTTTGGGAAGTATGTTCCGTTTTCCATTCTTGAAATCTGGCAACCCTATTCTTAGTCCAGAGTCAAGCCATAATATGTGACAAAGATTTGCTTAGCTCATCTTAGGATTTAATTATCCATCAATCTAAATGGAGTGGAGGAAAATATAATTCTTCATAAAAACTCAGGATGTTTATATGTCATTCAATTGATTTATATTTCCATAGACCTAACATAATTTAACAATATAATCACTCCCTAATTCAATTTTTAGCATTATATGAACTGTAGCAGCATTTGATGCCATCTACATGAGAAATTTAGTTCTTCATTTCCAGTCAATTAGCATATAACACATAAGTCCCAGGAGACAAGGCGATCCATGAAATTGTTTGTGAAAGTCTTTAAATCAGGGATCAAATCAGGGAATAAACAAGAACCAAGTATACTTAGTGTGCTATAGCTACCTCTCCCTACAATTTCTGTGGCCTTTTGACCTTTAGTGTAGGAGCCAATGAGTCATCTTATGTATGCTGGCCCCCAAATTTATGAAAAGGTAAATAGGTAGATTTCATTATGAATTTCATCTTGCCACTAAAATTATATCCAGCACTGCCACAATTTTTTCTGGAAAGTTTGTAATTTATCCAGAATCAATGTGCTTTGGAATCTGCAGGATGGCATCTATGTTTGACATGCACATTTTGTTCTAATAGGAAGGCTCACAGTGAATTGTAGACATAACCCATGTAGCACCAACAGTGGGACCAACGTTGGGGAACTGTTACCTGCAATGGTTAGTCAATCGTTATTCATGGCCGTTTTGCCAACCATTATCCAACTGTAATGGCCCAATGGTTCCCCAACCGTTGGCTCAACAGTTCCCCCACCATTTACCAACTATCATACAACCATTTTTTCTATTAATGTGCATTGCCATTGGGCATAGCATTGGTTGGTATATGCAAGTGCCGAACTAATAACCTTCCTCTTTCTCTCAGCCACCCACCTACTTCGTGATAACTCGATTCCGCCATTACGATTGGTACGCTATAGGTCTTACTCAGGTCTCAGGTTCCTGGGGGTCAAGATTGATTTACGTCAGAACTAGGTAATTTAAAGCTCAAAGGCAATGCTATTCCCAGAAACTGACTGTGAAGGTGAAGATGAAGCACAAAGCCATGATTTCGATTCACCTTCGCCAATGAGTGTTCTCGACCATGCTGCCTCCATTTTTTAACCTCAATGAGAAATGCCAATCCACCTACTTTGTGATAACTCGATATCTTGATGTCAACTTGATATCTCGATCGCGTTTCCTCCTTTCGATTGCGACTTTCACCATCTCCCAACTTTGGCCCAACGAATAAGAAATAACAGTGCAAATTTCCCAATGTTGGCCCAATTGCCTAAAGGTAACCAAACCATTCCCCAACCGTGGCACCATTTCCCAACGTTGACCCAACCGTCTGTGCTACATGGGGAGGAAGCCAATTTTCAATTTATTCTTTGATTGATGGCTTGATACACTCTTTCAAGCCTGGGGTCAGTGGGCAACAAACATTGCAGATTTATATACTATACAAATAGCATACATTTCTCATAGATATGTTCATAATGATCATTCAGTTCCATTTGCACTTCTATTAGCAAACAATGGCAGAAATTCCTATTCTGAAAATTTCAAATATCAGCAGGTGACATGCAAGTACTCACCAAAAGTATAGTACTAACCAAAAGTATAGTCCTTATGTCAAATTTTTGGTAAAATTGAGTGACAAATATATGAACAGACACTGTATTGCTTTTATCAGTGAACTCAAGTTCTTTGATGATGTCCACAAACCATTCAAACTGTTCTTGAGTTCTTGTAATCCATAGGAAATACTCCTGAAATACATGAAAAAAATGATTTAACGAAGTACTCTGAAATCATTTGCATTTTTATAGGAATTTCCATTCCTTAGATTCCAAAGAATAACAACATTGATTCCCTGAGTATTGTGTGATTTCTTAATTCTGCTGCTAGCCTGAACTGGGGTGAGATTTTAAAAACATGTTCAATTAAAAAACAATTTAAACCATCATAACCACAAAACCATAAAACAGGTGGCACAGGTGGTGGCTCAGTCATTTTAGGAGGTGACAAAGACAATTGGAATAGGGGTGTTGATTATGGAGTGGAGGGTTTTACAGGAAATGGAGGCAGCGCAGAGAGAAACCATGCATTGGTATACATGTTAACCTACTCTTAACAAAATGCAGTAAGGGGTCTACAATTTTAAGTATCATTCAATTGATGGAATACTACAATTGAAGTGCTATCCATGGAGTACCCAAGATGAGATCATGATTTAATAAGCTTTATGTAACAGTATGTGGTAACTCAAAGACTTATCTCAGCTGATGACTTACAATTTATAGATTTTGAGACAAACCAAAATTATTTATATCTGGATGAATCCTTTTCATGACCTCTTATTTCAGTTTAATTACAGCAGAAACTTGATATTGCAAAGTAAGCGGGACCGAAAATTGGCACTTTGAATTTTTGAATGACATATTATTGATTTTATAATAAATTGCGTCAAGCATTTATTTTTGTTTTCCTATTGTGGTCTTTTACAATGAGCTACAAAAAATTATGGTCATTATTCATGAAAGCATTCTTTAAAAAATATGTTTAAATGATAAAGAATCCTAAAATAGGTAACTATTAAATCGCAGTTTCCCTTCCAAATGCTTTAAAGTCTGCTATTATAATTTTGGCCAATTTTCCACCCAGTTTTGAAAACGAATATCAAGCTAAAATTTCATATAAAAACTTAAGCATGTATTGAAATAAATTCCATGAGAAGTTAATTTTCAGAATCCACCACCAGTAGAGAGGAGCAACTCCCATGACATAAGCTTGAGATATGCATTAGTTTCTAAGATCAACATAGTTGTGACAGAAGCTGACACATCTGCGCTTCACATCGCCCACACTTCATCATTCAATCATAGGTAAACAGAGCAAGGGACTTGGCCTATTTCCAAAAAATTCCTTCTCATACCATTAATTGTGGTGTCTTCTATATCATCTGCTGAATACATGGAAATTATGGAAAAAATGTATTATATTTATGGAAATATAAATCAATGGAATGACATATAAACATCCTGAGTTTTTATGAATGAATTATATTTTCCTCCACTCCATTTAGATTGATGGATAATTAAATCCTAAGATGAGCTAAGCAAATCTTTGTCACATATATTATGGCTTGACTCTGGACTAAGAATAGGGTTGCCAGATTTCAAGAATGGAAAAACGGAACACACGTCACTCAGCTCAGCTCATATCATCTCACACCTCACTCACATCTCAGCTCCGAGTTGATTACTACTAGTCTTAAGCGAAAAACCTTTTCATCTCCCCGGTTAACTTTCCCAACTGTGACGTTAATCATGGCTTGCCCTTTTACTCCCAAATCTGCCCCTGAAGCCGACTTAAGTCTCAAATGGCACTTGCTCAACGCAGTCTCAGGAAACAGCGTTTTAAACTGAAAGAGACCCATGAGGCCATGACAGTGACCGACGCCCAGCTGTCTATTTCAAAAACAATTTGGATTCCCTCAATGATCAAGGTGCATTGACATACCGCCGGGCCCGTAAATATATCCACTTCACCTGTGGAATGTATGCCGTTGATACCATCATCCACCGGAGAGACACCAACGGCTGCTGCTCCCTCGTCTCAGGTGCCGATGCCGTCTACTTCGTGGATACGGGTGGAGTCCATTCTGCACACCTTTTTCCTCCCGTAACGTCGGCATTCCCAAGTTCGCACCTCGCATGAATCGGGGCTGTGACCTCTGCCGCATCGCCAGCAGCGGGGCTGATTTTGTTGTCCTCCGCCTGGTTGTCCTTGTGGTGCGTCGCCTCGTTGTCCTCTGCTCCTTCCCGGTTTCGGCCCTTGGTCCACCTTCAGTATCCCCTCCGGTGGCACGGTGACGGTAGGAACCGCAGGACGAAGTAGCTGAGCTTGGGACTCAGCCTGCCCCAATTCCTGGGCGAGAATACAGGCTTTCTCGAACGTCAGCTCCGACTCCATGACGAGTCTTCTTTGAACCAACTTGATAGGCCGCAAACCAGCCGGTCTCGCAAGGCCTCGTCCAAGAAGCCTTTGAATTGACAAGTAGACACCAATTTACGAAGTTCGACAATGTACGTCGAGAGGGTTTCGCCGGGTAACTGGCTTCGCTTGTAGAAGCGAACTCTCTATGTAATTATTAACTTTTTGGGTTGAAAATGGTGAGAGAGGACGCCGACCATCTAGGTAAAAGACTTGCTTACCGGTTTCACCGAGTCTAGGAGATTCTTCAGAACACCGTGTGTCTCGGAGCCAATTAACGTGATGAAGAGCGGCACTTTCTTCGCTTCATCAATATCGTTCACCACAAAAAACTGTTCCAACCGCTCGACGTAGGAACCGAACTCCTCCTTCGCTGGGTTAAACTCCGTCACGTGTCCGATCATGGTACTCGCGCGAAATATCAAAACTTACGTAAATTTCTCTTTTTTTTGTCCTTGTCGCCTGATTGTTGTGACCAATAACGCAAACATGTTTTCGGTACTAAAAGCCGTTTATTGTCAAGAACACAGCACACCAGATTACATCGGATACAATTCCAACATATGTGCCATGCCTATCCAGTAGTGATGGGCGAATAGTAACTATTCGTTACTTTTGTATTCGTTACCCAGATCCGAAGTACTGATTTCATATTTATTTATCAACGGGCCAAGGCCCAATTACAAAGCAATGTCTTTATAAAATGGGGGTATCATATCAAAGATAACCAAGTAGATTTTGTAAAAATTATGAAACCTCAAAACAACAATAAAATACAAATACAGAATAATCACGCAGTAGGAGGACAAGGAGTAATTATTGATTATTAATCACACATTTAAATAAATAATAGCAAATTAAGTATCAGGGAGCATCCTATCCGGTATCCCTCTCAGGAACTTTATAACAGAAGGCAAAGAAGCAAAAAATAGGTCCAAGTTATGACATGAGTTTCCATCACGCATTATTTGTTCAAGTGGGGAAAAGTAAGTATAATTACGTGAATGATATCAAAAGGAGTGTCATATCTTGTGGAATACGATAGAACTTTTATGTGAATTTCACTTAGTAAGGCAGGGGAGTCAACCAGGTTATTTAACAGCTTATATAGAACTTTAATGTTCAGTATGTTTTGTAACAGCTTATATTGTTAAATTTATTCGTTACTCACTACATTTCGTTACTTGGAGGATTCCAGAAATCAGAGTCATTCGAGTAACTACTCGTTGGGTTCGTTTTGGTAGTTGGATTCGAGTGAACTATCGGACTCGTTTGTGTACCGGATTCGTAAGTAATCGGATTCGTTTGGGTACTCAGTCAAGTAGGTAGTACCTATTCTTTAGATTCGTTGGGTAGTTGGATTGGAATGAGTAATCGGATTCGATTAATCAATTATAAATTGGAATTATGTGCCCGTTGGATTCGTTTGGTTCGTTGAATTTGAACAAATAAATGTACTCGTTTGGGTTGGTGGATTCGAATGAGTAATTGGATTCGTTTTGGGAAGGTAGATACGAGCAATTATTCGGTCTCAGTTAATCAATGATATGTAATACGTCGGATGAGATCGTTTATAATCTTGAGTTTGTTCATTTAGAACATTCAAAAGGATACGCCAAACTTTGATTATGAAAAATGATTATAAAAATCGTGAAATCATGAAATAAAAGTCCATATAAGGATTTGACGGATTATTGCTTCATCGCCAGTCGATCTAAAGATATTTGCTTTTAGACATTACAAATTTTCCAATTTTATCCTGAATCGTATTTTAATGAAGCATTCTTACGTTACTAGTTGGCATTTATGAATTAACTAAGAGATTACCCCACTGAGACAGCATTGAGGATGTGCTGGGGAATAAATTTCCCATTTGGGAAAATTTTTTGTGAGCAGGTATTTGCATCCTGTATATCTTATTACATGTAAATATTATAGTTTCCCTGTATCGTCTCCGATTTGGAGTAAAAAAGCTATCGAACTTCGGACGTAACGCATAGATATCACCTGGATCCAGGAACTTAGCGATGGTTGACCCAATTCTTATCCCTTTCTCCACCCCAGGGGTATTTGGCCTTATGGAAACACCACTGCCGTGAATAACCCTATTCTGATTTTTCGAAGCACTGTCGTAGTTTGCTACATACGGTTGAGATTTGCCCACGTTGGAGGTTGCTGGCCTCCATGCTACCTGACGTAGCAATAACGGTGTCGGACTGGCGAACAAAGGCATAGGACTAGAATAGCTAATCGGCGTCCGTAGCAGCGCATACAAATGACGGAAGACAACAAAAGAAGAAGATAGAAGATGACCTAGCGAAAAATTACAATGAAAAGGCATGCCGAGGCATAAACCCGGGACCTACTGACCACAGTTTTCGCCTACCTTGGAACTGCCATCAGGTAAATCAAGACGGAAACATAGCTATTAACGAAAGGACAAAAACTTACGCTAGACATTACAACAGCAACAGTAGTAAAGGTGGGACCATTTCAAGAACTCATAAACGGAAGCCCTCGAGGATAAACAAACGAGACTATAAGCACGAAGAAAAGGATGAGCTCTCATAGCTGTATTTCAGATGCAAGACACCTAGAAATGCTTTGGAAACAGGAAAAATGAGTTTCCGGATCATATTCATGTCGTATGCGGTCTCCAACCAATATTAAGATGCCCTTTATGGTCTAAGTGAAATTTTTGTCAGATGAATGGAATCCATTACTGCTTCTCATGGTTGCTAGATATACACGTTAATGATTTTTGCGCTCTCTATAATAATATGTCTGTATCGTTGCTTTACCATAAGGCTTTGAATCATTACGTAAAAATTTGAAATTAGAAATTCGACCCACCGTTTGGAAGCTAGAGCAGGAAAACGTACAAAACCACACCTTCGACGCAAACTGTATTTTTTGGATGGGGTTAAAATTAAAAAAATTCCTGTTTTCGGAATTTCCCTACGATTGCTCATCAAAGCGGATGTTGTTGACAAATTTTTAACTACAAGCCTTGCCGAAATCGGGTTAGAATTTGGATACATGAGTGGCTGAGTTAGACATGCGGCTGTGTAGATTACAGGATTTTCTCCTAAATTCTCCTAAACGCGAAATTATACGTTCCATCTTATCATAATGGTGGCAAACAAATATATAGGCATCATGCCGAGTAAATAAAACGTATTCACATGCGATTTTTGCTTATATTTCGAATTCGGCGCCGTAAACCCAAGTCTTAACATTGTTCTACATAACTTGCATCCCCTTGGCCCTTTTAGTTGGGAGAAGGGTGATTCCGGCGCTGGGTTTCCCTCCTCTTCCTCCTCTCCCCTAATAACCCTTCCAAACCAACCTACCGAAGATTGGGCATAGAAACATATAAATTATTGCGACGGAGGTTGAGAGGAAATACCAGTAATCAGTGCACAAGAAAAGGTCAGCAAGGAGTACACATTGTTGTGAAGGCGTCATCTGGCCTATTTGACAGATCTGTTTGTTCCGCGAGCAGTTTGACACGGATAAACTCGCGGGGAAAACAAGAGTGCATCGGGGAAACTAATGTATTCCCCCACCTAAGTTGGCCTATTATTTATATGCTATATATTCTAGACAGAACTCATTGTGACGCAACGCCATTCGATTGTGATGCAAATGCCGGTGAGTGTGGTTGGTATTCACTGGCGCGGACGCCAATTAGTCATTCTCACCCAATGCCTTTGGTCGTTGTTCGGCCGCCGTTATTGTTATGCCAGATCGCGAAGAGGCTCGCCAGCTCCAATGTGTGGGCGAGCGTCCGCCGTATGAAGTGAACGCAGACAACACCCAGGGCCGTCCAAATCGACGCAAGTTATGACGGAGACTCGTTTTTCTTCACGGTGATGCGATTCTGCTATTCCAGACCATATTGAAATATGACGTACGGAAAGTCAGAACCAAAAATTGGCTTCCAGATCTTTGTACTGATGAAATCATGTAACATAGTTACTTTACATTTGAGTTAAAAGTACTGACCAATCGGAAAATATTTAATCCAATGCAAGTAAAGAATATTGATGAAGAATAAATTATGATGAAGATCAAATAGACGCAAAGAATCACACTCGAGGTCTTACAAAGTTTTAGAAAGAAAATCCCACCCCGAATCTCCATCTAACTGACCACTTTTATAGCTGTAGTATGCGCTGTATAGATCGGTCGCTACTGCAGTCGCTGTCAAAAATGTATAGATTTATGCCCGTATTCATAGTCGTATTCCTAGGGGTTACCTGGGTATCCCCTAGCCAGGTAACACCTACGGGTCCCCTACGCTGAGCGATTCATAGACCTTACCTGGGTAACACCCAGCCAGGGGACGCCTGGGTAAGAGATTTGGCAACAATCCCGCGGAAAAATACATATGAACGGTTCCGCTAAATGGTTCTCAATGTTTTCTAAGCCCATTTTTCACCGTAACCAAGCACGCTATAAACCATAATATAGTATACTGTTACAATGTTGATGAAAAATAATTGAAGGAATATTAGAGAATGTTTACAATATTAATTAAGTATTAATGTAATATGAATGATGAGGAATATGAGGGTTGTTCAATAATTACCCGTGTTTGTAAACAGAGGACGTTACTATGGAAATCTGATGATATTATAGTGTACTGCCATCAGTACAGTAGTATCAATTCGTCCCACGCATGGGCAGCAGTACTGCGTTAGGGGAGCTGAGTCACGGAGTAGGAGTCGGTTGAATTTGTTGTTAAGAAGTATGTGATAGTTTTTATAATCAATTGTTAAGATATTTTTCACTAATCCTTCGTTTGGGTCTTCTTTTCTGCCGCGTAATGATCAAATTCATAAACACCTGACTTTCTGATCCGTGAAATAAATATAAAGGGTGATGCGATCCTTTTTTCAGACCCCGCAGGATATTAGTGGTTGTCGGCAGCTTTGCGTTGTTCTTTGGGGTTCTACGTGAGATATTGCACGTTTAGTTCTGGATCTGCTCTAAAGTATAACCAATTACCGACCTACATAAGAGTAAGTCGAATTCATTTCGAGTATTACCGTTAGTTCATCTTTCCGAGTGCATTAATATATGGCTGTGTTTGTAGGTTTATATCTGATACAACGTGATCCCACAGTTTTACTTCGCATTCGCATTTATCTGCCCAGGCATGTTAGCTTCATTGGTGTCTATATTCCTTATGAGCCAGTGTCGTTCGGGTGGGCGTGGCACATTTGTTTTGGAAATGTATTCCTGCGATAGCTACCTTTTCCTGCATTTACATTTGTAGACATCTTCGGAGTTTGTTTTTCAAGGGTTTATGGTGATGCTACCGAGCGAAAATTTCGCTTCCGCTGGTCAGGTACATAGAAATCGGTGATATAATTACTATAGATACAGCACGGCCACATGCCTTGCTGGAAACCCCGCCTCATGGTGGCGCTGCGTTGCTGATTTTTTGAGCATCTGTTCCTTGCTGATCCCCCATCCCAAAATTTCACTATGGCGATCGCCCTCCAATATCCCACTCCGTGATTTGGGTAAGCTTCATGCCTTACCCAGGAAATCGACGGCCTGGGGGAGGGTTAGGGAACGGCAGTCCCCTGGGTAACGACTATGAATTTGAGCCAAGGCGTTCCCCCACACCTGGAGGACGCCCAGGCAACGACTACGAATACGGCCCTTAGCCGTTGCGAAGTGAGCATGTACGTAGAATTGAGGCGTTTGAAATGTGACTGCGGAGAGGGATGGAGAGGGCGAGCTGGGTGGTGAGAAGGACAAACGAGGAGGTATTGGATATGGTAGGAGAGGAGAGGAAGCTAGTAGCGAAGGTTCGGAGGAGGCAGAAGAGATGGATAGAGGATGTACTGAAAAGAAAGGGAATGCTGAAGAGGTTAACAGAGGGGAGAACACTGGGGAAGCGTGGAATAGGAAGGAAGAGGATTGAAATTCTGGATGAAATAAGAAGAGGTAGAGGATATGAGGATTTTAAAAGTGATCTTGCGCCGGATCGCCTAGGGAAGGGAGAATGGAAGAATATGCCAGATATTAGGACGTTAGAATAAGTATTGTTCAATAACCAACCAATCATCAGATTGAACACTCGAATGAATGGATATGAGCCAAAAGATTCCGAGTATAATGTGCTCCCAACCTTGTACTCGAATTAGGTAATTTACGCCATCAGTTCGCTTGTAGAAGTTCTTAACGAAGCATGAGGCTCTACTATTTTTAAAAATCTATTTCGCAATTTAAATATTCCTGCACTACATCCCACCTGCTCGCGGCGAATTCAAAAATGCTGCCTAACAAGAGCGAAAAAGCATCTCTTTCGCTTTTTCATCGTAGAACTATTTTTCCATATACCAGTACTCTCTTTAACCAAAGACTATCTACCATTCTCGGTAAATGAAACAAGAAGTTAGAGGAGAATACGATACTTTTATGGAGTCCTTTTTTATTCTTCGTCTGGAAGCCCACGTCTTACCGTCACCTATGTGCGACGCCTACCCGAACTTGTAGTCATCGCTACCACTGTTGATCTTATTGCGAATCGAGACCTCTATGAGGGAGCCCACATTGTCCTGCCAACCGAACTCTTCACCTCCTACCAGTCCTGCCGTATCGAAACATGAGAAGCCGGCGGGGCGGTAGCCGACAATAACGAAAATAAATCCTTTCCGATTTCTCGAGGTACATCGTCGGTAGAAGTACCAAGCTCGGCCGATAGGGTCCAGTCTTGTGGCGGTACTTATTAAGCCCGCTTTATAAGGTACATTTTATTGTACAAACAACTTTATCATGGATTGTACAAGAAAATGAATGGAATTAGATCAGGTTCTATTTCCCGTTCAGTCATTCAGACAATCATTCAATTTGCCGCTTAACACGATACAATTTTCCTAATAAGTTTATACATTTGTTTGTACAATAAAATGTACAGTGCAAACCGGACTTGACAGTGAAATCTGTATTACGCGAACTCAAATGGTTCCGCTAAAACATGAGGGGTGGTCATTTGACAGAGGTTCAGTTTATTGGAGTACATGTTCCACAAATGAGCTGGCTCATTGGAAAAAATGGAAAAACTGTTAAAGTTTTGTTAAAAGCTACTCAGTTGGCGTTTATTTTCTCATATTTAGTAGTTCCCGGGAAATTTCAATGCACTTTAATTTAAGGTGCACATAGAGGAGACCTGAATTAAGCGATCACTGACAGTTCCGCAAAAAAAGTATTCGAGAGGGTTGGTTGCTTGATAGGAGTAGTCGTTAAGTGGGGTTTCACTGTAATACCAACTTGATTTTTGCAACATTAATTCCATGAATACAACATTAATTACATTATTGCAAAATGATTTCAGAGAAGAACAATAATAATGTATGTTTTAACTACATCATATTACGAAATCTTACTTTTCCTTCAACTATTAACCTTCTTTCAACTAAGTAATTATAAAATACCTAGTATATTCACTCAAAATTGCTTAAATGTATTGCACAACTCCGATGACAAACATGGAAATTAACTTTTAGAAAACAAAACTATTACTTCTAGATGTATTTGCGACAACATATCATGCGTCTTTGTGTATCAATCTCTCACTAATGACCTCGGCCTGTTCGGGTGCAGCCAAATGAGGGTTGACCCCCTCCACGTCTTCGAGAAGGGGTAAAAATTTTCCGCGGCCCCAACAAACGGATTCAAGACAAAAAGCTAAGCGGCGAAAAAATCAATTATTACCGAAATAACCACGCATTTAGAAAACTTGTTTACCAGTTTTTAAAGGTGGTTAGCTCGGAACAATGGCCTCTCATGCACCGTGCCCTGATTCAGCTAAGCACTCGTCGAATTAAACACGAATAAAAAAACGAAAACACAAATTTTCAGGCGCTTTAAAAATAACTAGGTACAGTGATATAGTTCTACATTCTCAGTATGAGACAACATTTTATTTCAAGATAATTTAACCAAAAGGAACATCAGATAGGAATAAATTTTAATGAATCAGGAGATATCTTGCGGAAATTGGTTATAAAATTGTACAAAACATATAAAATGATCTCAAAAAAATAACCTTGTTATACATCCACACAATTTATCCTCACACACCGATCTAGGTTTCGACAATGCTTATAGCAACCTTGATAATGACGTAAGTACTGTTGAAACCTAGGTCAGTGTGTGAGAATCAATCGTGTGGAACTATAACAATTTTTTTGAGATCATAAAATAAATAGAGATGAAGATAGGTATAGTTAGTGGTAGCAACATTCACAGTGTGAGACCAAAGTTTATTACGAGACAATTTAACCAAAAGTGAATAATAGGGAGGAATAAAGTTAATGAATCAACCGAAATCTTATGGATATTGGTTATGTATAAAATGAACTTTATTACATTTCCACACAAATTATTCTCGCACACCGACGTAGGTTTCAACAATAATTATGTCATTATCAGGGTTCCTATAAGTATTGTTGATTACAAGGTCGGTGTTCAGAATAAATTGTGTGGACATATAACAAAGTTCTTTTATTGAAATCATTTAATATGTAACCAATTTCCAAAGGATATCGCCTGATTCATTGAACTTTATTCTTCTCTATTATTCACATTTGGCTTTCTATCCATTTTTGTCCATTTCTATCCATTTCTGTCCATTTCTATCCATTTCTGTCAATTTCTAACCATTTCTGTCCATTTCTATCCATTTCTGTCCATTTCTATCCATGTCTGTCCATTTCTATCCATTTCGGTCCATTTCTGTCCATTTATAACCTTTTCTGTCCATTTCTAGCCGTTTCTGTTCATTTCGCGACCATTTCTCAACAAGCGTACACCATTTCTCAGAGTTGCATACTCCTCGGCCCCAACTAATGTTAAATCCCTGCAACATATCACTGACTTCTTCGCACGTACTTATTGTTAAAAATAGAGTGCCAATTCTCCACAACCTACCCTCAGATGATGTCTTGTCCTCACTCTCCATTAATAAACTTGATAATATCTTCCCGGAAACCGACCTTAAACTTATTCATAACACACTGAAGTCAACCATTGACTGCCCCGACCTTGTTTCCATGATAAATTTCAGAATACCCTTCCGACACACCAGAACTCACTCATTGCTCCATGTCTTCTCTCCCAGATTATCACTAACCAAACGCTCACTCGTTATTCGTCTTTCTTCTCTAATAAATTCCCTTCCTGTGAACATTGACCCTTTCACCCTAACTTCTAGCGTCTTCGCTAACCTAGCCATATGTCATTCCCAAACAAAGTAACGCCTACTATCTCCCCATGTTGCATTATTATTTTTTACCTTCTTCTTGTTATGTTTTTACGTTTGTGTCCTTTTTTGTTATACGTTCACTGTAAAATGGCTTTATGCTATATGTGATCATTTTTTCCAATAAATAAATAAGATAGGAGGATCAGGGATAAATAGGGTGGGGAGATATTAGGATAAGTTTGAGTGAGCGAAGATCTTTCTCAAACAAACACGCGAAATCGACCTCATCCCCAATTTGAGATGCGATCTGGAGGTGGGGAGGGGAAGTTTATTGAACGAGAAAACAGGCAGTCTCCAACTGAGCCCAGGACTGTTTGCGTGCTCCGCGTCATCGCCTGAGCGTTATAGCTTCGGCACATAACACTTATGAAAGCGAAGACCGGCAGGACTGTCTCCCTCCCGCGTTCAGTACAGACGTCCTTCGTGCACCGAGAAAACGGGAAGATTGGAGAGCAGAGGAACGGGAGAGGGAGGTGCCTCACACAAATGGCCTTATTTTCGACGTGTTTTCCTCGAACAAGGGGACAGCGAAGCGGCTTCGCATAGCGCGCTCGCGTGCTTCGCCGTTTAGCTTCCCGTCCATGCAAAAGATTAGCGTCGACGGGCGCAACTAACTCACCTTTCTTACCAACTCCCAACACACGCCCGCTTGTCGACCCCATCTCCGCGAACGGGCGATAATTAATGGCCGACCACAAATCATTTTGCTCGTTCGCGTCTCTTCACGGATTGGGTCATTAATATCGTATTTATTCGCGCTCCGTGTCTCTTCTCCTCATGAGCGAGCCCGTTGGGCATTGTCGCGCCCTGGAAATGAAGCTGATCAAGATATGCAGGCGATTGAACGAGCTAGGGGAATCGGACGCTTTCTAGGATCGCGGAGAAGATAATGGGGTACGAATTTATGTACCAGGTAGAAGAACTGCCGTGCTGATTACACTGGAAAAATGCCGGTTAAGGTTTCCTGAGAAGATGTTAGAGACGTGTTAGACACCTAGGCTCATGTATATTTATTCAATTACCTTGGCAACGATTGATTCTCATAATAGGTCATTCAAATATGATCAAGGTTTATGAAATCACAGAAACTATTCTTAGCTTTCATCAAAGAGGATACATGTACCTCGAGGGTAGCTGTTTTGGCGCTACCACCAACATATATACAGTGAAAGAAATGACGCTGGTTTCAGGAGTCCGTTCACAGGAGTTCCTAAATCACAAATTCTCAAAATATATCACCTAAAAATTATTCAAATCAATTGATTGTGGCGTTACGCCGTGGAAAGACGAGAAGGAATAACTTATAACAAAAACTATGTAAAGTTTCACTATGTTATAATGCAGCCTACCGGTTTCGACGTTTATAGCGTCATTTTTCAAGACAAACAGTGTGTCTTGAAAAGCTTGTATTGACAAACTATTTCTCTTGAAAATGATGCAATATATGTCGAAACGGTAGACAGTATTAAAAAATAGTAGAACTGTGCAAGGTTTTTATTATGAGTTACTCCTTAAAATGATTGCCTGAAAATGGTACAATCATCGACAAATTTAACACTTGCGATCATAATATTAAAAAGCTCATAATATAACAAAGGAATTAAATGGACGACAAAGGAAAAATTGCCATGCTGATGCGTTTTAATGACTTAGATTTTTTGTAAGCATTCGGTCATTGGATTAATAGAGAAAGAAATTCACGATGAAATAAGGGTTGTATTTTTGCCTCAAATTCACTTGGCATAATTGATTACATTTTTGTTGCTTATTATGCTTCTCTAATAACTTAAGGCCGCTTTACATGGTGCATTTTATTGTACAAACGAGCGTATCACAAAATGTACATGAAAACGAATAGAACTTGAGCAGGTTCTATTTCCAATTCAGTCATTCAGACAGTCATACGATTAGCCTCATTACATGGCAGATTTTCCTCATGAAAATGTTCATGCATTCGTTTTTACAATAAAATGTACCTTTCAAAGAGTGGCTTAAAAGATTCCTTAAAGGATTCCTCATTAGAACATCTGCTCCTGCATGATCCAAATGAAGCTTATCAAGAAATGAAAGCGATTGTATTACAATTTGATGTTAGAGATGTGCTAGACACCAAGGCTCATGTATATTTATTCAATTACCTTGGCAACGATTGATTCTCATAATAGGTCATTCAAATATGATCAAGGTTTATGAAATCAAAGAAACTATTCTTAGCTTTCATCAAAGAGGATACATGTACCTCGAGGGTAGCTGTTTTGGCGCTACCACCAACATATATACAATGAAAGAAATGATGATGCTTTCAGGAGCCTCACAATTGATTGACGTATCTAAGCATAGATTTTTTGAGGTGTATTCAATAACCTTGGCGACGATTGATTCTCACCTGATGCCTGAGATAATATCGTTCATTTGTTGAAATTGGTATATCGGCCAATTCGATAGTTTCCTTAGGTAGTTCAACCTTTCTCAGCGGCATTAGTATCCCATTACATTAATTTCATTTCGATCATTTTCTTCAATTCCCAAAACAAAGTCATGAAACTGAAGCACAAATAAGTTTGTTTATTAAATTACATACATACATACATACCCATCACGCCGTTCCCTTCCGGGGTAGGCACAGTCAAAATATTTCACTCGTTAATACATAATTGTACACCTAACTCTGCTTCAATAATTTCCTCCATACTGACCTATCTTTGCAAACCTCTTTTGCCTCATTTACCCCCATACACTGTTTCACACACGCCCTCCCAATATTCCTCCTCCTAAGAATTTCCTCAACCACATTCAACCACAACTTTCGCGGCCTACCTCTACCTCTCACACCATTCATTCTACTCTCATATATCTGTTTCGTTATTCGACTCTCATCCATTTTCTCAACATGGCCAAGCCAACGAAGCACACTCCTTTCATACACGTCCATTACTGGAGCATTTAATCCACATTCATTCATGACCTACTCATTCCTGACCCTATCCATCCTACTTTTGCCGCAAATACTCCTCAGATAACTCATACCCACGGCGTTTAGTCTTCTCTTATGGCAATCCTGTCATATCCATGTTTCACTACCATATAGCAAAGTGGGGAGAAGTACACTTTTGTACACGGCAATTTTTGCTTCCTTAGACAAGCACTCATTCCTTGATCTGCTCCACATGCTACCTACCACCTTCCTTCCAGCATTCGCACGTCTCTTTATCTCCTCATCTATTTTTCCATCTTTCGCATACATCTTACCTAAGTACACGAAATCATCCACTTGATCAATTACTTCACCATTCGCCCTCATCATACAGTTAATTAAATTAGGTCAGTTAATATGGATTAATCACAGTCTTTGCACGTAATCGCTCAACGGTATCGCCTCCCGTTCGTCTCCATCATTGAGTTGTATACAGAGGGCACTACATCATCAAACTGAAGCCTGACAACCGATATAGCAAGCATATTGATTATTCCTGCTTTCTCCTTACTTTTCTCTGGATAGCATGACGGAATGGACGAATCAGCGGATGTAAAGCAAAAATATCCACCATCTGTTTAAAATTTAAGGCAGTGCGAGCGAGATAGTTCCCAAATCATAATAGAGACCATATTAGATATGAGCGTTCTAATTTCTCCAGCTGTAGGACACGTGAATCAAATATTGCATTATTAATGGTGCAATAATATAGTTTACATGATAGATATTGTAAGTAATCAAATGAAAATATCTCAATAAGTCCTTAACTTGACTCATTTTTTTCACGCGGTCCGTTTGAAACTCCATCAAAAAGGAAGGTTTATGTGATCCCGAAGAATTAACTGCGGTGACAATATGATTAATTTTCAAAAAATAGTTGTAAAAACGCACAAACTACAACTGTTGATTTTTTGACGAGATCTAAGTGAAGGGAATGCCTCATTTTTCTTTAAGGTCTCTCTGAAGTGCATAAACATACTATTTCCCACATAAAAGGGATGGTATTTTCTGGCAAATATCTTGGAAAGTATTGCAATAAGCTGTTGAATTTTTGGTGTCAATGGAAGGGTGATATATTTTTCTTTAAAATGAGACCAAATTCATTGATTTCCAGGTAAAATGATATTTCGCAAAAAATACCTTAAGGCTCAGGCTTTAAGGTTAAAGGAATCAGGCTTCTGTCACGTCCACGTCGTTGATCCAGGGTAACACTGAGAAAGGAAGGGATATAATCATTACACATAGTTTGATACAAATAGGTAATTGTCCCTAAAATCTGGTGTGACCTACACATTCGAAGGACACCTTCGACGTCAGTCATTCTCTAGTTTAAAGCTAGTGTCACCATTGAGTAATTCTTCATAGCATTCATTTCTGCGTTAAAAAATGGGAATTTCCGCTTTAATTAGGCTAATTGACCTGAAAACTTACTTGATAGTCACGCTCGAGGTCAATGGCAAGGTATTTTGTTTAACCCAACATCTTAGATATGTAACATTGTTCTGCATTCTGCATAACTAGGGAAATTTATAGGCGAGTCCATTGAAATGGGCCTCCGTAAATGCTGTGAAAATCCTAATTTCGAAGACCTCTACCTTGAAAATAAGAATTTGGGGCTTAATGCGCATTAAGACTTTTGATCTACTCCTCAAGAACTAACATATTCCACATTTTAAGCCAATTCCACTGTAACATTTTTTCCATAAGGTTTCTGCGGGGTCCTTATAGGCAAGTATTTCTTGAAATAATCATAGGCTACTTAGTGCTATGAATTCTACTCGACTTTTACCTAAGTTTTCATCTGAAATGGGTATTATTAATATTCATTTAATTAAATAGGTAGTATATTTGAGGAGAACCCATATTTAAGAAGTAAATTTATGCCGATTTCTCGAAATTTATCGATGGAAAACATCGCGAAATCGTAAAAATAGCGCGCCATTCCGTAAACGCTAAAGATAAATAGGGGTTTACAAATATGGCGGTCAGGCCGCCCTAGGGTGTCCCATTTTGCACCGATGTCGGAAAGTCATGGGTCTTAGGGTGTCAGATAGTGAAATTTTATGAGAAAATGAGGTGTACAAAAAATTTCTGAAATCGGATTTTAAGGGTCGCGCATTTGACTTTTCGTTTTACATGGGTTTCCCGTAAGCGCGCGCCGCCCGTTTGAAAAGCCCGCGCTGCCCCCCGCCTATCGAAGGTTCTGATATGTGGGCTTTCATTGGTTACCACTTTGCGGGGCCGGGGAGGCCTTTAACGACTTCGCCGAGCGTGGCGTTTCTCTCATCAAGGAGTATTCTCAGGTTGGATTGACCAAAGGTGAAGAGCAAATGAAGCATCTGCTACCTAATAGTCTCCAGACACCGAAAAGTTAAGCCTAAGGTAACCAAAAAGGCACGCAGTCTTCAATACAAATATTTTGCGAGCAAAATGTATTAAAAATTCTCGAAACAAGTGTTATTGCAATTTAGTTCTCGTCCCGACCATGGAGCTTCTTATTTCCATTATATTATCAAATATTCTAAATACAAGGCTTTTCCAATTTAAGCCTACATATCGTGACCTTCGATAGGTTGGGGAAGAAATGGTGGGGGGCAGCGCGGAGGCCCGGGAGCACGGGCTTTTCAAACGGGCGGCGCGCACTTATGGGAGACTCAATGTTAAACGGAAAGCTGCTTATCTCTATGTCAGTGTTTCGTAATCTTGATTACTGCTCCTTGGTCTTTAATGACCTTACTGTTGAACAGAATATAAAATTGCGGAGATTATTAAATCCATTTGTAAGATTTATATTCAATCTCCGACGGGATGAACATATCTCCCCGCATCTCCAGCAACTTGGATGGCTTTCTACAAATTCTCGTCGAACGTACCTACTGGCCACATTCCTCTACTCCCTCTTCCATAAAAAGCAACCCGAATACCCCCTCAACCTCTCTCAACCTCAACCAGTCTCACCATCTACCCTCACAATAGTCACAAGATCCTCATCTCAATATTCGTAGTACCCAGGACACCGAACCGTTACCTTCCAAAAGTAATTTCAAGTTGCTGGTGCAAAACTGTGGTACCTACGCCCTACCTGATGATCTATAGAAACTGCAGTCTCTGTATCTATTTAAAAACCGTATTAATAATATGTTATTAGGCCAATAAGTATCCTTTTTCTTCTCTCCGGTACATGCATGACCCAAATTTTATGCATGATTTTACGTATTTTTTGTGATTTATTATAACTCTTTCTCATTATATATTGTATTTTTGCTTAAAAAATGCATATTCTATTAATGTTATATACTGGAACCTTTGTAACTGTAACTGGAACTGTTGTACTTGAGGGACGATGTCCAATAGCAAATAAATTATTTATCTATCTTCTATCTTGCGAGCCGCCGCATAGGCGTGTGGCAGGGGGTATTTGGGCAACAGCCGTGTAAAGATGTAAAGGATAAGGTTTTGGGAGATGAAATGGTGAAGTGTATACCGTGAGTGTTTCAGTGGGGGTAAATGTTTATTATGGTACTTACTTCGTGTGGATTGAACGAAATGTTTCGCCTATCTCTTCGGGCATGTATCTCTCTAATTCTTTCGCTTCTGCTGGACCTCGAAATGTAGTGTGGCATCAAAATGATATCTCTGTCTCGCCCTGAAACACGCCTGTTTTGAATATCTCAAGCAACCTAAGCCTCAAAGCGCGTTTCCTCCGAGTACCTAGCAGCTCCCAACCTAATGCCTCTAAGAACTGATATGTTCGCTCGTAGCAGTTTTAAACGAAGGCCGCAGATTTCTATTGTATTTTATTAATTTTTTGCTCCAGGGTCCCAAATGCTCGCGGCGCATTCGAGGTGTGGTCTAACCAGAGCTAATAGCACCTCTCTTTTACTCTTACATCAAAGGACCTTCCTTTTATACGCCCGATACATCCTCGTTTCCCAATGGCTGTGCCGTTTACATTTTGTTTCTCTTCCCCACGACATGTCTTAAGTTAAGGTAATGACAAGATATGTGAATTTATCCAAAGACTCCATGTCTACTCCACCCAGTGTAGATATGGCGTTTGTGTTACTTCAGCAAGAAGTGAGTTGTGGAGTATTTACTAAGATTTAGTTTGAAATATGATTTGGATAAAACTAAGGTTTAGTTCTAGTAAAAATAACTAGAAGGGAAAAATAGGCGTTTGTTCAACCATAGTCCAAATAAATGTACCAATGATCTAAACACATGAAACCACTTATTAATAACGCGAAAAACCAATGATAAGTAAAGTAATAATTTAGCATGGCTATGTTTTCTTCCAACAATTCCAAGAGCTGGAAACATAAAGTTACTGAGTGCCTGGAAAGCAAATGGGTATAGAACAGAAAGAGAAGACTCGAGTATTTCTCTCATGCTGGGTCTTCCTCAGTAATTCTTTCATCTACATCTTCCTTCTACCCTGCAAGCTGTCACATGGGCATGTGGCAGGGGGTGTTAAGTCACCAGCCGTGCAAATATGTAAGGTCTGGGAGGTGGGTGAAATGGTGGCGTGTATTATGGGAGTGCATTAAGTGGAGCTCAGTTTTTATTGTGTCGCTTATTGTGCCCGGAAAGAATGAGTTTTTGTGCCTATCTGTTCGGCAATGTATCTCACTTATTTTACTGCTACTCTTATAGACCTAGAGATACTGTGAGCCGTCACGATAATATTCTCTGTGTTGCTCTGAAACACACCAGTTCGGAATTTCTCAAGCAAGCT
The DNA here is from genome assembly GCA_963169105.1 of Ceriagrion tenellum. Taxonomy (NCBI): domain Eukaryota; kingdom Metazoa; phylum Arthropoda; class Insecta; order Odonata; family Coenagrionidae; genus Ceriagrion; species Ceriagrion tenellum. The sequence goes on along the minus strand of OY720641.1, from coordinate 73,921,357 downwards.
AAGCCTAGCTAGTACCCTCCGAGTCTCTATGGGCTCCCAATGTTTTCATCTATGTTTCCTCCTATTTTTTCAAGTGACTGTTGTAATGTAAAATGCTCCTAATAAGTTTGTACTATTTTCATCACAGAAATTTCATAACTGCATTTCTCCCCAAGTACAATCGCAATTTCTTCAGCGTTGATCTCCATCAATCCAGTCCTCTCCTATATTTTAGAACACCACATTTCCAATGCCTTCTATCTTATCTGCTCTTCAGCATCGTTTTCCATGATTTCCTGCCATTTAAGACTACGCTCCGAGTAACCTAACCTGAGGTAACGCAAGAAGCATCCAAGTAGCATCTTACTCGCACTTTACACCTACAAGACTTTTATCAAATTCTTGTAGGTATAACTGGGGAGATGTAAGTGTAATTGCATTTGACTTCACATTTGAGGGGTAAAATGCAATTCCACTCACATCTCTCCAGTTTAAGTGGAAATAATCAGCCAACCTCGAGTTCAGGTCCATGTGAGGGATAGAACGTTCAGAGACATAACGGGGACATTAATACACCACACTAATACAATACAGCCTACAATCGACTAACACTATAGTCGCTGTCAAAAATGTATAGATGCATGCCTGTATTCATAGAGGTTACCTGGGTATCCCCTTGCGAGGTAACACCTGGGGGTCCCCTACGCTGAGCGATTCATAGACCTTACCTGGGTATCCCACAGCCAGGGGACGCCTGGGTAGGAGATTTGGCAACAATACCTCGGAAAAATACTTATAAAGGGTTCCGCTGAACGATTCTCGATGTTTTAGATGCTCATTTTTCACCGTAACCAAGCACGCTATAAACAATATAATATAGCATACTGTTTCACGATGTTGATGAAAAATGATTGAAGGAATATGAGAGAATGTTTACAATATTAATTAAGTATTTATGAAATATGAATGGTGAGGAATACGAGGGTGGTTCAATAAGTACCCATGTTAGTAAACAGAAGATTTTACTATGGAAAGATATTGATATTATCGTGTACTGCCATTAGTACAGTAGTATCAATTCGTTCAACGCGTGGGTAGCAGTATCGCGTTGGGGGAGCTGTGGGTGAGCTTCATGCCTTACCCAGGCAATCGGCGGCCTGGGGGAGGGTTAGGGGACGACAGCCCCTGGGTAACGACCAAGGATAATAGAAATCTTTGTAGTTCGCGGTAACGACTATGAATACCATTTCTGAGCCAAGGGGTTCCTCCACACCTGGGGGACACCCAGGTAACGACTATAAATACGGCCCATAGACTTCGGTGTGTTCCACACTGAGCATGATTAGAAGGACATTTTAACTATAATTAATCATGACCAAGTCGTGAATTCGGGCGATTTTAACGTACTTCCGTTTCGTGGATCTCTAGGTGAAATATTACCTCACTCGAACTTCCTTAAAAAGGGAAGTTATTCTGCGTTTGAAGCATGCATGGCTAAACGTTTCTCTCGCGTTGCAGGAAGTTAGATCGAGTTCCCTTCGCTCCTGAAGAAACTCACTGCAACACCAGAGAAATATTTAGCCAAACATGCTCAAAACGTGTCGTATATCAAAATTAACATCAGCATCTAATAACAGCAAGCCAAAACTATCAAATAGATAAATTTTTTATCAAATTTTTCACTTTACATTGATTTTAATTATCTCACAGAGTGCTAAAATTATTCATGTTTAAGAGGAAAACGGTAATTGTCTTCCTTCATCGGTAAACTAGCTTTGGTCAACTGTACTAATGTTTGCAAAAACTTAGGATATCGATATCGAACACAGGAGTGTCCCGCTCCGGGAAGAGGATGAGAAGTGAAATAATGTATTTAATCTTATTTGGTTTATCATATTAAAGTTAATGTTCTTATTGAATCCCACGGGGATGGGGTTGGTGTGGTGGCTAGAATACTCGCCCACCACACGGGCCGCCAGGGTTCAAATCCCAGCAGGGGAGGATGTTTTTCAGAGGAAAGCTGATCCCGTCTTGAGTGTCTTGGGGAGGGCACTTCAAGTACAGTACTCCGTCAGTCGGATGAGACGTTAAACCGTGATCCCCTTGGCGCCTTTCGTTAAGAGCAGACTAGTGCCGACACCGGGTTTCTATCCACCCTTCCTTCCTTAACTGTCCCCTATGGCGCAAATACCTTAGTTGTCGGTCGCCTCCCTTAATATCCAGTCCAATCCTTATTGAATCCAACTACATAAATAGATAACAACTGAGCACTTCAGTTTCCATTGAAGTCGATGGAGACAGTATTGCCTCATTAAAATGTAGCCTGACAACCGAAATAACAACCATTTTGGTTATCCCTGCTTTTCCTTACTTTCCTTTGGATAGCACGATAGAATGGAATAATTAGCGGATGTTTTGCGACAATAAAAATCATCTGCTAGAAATTAACGTAGTTTGAGCAAAATATTATTTTACCTAGAAATCAATGCAATTGGTCTCATTTTAAAGAAAAATATATCACCCTTCCACTGACACCAAAAATTCAACACCTTACCACATTACTTTCCGATATATTTGCCAGAAAATACCAGCTCTTTTACAAGGGAAATGGTACGAGTATTTATTTATTTTTACGCATTTAACAAATGAGGAAGTCCTAACACCTAGATCTCGTCAAAAAATCAAGCCTGTAGTTTTTATGCTTTCTCAACTAATTTTGAAAATTAATATTATTGTCACCGCAATAAATTCTTCAGGATCACAATAAACCTTCCGTTTTGATGGAGTTTGAAAAGTACCGCGTGAAACAAATGAGTCAGGTTAAAGACTTATTTAGATATTTTCATTTGATTACTTACAATTTCTGTCATGTAAAGCTATATTATTGCACCATTGATAATGCAATATTTAATTCGTGTGTCTCACAGCTGTTGAAATTAAAACGTATACATCGAAGATGGTCTCTATTATTATAAGGGAACTATCTCGCTCGTACTACCTTAATGCAAGCAACTCTTGAAACATATTAGCTATTCAGTGATATTTATTGTGCATTTATTGTTTAGCATAATTTCACCGGGCATGCTGATTATTATCAAATTAAATAAATGAAAAACATATATCTTAGAAAAATGAGTGTACAAGATGTAAGTTCAAACTTATTTCCCGTAAATTATCGTACAATGGAATACATTGTCGAATACAAATTTTGATTGTCAGCCCGTCAGCGCCAAAAAAATCAAGGTAAAGAAAGATGGCGGACTGGCCACGCCCACTTTACAGCTTCTAGAATTGGCCGCCGTAGCAAGCGCCCTCTCCATGTATCTCAATAGTAACAGGGCAGCAGAAAACAAAACTGGCAACGATGAGACGCCATCGCACCGCTTCGACTCAACTGTCATGGTATAATCTACCATTCTATTTGCGCATGCAATATAACATACCCCGGGTTTTCCAACAGTAAGGTAACTTTCCGTGCCAAAGTCAAGCTCTGCGTCATGAATCGAAAGATTAATATTCTGTTGACCAACAGGACGTCACGCCGGAAAATTTCCTCGCTGCTGAGCGATTCATTTCGACGATAGCTTTCGTGTTTACTTATGGGCGAGCGTGTGCCACCAGCAGCGAGGCTGTGCAACATATGAGCTCGTCATAAACCCTCGGATGAAATGGCGTGTAAGTGGCCAGCGGGACGCTTCTAGGAATCAAATGGAGTATCGAAGACGCGCGAATCTAGGTTTTCTTGAAATTGGAATTCTCTACAGTAAACATTCACAATAGTGAACTAAAACATTTTTATTTTTATAACATTCACTCCTCATGAAAAACAGTCAAAATGTACACCATACGCCCCTTTATTAAAAAAAATTTCATAATAATAAGATACTCAGTGACGAAGTTATTTTTAAATTTAAAACTGGAAAAAAATGACTGATAAAAATTTTTCATGAAAAGGTTGAATGATAAAAGTTAAAATGTTTTAATTTTATAAGATGTATAATAACAAAAATTAAACATAAAACTGCATTGTATGTAATAGATATTTGCGGAAAAAGACTTCTAGCTACATAAAATTTCTGATTTTAGAGTAGTTTTAACAATAAATAATTTAGTAAAATAAAAGTTTGTTTGGTAACATTGCCAATAAATACAGTATTCTCTATTATAATTTGCATTTTTAATAGAGGCGTTTAAATTGTAAAACTATTTCTAGCAAGAATCGCTGTTATTATAAAAGTTATTTCAAAACAGGATTATACATAAAAAAGGCTTTTTTATCAAATGAGAATAATTTTGTTCGTTATTTTCATTCGGAAATCTTTTTTTTAATCCCAATCCACTCCAAAATTGAAATTCTCTTATGTTAATGAGCATTTACGTTTCATAAAAAGGTTTGCATGGGTTGACATTCGATTGCTTCTCCTGGCCCAGTCGATTTGATTTCATTCCATGAAAAACAAGTATTATTTTAAGGGATGTGGCAACACATGGCGAATGAATAATAAGTTTGATTTAAAAAATTAATTTAATTCAAAATTTTCAGGGTTGAAAATGTTATCAAAATACTCCTGGCTATTCCCATTACTAAAATTAAAAATCTAGTAAAAAAAGTATTGTAAAAAAAATTTGGAGGAGTTTGCACAGAGAAACATTGAAAAAAATTGCCATTTTATGTTGCCTTGCTCATGACTCCAACGCCATTTGTGAATAGTGAAAGTAAATCATAAAATGTGTCATCATTGAGATAGAACGATAATATTAAATACATAAGACAAAAGCCTGAGTTCGGCGGGGAAAGAAAGAATTAGTAACACCTTCAAGAAATTATTATCGAATTAGCCTTTATTTTCTATGAGTGTTTATAATGAAATATATAAGTGCTTCTTGTAAGGAAAAAATGCTTAGGAATACAAACCAGAAAACAGTATGAGAAAACATTCATGTGCAGGGTAGCACTCAATGGTTTGGAAGCTTGGAGCATTGGAAAAGCTGACCAGAAAAGACTAGAAACCTTCGAAACCTGGTGCTGGAGGAGGATGATGAAGACATAATGGACGCACAAAATGAAAAATGATTAAGTGTTCAGAAGTTTAGAGGAAGAAAAGGACCCTGTGGAACACTATACAGTAAAGAAGAACCAGATGGATTTGGCACACCCTGAGACACAATGGGTTTGTGAAGAACATAATTTAAGGCAAAATAGAGGGGAAAGTCCCCAGAGGAAATTTTAGGAATAATCTCCTGGGCCAAATAAAGAGAAAAGTACATAGGAAGAGATAACAGAAGTTAAGGGAACTAGCATTAGATAGGGAAGGGTGGAGGGCTGCAGTCAACCTATCTTAGGATTGAACAACCAATGAATGAATGAATCGCAGATGGAGAGGACGTATAATTCCATAACCATCCAGAATATGGATACAATGTATTTCATGTCCTTTCTCGGCAAACCTATGCAAAGACTCGCACAGTATGCAGCTTCTTTCTGTATCTTCCTTCTTTCTTCCTGTTCTTCTACCTGTCGAATATTTCGCACAGTATGCAGCTTCTTCCTGTTTCTTCCTTCTTTCTTCCTGTTCTCCTACCTGTTTCTTCCCATAGACAATTTTATGTTATCTATGTTTGTGTTAAAGATACATAACGTAAACATAAACGGTAAACGGTCACACTGATTGCATGTAGAATATAAACAATCTAACTAAACGATGTGTTAATAGATGGCGCCACCAACAGCCTTTTAAGCACGTAACCATAGCCAACATATTAGTTGATTACATTGTCAACAGATGGCACCGTATTATTTTTGTACACAAACTTTAATTTTAAATTTTTTAACAAAAACGTTGATTTTAAACCATTTGTCTATTTTTCGTCAATTGCGGGGAACATAAGCTTTAAAACGATGTTTGAATCATTAATTTTGATGTAGAAATATGGTAGTAATGGCGTTGCGACAAATAAACACCTTTGAGAATAATATATGTGATGATTACCTCTTGGTATCTCTTCCTCGATACCAGGAGGTAGGGGAACTAGCATTAGATAGGGAGGGGTGGAGGGCTGCAGTCACCCTATCTTAGGACTGAACGACCAATGATGATGATGCTCTTCAGTAAACTATTTGAGCTCTCTTCTTTCTCTCAATTTTGGCTTCTACACTTTTCTACACTTCTACATATTACCCTGCGAGCCACCTCAAGGGTGTTTGGCAGGGGGTGAATTATATCCAAAATGCACTACATTGTAGAAAGTAACTGTCACCAACATGAGCCCAACTATAGGCATGCGACAAATGCTACAGAAAGTATTAAATTAATCTTTTGCGTAAACGTGAAAAACCTATGATGATATAAGCGCTATACCTCTACCTACAGATTATTTCATAAAAATTATCGCAACTGAGAAGAAGCTTGAGCACACTAAAGTTTTAGGAGCCCATGGCTAAAATTTCTCTATCTCTATTTCTCTCCATCTCTCCCTCTCTCTCTCCCTCCCTCTCATTCCCCCCTCTCCCCCCCCTCCCTCACTCCCTCTTTCGTTATATTCAAGGTAAATGCAACTGTGAACCCTCCGTGAAGTCATAAAATCTGGTGAAAACATCAAATGGATTGATAAAATAACCCTTGAGAGCTCCACACACTTTCTTATTGAAATTCCCCGCTGGAATGCTAAATGTGAACGGGATCCGCTGTTGCCTCAAGTCAAAATTTTATTTGGCCATCTCGTCGAGACCACGAACGCTAAACTTCATGTTCTTGCAAGTAAATTGGTTATAAGAAAAATATTTGAATCTCAAGTCGAAGTTTCTTCACCGAAAGCCATATCAAGGGAGATAGTCGTGGTCATTGTGCTCAAAAGTGGGTAACGACCATTGCGTAGCATACAGCTTATTCCAAAATCACAACCACTTGAACATTTAGAAGTTTTTAGCGATTTTTCTATAGTGAGCTTTTATTGGATGCAAAGGCAAATCTAGGAACGGTCACAAAAAAACGACACGTAAGGTCTAATATCTGCTACCGTTACAAGACATGGTTTTCCCCCACTTTCTCACTTATATAGCAACAAATTGATCAAATTAGGCCACATTACCAACAAAATTCCAGTGTTTTACCATTTCCATGTCCAATTCAGTGTCAATATGAAATAATTCATTATCAATATGACACAACCAGCCGTTTTCTTGTAGTTTTAATCCCGTATCTCACGGTACTTGAATCAGAAAGAGCTTAGTAAGTTGGCCGCTACTAAGTATTGAGGAAGAAGCCTAGTATGCTTGAATACATGCTAGAAGATACCCCACGATCAATGAATTTGTACTTGCGGGAGGAGGGGGTTGTTGATCATTCAGGTAGTTTATAATTGGATTATTTGTCCGATGTATGGTTTGCCGAATATGATTCGAGACCGATGAATACATCAGAGAACATGGACTGGGAATGGATAAGAAGCAGGCAAGATGTCGGTGAAGTGTTGTTTCCGGTAGATTCAAGACGAAATTTTTTTGACTTTTTACTATTTTTCTATCAGTTTTCAGGATATTTATATTTAGTCTAAAATTTTACTCATTGAAATAAATGGATGATTTAAATTTGAATTTTATGATTCGAGTTGCACTTCAAATTATAGTGTTTGGATCTTATATGCAGGAGGAAAGTTTATCATAATACCATCACAATGGTACGTAAACCTGCGCATATAGAAGATTGGTAAATGCTTCTATGCATAACAACATATTATCAAAAGATTACTAATATGATTTATGTACCTCATCTGTTGAACGTCAACTTCTCATGGATGACCAAACAGTTTGGTTTTCAACTCCGAATTGCATCCTCAACGGATTTATTTTGGTTCGGACATCACCTGGTGTTGTTCCAGATCTTACAAAAAGTTATTAAAGTCATATGCTATTTCTGGCTGCGGCTCATCACATCTAAAATTATCTCTTAGTCCCATGTTAGCACTGATTTAAAAAAAATGAAGATAGTAAGGCGACAAACATTTCATGTGATAGGTCGAAGCAAAGTACACCATACTAGGTCGCAAGTAGAAAACTAGTACGGCATGAAGGATGAAATCAAGTAGCCTGGCCAGTATGATTACGATAATACTTGCCAGCGAGCATGCTGGTTCTATATCACATGACACTGAAACCAATTATGCTAGCGAGTATTCCAGAACTTGTACTGGAATGAGTATCGTGTGATGCGGGCTTTGGTTAGAAACTACAGTTTACCTGAAATGGAGGAACTGGTTTCATTAAAGTAACGTCGAATGAATTGAGCATTCCGAATGAGTATGAGCTGATGAGTATTCCGAAAGTGGGTTGTAATTCATCATATCTTCTACTAATTAGGAGCGAACCAAATTTTGCATGTTCAAGCTTAATAAAACTATTTCAGATATTTACACATCCTCGCCATGCTAATTTGGACATTCCTTTATTTGTTTGAGCAACTGAGAGATAGAAGCAATGGAAACATTTTATGTATGATGAACTATTTATTATACTTTCTATTCCGTTCTTACGACAAATCTAGAACAACGTATCGTTCTATCTAGAACAACTTTTATCATAGTTGGTTAACCTAGATTTTTTCGGAAAGCGTTCTAATATGATGAGATATCATGATCTAAAAATGAATAAGCTTCGTTCCACACAATTCTTATTGTCACACATCGACATAGACCTCGACAATACTATAACATTTTAAAGTTGTGTGGCAATACGTTGAATCACCGGCTTCTGACGAAAAATACAATCTCCATCTCAAATTTCACTATTTACCCATTAATTTGACTTAAAAGTGTCGATTTTTCAATGTCTATTTCTCGCTCGAGGTATATCGACTCAACACATTTTTTTTATTCTAAACTTCAAAAAAAGGTTTAAAATGAAAATAGTACGAAATGCACATAGTGACTGTACATGGGTGAATGGTCATCTGGTAAGTCAATGCAATTAAAACTTTTTGATTTCATATTTATATGATATTCGCTTACAAAAATAGTTTGTAAACATTTATGAACATCATATTCACCGATTGGCTACTAAAACTGGGCAATGGCGACTTACAAATACAGGACGACGTATCCACTGATGCCATCAACATTCCAAAACATTGCTACTGCGGTTACGACAACATCATCACCAATGTTTTCAATGCAGATGGCATCAACGAACACAATGTATCACAGTTTTACTCGACAGCCATCCTCTGCCCCAAAAATGACGATTGTAATACCATCAACGATTACATTGTAACTAATCTTTTGTCTGGAGAGCAAAAAGTATACCTCAGTTCAGATTCTGTAGAGTGCCAAGAGACAGATACCGCACAGTTGTACTCTGTGGAATTCTTGAATTCATTAAATCCTTCAGGTCTCCCACCTCATAAGTTGTTGGTAAAGAAAAATGCCATAGTAATGTTGATCCGCAACCTCAACGCCAAGCAAGGGTTGATTAACGGTGCCAGGTTAATAATTACTAATTTAGGCGAATACACAATCACTGCTAAATTAATTGACTCGGGTAGAACAGTCATAATTCCGAGAATTAAACTCACCCCTTCGCATCCGACCATGCCTTTCCAAATGACAAGAAAACAATTCCCAATCAAAGTGGCCTTTGCAATGACAATTAATTAAGCACAGGGTCAGAATCTTCAGAGAGCCGGATTGTACTTGCCATAACCCGTTTTTTCGCATGAACAGTTGTATGTAGCATTTTCTAGAGTTCGCACTTTCCGTGATATTTATGTTTGTGTTAAAGAAACTCATAACCAAAAAGTTACAGACGAAAACATTGTTACTTCTAATGTTGTCTTTAAAGAAGTTTTGTAAATTGCGTGCCATTATTCAGTAACAGACGTCATGATTGTTCCTACTGGTACCAAACTCTCTTGCCTGTATTGTATTCATATGTTTTGTATATTTTTGCAAGAAAACAAGTATAAAAAAAGTTCTTTATGATACACCTTCTTCTCTATTTAAAACCCAATTACACCGTTTCCTTAACATACTTATTCCCTGATAGCGTGAAAGTACGAAATTTTCGCACGGGTTACCTAGTCTGTAACAAATTTCCACAAGGTGCCACCTGATTTATTAAACATAATTTAATATGATGAGGTTGTAAGAATTATGCAGTGTAAACCGATGCCATGAATTTATCTTTTTCTTTTGTATATCATACCATCTTTTGTCAAGTATTTTTAAGAAGTTTGTTAGTAGAATATCTACCATCCACTTAATACCTATGATTCTCGGTGATATCTTAGCCATTCTACCATTAAAGGCCACAAATTTCTGAGCACTAGTAGTTCTGAGTACTGACCTATTTAGTACCTAGTCTCAGTACTATAATTCTACAAATGAAGCCGGTGGGATTTTTTTCAAGAGCTAATGCAGACGTTAACGTCATCATCAGTCAATTAGCACGCGTTCATTTGTCGTTGCTTTATTTTCCTCCCTTTCCGGAGTCATCAACCCCAGGCCAGAGGTTCTAATTTATATCTGGTTCTTTCCAGATGCGAGAGCTTTTATTCTTTTAACACGCGACAACCCCCTTTCGGTAATGGAGCTCATTGTGAATTGAAACTTTCGGTATCGCATTATTGTAGGCTGGCTTTATTGCCGCAACAGTTTATCACCTGAACCTTTGTTGAGCCCATGGAGGTGTATGGAGAGGGCTCTAAGTCAGCAAATTGAAGCCTGACAACCGAAATAACAACCATATTGCTTAACCCTGCTCTTTCCTTACTTTTTCTACGGCCAGCACGACGGAATGGATGAATTAGTGGATGTAAAGCAGGAATATCAGCCATATGTTCCAAATTTAAGGCAAGCAACTCTTGAAGTATATATTGCCTACTTAAGAGCTATTAATTCCACCCAATTTCACAATAGTTTTCATCGGAAATGCGGATAATTGTAAATATAAATAAATTAGCAAAATACCAAAGGAGAATCCAAATGAAATATATAATGCATGCTGATTACTAGTAAGTTATCGATGGAAAACATCGTAAAATTACAAATATAGCGCGTTAGCCCGCAAGCACTACAGGAAACTGAGGGTCAACGAAGATGGCGGACTGGCTTCAGCGTCTAGAATTGACCAGAATAACAAAAGCCCACTCTATATACCTCAATGGTTGATTCCGTTAGCCTTGACGTGAGAAGGGGATTTGTCACCGGGATAAATATTTTCATGCTTCAAACAAAGTATCTTTTTATCAATTTCATCGTTTTGTGTCACCGATATCGCGATGGTTACAGATTATATTGTCAGCATTAGTAGTGAACTAGTCATGAGAAATGATGAAGTGTACAGAAGAGTAGAAGAGGAAAGAACCATAAGGAACATCATAGAGAAAAGTAGAACAAGATGGATTGGTCACAATTTGAGACACAATGGGTTTGTGAAGAACATAATTGAAGGCAAAATAGAGGGAAAAGTCCCCAGAGGAAATTTCAGGAATAAGCTCATGGGCCAAATAAAGAGAAGAGTACATAGGAAGAGGTACCAGGAGATAAGGGAGTCAGCATAAGATAGGGAAGGGTGGAGGGCTGCAGTCAACCAATCTTTGGATTGAACGACAAATGAATGAATGAATCGCAGGTGAAGATGACGTATTATTCCATAACCATCCAGAATATGGATAAAATGTATTTTATGTCCTTCCTCGGTAAACCTACGAAAATACTCGTGCAAAATGGCGCGAGGAAACTCATTTTTCCCGACTTGAAAGTTCAACTGCCTACCAAAAGGTTACCAGGTACCAGGAGGTAAGGGAACTAGCATAGGGAGGGCTGCAGTCAACCTATTTTAGGATTGAACGACCAACGATGATGATGGTCTTCAGTAAACTATTTGAACTCTCTTATTTATCTCAATTTTGGTTTCTACATCTACATATTACCATGCGAGTTACCTCAAGGGTGTTTGGCATTGGGTGACTTAACACCAAAATGCACTAGAGAGCAGAAAATAACTGTCACCAACATGAACCCAACTATAGACAGTATTAAATCGATCTTTAGTACAATTGCGTAAACGTGATACAAAAGTCATGAAATCAATATGCAAAACCTAGTGTTAGCACCACCATCAACTCTGGTGATGAAAGGACCAATCGTTCTTACTCTGTACAGGGGGAGCAAGGGACCCTTGCGAAACGGGGGAACTCAGAACTGCAAACAGTCGTGGTCGCCCGCTTTCCATCCCACCTTTTCCGACACGAGCTAGATTTAATAATCAGCAAACAGTCGCCTCTCCTTTCTCTCCGGTCGAGGGAAGGGGAGAGGGAGGGAAATCGGCTCCTCGCGTCCTCTGTTTGGTAGATTCATTCAAGGCAATCATACACTCTTATTATGCTTTGGCCCTTCTCCGCCCTCCTTAACCCACATCACTCCCTGGGATATGAGCCAATGGATGTTGATGCTCAAATCGTCTACTTGCCAGAGACGGGCGGACAGCCTGTTGAACAATAATGCAAACAAGAGAATGTCGGGAGGCAAAATCAGTTTGTACAATTCGTTCCCTAACGGCTCCTAAATTTTGACGAAGGTGAAAATCCTGACCAAGTGTTTTGGCATAGTCTAGCGAACGGGGACGAGGATACCTCGATATATTTTTTACGCTATCACAACAGAGTTCTCATCGAAAATACAGAGAAGTCCCGTGACGACTGAATCAGAATCAAGTGACCGCTACGTCTGGCACAAAGATTTAGCTTCATGGTTTTTATTTTAGCAATGTTTAGGGAATTTTTATAAACAAAGAACTAAGAATAAAAGTTATTCTTATTTTCTAAAAAAGGCTTTTTATGTAGAATTCGGGTTTTTTAATAACTTATAGAATAAACAGTGATTCTTGATAGAAATGGTTGTACAATAAAAATTTTTCCATAAGTAGTGTTTGCAGGAAGAGTAGACAAGTATGATTGGGTTAGGAATGAAACTATGATTTATCAAACGTATGAAAAAAGTAAAACAGATATCCTACTTTGCTTTGGTTGAGTCACATCTTGAATACGCCGCGAGCATTTAGGATCCTGAATAGAAACATTTGGCTGAAAATATAAATGAAATACAAAGAAAAGCTACGCGCTTCGTTAAAAACTGCTACGATGAAAAGAGTACTTTTCAGCTTAAAGACGAGTTTGATTAGGAGCCACTAAAGACTTAGGCTACACGCTAGACTTAGTTTTCTCGAAAAATTCAGAACTGACGTGATTTTGAGGGACACAGAATATCATTTTGACACAGAGAATATTATTTCGCTTGGGTGTGGCTTCTTTGAAGCCCTCTTCTTCCTTGCGTTGCCATCTTGGATGGACCGCAAGGGCCTAAGATTTAGTTCTCTTGCATCCGCCAAAATTGCCACGAGATTCATGAAACCTGGATAGCTTAGTAGTGGTCTGCGCATTGGTTAAGCAAACCAAAGGTCCGTGGTTCGATTCCCGGTCATAGCCCAGGCCGAATTTTTCTCATGGCAATGTCAACCTCAAGGCATGTGGCCAGACGCGTGTGAGACCGTCTAGCTGAGGGACAAAGACACTTCTACAAGAAAGGCTGGCGTGAGATGGAATATACCGATCCCGCAGTGGTCACAGAGGATCTCATATCGGTGGAATAAAAACATCATGGACACCTAAGGAGCTCATTTACCGATTTTCCCTTCAAAACTTCAGTGCTTTAAATTGTGCCTTTTAGTTTTGTTTTTGCCAAAACTTACACCTACGCTGATGACTTCCGTGATCAATTTCGGCGGCTTTTTCCTCTCCAACTCTTGCTGAATGGAGGACTATCCATTGGTAGGGTATTTATCTTATATAATAGTTTCTCTCTAGCTAGTGCCCTTGATTTAAGGCCGTTGATTGTTATTGTGTCAGATTGCATTGCATTTAACTTTAAATTTTAAAAGCTTATCCATATAACTATGATGTAACCACTCACCTCCAAATGACGGGAATCCATGTTTTTAAAATAATTAAATACACCAAAATTTTCAATGCATGACATTATCACTTACATCAGACGCCTTTAAAATCTATAGCAATAGACGGAGGTTTCTTTTGTACAAGAAATATGAAGCGCAATAACATTTACCTATAGGTTTATCTCGTTTCAACTTTCTGAATAGTTCCTTAAGTCAGAAAGAAACACTAAGTTTACACGGCTTGACCACAAAATTAGATGCATACCAGACAAAATAGATCACATGAAAGAAAATGCACAATAAAATCAGCTTTAGCGGATTAGTTAGACAGATGTAAATTGAGAAGAAACATGGTTTTGAAGCATATAAAGCATTTATTGGAAAATATCTGCTTTGAAATTCCAAGAAAAATAAATAATAAAAGAATTCCTTAAGGACTGACCATCTTGTGTGCTGGAGCAGCCTCGAAATCTTATTTTCTATTAAACTCAATGTTAAGGCGAGCTCCAACAGCTTTCATTGCTATCGTTCATCATGATTAACCAATAACAACAAAATAAGAAACGTAAAAATATGCAAGTGTATAATGGGAAAGTTTCGAGTGGAGCTCAAATTTTATTATTGTGTGTGGAAAGAAAGAACTTTTGTATCTACAGTTTCGGCAATGTACCTTTCTTACTTTAACGCTTCAGTCAGACCTCGAAATGTAGTGTTGAGTCAAATTGATCTTCTCTGAGTCGCTCTAAAACACACCCGTTCTGAATTTCTCAAACAAACTGAAGCGTATAGCCTCCAAGTCTCTAATGGCTCCCAACCTAATCCCTCTAAAAGCTGTGAAATACTACATGTTCGCTCGTGATAGTTTTCAAACGAAGCACGCAGCTTTCCTTTGTAATTTATCAATTTTTTAGTCAAATCACTCTGCCCAGGGTCCGAAATTCGGGCTGTGTATTCGAGGTGTGGCCTAACCAAAGCAAAGTAGTACCTATCTTTTACATTTTAATTCGAGGACCTTCCTGTGATACACTTGGTAATCCTAGTTCCCTGTGATACACTTAGTAAATCCTTTAATGCTGTGCCGCTATGTTTAGTATGGGGGTTTTCCGCGATGTGTCTTAAGTATAGGTAAATCCAATGTATTTGACTCTATCAGAACACTTGATGTTTCTCCACCTGTAGGTCGTTTCAGATATGACTTCCACAAGATGTGTACTCTGGTGCATTTACAAATACTTAATTCTAGACCCAACTCCTGACGCCAGGAATGAATATTGTTTAGGTCCCATCATAGAACTTCAAAATCCGCGTGTTCGCTGATTTCGCGATTAAAAATGGAATCACGACAGTCGTCTAAAAACATATTAGGAAATGAACGACTTTACGTTGGAGGGATATGAATAAAAATTATTCCAGGGGAATGGGTTAAAATAAGTTAGCATGAAATGAAAGCATTTCTCAGAATGAAGGAATTTCTCTTTATCGACCCAAAAATCTGTGAATCAGCACGCAAAACAATTATAATTTCTCTCCCTCTTTTAGACATAGTTATGTTGTTAAATGAGTGATCGGAACGAAGACGCCGTGAGTCAAATTGTGACCGTGAGGCTTCATTCATGTGCCATGAACGCAATTGTCTCGATGCCTGTATATTTTTGTACACTCCGCTAAGTGCGACTCAATCAAGGCTTTTTTCTATTCACAGCGTCCAACCCTTACGAGACGTGACGCGCGAAAGTGGGCGTGCACGCGCCGCGCGTGTCCTCGCCGTGTGTCCATTTTCAGTCTCTTGCAGTCGACGCCATGACACGCTCCAAAATGGCCGACGACCCCAAAAGTTACCAAATCCTCGG
Organism: Ceriagrion tenellum; assembly: GCA_963169105.1. Taxonomy (NCBI): domain Eukaryota; kingdom Metazoa; phylum Arthropoda; class Insecta; order Odonata; family Coenagrionidae; genus Ceriagrion; species Ceriagrion tenellum. The sequence goes on along the minus strand of OY720641.1, from coordinate 73,905,583 downwards.
CGAAAATTTTAACCCGGCAAAAATTTCGTATTTTCTGCGTCCGAAATCTTATTTATTTGGAAATGGCATTATACTTTTGTATGGATTGTGTATGAACAAGAAAAAATAAATCGCTTTAACTAGGACGATATTAATATTTTACATTCAGCACAACCCTTAAATTAACATAAATAATCAGACATTTTAGGAGGCTTATCAATCAAGTTTAGCTTTGGAAAAAATGTATTCAGATGTTTATGAACTCATGAAAATAGCAAAGATTTTAAAGTTTATATTTTTATCTCATCATTCATTTCTGTCGGAAGAAAATAAATATAATAATTTAAAAATTGTAGAATCCCTCCAAGTTTATGCTTTAAATAGGATTCCACTTATTCCTATCGCTTTTTTTTAGGATTTAGCGGCGAGAAAGAAAATACTGCAACTTTTAAGGAATATGAATACCATCTAAGTAAGACCTGCAGTAATAAAAATTTGGATTTAGGTGACCTACATTGATTTTTAGATAAATTTATGGATTTCTAACATCTATAGTGACAGCTATTCAATGAATTTGAAATACTAAAATGCATCTTGGCGCTTATATAAGTAATTACTCGCCTCCAAATGAAGAGAATAGAGGTTTTGAAAAGCACCAAAACACCAAAATTTTTTTATTTGCAAAAAACCACCAAAATTATTTTCAATGCACGACATAATCATTTGTATCGGCCGCCTTTCAAATCTATAGCAATAGATGGAGGTTTGTTTGTACAAAAATATGAAGTACAAGAGCATTTTTTCAAAGGATTATCTACCTACTCCATGAAACGCTCCAAAATGCCGACGACGCCAAAATTTACAAAATCCCCACTGAAAAATTTAATGCTTGCGATTTTATTCAATTTCTGCGATTGGCCTCAATATGCTTAAAATTTGTGAAGTATTTTACTTCGAATGATACATTAGTGGAATTCCATGGAAAGATATTTTAACCAATCTGATGCGGAAAATGTAATCTTTCAATTTCCTGAGTGTGAATTTGGTTCGATAAGTCTCGTGTTTTTAAAAGCGGCAGATTTCGGGACAAAAATAGTTCTGACAGCAGTCAGAGTGGGGAGTACTGCACGTCTTCACTGCGGAGTAGAAGTATGAAAACGCAGGGAGGTAATTGACCTAGCATGCTGTCCCTACCTTTACACGCCAGAAGAGGCTCTACACTTAGTTGTCTCCAAAGTTCCCAAAGTTGTCCAAATACCAATAAATGGTATTGCAAGCTCATGCAAAAGAATAGGCAGCTTACATATACCCTAGTTACAATCAGGTAAAAATCACCAAGTAAGAGAGCAGCCTGACTAAAAAGACCATCAAAGTCGATGATAAATCCCCGAGGTGAGCACACAAAATTTGATGGCTCAAACCATAAACCGGCTGATTAATCTAAAATATGGTATACCGCTATGAATCCTAGAGAATGAAAATAATGTCACTTTGAAATTGGGGCTGTAACGGAAGTATTGGAAGAAGCAGATACGAGAAAAAATACGCAAATCCTCAAGGAGATGCGCTAGTTAATAGCCATTATTTACTGCGAGCGATTTTGGACAACATCACATATTCCCAATCGGTTCATACGCATTCAAATTCTTTGTTTTTCCATTGATTATAAGTCTGTGTTGTAATACTTTCTCATTGAGGCAATTATTTTCCCTTTTTTCATTAATTTTAAAACTTGTTTTATATAATTCATTTGGAAGGTATTATTTCGTCAGAGGTTAATAATTTTTTCACTTTTTTTGAAAATGGACCACTGTTCGCCGGCCCGATTTTATAATTCTGGTCAGCGATGACTGGGAGATGATATAGACATGGCATTAAAACGATTGTGACTAATTTCGGATTTTGTATAGCATTGCATCAGACTCTTGGGTAGTTAGCGTGAGCGATAGTATACTTATGAATGGATCTAAACACGATCTGGACTCGGATCGATCTGAAAATTCCAAGTGACCGACTCAGATCGCCTGGTTTACCTGCACTGATAAAAAATATCGGAATTGAACAATTGAATCTATCAGTTGAAGCACGATTTACCCAGAGTGTAATCAAGTGCAGAGTTGGAAATTTTAAGCCTCATTCCGAGTGAACAAAATGGCTCACTTGGAGTTAGAACTGCGATGTTCAACGGTATCATCAATGTCTTATCACTCGCCATTACTGCACTCTTGTTACAACTGGTTATAACACAAGAAGTGAATAATTACGACTATTTTTTGTGTCCCAATGACAACCAAAAGAATAATGAGGAGTTCTACATACCCGCTGGTTCAGATCGATCTGAAATCTCAGACGGGTTGAGCCACGATGCCGAGCCGGCCCACTTATCAAATCAATCCCTCTAGCCCGTTGCGATTACCATTCCGACCCGACCCAGTCAGATCGATCTGAGATCGAGTGGTAAACGTAGTGATAGATGGGAATATGGATTGGCTTTGATTTACACGGCAAGAAAATATTTAACGAAATATTACGAAAGTAGGTGCTTTTTCTTTGGAATATTGTCAAATTAAAAGTCTTCCATCATTTACTGGTCACTGGATATAGAAACCATATTGATTCATTGCCTCTATGTGGGTTCTCCTAATCTCACGAGATACTCTTTGAGCAACCTTTTGAAGAGTAAAGATTGAATTTTACTCTCTGAAATGCCCTCTACATATTTATGAGCGAATATGTAAACTAAAATGAGCCGGAAATGTCCGATATGCTGGACAGAGATAAAAGTATTCCACTTGATTGCATTGGAACAACATTATTTTGACAAATTTTATTACTCTTTCTGTACTTTAATTAAAAAATTCCAACCCACACGGATATTCAGTAATACATCATTAATGAAATACAAGCTGGTAGATGAACTTTCTTTTTCAACACGAGTAAATTGAATTTAAAAGTAAAATTTAAAAAACATATGAACAACTTAACCTTAATTGAAGATTCAGTGGGTGTCTAGTATAGTAATGCATATTCTCAACTAGCAAAAAGCATGGCAACGAAAACGTTATGGTTGGTTGAGTTCAAATTAAATAGAGCTGATAAAAATCACTGTATCCCTTACTTTTCCAACGCTTTTGCTAAGTAGAAATTGACCTTTAGGCCAGAGAGTTGTCTAATTTCACCGAGTATTTTTATAGAAACTGAAGGTAAATATAAAAAACGAAGCTAACTCGGATAATAGGTACATTAGTTAACAAGGGAAAAGATCAATGCGATCAAACTCGTAGAAAATACATATTAAATTAATTGGTTTCATATAAAAACGATACCAGTGTACCTTCTCCGTTCTATATCTTCCACAAAACCATTCTGACACAAAAATTCTAACCCTTGTGAAAAGATAATTCCTTATCTTTGTATCTATGGATAGCAAATTCATGCTTTCCTCCTAATTTGGGGGGAATAGGGGAGAGCAGATTCTCCTCTCTCAATGAGTTCTACAGCTGTCTGAAATGTTTATATTTAAGCCTTGATGATACTTCTAAGTGTTCCGATAAGAAAATAACAAATCCAAACAAAAACTATCAAGGTTAAGTAACGAAAACCTTGAAACAAGTCAGAGAGCCATCGAAAATACGTGGTATAACACTTAAAATGTACTCCTCATTAGGTCAGTTCCTGTGTCTTAAAAATTCTATATTTTTCAATTCATCTCGGAAAAAATAAAAGGAATTTATCTTTCAAATCGTTTGAATTCCAAAAGGGCAGATTAAAAACAATTAAGCGTCACCCTGAGACTGAAACCTATGCACATCATCTTAATAGTCGAGTAGGTACTTAAACCATATGCTACTTCCGCGCGATCTATTACATACCAATCTTACCAATTTTATTATTTTGATGACAGTAGAAGTATTTGACCAAGTATTTTTGTTTACATTATTGTATTATTATCCCAAAATATAACTAGTAAATTCAGGCTTCACTTTGTGAAACCTCTCCATATCGGAAATAAAAAACTTTCAAGTAATGGTCCACTAACATTTTTATTGTTTACGACACGGGTTTCGTCACGTAATGACATCTTCAGGTCATTGACATCCTCAGGTTATCTTCACCTTCAGGTCATTGACATCTTCAGTAATGACATCTTCAGGTCATCTTCACTTGAAGATGTCATTACGTGACGAAACCCGGGTCGTAAGCAATAAAAATATTAGTGGACCATTACTTGAAAGTTTTTGATTTCCGATTATCCCAAAAGTTTCAATATATCATCGATAACTTAGAACTACCAGCCAGACAACTTTCGCCGATATCCTAATCCCGGCTACTAGACTCACCCCAAGCCAGTGTGGTTGAGGAATACCTCAATTCTTACTCTTTGACATGTCGTCGTTCTATAAATTAGGACAACCGATAGCCAAATCCTACGTGCCCACTGAATGAACCGTTGCTGATTAGAACAAAAACACCAAAAACTAAGTGTTATGAAACGAATCCTACCCCCAACAATGAACCAGCTAAAATTAGCACGAAAATTCTTGAGTCCTAACTCAGAGGTAGAAACAGTATTTCAGAAAAATTGAATTCACAATGCGCCACATAAAACGTCACATGAACCCCAAAAATGTTAAGGCATCATTTTAGTTTGAGAAGCCTTCATTCAAGAGTTGCATAAATTAAATAACATATGCTATAAAATGTGTTTATCACTGGAATGATTCAAATTCCAATTTAAAAGGAACACTAACGCTTTTCACTCTCAAAGAGGTTTTACTGGTCCTAACCTTAGAGGCACACATATCGCTGATATACTAATCCTGGCTACTAGACTCAATCAGTGCTAACCTCAATTCCTATACCTTGAGGTGTCCTAAGTTCTATAAATTTGGACGTTTAGTTTTATATATGAAACACAAGTTTCTAGAGACCTTCATATGTCAAGGCATAGTTTTAGTTTGAGAAGCCTTCTGTCAAGAGTTGAATAAATGAAATTAATTATGCAAACATATCGGATAGATACGATATTTTGAAGGTATACGATTTGGATAGTTTATCACGAGGACAAAAGCACATCTGCTTTCAGGTCCCCGAAAGTGCGTATGATTTCTAATAAGCTGGCTCATTTCTCACAAGGCAGTGCATTCTCTCAGTCAGCAATTTTCTCTGCATTCATTCACACTGAGTCGTGCACGAGAGATGGCGGCTCCGTCTAGCAGCTCAACAATGTGACACACGGCCTATTGTTCTTTCCTCCGCCTTGGCTTTATCCCCGAGAGGAAAATGTCATAAGTGGAGTGAATGCAAGCGGCTTTCTTCGAACATTTGTTTGTCCTAGTGCCGCTGCCAATGCCCTCTGCTGGATTCCATGGCGTCTGGTAGGGGTATTGAAATAACCGTTTCACTGACCGAGTGACTCTTTAAGTTTTTATACAACAAGGCCTGGTTTTATAATCAGTGGTTTAATATATTAAATGGTAAGTTAATCACAGTCATCGCTCTACCATCTATAACGTGAAAAGTGTGACGACAATGTCAGATAAATCAGCTAAATCTCCCTTGTTAGACCCCACCGCGCTGACAGTATTTGGGATCCACATGAGGTAGACTTAAAAACTGAGTTAGAACGCGTGCAAAGAAGATCAGCAAGGTGCAAGAATGACCATCATGATAGTCTTGCTAGTGTCCTCTTCCAAAAACTGGGATGGGAATCGCTTTCGGACCGTCGATTTAAAATTAGACTCAATCTTTTACGCACATTCAACGCCTCTATTTTCTATAATAATAATAATATAATTTATTGTTCTTTTGATCATTTACATGACATAGAACATGGTCAAAAAATCAAGATGAAACAAGTATTCACATAAGAATATAACAATTATAACACTATTTGCATGGTTACAATTTGTCACTAAGGAACTCATTGATGCTCTAATAGCATTTCTGCAGCAAGAACTCTTTTAGATTTGTTTTAAAAGTAGCCACAGTGGACTTATTTTTTATACAAGGAGGCAGTTTATTATAAATAATAGACAAGGAGTGGTGTGGGCCTTTCTTGGATATAGCAAGTGGCTGAGTTCTTAGGTGAATATTCTCTTGTCCACGAGTAAGGTGTCAACGAATGTTAGAGTTAGGCACGAACAGAGATGAGTTCATTTTTACAAAAACAGCAGCATGAAGAATATATATACATGGCAAAGTCATTATTCGAAGCTCCTTAAACAGGAGCCTTCCTGGTGTTCTAATGGATACATTAAGCATTGCCTTCACTGACCTCTTTTGCATGGAAAATTCCTTAATTGCTGCACTAGAGTTACCCCAAAAGACAACCCCATATGCTAAGTAAGAGTGAACTTTGGCATAGTATACAAGTTTTAGAATTTCCACTGAGGTGGTTGGGACAAGCTTCCTAATCATAAATGTCCCTATGGCCATTTTTTTCATGGTAGTTGGAGGTAGGTAGTTTTTTGGTGTTTTTCTGAAGTAGTTATTAGCATCTTACCAACTCCAGCATAATACGGTAGATGAGATCATGAGAATAATATTAGGATATTAATATAAAGTTAGTTTCCTGGAGCTTTTAGGTAATTTCAACATTTTCGTGTCGGATAGTATCCCCCTTCAGAATGACACGCAAATGCTGAAACCGGTCGGGCCGGAAACCAATTAAAGTTTGTGTGGATTATACAAAGTGATCTTATTTCATCTCAATATGATGTCAAAATTCCACAAAGTAAGCTCGAAAACCATTGAAGATACCCTTGGGGTGGTTTTCAGGGTAATAGGTAGATTTCCAAACATTGCATTTAACAAATGATGTGGTACGAAGTCACTCGCACGGGTGCATATACACCAGGGTTGAAATTCGCTATGAAAAAATCTAGTTCGCATAAAACCCCCTCGAAACTCGCCTTGAAGGAAGATATCTTGGTGGTGTACCTGGCTAACACACCTGACCGGCAATTGGGAGATCCGGGTAAGAATCCCGGTCAAGTCAAATGATATTTTCATAGCGAATTTCAACCCTGGTGTAATATGTAGATAACTCTCTTGTCAACTAACTGAGGATCTGATCTAACATAGAGAATCCGAACACTTAGCTTGTGATGAAGTTTTAAAAATATACTTAATGTATAATTTATTTTACATTATCAATGGCTATTCCCAACGTACAAATAGATGCACTAAAGTGAAGTGAGGCCAAGTATAATTGTCCAACTTATGTGAAAGACTTTTAAAGTATTCACTCAATGACTCACGATTCGCTCTCCAACCACATAAAGAGAGAGCAAGAAGAGAAAAAAGGATGTATAGTAGGAATGAACACATACAAAACATATGAATAAATAAAAAATAAATTTAACATTGATACACGTTTTATGGCTAAAAATCAAGAAAAAACAACCCTCAATAGTGAATTATCGTTGGAATCGGCCAAATTAAAAATTTCTATTTGTACTTTGGCCGATTCCAATGGTAATTCACTTTCTGTTCTCCGTTTTTAAACAAAACAACAGTACGCTGGACTGTTTATGAACCTGCTACTCATTTGGAAAAATTCCTAAAACGAATACAGGTTGGATAGTATATAAAGTAGGAACAAATTTTATCTTTTAATCTCCATAATTAAGAGCCCCAATGTTTTTTTAAATCTCGGTTATTTGAAAATAAATGCAACTGGAATAACGACACTTCATCGTCTTGTTAATTCGGGTATCTTAGGCCCTACTCCCGACATTGTCGAAATATTTTATTCTCAGAAGTTACTTATTGTTCAGACAGAATCTGATACAAAAGCCATGAATCTGTTCGAACTTGAGTTTACAACTATATATAAAGGCTCTGTTCCTGAAAAATGAGCCAGTATCACTTGAATGGGAACTCAATTTTATTTCACTGCAATTGCTTAGTATGATTGAGTAAAATTAAAACAGAATTAATTGGAAACATAGAAAGATTAGAGGACATAAGTGAAGAAAAATAACATGTCATACGGTAATTTTCCATTCTGCCGCAGTGTATGATGCGATTCAGAAGAAACCGAATATAGATATTTCGCAAGATTGAATGATTTCTAAAAATTTATTTGATTTATTCATACTTCACTGAAGTAATACAACGATCTTAAGCCTATTTCAGCTGTACACAAAATAAAAATGAAACTAAAAAATTAATGGGGCACTTTAAACGTCAGATAAGGTTGATGACACGTCAAAAATCAACAGAGAAATGGAAAAGAATATTTATGGTGGCCAGCAAAGACTCAGCACGTTTCTCGTTTTCACCGCCTTCTGAGTCTTCCACTCAGTTCATTTTTTACGGCACCAACAACTTTGAAAAGTCAAATTCGCATTCCAATCTGAACGCTCTATGCTCCACTTAAATTCCTGAACATGAGTGAACGACCACTAAAGACGTAAAATATTTTCATGACCTATTGTTTCAATCTCATCAGTTTCTTACCTTATCCGCACGGATTCCCACAAAACCGCAAAACTTGATGCGGAGAACCTTCAGTGATTCTCACACGCAATTTGATTATTGACCAACTGCTGACAGCCGTTTTTAAGGTATTATCGATCTCCTTTGCCACAGCAATCGCTTTCGCAACCAAGGTCGGTGGTAAATTTCTGTAAGGTGCAAAGATTGTTTCTAGTTTAAATTTGAAATATTTAGATGATCCAAGCTTAACATTAGCTGTTAAGATGGCGGCTGGTCTTTATATAGCAGTTATGACTCGACGTAAGGAGTGAAAAATATTTTTTTAACATAAGACTAGTCATTCCTATTAAATTCTTACTCTTTCTAGAGTCTAGAAGGATGTAGAGACTGCTAGTCAAGTATTACGCTTCTAGTAACATAAGTTGGCAATTTTTCCTAACCATATTTATGAGTACTATAGTCATAAATTTATGCCGTGAATCGGCCACCACTTTCTTCAACAGTTGTTCAATGTTACATTCTTTCATTTAGAAGTAGATTTACGACATTATTTTAACATTCCAGAAGAAAACCAACGAAAAAATTAAATGCAGACACCATATATTAACTGAATTAGAGAACTTTTAATCAAATATTCCGATTATATTACTGGTTTAACGCAGTATTTTTCCGGCATAATAAAAATTTTCTCGCGTCTCACTGGGGTATACCGAAGAAAAAGAGGCATGAAAGGATATGACGAAGGGAATTACTAAACCATAGTCGTTTTAACTAGCCTACCACCGGGAAATGAACTTCTTCACTTGGCCTGCTCCGAAAGGGAATGGCGCAATGGATATATGACGAGATCACCAGCTTTTTCCGACGGTAAATGTGAACGCAAGTCGGTTCTGGTCGTCGTATCAACAATTATTTCCCCCTTGAGGTGTGACCGGGGTTTGGTGAAATATGTGACAGACGGAGAGTCCATTCACGATGGATTCCTCTTCGGTTAAGGTGGTTGGAGCGATTTTCATTTATGCGCAGATTTGCGTGTAAATTTGCGTACGTGTGCTTATTAGCAATATTATAGATAAAATCGGAAAAATTACGAAACCGATTTATTTTCTCGGCAATTTAATGCTGTTTTAACGCGCAGCCATAGAGTATTTGTCAAGTGTTTCGAAACGATGACCTAAGTACATATTTTCTCCTAAACGAGAAAACATGTTTCATATTATTAAAATAGTTTCTTATAATTAAAAAGAGATCATTCCCAGTAAAAGACGAAGGAAATACTCCAACGGATCAAGGATCGTAATAGGAGGAGGGGAAGGACTATACTAAGTATAAAAACATCAAAAACTAAATAACAAATAAATGTGGGGAAGCTAAGGAGAACTGGATGAGAGAGAAAAGTAAGGAGATAGAGGAAGATATTGCCAAAAACAACTTGAGTAAAGTGTATTCCACCATCAAGACCCTGCAATACATACCAAAAACCAAAAGTAACATAGTAAAAGATAAAGCTGAGTTACATAGTATAGTAAAAGATAAAGTGATAAAGCTGAGTACGGACGTGTTTAGCTTAAATTTCGTATTCCGCGCCGTTAATCCATGTCAAAACAGTGCTTAATTTGAGACGAAATTTGAAAAATTTTAATCATGCCTTATTTAAGTGAAAACATGCACGATTTTCCGCATACAAATAAATGCACATAAGCGAAGTGTGGTGGAAAGAATTTTTCATCGACTTGCTTGAAAATTTATTGAAAAACGCCCTCAATGATCCGCTCTCTTGCCACCTTAACCGGATGGATTATGCCACCCGGCGCACTTCTCTTCCACCCACCTACCACTCCATGGCACAAAGGGCGAGGCACTGATCGCTATCGGCCCTCCGACTCTTCCTCCTTGAGATCGAACGCCGTGACTCAATGGGTTCTCATCTCGGGAGGGGACAATGCTATTGAGTCTCGGAGTGCTCTTCGAACCCCGCTTGAATAGAAATGATATTGCATCTTGCCGCATAATCTCACTCCTCCGGATATTTATGCCACTGCTTGACAAGGCGCCTCCTCGTACTTACAAATGAGTTGCAAGCGACTTGGTGGAATTTTATTTGGCTGCTGTCATGCAGCTGTAAGGTCACTCGGAAGCGACACGCGTGCATGCATACAAACATCCATACCATTACTCTCGAAGTATCTCTAAACGTGAAAGAGAATTCATTTCACGATAATAGGGTATTCTCATCAATGCAAAAGGCGGCAGAGGCGGAGCAGCAAGTACATCCCCGATTGTACATCTACATATTAGCTTACGAGCCGCCGTATGGGCGTGTGGCTGCAGGTGCTAGGTCACCAGCCGTGTAAATATATAAGGTTTTGGGAGGTAAAATGGTGATGTGTATCATTAGTGTGCATTTATTGGAGCTCAGTGTTTATTTTGGTCGTTAATTGTGCGAAGAAAGAACGTGTTTTTGTACCTATCTGTTTGGTAATGTATCTCTGTTATTTTATCGCTTCTGTCAGACCTTGAAATGTAGTGAGGTGTCATAGGTAATATTCTCTATGTCGCTCTGAAACACATCAGTATTGGATTTCTCAATCAAGCAGAGCCTAGTGTGCAACCTCTGAGTCTCTAGAGGATCCCATCTTATTCCCTCTAAAAGTTGCTAAACACTATATGCTCACTCGTAGCAATTTTTAATTAAGCGTGCTGCTTTTCTTTATATTTTATTATCTTTTCTGGTTAAATTGTTACGACCAGGGCCCCAAGTCTCGCGGCGTATTCGAGGTGTGGCCTAACCAGAGCGAAGTAGTATCTCTCTTTGACTTTTTCATCCGAGGACCTTCCTATTATACACTCATAAAAATCTAGTTTCTTTAATGCTGGGCCGCATATGTTTATTATGAGTGTTCCCACGATATATCAGAAGTCAAGGTAATTCCAAGATATTTAACTGTATCTGAAGATTATATGTTCACTCCACCCGCAGTGTAGGTCTGGCATTTGTGTGATGACTTTCGTAGGAACTGGACTGTGGCGCATTAACTGATATTTAATTCTAGTCCCCACTCCTGGTATCACGAATTAATTGTTAAGGCCGATGACAACAGAAGTCCGCTTCTTCGCTTAGTGTGTATTATGTTATAGTGTATTCAACCTGAGTGGAACATGATAAGCTCTAAAAGTATGCCAACAGTGATTAGGATAAGCGAAGGACAAACGAGGTCATTAGTGCGAGTATGTGAACCTTGGTGAGTTGATGAGGGTATGAGTGTTTGAGGAATTCAGGAAAGGGAAGACATATTGGCAGCCGGAGGACTGTCGACAGAAGTCAAAGCTCAAGTAAGTGAAGTTAAATCGTTTATTTAATAAATTCACTGGTCTTAAAAATTGAATGAGTGTTCATTTTTGGTTATTTTTATTTTTCAAATCATATTACAGATCTTACAGCAAATTTGATAATAAAAAACTGATATAAAAACTTCTATATTTCTGACTCAGTTTGCAGAGAATTGATTAGGTCATTATTCTATCGGTAAAAAATCACAATTCCGGGTCGTATTCAATAGAAAAATTGGATTCTGTAGTCCAACCTAATCCTACTGCCCAGCTGCCTATATTATTATCATTCATATGACCAAATTCCGCATCTCTGTTTCTCCTAGAAGCGTCTTATATTCTTCATATATCGCTCCTGTAATGCTTTCCTTTTTATGGTTCTTGTAAAGGACAGATTTTCGTACACACACACCAGTTCTGAATTCCTCAAGCAATCTAAGCCTAGCGTGTAGCCTCCGAGTCTCTAGGAGCTTCCACCTTAATCCCTCTAAAATCTGTGAAACACTCTATGTTCGCTAGTAGCAGCTTTTAACGAAGTGCATAGCTCTCCATTGCATTTTATTTACTTTTGTGATTAAATCTTTCTGTCACCAGAAGTGAGATAGCAAGACGTTTCGCCAACCAATATTAAAAGCTTAGATGAAAATAAATATTTGATGTGACGGGAAATGGCTGAATTACCGGCAACGATTACTTTTCAATTTTTTTAAATTGAGATGTTTCATTTTGAAAAGTGTTTCCATGACGCACAACTAATAATTCATTTTTGTTATAAGGTTAACAATATTTTGTTTTTGTATTCATTAAAAATCAATAAAATTACGCATTAAAAATCATTTTTGCCGAAGAGTCTTTCTACTTTACGAGATTGATCGCTCTTCCAGCAACAATAAAGATAAAAGCTGAAGGTATTATTATTACTCTATGGTATTATCTTTTAAGAAGGCTCTACGTAGATTTTCACGTTTCCAACGATTTTCCTCATCTGCCTTTACCTCTATCTTTCTCTTTTCAGACTACACCTCCGAGGATAAATAATGGGTGGTTTCCATTTACTATACATCATGACTCACGTCACTGCACAGCTTCGCACTCGCTCTCCATTCGTTAGATATATCCTGCGCAATACGCAGCGCACTTCAAAACATAAAGAGAACAGAGCTGATTTTGGATGATGAAATAAATTCAATAATTGCATCCGCGATTGTTTTTTAATGTGATTTGCGAAATAGTTTCAAACAAGGAAGACGTTAAGTTTTCAATTACTCCGTGGCAAAATGATTGCTTTTTAAAAGCGTTTGTGGAACGAATTCTAAATCCATATGCAAAGCATTAGGCCGTGAATGTAGTAAGCTTATGAAAGAACCACTTTTCGGTAGGTGTTTTCGATTTGAGACGATGGCTGGCTGTAGGCGGCGATCGCCGTGCCGTGGTGTTGTCCATTTGATGAAACAGCCGGCATCAGTGGCTGTCCTCTTCGAGGCAAGCCGAACAATTGAAGAACAATATACTTACGTGGTATTACTTGACGACGTCACATCTTGAAAATATAAGTAGAGCTGCAAACGTCAATCAAAATGCCTTTGGCGAAATAAAAACGGTGCTATATCAGAATGAATTGATGTGAAATTGACTTTTGTCTTCGTTATTATTGTTGCTATGTTTCTATTTGCCGATAACGTTCTTGCAAAATCCTCTTTCGGATGAGTTTCATTTCATTTATCAATCTGGCGATGGACAGATTATGCGTTCGATGGTTGGCTATCGTCGGCTTTTGCCATAATACATAAATTGAAAGCACCCACAAATATTTTCACATTGATTAATTTACGATTTTTCTAGAGTACTAACATGAGTTAATGTGTTCCAATATGCGCTAACTTCGACACCTTTAGAGTTATTCTTCTATTATTCCCATGTATAGAACACATCCATGTCCACTTAAACAGCAAATTATTTCTCGGAAACCAACAACTAAAACTCGAAGATCGATGTAATCAAGGAAAGAAAATAGCTCATAAAATACGAAGTCTGTTAAAAAAACAACATTTTTTCATTGCGCGCCAACTTTTAGTTTTTGCCAAGTCTTGTTAGCAGCGCTGTATTCTTTAGAATCTTTCAAGTTGCCATGATTTCTGTGAGTTAACATTTTGATTAGTTTCCGTAATACCGCTGTTAAAGTTGAAGGTGTTTTAAACGTCGTGCCAATGTTTGCAATGTCCTTGGTATAGGGCAAACGTTAAATGGTGCGTGAAACTTTGAAAATAATTTACGAAAACCTTCAAACTTTTGAAGAAAGATTACGGAGGTAATGCAATTAGTAAAAATCGAGTAATTTAGTAAAAATCGAGTGGTTTTAGTAAAAATCGAGTGGTTTTAGTAAAAGTTGACATCTTAAAATTATTTACATCGGGTAGCAATTTTGTTCCTTTTTTGCAGCCGAACGGAACGGCCAACCTCCACCACGATAAAGCGCCCGCCCTCTCAGCCTTGTCAAGTCGTGAATTGTGTGCAAAAAAACAAATGACAGTTCAACCCAAACCTCCCCACTCACCTGATCTGCCACCGTTTGACGTCATTTCATTTCCCAAATCGAATACAGTGCTTCAAGAACGTCGTTTTGACATCATTGACTACAGAAAAGGGAATGCGGCTTGAGAACTGCAGATGAAACGCAGTGGATTATTCCTGGACTGTATGGTGAAGTGGAAACACCAGTGAATTAAGTGTAGCTCTCAATAAAGGTAGTATTTTAAAATATATGCGGGCCCAATTACTTAAAAGTACTCTAAACAAAACTTTTTACAAAAATCTCGATATTATCAATATACCTCATGCAAACTAAGACCTGTGATTTCCGACAAAGCGCGGCGAATCCTATTTCCTTCACCATCTTTTGGCAATGGAAATTATGCCAACGCTGCATATCTAAATTTGTGCGAGTAGGCCCTCCTAAAATACGTAATGTAACATAATTTCCATTGTCAAAAATGTCAAAGGAAATTATGCCAATGCTGTATATTTAAATTTGTGCGATTTGGCCCACCTAAAATACGTTAAAAGTGAAGAAAGAGATTCGACCAACAAAGAAGCGCGGAGCGAAGGACGGTTCATGAAGGCGCCCAATTTTTTTTTACGCCACAGGTACTACTGAAGTAGGCGTTGGTGAATGATTGCCAAATTTGAAGATGAAAACGCCGATAGTATTTGGAAAAATGCCACTAAAGATGATGGACAAGCGAGATAATACATAATACATTATGAGACACATGTAAAGAAATGAAGAGAGTTCAAGCAGTTTTTTTTATTTATTCTTACTTCCCTCCTCAAATGTTAAGATGATATCCGTTTGCACCCACATGTATGTATATTTCTACAATGGTGACAAGCAAAAAGATGTGTGGGTTTATTTATTCCAAAAGCGCTTACTTCATTTCATATGATCACAGAACTTCACCGTTTTTAATCCTAGAATTGTGTGAGGCTTACAATGTATAATGTGCTTTCTGTATGATCATGCGAATTTCCACAGAGAAAAAAATCATCCGCTTTCACCGGGATTCGAACCCGGATCCCTCGAATTCCGGCCAAGTGCTTTAGCCAGTTAAGCTACCGAGACGACCTCTTCCCCTATGGATTTTTTTTGTGACCTTTACGGGACTAGATGTTCTCGACTGCCGGACATGCAATATAACAATCAGTCGCTAATGAGCGCTTAGCGTCACTGCCCACGAGGAAAGATCGTACTTTGCACACAGAGAGGCGTTCACTCTTATTTGACAAATTTCAAGCTATCCGGGACTAACCACGGAGTTCCACTTTTACGGAGTCACCCGCAATGCACACATGTGCGAATTTCCACAGAGAAAAAAATCGAATCTTCGTTCGAATTAGAATCCCGGTGAAGGTGGATAATTTTTTTCTCTATTGCGGGTGACTCCGTAAAAGTGGAACTCCGTGGCTAGTCCCGGATAGCTTAAAATTTGTCATATATTATCATATTTGCTACAAATCACAAGTTAAAGAATACAGTAGGCTATTGAGATGGAGGCCAGATACTATTGCTCTAGACGGGGACAAGCCACATGATGTGCAACCCACTTCACAAGGCTTGTCCCGGTCATTGATGACTTCTTTTATAATGAGTGGATGATGCTGAAGTAAAGAGGCACGGGGAAGACTTCAAATCTACAAGCGTGTACATGTGCAGTGTTCTGTCGCACAGTGCCGGCCTAAAATATTTTACTTTTTTCCTTCTTTCTCTAATCCATAGTAGTGAATTATCTCATCATCTCCTTATTTTTTTCACCTTTCATATAGCTACATCATTTTTTTCTGCCGTCCTTCACACCCAAGGATTAGGGTACGCGAACAAAGGGATGACAATGTGATGATGTAATGCAACGCCACTGATAACGTGATATCACGTCATAAATTAAAGTGAATATAGTTGAAAAACTAAAGCTCCGATATATTTTTCAATATTATTCTTAGATTATTGAGTATTGGTACTTACATCCCGCATAATAAAAAGAAATCCGTTCAGAAGTAAAATTTTTGAAGCCATGGGTTCCCTTGAAAGGGTTTAAGGGTCTCAAGAGAGACCTCAATATGACTAAGAAAATTAATCTTCGGATTGAAACCACTCGGCGGATGAAATATGGAAAAACGATAGTGTCCATGGACAGATACAACTAGCACGCTTCACTTTGCTCATGACACAGCAATTTTGGCACAAATACAAAGGATATATAATGAGAATGCTGAACGGGATGAACTATAAAGAAATTCTTTTAAAGACAGACGTAAATTAAATATTGAAAACAGGTTGAAGAATGAATTCAGAAGACAAAGTCATAATAATACTTGGAAAACAAAATGTTCAGCAAGGGGAAGAATTTTGTTTACCAGGATATTGGATAGCAATAGATAGCAAGACATACATAGCCGAGTAGACATAGCCTTAGAAGGAAAAACCTATTAATCACTAGAAAAGTCCATTTTTTTATAGTGTACTACCGGTAAAGGTAGGTTTTGTGTTGTTTTGTGTTTGAATGTCAGAGAATCTCTTCCCGATTTTCTACACTTTCAGGGACCTAACTACCTCTAGTATTTCCTTTTTCGCCTCGGCACACGACATACCCTACTTCATCCCGTCCATAAAACATATTCTATTTCTTCCGCCTCCGCGCTTGCCCAACGTCCTTCCCTCGATCATACTCTTGAGCTGCCCCTTATTACATCCTCCAGCCACCTACCCTGCCGATCCCGAATTTCTCTTCCTCGTTAGTCTTCCTCTCCGTCCACTTCATCTTCTCCATCCTTCTCCACACCCACATCTCAAATGCCTGCAGCCTATTCCCGTCCTCCTTTCTGGGAGTCCACGTTTCTGCCCCATACAACGCTACGCTCCATATCAAGCTCTTCACCAGCCTCTTCTTCAAATCCCTACCCAATGTCCCCGTCATCAGCTCCCTTCCATTACGAAACGCCTCCTTAGCTGGCGCTATTCTCTTCCGTATGTTTTTGCTACAATCTACTAGTGATATAAGTTTGGGACGAGGGTAACACGTAATTTTAAGATGTATGTGGAACATGCTAGGATGATATCAGAAACAATCAAAATGACAGAGCGCTATAGAAGTATGGTGTAGTTGAAGAATGATGAAGTTCAAATGGACGAACAGAAGCATCACGGAATAAATCCTAAGCAAGGTAAAATGAAAGATGACGGCAATGAAAACGCTTTACAGTATGTTAAATAAACATATTGAACACATTTTGAGACCGGACTATTGATAACAGTGCGAAATTTCACAGAAGAAAAATCATTCGCCTTGACTGGCATTCGAACCGGGATCCCTCGATTTCCGGCCGAATGATTTAGCCCGTTTAGCTACCGAGGCATCCCGTGTGGACTTTTTTTGATCCATGGCTGGTCCCGATAAATAAAAATCGTTCAAGAAGAACGAACATGTCTTCAGGTTCTAAGTTTTTCTTTACGTCACGGGCTGTGGCGCATGGCGCACGACTTTGTCTGCTCATTGCATAGTATATCCCGTAGCCAGAAACATCTTCTACCTAAAAGACCATAAAAAGTCATTATTTGGGAAAAAAAAGTGTACATGTTCAATGGGATCTGCATGTTACCCACAGAAGGTAAACTAATCTTCCACAGCCCTAAATTTTAACACAAAATGCCAGGTTTACCTTCGTAAATGTATCCGAAGAGAGACAACTAGGGCTAGTGGACAAAGTGAAAGAGAATGGATTCTCTTCTTATTACTCTGATAATATCTTGGTGGTTCATTACACAGTAAAGAGGTAGTAAATCGCCATTAGCTTCATGGCTGTAGAGCGTGTAATGATACCCGACGGGTCACTGTATTCCCATTAGCTGGCGCGCAAGGCTGGAACTAGCCACGCGATTGAAAAATAAAGTTTATTTTCGGCGTTGAATACAGTCGCAGACTTTCTCAACGGATTCGTATTCCTGAAGCTTTAGTAAAATTAGTGATGTACCTCACTTGCGGTTCTTCTCTGTCCCACTCAACTATTTTTCTACCCAAGAGCAGAAAAGCGGTGTAAAATGAGATTCGCCATTTTGTCCTATTTGAAGAGGAAATATTCCTCTATGTCATTTAAAATTGCAACAAATTGAGAATCAAGGTCTTTTGTTTGAAAATATATAACGTTTTACTCAATTGATCTTCTCCAAAAACTTCTGTAACCTCTTCACCAAGTTTTCAGCGAAAACTCAACTCCGGCTTTTTTGTATATTTTTATCAACTTAAAAGCCTATCTATATTGTCATGGGCGAAAACTATGAAAAATGAAATTTCACATCTTATGCACCAATAAAAAGAGAGTCGATACGCTAAATTCCAACTTCCAGACTGAAAAGTCCATTTTTGGAATTCTGACCAGCTTCTTTCGATTTCAGCCTACTGCATCGAAATCTCAAATTTCAATATTATTCTCGCAAAAATGTCAAGTAACGCCCCGAAAACTTTTCATATTATCCTTTCACTTAAGAAAAATGTATTTTTAAAATCATAATTACAGCATGTATCGATAGTTCCTCCACATGAACAGCTGTGCATCAACCATATGTGATGCCATAATTATTTCCGCTTATTTGAAAAATTGTTAAAATCGACACTCAAGAGGAGTAAAGTCTCATAATTTACCATTTCTGATGTTCTATCATGAGATTGAATTGAGAAATTTATTAATTATTGACTTCCCTTTGATCAACTTTGACTCTTTTTTTTTAATTTGAAAGAATTTTAAATTGTTATATAGAATAATCAAACATGCTAGCTGATTTAAATTTGAATTTAAAACAGTGTTTAATTATCAGGGGTGTACGTCAGAGTATATGGGTGTGTGTTGAGTGCTGACAAAAATGTTTATTGCATTAAAAGAAAAATAAAGATGCAATCATTGAATTTTCAATAAATATGCATCTTTAAATTTAATGACATTAACAAATTTAAAATAAGTTAATAAATATCGCATAAACATTCATTTTGTCGAAGGAATAGGACTAACGCCGAAAGCAGCAGCGGACTTGGGAGCTTCGAGCATTGGCCCAAGAGGGCGACACTCGGGGTAGCACGCGCTCACTCTTGGGGCCGTATCTCGGTAACCAACAGTCAGAATTGAAAAATATTATAGGTGTAGCATGTCGAATGTACAATGAGTCGTTTGTTACCAGAGAAAATCAGTTGAAAAATAGCAGCACCTTCTTATGGCCATCAATGTCCGAAAAATAGCCAAAAATGCCAAAATTTCACAACTTTGAGTGCGATGCGGCACGTCTTCCCGTTATCCAATTGCGATACTATTAAACAGGACATGTTTTTACACCAATTGGCACAAAATGAGGGGGTGTCTCGAAAGAAATTCGAAAAATCGAAAAATAAGGACCACCCTAAATTGTAGTAGTGTAGCAACTCAACAATCCGTTTTCAGCCCTCAAATTTTCATGTAAACTTCCAATTCACTGGCAGTATTCTACGCTACCTGAACCCTCGTGCTTAAATCATGGAAGTCGTTCTTATTCATGGCCACCAAATTTTTGGATTCTCCGCCCCAAATCTTAGTGTACACGAGTTTCATAAACGATTTGAAAAATTTTCCTGCTCGACTTTTCGATGCAGATTGAAGTTGAGGTGTTCAAAGCAATTGCAACTTTAAAATCTGTTAACACAAATCTGTGTCTGTCTCCATATCTTTTCACCCATATTTTACCCATATTTATATGCATATAAATGATCGCTTATATTAAACCATTTTATAAACTCACATATGACTCATTTACTTCATGGGTATTTCTCCGGAAATGATAAATATAGACTGCAACCAATATAATAAAATTCAGGATAAAACTTACTCTCATATCTCACGCTAAATCCTGGTCACAATGACCGACTATCTATCGTTTTCAGTGTAAATATAAATAAGGTGAGTTATTTAATTGGGTTAGACATTAGTACGATACAGGCTTCGCTGGTCTAACAAAGACTCTCCATCATCAGCGAAAAACTTTGACTTTACACATACACGCTTGTCATAGCAACTTTCAATATGAAACTCACTGCCGCACCATCATCGCACTCAACGACATAACCTCTATCAAACGGATTCGCTATCCCCGAGGCGTATTCATTGATAATATCAGACAACTCGTCTCCATTAAAAAGCCGTTAACCTAAATCACGCATTAAGGCTTCCCTAAACTGGTCAGGTAAAGTTGTCGCAACAAATCAATGACACCCTTTGGTGAATCCACGAGCCAGCGAGTGCACGTACATTATAAGAGCTTATCAGACCGACGTGAGTGCATCGCAGTGGGACGGGAGCACCATCCTCGGGAGCCGGTCTCAAGGAAGGACTTCTGGCGAAACGCTCATTCCATGGAGTAGGCACGCGTAAATAAAAGTCATGAAATATTTTCTTTCTTCCTCCTACAAATATAAAAAAACCAAATCGGGAATTTTTGAGCCGAGGCTTGAACACAAAACAAACGAAATATGTGCGCTACATTGAAAAATTCTCATGAATCAACACATTAAGTCATGCTTGTGACATAACCAGATCATTTCCTTGAGAAAATTGGTGGAATTCGTTTATTGGCCACAAGCAACCTCGAGAAGACTTGATGGAGGTTGGTGGATATCGTTTTGCATTGAATTAAATGAAATTTGGCTTTTTTTAAATAAACTTTTTACACCATTCTAAAGAAATCAAAAGTCTAGCCACGTACCTCACCATGTTTCAAGATATTTGTCAAGAAATTTCAAACATTTACAAGAAGAAATGGTAGTGGTGTGCACTCCAGAGGCATTATTATACGAGCTTAATAGAAGAACTAGGATGGGAATTACTATCAGAACGCAGGTTAAAATTTAGGTTAAACCTTTTAAGTAAATTCGAAACCGTTTTGTTCACAGATGACGTTAGATATAAATTGAGAACCTCTGCGTATTATGCTAGGTTTGATCATCTTAACAAGATTAGAGAGAGAGATTGTCGTACCGATAGATTTAACATGTCATTTTTCCCGCGTACTATAAGAGAGAACAATAGGCAGCGTAGCAAAGGGATAGGTAGGTGAAATATAGTTAAGAGTAGTCTGTAGTGCATGACGCATGTAATAACAACCAATAATCCCTTCCTTATTATGTAGATACTAACCATCTAGCTCCATGTGACCCTATTTTCTAGCATATCTCCCTTAAATATCCTACTTGCATGTCAATAGTGCATGTTTGGTAATCTTCACCCCCTGCCACACACCCTCGTGGTGGCTCGCAGGGTATCACGTAGATGTAGATGTATTAAAACAATGAGGAATAGCTAAAAAAAAAGTGCTAGTCAGAAATTAAAAAATTAGTAGTTTCTATTGATTCATGATGGCTTTCGGGATACCTTCTGCGTTTTGTCATTTTGTGATGACAGTTTCGCGAGCGTTCCAGCTCGCTTCATCAGGTCTGAATAGCTCACGATGCATTTTTGGCCACATATATAGCCCGGCGGAGGTTCAAGCGC
This sequence comes from Ceriagrion tenellum, assembly GCA_963169105.1. Taxonomy (NCBI): domain Eukaryota; kingdom Metazoa; phylum Arthropoda; class Insecta; order Odonata; family Coenagrionidae; genus Ceriagrion; species Ceriagrion tenellum. Next base: position 73,883,773 of record OY720641.1, on the reverse strand, counting down.
GATTTTTCCCGCCTTTCTTTCATTTCATTATCATGAAATAATATATCCAGGGGTAATGAATATTATAAAGCGCCCAGAAGTAACCAAAATTTTGAAACTCAGAAAAAAATGTCTTTTGAAAGGCCCATTTTCGAAATATTGCTATTCTTATTTCCATTTACTACTGAATGAATGCTTTGGCGAAATGGGAAGACCAGCTCCTTCGCATTAGACCAGCTCATCATTAAAGGTAAATACGGGTACTTCGAGAAACGTCGGCGACTCTGTGCGTGAGTTTTATTCATGGGGAATAATGTTATTTGGCGAAGGTAAACTGGTCAGATAGCGTTGTTGCAACAAATCAATGACAACATCAGAAACCACAAATCATTCCACGAGCTTCTGAGCCGAGAGGGAAAGAGGAGAGGGGTGCTTAAACACCATCCAGAGGAGAGAAAGATATGGAAATAAGGAACTGAAGGAGAAGAGGTATAGCCTGCGGATTTTCGCCTATCACTTGGCACCAAAATCAGCACGCAATCACTTCTGAGACGCGAGATGTAGAGACAGCGCGGAAGTTTACAGATTCCCCGTAATGGCCACCGATCGCGACGAACCCAATCGAATAAGAGCTCATCTATTTATACCATGCTACGAACGGCCTGAAGAAGTTTTACTAGTTCCGAAAGCATTGTATTCCATAAATAATCCTATCGTCTCATCCAAAGACGTCAAGTACCTCTTCCTAAACTCATTACACAGTACGAAGGTGTCAGCGGTGTTTAAGTTTTTGAAACTCATGTCAGCTCTCGGGTGTCCCTTCGCGCGGTGCCTTTTGGTGACAACAATTTCTCCAGCGGCAGCTGATGGTGTCCTGCCTCCTGGCTGGACATTCTCCTGGCGTCTTCAGGTCAGAAGATGCTTGCAGGATGACATTGTTTCCGGAATCTGTTTTCTTACATCCATAAGGCATGATATATCACAGTCTTCTGAATACCTCAATTTTCCCACACATTACAACAATACCAAGTTGTTCCATGGTTTCTTTCCCAGTCTAGAGGTTTTTGGGATGTTTGGCTACAGAATGCAACAAAACTCCATGAAAAAATACTTGCTGAATTACTTTAAAAGAACACCAAGTCATTCTGATCTTACGCGAGAGGGCTACAGGACAAATCTTCAACGAGTTTCTATCGCACGAAAACGGAAAAGTTGCCTTCCACAGTATCGAAATAGTCAACATTTTAAACAACAATTTCGAAAATGCACACTCTAAGGAGGACACTGCGCATGATTCAGACATTCCAGCAATTAATGAGACGATGGCTGACATCATCACTCAAAGTGATGGAATAACTTGACTACGTCCGTTAAAAATTAACTATTCCCCAGGTCTAGGAGGAATATCTGAATGTGTGCTCAAAGATCTATCACCAAAGATCGCTCAATTCTTAGAAAACGTATTCTGCAAATCATTATGCGTATGCAAGGTACTTTAGGACTGTGAAATGGCCAATATCATACCGATAATTAAACATGACCCATAATTATCATAATAAAAGAAAACAAACATGACCCATAATTATCGGCTTATGGTAAATATCGATTTTATACAAGATTCTCGAGCACATTGTCGTCATAAGGAGTATGAAACTCCCAGATAATCGAGACTTCTTCCATGGTAGTCAGAGCGGCTACCAAACAGGTAGATCTTGCGAAAGACAGCTTGCTCTCTTCCTTCGTGATGTCCTATATAAGATGGGTCGAGCAAGCAAATTGACACGAGATTTATTTATTACAAGAAAGCATTTACAAGGTTCCTCCAGAAAAAACATGTTCAAATGAAAACCATGCGGAGTAAACAAAAAAAAGAGGATTGGATACGTCGATTTCTCAGTGATTTTTTTCCAGATCTCAGTGATCAATGAGTTGTCTTTTCTCCAGCAATACTAGACCCATTTCGCCCGTGTATATTAGTCAATGACTTGCATAAAAAATTTCTCTCCCCTCATTAGTTTTAGACGATACTGTAGTTTATAATACAGTACAGTAAAATCAATACAGCTGTTACATACAAAATACTCCAATAGAGACTGTGGAATCTGTAAAGTCTGTGAGTTACGCATACTAATAGTCTCTCGTGGAGCAAACATATTTGGGCACGTTTGTAAATTTATCGAGTTGTGCTAACACCATGCAGTAATCGTCAGTATTTTTGACAATTCCTTCATGAAACGTTGGCTGCTGGATGTCCTTGAAATTGTCAGTCCCCTCCACCACCAGCTTTGGGATTACTCTCATGGAAATATTGGAAAATTGGGATTACTCCCAAAGCTGGTGGTGAATTGGCTTACGCTTCGAAGGGAAGCTTCCAGACTTCCAACCGCGGGCAGGGGATCTCCCGGTTGAGTGTTGGAGTCAGCATTCTTCATCAACCTGAACATGAAGACAACCTGAAAGCGTCTTCATCTCGAAGATGCCATTAGGTCGTCATTTTCGACCAGAAGACACCTCGAGGATAGGACATGAAACGCTGTCAGAAAAACAAAGCGGCCAAACCCCGGAAGAAAAAATTGAAATAATATCTGCCCGCCGCATAAACCTTAAGGAGAGATTTATTCGAGACCGTTCGTGGCATGAATTTTACCCTCCTCTACCACCACTCTGAAAGAAGCCTGATTTTCGGTTTCTTGCGCTTGGACTTAATGCGCTCTATTTCCCAGTCTGGACACTGTGAACACAAATATTTGCTCATGAACCGTTCACGCTGTTTTATTCTGCCTTCGCAAGCAAGCGAAACTCTTCCGGGTTCCAACGGAGTTTCGTTCAGTCGACCTAAATCTCATTATTAAAAGTAATAGGATAGCCTTTATTTATACTCACGCCTAGTCTCTTTTGGTTTGAAAATAATGCTTGTATTGAGAGCATGAGAGCTTTAAAAATTTGTCCACACCACTAATTTTATGGGCCAACTATGTTCTCATTAGCTCTTCAAACATTGCAGGTATACCGAAAAGTAATTAATTCAAGCTTTCATACCTGGAAAATGATCACATTTGCACTTAAAATTGTAGCAGATATTAGCAAATTGCTCAAAAATAAAGCGGTAAGATGCATTTATTTTATTTCAAATCAATTTTCCAAAGCTATTTGTTTCATAGATACAGTTTCCACGAAAATGGCATTTGAATTAGATGGAAAAATATAACTTTTCCACGTGCTTTTCCCATTCTACCAAAAACGTTGTGATTCCATGTTCAATTTGCGAAAAAATAGCACTGAAAGGTAAAAATTATTTTTTGTTTTGTTTTTGGTTAGAGTACTCAGCGCGAAATCGAGGGATCTGGGTTCTATTCCCAGTCCAGGCGAACAATTTTTCCACTGTGAATTTCTCACAATTGTGTAAACACTAGAGGATGACCTCATTTAAGTGTCAACTCTAGCCCCAAATGAGGGCAATGTGCGATATAGGTGATCAGGAACGCGGCTATCAGTCGTACTATACTCAAGTAGAAGAGTTTCGCCTCGCTTTTTTACTTTCAACCACTCATCTTCATCAACATCGTTGCGTAGAGGCCCAACACAATGGAAGGAAATTTTGAAGTCACAAGAAATTTTTAATATATTTATCTAGTATTGGGGGTAACTTTATGAAATCCTAGCGTCACGCTACAAGCCGACTCCCGGGTGGTAACAGGAGGCGATGAGAACAATTGAGGAGAAGAAAGAGTGTGGTTGTGTGAGCTTGTGCGAATTAAAAAAATGAATTCCGAACGTTCACGTCCATTTTTATTACCACAAACCAATGGTAATAGAGAAATAATCGTGAGATGAACATCTCACTTCATGGCATATTTCCATAGTTGAAATAAGAACACAACTTTGCGTTTCCCACTGATGTTTTTAATTGAACACCATTATTTTCGGCTGCTACGCCATAATCAGGAATATACTGTACACCTGATTTATTCTGTGTACCTAATAATGGCATAAAAGCCAAAAGCAGTAGAGTTTAATATAATAAACCAGAGGGAAACACAGGGGTGTGTTCTTATTACAGCTATTGTAATAGATTAAAGAATGATTCAGAATACAATAAAATTTCATATTCTTAATATCATAGAGTAATTTCAAATGAATTTTTTTGTCAACGCGTATTTCATGTAATTGTCATTGATGGGTAAATATAATTTTATATTTACCCGGGTTTCGACACATTGTGCCATCTTCAGGTCACCGGAAATTAATACTCACAATTGGAGTTGACAACGTTATTTTATTCCTCTGTTAATTAATGTTTACTTAGATATACATGACACTGTGTATTCTCCACCGCCAGTCATACCCATAATCAGTGTCTCGCTTCCGTCGACCGTCGTACGACAGCGGCAGCCTTGTCTTTGCGTTTATGTCTACGAATACGCGGTACCCTGCAAACCACTTCATGTGTTTGTGGTAGGATGTGAGACCTCACATGACATGCGCAAACCGCCAAGTACATTGCCATACCGTTGTTAACAATTATTAGTAGATAAACAGTCTTGAGACTCATTGCAATTCCGCTAATCGCAATATATTACGAGAAGATCAGATCCATAAAAGAATAGATCAGTGAAATAATTACAAAAATCAGCGTATCACATCTGTCGAAAAAATATAGAGAGAGAAAAATAAGAAGGAACCTGGTTTATTGAAAAGTATAGGATTAAAGGAGTATAGATTTATAAAGTATAGGACTATAGGACTTATAACGCTGATGTGATCATCTGACTCCATCGTGATGCAGGCGAAACTGATACTCAGGTGAAACAGTTAAAGAGATAATAAAATTTATAATTTTAAAAATTGCTTATTCTCACGCGTCTACATTCACACACTATCCCGCTAGTCATCTGAAGGGTGTGTGTTTGGCATGGGTTATTCCGCACCTGGCACGCTCTTACCATGAAAAAACACGGCCATCCTACTAACAGCTATTTTACAAAATAAATTATGTCACGGTAAGGGATGTAACGTCCGATACAGAAATTTTACATAGAATACGACTTATAACCATCGTCCCACTCATTATGGATATGCAATGTATCCACTGAACATGGGGACCATGAGTTCAGCAATGGTAGCATATAAAGGTTTAAAGCAAAAATACAGCTACAGATAACATGAAATTTATTTGCATTCTTGGGAGGAAGTGAAAACTGAGAAGTGCTTATGGTGGTGAGGACATATTCTGCCGCCATTAGGAAGATGAAATCTCATTCTCAGTAAATCGCCTTAAATAGACAAATTTTTTATTAAGCGAAACCTTCCTCAAACTATCATTAGACTCAAAAACAGAATGTCACATCCACATAATCCACATATTATACAAAATGGAAACGAACGAAAAAGATCCATTGCAATACACCGATAAGCATAGTTTAGATAAAATTGTAAAAAAAAAACATTGAAACTAGTCTGGTACCAGAAGCAAGTGGAATTAAAACTGTTTCCCTTGAAATGTACCATTATTTTCAAACGGCTTGACTCGTAGCATTCACAAATGTGAGTTTTAGGAATATATCCGCTGTTATGGCATAAAATTAATTCTTAATATTAATGATTATTTTGATTTCGAAAGTTTCTTAAGTATCTAAGGGTCTTTTGGAAATATTTTTCTTGTTTTATCTGAAAATCCGTGCCACAAGATTACATCTACATCACTATACTACCCTGCGAGCTTCCGTATCGGCGTGTGGCAGGGGTGTTATGACGCCAGCCGTGTACGAGGTGTGTTCAAAAAGTAAGGTGACTTTGTAAATTTCGCGGGCAACATACATTCGATTTTAGATTTTTTTGTTTTGTTGTGTTGGTACACATGTCCCAAACATTTTATTAAGTTTAAACTATATAACATATTTAGTTTTTATTGACAGATACAAATGTTAGACGTACTTTGGTGTCCTCGGCGATTTTCTGCTATTAAAAAAATGGATCAAAGATTTTGCATCAAATTTTGTGTAAAAAATGGAATTAAGAGCTCCAAAACACTTACAATGTTGACAGTGGCATACGGTGAGTCTGCTCCGAGTAAAAATAATGTTTATAAGTCATACACGCTCTTCCAAGATGCCCGAGAAGATTCCAATGACGAACCTCGCTCTGGACGCCCCAGCACGTCAACAACAGATGAAAACGTTGAAGCAGTGAAGAATATTGTTTTGAAAAATCGTCGAATCATTATAAGAAAAGTTGCCGAGGATGTTGACATATCGGTTGGCTCGTGCCATGCAATTTTTTCGGATGTTTCGGGCATGAGACGTGTGTCAGCGAAGTTCGTTCCGAAACTGCTTAATTTTGACCAAAAGAACCGTCGCATGAGCATCGCTCAGGAGCTGCTGAATGGCGTCAATGATGATCCTGATTTGCTCAAAAGGATTTTAACTGGTGACGAATCATGGGTATATGGTTATGATGTCGAAACCAAAGCCCAGTCGTCCCAATGGAAGTACCCAGGAGAACCAAGATCGAAAAAAGCACGCCAAGTTCGATCAAATGTCAAGGTTTTGCTCACTGTTTTCTTCGATTACCGTGGTGTAGTGCATCAGGAGTTCTTACCACAAGGTCGTACGGTCAATAAGGAGAATTACCTTGAAGTTATGCGCCGTTTGCGAGAATCAATACGAAAAAAACGTCCGGCATTGTGGAAAAACAATTCATGGCTTTTGCATCACAATAATGCACCAGCTCACTCATCGTTGCTTGTGAGAGATTTTTTGGCCAAAAACAACACCACAATCATGCCTCAGCCACCATATTCACTGGATTTGGCCCCCTGCGACGTTTTCCAGTTCCCAAAACTGAATAGACCTATGGAAGTACGGAGATTTGCAACGATTGAGGAGATAAAGACTGCATCTCTGGAAGAGCTCAAGGCTATACCAAAAAGTGCTTATCAGAATTGCTTCGAGGATTGGAAAAAGCGTTGGCACAAGTGTATTATATCTGGGGGGGATTACTTTAAGGGGACAACTTGAACATTGAAGAATAAATAAATATTTTTTCGTCAAAATATCAAGTCACCTTACTTTTTGAACACACCTCGTAAATGTGTAAAGAACGAATTTAGTAATCTACCTGTTGGGCAATTTATCTCTCTTCTTTTATCGCTTCCGTCGGACTTAGAGATTTATTGAGGTGTCAAACTGATATTCTCTGTGTCGCTCTGAAACACAGATGTTCTGAATTTCTAAAGAAAACTTAGCCTTCCGTGTAGTCTCCAAATCTCTAGGACCTCCCTATGCTCGTAGTAGTTTTTAACGAAGCGCACAGTTTTCCTTTTTATTTGTTTACATTTTCTGTTAAATTTTTCTGTCTCGTTACACGTCTCTAAAGCTCGCGGCGTATTCGAGATGTGGTTGATCTAGAGCAATGTAGCACCTCACTGTATCTTTTTCATCTGAGTTCCTTCCAATTATACGCTTGATAAATCCTAGTCTCTTTAAGGTTGTTCTGCAGATGTTATGAAAGTGTTAGTTAGGCCCGCAATATGTTTAAAGTTAAGGACAAGTTATGTTTTTAAACGTAAAAATCACGCATTACGTCAAAAGCAACGGACAATAGAGTCCAGAGATTACCTCTTGACACTTTAATCTGAAGTTTTGGTCAGGGGACGCCAGAGGTGTGCCAGGGTAAATAAATGCACATGATTAATCCCACATCGGATCGGACCTCATTTCTCAAAGAAGTCGTATTCCCAAAAGGGAGTTGGCAGTCCTGATTTGCGATAATGACGCCCCCTTAGGAAGCCACTCCCAGCTTATCAGATCCTCCACCCTGTCTGCAGCGGAGGGTTTATCAGTGGTACGAAATCGTTCACGGACGACACCGGCTCCGCCCCACCTCGTCGTGGGCCAACCTCCCCACCACACCCGATTGAAATTCCCGGTGCGTCGCCGAGAGGGGCCATGGGCGATGGCGGCCGCACATCCCGGGAGAAAGGGAGAGCATCGCGCCCGTAGAACGTGTCCATCGGTATGTACGGACGCGAGTGAAGACAAGACTCGGGAGGTGGCGCTGGGCGCCTGTGGCCGCACAACGAGGGCGCCCTGCGCCCGCAGTAGGTCAGACGTCCCTCTGGGTAGGTGACAAGTGGGGGGGGAGTGAGGGAGGGATTACTGTGGGTGTCAGGGTCGCCCCACTCCCACTTGATGCGAGTCCCCTAACGCGTCTCCATCCCCACCCTCTGGAGACGTCGCTACTCCCCCCAGAGTCCGGCCGTGTCGGACGCGGGCGAGATCGGAGTCCAGTCGTGCGCAAGCTGCGGTCGCATCTTCCGCGCATTCTTCCTCGTCTCCGGGGACTCCCGGTGGGAGAAGCGGGGGAAGGGGAGAACTGGGTGGGGGGGGGGGAGGTCTAGGAGTGTACTCGGCGACCAGCCAAGCGTCGTCCGAGCTCCAGTGACGTGCCGATCTGCGACCACCGAGGGAATTCTCGGGGCTCGAGTAGTAAGGCCGTTTTACACGATACATAGGTCAGCATTCAATTCAGCACTGTAATCAGCACCGAATACTCAAAATCAAATTTCGGGACTTATATTAAATTCGGTGCCTCTGAGCCTGTGTCTAGTTTATGCTGAATTCTGTGCGCAGTGGCTCTGTCCAGGCATTCGCTGAGCTACACAATAGTTATAGGCGGCATATTTAAATAAAATACGAAGGAAAGCTGCGAGCTTCGATAAAAGCAGCAACGGCCGAACATATAATGTTTCAGAGCATTTAGAAGGATTGAGTTTGAAGCCGCTAGAGACTCGGAGGCTACACGGCAGGCTAAGTTTGCTTGAGAAATACAGAAGAGGTATGTATTAGAGCGACACAGAGAATGTTATTTTGATGCCTCACAACATCTCTAGGTCCGACAGAAGTGATATAATAAGAGAGATGTATTTCCGAGCAGATTGATGAAAAAATTAATTCTTATCACTCTCAATAAGTAACAAAAATAAAAACTGAGGTCCACTCAAAACTCTCCCATAGTACACTTCACCATATCACCTCCCAAAACCTTACCCTTTGCACCTTTACACGCTAGTGTCCTAACACCCCCTGCCACATGCTCATGCGGCGGCTCGCATGGTCTTATGTAGATGTAGATGAAGTCACAATCAAATCTAATGATTGCCAAAATAAGGCGATGGACTGTTATTACTGATGATTTGGGGCTCTATGACTCTCGATGTTATTTTGCACCAATAGGACGAATCATTGAGGCAGTGAAGTATATTATATAGCAATGATACTCAAACGATATCGTACTGTCTACCAAATTTATTTCAAACTCTTACAACACGTGTTTCAACTGTCTAGCAGTCATCATCAGGTAAGACTAATCTGATTATGACTGCTAAACAGTTGAAACACATGTTGTAAGAGTTTGAAATAAATTTGGTAGACAATACGAAATCATTTGAGTATCATTGTTAAATATGCTGTTCTACAATATCTCGCCGGAGAAAGTGGAGTAAAGTATATGATTGACATATCGAGTACCCTTGGCTCCTCAACCTTTTTGTCAGAAAAACGGTGAGACAAGCATACATATGGCTTGATGGGGGAATGAAAGCAGGGTGAAAGCTGGCGGAATCGTTTAGATTTGAGGACGATCATGCCCTGGCTGGTCAATCGTCCAAGGGACTGCAGGCTTAAGTGGATGCATGAAAAAATTGATTCGGGGAATTTGAGATTTCGATGCTTTTTAAGAATAAATTAGTTTAAGAGTATTCAATGACAAAAAAGCGAGGCTGGTGTTATCATAAGTTGTGCAAAAACTGGAAAAAATGAAATTATTTAATTACTTGGGAAGATGGTCGGAAGAAAAGGGGACATAGTATCCGAGACATCGAAGGAAATAGTGCCAGCGAAAAAATAGCCTACTAACGCAGAAGGTAGCTTATGGACTTTGCGTAAGGTCCTTATGACCCGGCCCAACGTATTGCCCAAGTATTTGGCACAAACATGCGGCAAATTGTCGGTGTGAATATTGGGCAAAATGTTCCCTATGGCAAGCATCTATTGGAACCAATTGGGATGGAATCGGAATCATTTTCGCCTTCCGCGGACAGCGTTTGCCCCAACGATCCAACCGACCCTTGTGGCGGGGGGTGACCTACGAAAACACGCATCATTCGCGGTGTGGGGGGCTCAAATGGTTGCCGGTAAACGTATGAGGGCTCAAGCATCGGCAAAGGAGAGTTGAGGCAGCTTTTATCAATAAAGCAATTTCGGGTTTCTGATGCCAAAAAGAAATACCAGGCTTATTGGTTCATTACGCGGTCAAACTAATTGTGTCTGGGTTTTAAATCTACCCACCCATTACCCCATCCCTCTCCTTTTCCTAAATGGTCCGGTTCCACACCCTCTTGCCCATTGGCAATCCTGCAGGATTAAACGCATTGGCGTAGGTTCCCGGGGATTTGTCCGGAAAATTAATCTTTTCCCCCATTACTATAGAGTCGAAGGATTCCCAATTACAATAAGTGTAAATATTTTTAGGAATATACGCCGTACGCGTCATGGCAAATTACTCATTTTTGTCAAATTCACGTTTCTTCCGCGGTCGAAATAGTTATGTAAAAAGCTGAAGGCGAAAATTTGCAACACTTATTCTAAATAACTATCCTTATTCCAGAGGCCGATGTGGACAGATTGGCTTTAAGTAACAGAACAGATGTGTGAAATTAAAACGCGAAGGCATCTGAAGAAGCGTTATCGGCCGTGGTGTACAACCCCCGTAAGAAAAAACTGCAAGGAGATAGGGGAAAGTACAGAACTATTAAATTCTGCACGATACCTCCCATCTTCCATAAAAGCCTATCTAAATTGGTAAATTAGTAATAATGCCACATAAAATTAAGAATACTCTTAAGGATACCTGAAAAAAACACCATTTTAATGCCAGAGTTGACCGTAAATATCTTCATAATTCAGTATGGTAAAGGGTTGGCTTAATGACGCCCTTGGATATGCCAATGATATTCTTTTTCCGTATTGTGTTCCTCAATGGCGTGGTCTCTAGTGGGATGAGATTTTGGCTCCCGATCGGAGGGACAAGGGTCAGTGCCAAAAGCTTCGGCACACCCTCGTCATAACCTACGCAGCTGAGTTTCTACGAACGGCTCTTTCTGGGAAATGAAGGCGGAACGAGGAAAGGGACATCACCTCTCCACATTTGGTGCATTAATGTCGTCCCCGGCCCATGTCATCGAAGCCACATTCAATGAAATCGACCTCCATGCCAGAGTTTGGTTCAATTTTTCAAGCGGGCCGACCGCTGCGCAGCAGCGATAGCAAACCATCTTTGTAACCATAGAGGTAGATGGAGAAGGCACCACGTCATCAAATTGAAGCCTGACAACCAAAATAACAACCATATTGTTCAACCCTGTTCTCTCCTTAATTTCCTTTGGATAGCACGATGGAATGGACGAACTAGAGCAATTAAGGTAGTTTGAGCGAAATATCATTTTACCTAGAAATCAATAAATTTGGTCTCATTTTAATGACAAATGTATCACCCTTCCATTGACATAAAATTCAATCCCTTGCCACATTACTTTCCAAGATATTTGCCAAAAAACACCAGCCCCATTATATGGGAAATGGTACGTGTATGCACTCCAGAGAGACCTTATTTAACACATGAGGCATTTCCTACACTTAGATCTCGTCAAAAAATCAACATTATGCAGCTTGTGTCATTTATCAACTACTTTTGAAATTTAATCATATTGCCACCGCAGTAAATTCTTCGAGATCACAATAAAACTTCCGGTTTGACGGAGTTTCAAACGTACGGCGTGAAAAATATGAGTCAAGTTAAAGGCTTATTTTGATATTTTCATTTGATTACTTACAATTTCTGTCCTGTAAAACTATTTTATTGCACCATTAATAATGCAATATTTAATTCGTGTGTCTCACAGCTGGTGAAATGAAAACATATATATCGAATATCGTCACTATTATGATTAGTGTACTATCTCGCTCGCACTACCTTAAAGCAAGAATATCAACCATCTGATTGAAACTTATGGGGAGATACTCTTAATACACGTACTGACTTCTTAGTGCAACGAATTCTACTCGATTTTACAATAGTTTTCGTCGAGAATGCGGGTGATCATTAATTTAAATAAATAAACAAAATATGCTAGGAGAATACACAATAAAAAAGTAAATGCATGCTGATTTCTCGTAAGTTATCGTTGGAAATGTGGCAGGGTGGAGGTGGTAGTCGTTGGAAAACGTTCTGAAATAGCAAAATAAGTACGTGAGCCCGCAAGCAATAAATGAAAATGAGGATTAACGAAGATGGCGGACTAGCTTCTGCTTCTTATATTGGCCAGCACAGCAAGTGCCCTCTCCATGTACTTGAAAGTTTGCAACCAGCACGTTTAGGGTCCGAATCTCACCTAAGACATTAATCGTACGATACGATTTTCGCTTAAATTTTGAAAATTTTGAATTCCGCGCCATAAAACCAAGCCATAACAATGGTTTAATAGATACAAAAATTTTATAATATAATTCATGCATACATTCATGGTAATGTATGATAATACTAAGGCAAGTGTGACAGTTAACGGGGTTCTGATGATTAGTTTGTCATTAAACAGGGCGTTAAGCAAGGATGCGTAATGTCACCATGGCTGTGTAATGCATTTATGGATAAATGTGTTAGAGATGCATGTTGTGAAAATGACGGTGTTTCGATTGGAGATGCAAACGTGCAAATTCTACTTTATGCGGATGTTGCTGTTGTGATATCAGACAGTCAACAGGGATTACAGAAGCTCCTAGATATGTTTTGTGAATCATCGGAGAGAATGGAATTGAAGGTAAATGCGTGCAAGACTAAAGTAGTAGTTTTTGATAAGGAGAATGGGGAGAATAACTGTATGGTGAGGGCAAATGGTGAAGTAATTGAACAAGTGGATGATTTTGTGTACTTAGGTAAGACGTTCGCGAAAGATGGACGGATATGTGAGGAGATAAAGAGACGTGTGAATGCTGGAAGGAAAGTGGTCGGTAGCATGTGGAGCATATCAAGGTATGAGTGCCTATCTAAGGAAGCGAACATCGCTGCGTAAAAAAGTGTACTTCTCCCCACTTTGCTATATGGTAGTGAAACATGGATATGACAGGATTGCCATAAGAGAAGATTAAACGCCGTGGGTATGAGTTATCTGAGGAGTATTTGCGGCAAAAGTAGGATGGATAGGGTCAGGAATGAGTGGGTAGTAATTGAATGCGGGTAAGATGCTCCAGTAATGGACATATATGAAAGGAGTGTGCTTTGTTGGTTTGGCCATGTTGAGAGAATGGATGAGATTCAAATAACGAAACAGATATACAGTGGAACCTCGCTTAACGAGCACCTTTCATAACGAGTAATTCGCATAACGAGCAAAATAAATTGTAAAAAAAAATGATTCGCTGAACGAGGGACGTTTCGTATAACGAGTGACGAGGGGAACGGAAGTACTGGATTGTACGCCTGTAACAGCGAAGGTCGGTGGGAAAGGGGAGTCAGACAGAGCGGTGCGGGGGGCTCTGTAAAGGGCCAGCAGAGCACTGTAGTCGCCTGACGTCTCGAAATCAACCAATCAGCCAATCAGCCGAGGAACGGATGCGTTAGCTGTAAGCCTGCTGCTGACAGCGTGCTTAGATTTACGACCTGTACGTCCCCCCACCCCATTAGCATACCGTTCATGCCTGTTATATCAGTCTGTATTTATCACTCGTTCCGATAGGATCCTGGTGTCGCTTGTGATCAAACATTTTTCCAGACATGCGTTCAGACATATTATTTGTAAATGTTTTGTGCAAAGTTTAATTACCCTTGCAAAAATTTCCCCGAAGAAACAGCCGCAAGGATACAGCTATAAGAGAATAAAAATAACCGTAGAAATGAAACGTCAAATCATTGAAAAGCGAGAACGAGGTGTGCGCGTGGCTGATCTAGCACGCACATAAAATCGGTCTACAAAAAAAATTTGCACTATCCTCATGAACAAGGACAAGATTAAGGTGATAGATGCTTCAAATGGAATGACAAGAATATCTATGCATCGGTTACGTATTCTAGATGCTGTTGAGAGGCTGCTTCTCATATGGATAAACGAAAAGCAGCTACAAGGCGACACTATTCAATGAGAAAATCATTTATGAGAGGACGAAAGTGATTTTCGCCGACCTCATTAAGAAGACTCCAGCATCATCAACGGCCGAAGAAGAAGTATTTAAAGGAAGTCGTGGGAGAGAAGACCCGGCATTCACAGCGTTGTGAGGTACGATGAAGCAGCAAGCTCCGACGCAAAGGCAGTAGAGAACTTCATCGGTGACTTCAAGAAGCTCGTAGGTTCTCAGGGTAATCTGTCGCAACAGGTTTTCAATTGTGACGAAATAGGTCTCTTCTGAAAAAAGATGCTGAAGCAAACCTACATAATAGCAGAGGATAATGCATTACTCGGCCACAAGCCAATGAAAGACCGTCCCACGCTGCTATTTTGTGCCAATGCAAACGGCGATTTGAAAATTAAACCACTGCTTGTTTACTATTCAGAAACTCCACGAGCCTACAAGAAGTGTAAAGTCAAGAAGAGCAAGCTTAATTTGATGTGGGGATCCAACAACAAGGCTTGGGTGGCACGTGACCTATATACTGATTGGATCAATGAAGTGTTTGGTCCTTCTGTGAAAATATATTTGCTTGAGATGAATCTACCACTCCCAAATCTTGCTTGTTGTGAAAAACGCTCCTGCCCATCCTCCAGGATTACAAGATGATCTCCTAGAAGAATTCAAATGCATCAAGGTCTAGTTTCTGCCTCCCAACACCACTCCGTTACTCCAGCCTATGGTCCTACTGGTTATTTCTAACTTTAAGAAGCTCTACACACTAAAGTGCTCTTCGAGCGTTGTTTTGAGGTGACCGTAGGGGCTAATCTCACTCTCAGAGAGTTTTGAAAATATCACTTTCACATCGTTGCCTGCCCCGAGATGATCGAAAAGGCGTGGGAAGGGGTTACCAGGAGAACCATCACTTCTGCTTAGAAGAAGCTTTTGCCGGAGAGCGTTGTCGAATGTGACTTTGAGGGGTTTGAGACAGTATCTGTGGAGCCTGTCGTCAACGAGATTGCGTCTTTGGCTAAGATCATGGGACTGGAGGAGGATAACAAAGATATCGATGAGCTTGTGGAAGAGCACGGCCAAGAGCTGACCACCGAATAGCTTATGGAGTTACATCGTGTTTCACAGCAAGAAGTTGTGGAGGAGAGTTTGTCCGAGGAGGAGTTAACAGCAAACCAAAAATCTTCTGGCGCAATAAGAGAAATGCTTAAAGCATGGGAAACTGTTGCATCGTACACATGAGAAGCATCACCCTAATACGGCAGTGGCTATGCGCGCTACTAATTTATTTAATGATAATGATGTCTCATTTCCCCCAAATTATGAAGCGTTGGCAAAAACAAATGTCTCTAGACAGCTTTCTAGCAAAAAAAAAGAATTTGGTTTGTATCATAAATAGTGAATAAATTATTTCGTATTTTTTTGGTTTTCTACAAATCGAATTCTCATTCCAGGTTCGTTAATTCCACGATTGAAGAAAAGAGGAAGATGAATCACGCTCCTTAACAATGTATATATAATTTTATTTGAATAAACGTTATCCATAAAATATTTTGAGTATTTTTTCGGCATGGAACGCATTATCGAATTTTACATTACTTTGTATGGGAAAAACTGTTTTGCTTAACGAGTGTTTGGCTTTACAAGTAAGGTTCTGGAACGAATTATGCTCGCTAAGCGAGGTTCCACTGTATGTATTTATGAGTGAAACTTTGTGACTGTGCCTACCCCGGAAGGGAACGGCGTGATTGGCATGTATGTAATTCATGCACCATTTATATAACAACATACATGGTTATTTCCAATGCATAAATTGATGTACTTAGGTGGAATGTGTTACAAAAGTGTTATCAGGCTTACTTGAAAAGTTATTAAAATGTATATTCAATGACTTAAGATTCGACCTCCAACCACTGATGAAGAGAACTGGTGGAGCCAAGAATAGAGCAAGATTGAGGCCATTGAAAAACCCAAATTCGCAATATTGAATAGATTAGTTGCACAGGTAATTCTCCTAAATCATCCTCGTCTTTACTATTCTATAACTCCTTAAAACACACTCCATCCGCCCGTTTTCTTCATCAGATTTCCCCAGGTAAACACTGGTAAGGTTTCCCTTATTTAATAGGTCTTTGTTTTTTCTGCTCTTTTCTGCCAATTGGTCCGATCAATGGGCACCATTTTTCACAGTCATTGGTGAAGGGCTATGCTATATATTCTAATTAAATTAAAGATTTTTGTTTAATATTTAGACGAAACGTTTCAATTTAAGGCCCTGTCGTTTACTACCTTCTCTTGGCCTTCTATTACCAGGGTAATTTTCCCCTAGTCCAAACGATTACATTTGATACACCAGAGTTTAAGGGTTACCTTTCATTCAGTATACACTGCTGAGATAAGCCATCTATTTCACCGGCCCTTAATTATATTCAGCCGACTGTTTGTTATTGTTTATTCAGTAAACTATCAAAAAATTATAAACACATTGAAGTACATAATTCCTGTGAAAGAGTTCAGAGCAATAGTCAACGAATGACACTTCAATATTTTATCAATGAAAGTAACCGTAATTTATTACATGTTCGATGTTATATTTTAAAAATTCTTGCATTTCCAGTCAATACGGTAATGTCTCATATTTTGAAAACATCTAATCTAACATCCGCTTGATTAATGTACGAAGTAATACAAGCTGACCGAAACACGACTTCATTACATCTCGGAAATCAAATTTCGCAACAAAACAATGCTTTCCCAATAAACTTGGGTATTACCTATGCAACACAATTATTCCATATGTATTCGAAAGTTGATTATCATTGATGGAAGGCCAGGAATAATTTCTTTTGATTATTCTTTAAAAATTTACTTTTGCCAAGTAATATGTCTCCACTCAACTTCAGCCACCTATCAAAACAGAAATAAATTTTTAAAATGTTTACTTGAGAGTAAAAATGGACGTTCGGTATGACAAAGTTATGACTGTTACAATGTTCGCTCATCGCTGCAAGATGATTGGAAAGCGTGCTAATAATTTATATCGTCAGAGAAACCTTTTCCGTAGAGTTTTCATCAGAATCAGCTTCAGAATTGAGACTTTCCAGCATTAATTACTACCAATGTTGTTAATTATGAAGATGCGATGCAATGCGGAAAGCTACGAGTGATAGCGTCATATATTGATGCGCCTGTATGCGTAAGAATCATAACATTACTTTAAGCAATAAAATATCAAAAGTACATACATACATACTAATCACGCCGTTCCCTTTCGGGGTAGGCACAGTCCAAATGTTTCACTCATTAATTCATAATTGTACACCAAACTCTGCTTCAATAATTTCCTCCATACCGACCTATCCTTGCAAATCTCTTTTACCTCATTTACTCCCATACACTGTTTCATACACGCCCTCCTGTTTTTAAGACTCCTAATATTCCTTCTCCTAAGAATTTCCTCAACCACATTCAACCCCAACTTTCTGGGCCTACCTCTACCACTCACACCATTCATTCTACTCTCATATATCTGTTTCGTTATTCGACTCTCATCCATTCTCTCAACATGGCCTAACCAACGAAGCACACTCCTTTCATACACGTCCATTACTGGGGCATTTAACCCACATTCATTCATGACCCACTCATTCCTGACCCTATCCATCCTACTTTTGCCGCAAATACTCCTCAGATAACTCATACCCACGGCGTTTAGTCTACTCTTATATCCATCCGGACATACCCATGCTTCACTACCATATGGCAAAGTGGGAAGAAGTACACTTTTGTACACGGCAATTTTCGCTTCCTTAGACGAGCACTCATTCCTTGATATGCTCCACATGCTACCGACAACTTTCCTCCCAGCATTCGCACGTCTCTTTATCTCATCTATTCTTCCATCTTTCGCATGCATCTTACCTAAGTATACAAAATCGTCCACCTGTTCAATTACTTCACCATTCGCCTTCATCATACAGTTTCACCACACCTTAACCATTAATCATACAGTCCCCTTTCTCCTTATCGAAAACTACTACTTTAGTCTTGCACGCATTTACCTTCAATTCCATTCTCTCCGTTGATTCACAAAACTTATACAGGAGCTTCTGTAATCCCAGTTGACTGTCTGAGATCAAAACAGCATCATCCGCATATAGAAGAACTCGTAAGTGTACATTTCCAATCAAAACACCGTCGTTTTCACAACATGCGTTTCTCACACATTTATCCATATATACATTAAACAGTCATGGAGACATTAAGCATCCTTGAATAAAAAAATAATAGAAAAATAAGAAAAAATGTCAAAATAACTTGCACATATATTCGATTTGGCGGCGGAAAGATAGATGCGGTGGAAGAAAGAGATGAAAGAAGAAGACGATCGCTAAAAAATTACCCTAATACGCGTGGGATAAAAGAAAAATGGCACGTTTGTTATCATTTAGTGTCCTAACGCATTACTTGCCTGATGCGAGTGTGTCAGGCACGTATAGTTTATTAGGCTGCTGCGGGCGTAACAGGCAGTAATGCAATAGGACATGGCCGCTTCAATTTCAAAAGTTGATACGATACATAAAAGTTGATATGATACAAAAGTCCGATATATTGATTACTACATACTTCTTTCCCCTCCAACACCAATTTTCAGTGATAGCGTGTACACTAAGTACAATTAAGATGAATTTCTATCTGCGAAGCGCACATAACGTTTGAAATGTCATCGGAACACGTTCTTCGCTAAACAGACCGACATTTTGGTGCGAATGATTGATTGGAATACACCCTTAGCAGCTTGTATTACTTTCTCATCAACCGAAATTGTGAAAAAGGAGTAAGCATAGCAATAAAAAAGAAATTCTTCATGCAAATTTCGAAATAAAACTAATATCAATTAACCTTTGACAAGCATCAAAGTGTGTCCAACGGTAAAGATAATACCCACATTTTGATTGAGAGATTACCCACTATCGTAGCCCACAGACTCCATCATCACAGAAAAGTCTTGCACACCACCTTACGTAGGCCATCAGGGAGACAAAATTTTAAGCCAGGACCAATGATTAAATGACTAAACCTACCCAGATTTATAATTTTAAGCCAGGACTTTAATTTATAACGCTGAGCTGGCTTAATCTGAGAAAAATGAAGTACTAGAAGGATGAAATATATGAAGAGAGAAAACTTTGAATTAGTGTAGCATAAAATATGATCACACTACCACTATACAATAGTCCGCGAATGCATAATCGTAGTCTTCAATAGCAGTCCTAGAGGATATCAGAAGCCACATGGGAAACGCCACGATGTTACAATAATGCCCATGCACACTACTATCGTAAGTATGATGGTCCTTTCGACAGTTGAGTGTATACATAATGTAAATGCACGTCCGTGCCATGATAATCCATAGTTCCTTACGCTGTCGATTTACAGTGGAAGTGCTGGTATCGTGAGCAAAACCGGAAATGATGAATAACGATAATGAAACAAAAAACTATCATTAAGGTGAAGTGGATGACGTTACTTCAGTAAATAAGCAAAGAAATATGTCATTTACTAGGAAAAACTTTTTGGGAGCCTCAAAACGCCACAGGAATATGGTATTCCTTATTTCGTTCACCTACTCCTTGCCTGCCACTCACTCGATTTTTTTCGATAACACCATTGGACAGGTTCCATATTTCCAAATTGGGAAGTTATATTGTATGAGTTGTTTGACGAAAAACAGGTACCTGTAACGTGTAAAGGATGCACTTCGGCCTCCCAAGTCAAGGACTTATGTGGTCGGGCAGTTCTTTTATCTATTCCGGTCCCTAGTCAGATGTACGATTCGAGAAGTATACCCAACCAATTCCAGAATTGATAGTTACTAAATTAGATTTGGATGTACTCCACTTATTTTAAATGAAGTAACTTTGTTATTCCACATAAATTTTAGTTTATATGACCCGGGTTTCGACATGGAACGTCATCATCAACCCGGGTCGTCTAAAATAAAATTTATTTGGAATAACAAAATGAAGGATCTCAGATTTTCCCAGCGTATCTGATGGATAAAGATTTCTCGGGTCTTCCACCGGTGTGCAGGTCTATGGGGCCCAACGTTTCGGAGAACGACTTGCCCTCCATCATCAGGGGGGGTTTTAGCTTCCGAATGATTAATATCATCAATCAATAATAATGAATATCATTCGGAAGCTGATACCCCCCTGATGATGGAGGACAAGTCGTTCTCCGAAACGTTGGTCCCCATGGACCTGCTCACCCGGTGGAAGACCCGAGAAAACTATATCCAATAACAAAGTTACTTCACTTACAAAATGTAGAGTAAATTCTATGAAGTCACACCTGAGACAACTGGGTATACTCTAGATATATTTCACATTGTGAGAATGGGACATAAATGAGTGAATCTTAGCAATTTTTTATTCCGAGAAGGTATCCACCGACAAAATTGCTTGGTACCCAAGGGTTACTTCAATAACTTTTAATCTAACTTCATAAAGAGATGATTGATCATCATTGCTCGTTCATTCCTAAGATTGGCTGACTGCAGCCCTCTACCTTATCTATCTCCCCCTATCTAACGCTAGTTCCCTTACTTCCTGGTGTATCTTCCTATAAACTTTCCTCTTTATTTGGTCCATGAACTTATGATAGTCGAAAATTAATGGTGTTACTTTATGCAAATGTTTATATGGGGAGTAGATGAATTCCAAGTATAGTAGGGATTTTAAATTTCTTGAAGAGTGGCTTACAGGTTTGCCTAAAAGGGATATTTCCAAAAATCCTGATAATTTTTTTGTTTTCTGAACAAGACCCTGGAATAAAAGTAGCCAAAGTACATGGTAAGCATTACTTCGTGGCTGACTGAGGATTTAAAACACAAAATAGATTTCAAAACTGAATTAAGTTTTTATACAAATTATCTATGTGATTGCCACCTGTTAATTCTCCTTCTCACTTGTTAGCAGTGCCGTGTGTTATTTTCTATTTCTCTTGATTAGAAAAACATAGTTTTCTGCATTAAATATTTTCCAGAAGCACCACTCGTTTTTCAAAAGCGTTTTATTTCACAGCTTCTACACTAGACTTCCATCTCCCTATTTCCCTCCTGGATCTGCCTATTCTGACAAGCACATCTAATTCTCTCAGGAATGGACTAATTACGTGCTCATTTACACGAGACAAAGGTTAATCCAGAAGAAATCGGATATTTAATATACTTTCTACCCCCAAATTTACTTAAGTACGACCACACGAAATGGACTCATAAAAGAAATGAAAGACGGTAAATAACGAATTTTCTTGAATTCACGAACAGCATAACAGCATAACGACAGGTTTTTAAGTCTCTGAACACCTGAGAAATTGACCAGAGAAGAAATCTTTGAATCCTAATGATTCAAGTGGATGCTGCAGAGTATGCGATGCTCGAAGGAGTACGCGATATAGAGATATGACACCAAAGAACTTGACGAATGGAACTCTTTACACTGCATATTATACAATAGATATGTTAGACACCACGAGACCTTACTTGTTTGAAAGGAATACAAGAAAGAAAACAGAAGATTGGATCTCAATAAGAAAGATAAACGAATAAACAAGCGGGGAATGGGTTAGCATGGTAGCCAGAGTACTGGCCTCCCATCTCTAGGGATCAGCTTTTCTGCACAAGAAAGAACCCGAGACATATTAAATAAATCCCGACCCTGGTTTCAATACGGAGAGCACTTTAAATGCTCACAATCATTCCATCGTATGAGACATAAGGCAGAGGATACCATAGGCTATTTCATTAAGAGTATGTTAATGCTGAATCTAGGTTTATCTCCATCTTTCCTCTATTTTCCAAATATACTTCCCTTTTCTGACAAACCACACAAATTCAGAGATGACCTCGGTCGTGAGTCAACTGCACGAATAACCAAGCAATAATTTAGCATGCAAATTCCAATTTGCATACAGGTGAACTACTGTAATGAAATTCGTAGGAAATCCTGAATAAAAATTGAAGGAGAGAACGGCAACGGCAACACTGTAGATGTCACAAGTCATATAAGTTGACAATGCAAGGGAAAAGAAAATCTTACGGTAGCCTTAACCCGTGAGGCTGAGTCCAATGACAGCAACTAGGCCATGTGTCGCTGCGAATTCTAATTTTATAACTGCCGCCGAATAACAGCGATGAAATCCGTTGAAACGTCCACTAGAAAAAAATCTGTTTTATTGGACTCAGCCTCACGGAATGCGGTTTCTTTGAAGTTCTCTTTCTCCCCTGTATTGCCATCTTTGATGGACCACAGATATCCAGTTCTCTTGGGTTCTTCAAAAATCACCGTGAGACTTGGGAAGTCCTTGTAGCGCTCAGGTTGACGCATTAGTTTGGTTAGCCCGAGATTTGAATCCCATTTCAGGCCAATTTATTCGACGACGATTTCCGTGAAAGATGGGTATAAAGAGGAATAAATCACTAACAAAATATAATATAATTAGCAATGCATAGGTTAACACATACGGCTGCAGTGAAGCAAACTCTATGTAAAAACGTCAATGATGATGACATTACTCTGAACTTTAGTGAAGCAAGCGTAAAATTCTTAATATATTTTATCATGCGCAGCATATCTTTAGGGTGTGGGATTTAATTTATCAGTAAGCGATCTGGCTGATTTATACGCTACTTACGCTCATGGCTTTATTTTTTCACATGAAACTATCTCGTCTATCAATTCTCATATCCATTGAGATAGATGACCTCATTGCAAACAGTGGAACGCCCGCCAACGATACCTACCCACTACTCCACAGATTATGCAGAGATTTGCGCACACAAATCGCTCAAAATTGTTATTCTTTCTTCACCAGATCGCAATCCTATTGTCGCTAAAGTGCTGAGATTTTCCGATGCGGAGAACTTTTTAAAAAATAGTCTTAACGTGTAAACTCCTATTTCTATAAATCCATTCTGGTATAAATACAACTCATTTAATACATCAGATCTCAAAATAGTTATAGGCGAAATATTTTGGCAAAAATCAGTTTTTTATCACACAAAAATCGGTTTCACTGAATGGAATAGTAGTCTTTTTATGGTTTTACCACTTTATTGTTGAAATACAAAGTAAACATGCGCATGAAAGACTATACACAGGCACATACACACTTAATAGGCCGAAAATAAAAGTAAACTGCTTGAAATATTCATAATAGCACTTCTCCTTGCCAAGCGTATTCATATGTGCATCATCATTACTAACATAACCAGAACAGGGTTTAATAATTACCAAAAGATAGAATCACAGGTAAATATTTTTCTTCCTAGTATGAGCTAATTCCAGGTTTTGTTCCACGAAACTCATTATCTGACCAGCAATTATGGTAAGTTGAGAGGATGTTCTATCTAGAGAAATCCAGTTTTAGCAGCCTTTTGGAAAAATAATACTGTCCTTAGTTTGAAATCCGGTCTTTTCAGGTTCACTGGAAGAAAATATTTATTCTTCCGGATTATAATGGCACTCTGAAAAATGAATATTTTTCTTACGTGAACCTGCTAATAGCGGATTTCACTCGACAAACAATCTACATTGACCCATTTGGATAAGGTGTGACCTTCACCCATATCCATTTCAGTGCCGGCGCAGAAGATAACTGACGTTGCTGAATGGAGTTATCAGAAAACGAGAAAATACATCACATCGCACGACAAAACTGGAGATAAGCATTTAGAGTGGGGTAAGTAGCTGAACTTTCAAATCGGAAAAGTCTTTACGTAGGTTTCCAAACATTGCATGCAACAAATGATATGGTACGAAGTCACTCGCACGGGTGCATATACACCAGGGTTGAAATTCGCTATGAAAAAATCACCTGATCCCGGTCAAGTCAAATGATTTCTTCATAGCGAATTTCAACCCTGGTGTCTTTACGTAGGTTTACCGAGAAAGGACATAACATACATTTTATCCATATTCTGGATGGTTATGGAAAAATACGTCCTCTCCATCTGCGATTCATTCATTCATTGGTTGTTCAATCCTAAGATTGGTTGACTGCAGCCCTCCACCCTCCCCTATCTTATGCTAGCTCCCTTACATTCTGATGTCTCTTCCAATGTACTTTTCTCTTTATTTGGCCCAGGAGATTATTCCTAAAATTTCCTCTGGGGTCTTTCCCCTCTATTTTGCCTTAAATTATGTTCTTCACAAACCCACTGTGTCTCATAGTGTGTCCAATCTATCTGATTCTTCTTTTCTCTATGTTGTTCCATTTGGTCCTTTCCTCTTCTACTCATCTGCACACTTCCTCAATTTTTAATTTGGTCGTCCATTTTATCTTTAGCATCCTCCTCCAGCACCAGGTTTCGGAGGCTTCTAGTCAGTTCTGGTCAGCTTTTCCAATGGTCCATACTTCCGATCCGTAGAGTGCTACGCTCCCCACGAATGTTTTCACATGCTGTTTCTTGGCTCGTAGTCCAATCATCTATCTGTGATATGAACAGCAAAATGTTATCCTTCCGCGCCAGTTCTTTCGCAAAACTTGAATTTACGTGGTATCCAATGAGAAATTTATAGAGACACGAGGAAAAAGAATATTTTTATTCCTAATATAAAATCCAGTTACAAGGATAACTGTCTTTAGAAGAGAAAAATCCCGTTAATTCGATTAAAAAATGAAAAAGATGCATGTGAACGCCTTTTTTAATGACATGTGAGCAAATCACCGTAAAAATTTAAGTAAAAGGTGGTAGTTCCACAGACATGACGCTGCAGTCGTCTACGATGACTATATAAAGGTTCCGATATATTTATTCGTGGAATAATATGCAAATGTGCGCCATCATTTTGGTTTTCAACATCCAACATACTCCATGAGCGAAAGCAGGATTTTAAAAACCATTTGCAAATAAAAATTAAATATAGTACTTGTTTTGACTCACGCGGCCGCGGTGAAATCTCGCTAAAATGTCAGAAAGACGAAAAACTTAAATTAAAATAGGTTTAGTAGCTCAATGAGACCAGAGATTCACATAAAATCTACGAAATACAATGCAAGCCACCACTAGGGTGTGTGGCACAGCATTATTCCCAACCAGGTATGCAGCACTCGTCTAAGCTGAAACTAGAACCGGGCACGTTCGCCCGAATGTCAGACGTTGGCCAAAAGCAGTCAAGATAACAATGCATGGTCAGACCAGAAACTTGGAGAGCGTTCTCGATGCTACCATGCAGTACGCTATTTAAGCTACAACTGCTGGTTAGTATTACTATTAATGCGACTGATGAATGGTACTACAAGGCTCTAAATCATGGAAGAATTATATCTTGCCGGAATTTCATAAGGGGATAGCTGCAAATAGAGAAGTTTAGATATTTAACACATGTGCAAAACCGACTTTACCCAGTGAGGGTCAATGTTCCTCAGATGACATATCGCAACTATATTGGTCCCTTATTTTACGTGGAAAAAAAGACATTTTAAATCTATTAGTTTTTCAGTCTATTACCGTAATCTTGTGCCTATGATCGTTTCTTCCATAATGTATTGGCTATAGCAAAATACGTTCTACATCCAGCAAAAAAAAGTCTGCATCAAATTTTGTTAAATATTAAACCTATAATTTTACCTTCGATCAGATATAGTTCTCATCCTAAATGCCCCTGAAGTTCATTAACACTACTATGTTGATCGTAGCAATTTTTCACTAACCTTGTTGCTCTGCGCTTTATTCGATCTATATCTGAAACTAGTCCTACTTCGTAAGGGTCCCATATCCCGGAGATATTCAGCTTAGGTCGGCTGATGGCATATTATAGTCTCTTCATCCCTCAGCAGTCTTAAAACTATATTTTGGGTTCCTAAAGTACCTACTTAAAATTTGCACCTTTTGCGGTCGAATTTGTGCCCAAGAATTTTTTCTTTATCTTATACTATTAAAAGAGCTATAGAGTATGCTTGGATTATTTTCCTGAAAAATACTCCAACGATTTGGATAAAACGTTACGATATATTTGATTCGAAAGAGAAAAGAAGATTGAGAAAGGTCTCACAGGTAGGAAAATTTATTTCATACTAACAAAATCATTTAAAAAGTCAAATATTTAAACAAAATGAAGAGGTAACAACATATATATAGTGCATTATGAGTTGTTGATTAAAGGTCGCAAAGTTATTTGAGTAATTTACCGTAATTTATTAATTGAAAATCTCCGTTCGGCTGTTTAAAACTGTTCTTATTGTCCTCATCAGAACGTAATTTCAACTTTACCACGCAATTTCAAGCACGGCCAAAAAGAACACGACGCTTCCATGTTATAAGAAGCAGCAACTAATACTTTGCTATCTTTATACTCCAAGAATTACATTAGATGCCATCAAAAGTCATCTCGGATGTACTGTGCAAAGGCATCAATTTCCTATTAGAGTAGCTTTTGCTCAGAGCACTCATAAGGCTCAAACACCAAACATTACCATTCATCAGTCGCATTAATAATTCTAACCAGTAGTTGTATATTAAGCAGTGTACTGCGTGATAACATATTCGTTTACGTAGTACTCTCCTAGTATCTAGTCTAACAGCGCACAGTTATCCTGACTGCTTTTGGCGTCCGCCTGGCATTCTGGGGAACGTGCGCGGTTCTGGTTTGAACTGGGATAAGTTCTTCGTGCCTGATGTGGAATCACCCCGTGCTACACACCTTAGTGGTGGCTTTCACTGTATTTCATAGATGCAGATGTAGATGAACATTTGAATTTGTTGACAATTATTTACAAAAAGCAGTATTTGTGCACAGCACATTATGCGAAGCAATTTCCATAGTCAAAAGGCGAAGCGGCTTAAAAGTTCTCTTACGACCTGAAGAACCTCGCCGTAAAGTAAACGTAGCGAGGAAATAACTTAATTATGTCAACCTTAATAAAAATGCTACACCACTGAATAACGGCAATGACGAATACATCGAAAATATTGATTTTCCTAACAAGTCAGAATCTTTCAATATTAAATTCCTTCAGAGTTTATTATCTCTATTTCTATAGGTCCGTTTGTAACACAGCGTTCATTATTGTTTCAATTTTCAAAAATATACATTTTGCTGTCGAGCAAAGCACGGTCGCCATGTACTATGTATTCATCATCTGAACTAACCAGTAACCCGTCTTTCAGACAGGGAAGAAAACGTTTTGTACGGATCTCAGGTTTATCTACATATTAACACAACTAATTCCGCAATCTTAGAACTTGAGTTATCCTCTCGTCGCTAATAAATTACGACGAATCTGAAACAAATACTCTTCTGCAAAAACTGTTAACATTGTTTCAGCAGTAAATAATAATACTGAAGTCGTGTTTAAAAACGGGCATCGGACAAAATGAGGTTAACAAGCCTGTTAAATAAATACAAATCTTTTTGGGGTTTGGGAGCGAACTCCTTCCACTGGTTACATATTTTAAAACGTTTAAAATATTTTATTTCAATCACATTCCTACGCACAATTTACGCCAAAATCGAAAAAATTTCATCTCAATCAGTTCAGTAGTTTTGGAGTAGAAATGAAACAAACATATGAAAAGACAAACGGGCGCCAATCCATTATCATAAAACAACATCGATTATTCGTAGCTCATCAAATTACTTCAGAAAAAATTCTTAAATCATAATGTACTTGACAATCCTAGAGTATTTATTATAGCTGGAAATTTGAGCTACACATTTTGAATACATCTACGATAATACAGAGGGAAAATCAAGAAACCCTATGACAAGTGTCATCAAAATCTCCAAGTGAACATAGCCATGACATGCAGCGTTAAGATTAGCAGAAGGCTTTATTTTTAAAAATCATTTTTATTCAGAGTAATGGTACACAAATATTTGATAGAAAAACGCTTACGGTCATATTCATAAATAGAAGGAATAGAGAAATGGGTCACGGAACATTTATTTTGGATCATTTAAAATAAGAATACTGCCAAATATACGTGAGGGAAATAATGGGTTGTGCGTACGTGATTAAAGCTGAGTTGTGGTAGGAGTGTGTACAAGCATATTACCTTACAGCAAGGGTAACATCTGTCCAACCATTAGGGGTATCAACCGGTGCGCTAAGGACAAATAAGCTGCCAAGGGGCTCACAAGTCGAAAAAGTTATGTTGCGGGTACCTGATCGTGAAATTGAACGCTCAGGAAACATGAAATAAGCAACACTTTAACCTCTATTGTCTTAAACATATTCTCGACAGCGAACGCGAGCTGATCCAAATGTGTGCTGGGAATGTCCAAATTCACTCACTCATTGTTTGCGATGAGTAATTTATAAGTTTCGTTGACTCTACCCCATTGGCGAAGGAAAATTACAAAGGTAAATCTACCTCATGAGAAACGGTGAGTGATGAGAAGAATTCACTTCACAGATGCACGACAGCAAAACCAGTGACGTCCATTATACTTCTCTCCCCGCTCCAACTATGCATCGCTCGGTTATGGTATTTTGACATGGGGGAAAGAGCAGATTCCCATGTTTTCAGCTTTCTCCTCTCTTAGTTATGATTCGCAAATACGTAACATTCTCGGAGGACTATGATTTTCCTTATTTGGATTAGACATAAAATATCAACGGCGCAATGTACACAATTTTACAGAACAATGCCAATACACGCTAGTAAGATCCGTTCGCATAATCCAGAGGCACAGGGAATGGATTTAACAGGCAGATCACGACTCCATAGTCTCCCAGTTCGACACTGCAATATAAGAATAAACTAAGGAAAAACTTCGAATAAGAATGCACATAGGCAGCCAAGTTGGTGAACTAATCACACATTGAAAGGTCGAAAGTTCTT
Source organism: Ceriagrion tenellum (assembly GCA_963169105.1). Lineage (NCBI taxonomy): Eukaryota > Metazoa > Arthropoda > Insecta > Odonata > Coenagrionidae > Ceriagrion > Ceriagrion tenellum. Next base: position 73,854,775 of record OY720641.1, on the reverse strand, counting down.
TCCAATCACTTTGACAGGGGCTGAAAAGCTCGTTCCGCTTTCACAACCCCTCAAACATCAAATTTTGTTAATGTTTGACTCTGATGTCTTTTCTCGGCGTGGCCAAAACGTTGAACCATGTTTCTTTCACACAAGTTTATTACTAGGGCAGGCATAATAATGTTGCATGTACTTACTCGTGAAATTGAACGCTAAGGACACAATAAATAAGCAACATTGCAACCACCATTATCTCAAACATATTCTCGAATATGTTTAAGACAATGAATATAGCATAACATTCGGCAGAATACTATATTGTGCTTTTTGCAGAAATTCAAGTTTTTAGTCTCTTAAAACCCCTGCTGTCTCTTCTATAACCGATTCCTAGAGGCCTAATGACATCTAGAATGAGTGAATTTTGCCTGATTCGCACATTCTTTGACCTACCCTTTGTACTCCAGCCGCCAGCTCTTCTCAGACATTATTTATTCATTGGACAACACGACAACAAGAGGGTTCTGGCGGCAAAGTGGACAAAAATTGATCAAAATCGGTAAAGGCAGAGGTAATAAAATGCATAAAACATGATCAGTCAAAGGAAACAAAGCGAAGAGATTAATTACGGAATCTAGGAAGAGAAAATACGTCCTGAAATACTTTCCTTGTGTTGGTGAACAAGTAGATGTAATAAACAAGACTTTTTCAGAGTAGAAAAATTCGTAATCAGTAGAAAAATACACCAAACAATGGCTACCATTTCTAATTTTAAATTGTTGCAATAGCATTAAATAAAAGAAAAAACTGTGAAATCGCTGCTTATTCCAGTATTCTCTAAATGTGTGCAAAGTTCTACTATTCAGTATCTTAAAATCCCTGCTGACCATTCTCTAACCGATTTCTAGAGACTTAACGACCTCTAGAGGAGAGCAAATTTACTATCCTGTTGCCAGATGATGGTGACCTCAAAGCTAAAATTCCCACTAAGTTAATTCCAGGAGAGCAGAGTTTAATACGTAAAGTTCTTGCGATTTTCCAAGAATTGAAACGTTACCAGGCCCTTCGTTATATTTTTATGGCTGAAATTGATTCTCCATTACGTAGTATTGATGATCAAGTAGTATTTTCCATCAAGTAGTAACAGTAGATATTGCCTAATAATTTAATGTATAGCAAGACCCCACGCTGATCTTACAAAATCAAACGAAGTCCTCCATAATTTTGGTCTGTCGCATCATACACTATTAGAAACTGGGCTTTATTAACCATTCAAAACCATGAAATTTACACATTTATGCCAAATGTACAGGGGTTGAATAATCTTATCTATTAACTAAAAAAATTATGTCAAAAGTAATAGCAAAATAAAACTAAATGGTGGCACAATTGTGGAATTGTGATAGGATAACATTCAAAAATTGCTTAATTTCAATGGAAGTTTCATGATTCCATTAATTTAAAGACTTTATTTTACGTGAATAATCAGTGTGATATTTAATTAAGAGCACTATGATTCTCGTTTGTGTATTCAATGTAATTTTTCAAATGTCGACGCAAGTTATGTCAAACCGGCTGTTGCAGATATGACTATGAACGCCCGAATAACTTCCCTATCAACCGGCAACACCCCTGTACTGACAAACTAAATAGATTCTGCAGCACAAAGAGAAGACTTGAAGAACGAGTGAAAATCGCGTTGCGAAGAAAAGCTCGCAAAATAAATTTTCCGAATGATAGTATTCCATTAAATTTGATAGTCGGCTTAACAATGTTCAGAAGAATTCGAAATTCGGTCGATCCATCATAGAGCGCTGTAATTTGAGAATTAAAACTATTTTCTCGGCAAATCCAGATTTTTCTCCAATTATTGATTGAGATAAATTTTCCTGATCAACAATCCTCATAGAAAACGAGCAAGTCGTCAGCGTACTTGAATTAATCCAAAACCTTTTTGGGAGGGAGAATACAGCACTGTTGAAAACAAATTTGGATGACAATTTTACAATAGCTACCAAGCTTTTACCAATCATCACAAATATAATAATTTCATAGCATCTGAATTTAATTATTTTCATTCATAAGTGAACGGTTTCTGTTGAAAAATGGGATTGGCATTAAACATGACAAAGGCGAGAATGCATATATTTTGTGATGGTCAATCTTTCATGAACTATGGCGTACTGAAGCTTAAGTTCAGTTCCCAGAAATGCTCTTTGCCCATAATGTGCCCTGCCAAGTATTAAAGTGGTCCAAAAATATGTCGACTCGGTCATTGATCATTTTCAAAATAGATATGTGACGTCGATTGGATACCAGGGATATGAAACAAAATCCATCTCGTTGCATGAAAATGTAAGGCTATTCTTCTAGTACTCTTAACCACTCCTTATAATATTTGAATGAATTGGTATATCTGTAAATACTCTGCTCCTAAGTAGACATATTACGCGACATCGATCTTCAAGTGGAGATATTGTACTGTTTTTCTATAATCTATAAAGGGAAATGACCATATCCTTTCATAATATTTAATAAGCGAGTAAATGAAAGGAGTTAAGAGAAGGACGAGAAGCAGCTTCTTCGGAATTATTCTAGTCTCCGGGATGATATCTGAATAAGCCGGCTTAGAATAAGGCTACAGCTTAGGAGGAGCTAAAATGATTGTGACAGAATAAGACCTGGAGAGTTGGTGTCTGAGGACAAAATATAGTAAATTGAAGTACCCGTTATAATAACGATAGAGAGCCGGAGAGGATGTAATACGGGAAGCGTGCCGTGGACACCACTCAGAACCTAAAACGGGGTTCGCGGGACAAACTGCGCGGGTGTTGGAGAGGCCAACTGAGAGAGAGTGCGGAGAAGAGGGGGGCTTGGATGGGGGGAGGGGGTCCCGGCCGGACGGAATGGACATCGGGTATGGGCAGGGGAAGAGGCGCGTATAGTGGGGGCGGGTAACCCTGGCGCCTAGGCACGCGTACATGTTGCGTCCGCCCTGACGTCACGTGGATGTCTATATAAAGAGGGACCGCGGGAGGAGTGGGGGAAGAAGCCGCGATCACACAAAAAGGAAGACGCTCACGGGTCGTCCCACGCAGATACCTGCCGGGTGACATACGGGGAAGCTACGGTGTGAGGTTCACGTCAAGTATACGGGGTGCTCAAGAGCCGCGGGCTGTTTGAAAAAAATCAAGCTGGTGATCTCTTGAAGAGGCGGAGTTACATCTGTTCGGGAAAATATACTACCTGGAAACTTTAACGACCGACACCCTCAGACTTTAACGACCAGCCCCCGGAGACTTCAACGGCTGACGCCCGGAATTTTCCAAACCACCGGAGTCTCCGACGCTTTGATTAATAAGAGCGGGAGGAGGGCTTTGCATGAGCCACTAACTCCCCACCCTGCAGATCGCGAAAGGCGAGGTCGCGATCGAACACACCGCTCACGGCACACCGCTAGTGGGTGTCTTGGGTGGCGGCCGCAAACCAGATCGCCGCTATCCCGGCCGCTCGTTGCGTACCACCTTCAAACACGAGTGAGATTAACTGCGCGAGTTACTACCCGCACCCGAGTGTATAAACATGCCCATGAAGAAGGTTCGAAAACTCTCCGGGGTGGCACTCGAACTAACGGATCCTACAGCACGGTTCAGGGTAAACAGGGTGGACTCAGTGGCCGCAGGAATGCACCACAACCTCGGGGCCCTTGTGGAGGAGGGCAGCGGGCACGCCAACAGAGCCTTCAGCGACGACGAAGACGATGACGGGAAAGGCATCAGGGAGGAAGAGGAGGAGGCGAGGGACGCGGTGGCCAAGGAGTTACCGGCCATCCGTAGGATGTCCTCCGCCTACCAAGGTACCATCACGGGCATGGGCGGTGGTACCCAGTACGGTGGAGCCCTAGTGCAGATGACACGCGAAGCCCTACCACGGCTAGACAATTACCGGAATCTACTGTCCATAGCGTCCGGGAGGGACAAGAGACCGACGCTGGACGAACTGCTGTCCAAAGACGACTTACGTAAGGTGAGTTTTACTGGCTATATTCCCTCGCGGTGCAGATTTAGGTCAGAGCCGAAACATCGCATTAATTCCCTCCCCGTGAGACCCATAGGGAGGAGGAGGGCATAGGCGATTCCGCTCTGGTGATGTGTACGACCCGCCTCCAGCGCCCTCCTCTGTTCCGATATTCACGTCGTCACGCCACGTGGATCCTGCGGGGGTGGGGCCCGCAATGATTTGAGAAATCATTAAGAGGGAGACAGAGGAAAGTGAAGAGAAAGTGAGAGAAAAGTTATTTCTTTTTCCAGCACCGGACTGACCGCATGCTTACTGCCGAGTTGAGTATTTGGGTCCCGCTCGTGACAGTCACGGCCGTAGCAATTGAGAACGTTCTCCACTGATGGGCCGTCAAAAATCACTCGGAAAAGTTCGTAGCCGGCCACCGCCGGTTGCAACGGCATCCCGGCATTTCTCCAGGAAATTTAGGATTACGTCAACTTGGTGATTCCTTAAGTGACCGCAATTACGGACGCGGATGACGTAAAAGGCAAGCATAGCTATTTGAAAGTTCCAAGTTGGGTCATTCCTCAAAATTGTTTTGAGAGTTTTTGTTCTAAAGGTGCTCAAAAAAACTGATAGGGAAGGTTAATAGGCCGTGAAGAAAACATAAACGGGATAAAGATGTACCTACTCAACCAAGACGAGGTGTCATGGCACCAATCGACTTCTATCTTGCTTATACACAAAGATCACATGCAGCCACTATCTCCACTGTGAGACATCGTTTACAGCACAGCACAAAAATGAGCACGGATAAAAGGCCTTTTATTTTGAGTCACTTTGAGCCTCATAAGTCGGTCATAATTCAATTGAAATGTCTAGCTAAGATTCATGTTGACAGCTTGATAGGTGCCGACTAAAAAAATACACTTTTTGCTACCTCTATGACTTTCGCCTTTTTTTACAAAATTAAAAATACATTCCATTAAATTAATTATGAATCACAGTTTGATTGTTGAAAAGCTCAATTCCAAGGGTAACATGGGTAGGAATTTTGGAAGCTAAACGTGTACCAATAGTAGATAGCCCTTAGGCTACGTTGCATAGTACGCCAAAAAGGATCCAAAGGTGCGAGAATTTCTTGTTTTTTCGCTGTGGTGATAAATATTGTAAATTTTCAACGTATAATCTGACTAAATATCAAGGTAAGGTCAAACTCATACACCTTGCAGTTAAGCTAAATTAAATTGTATCAACCAAAGGCCGCTAAACATATTATTTGAGGATGTGCCTTATGTGTTATGAAATACATAAATGAGAGCATATTGTATAAATTTGTTTGAATGTCTTATGTATTAGTGAATATTGGGGTATTTCGGTTCATCAGAATTGTTTTGAAATTTAACTCAAAATTTGACCTTAAGAAACATTTTTTTGTGTTTTAAGTGTATTTTCCATAATCTCCCGCGCCACACCAGATGGTTTTTCTCAATAGCAGTGCATTTGTAAACAATGCTATTTCCACATACACTGATGGCAAACAAGGGCGGTCGCTAAGTGCGTCCGTTAAGACTGGTGAATCGCCGTTGACTAGAATTAGTGTTTGTCTTCATAACCGCCCTCAAATTAGCCGCTAAAATCCTCAAATTCTCACCTACGTAGCAGATTGTTGCGCAAAATCGATACTCTAGAAAATAAATTACGGTCGTTTTGCACTTAGCTTCAAATTATCAAGTACCAGATAATTTTGAAATTGCCATCAAAATAATAACTCACAGAAAATTATCCCAACTTCAATAGAGTTTCACTTAATGCAGTAATACCGATTGACAATTTACAGAGTTGGCAAAAGTGAGAAGAATAATATAATAAAGCACTGCTGTTTGAACGAAACCGCATGGCGAAATTATCCTCTAGAAGTTAATGATGGGAATCAATTGTTAAGCAAAAGTCAAAAACAAATAGCCAGAAGTGTCTGATCTGAAAACTGAGTGAAGCGGTAAAGCTGTCAAACTAACGACACTGTGATACCTATCCAAACAAAATACTTAAATATTTCATTAAGCCTTAGAAGCAAAGCAAGAAAATATTTTTTCGACGGAACTAAAAGCTGTCTCTCTTAGCTGAAATGACATGTTTCAGATAGAGAAGTGTTACAGGACGCCAGTTGGCATCTAAGGCATGGAAAAACTAGGTCACTTATCAAATCTTCACTTTATCAACAATGAAGTCATTAAGCAAACTAAAGAGACGCATTATTTTTTCACCACAGAACGAGTTTATAGATGTACAAATAAGAAAAGTATAAAAAATGATGTAGTTTCGAGAGTTAATTCCTTCAACCAGTCAACTTCCACCAAATAAATGAATGAAAGCTAGATGTAAGTTAAATTAAATTAAAGTAAATTAAAAAATAAGCTTTTGTATAAATGAAAAATAATCTGGGGAGGAATTAGAATTTTACCTAACACATAATAAATTAAATATTTCAGTGCGCGAAAAAATGAAATTTCTCAAATCTAAACGCATTTATTAATGAAACTAATGAATTATAGCGGTGAGGTATTTACCTAATGAGTGGTGTTTTGAAGTATATACAATAATGTACCGAGTGGACCATGTTATTTTCAGTTCCACTTTCTATGATTTTCCACACTTTTGATCTAATTTAAGGTAAAATTATCTCCACCATGCCATCAGTTCCTAAGAATTAAGGGGATAAAATAGAGAAATCATTGAAAGGCTGACTCTTGGAGGGATATCTAAGAATAAAATTACTATTGGCAGTAAGTCTCCATGGGACGGCGTTAATTGTAGGTTAAAAAAAAATTAGGAAGTTTCTCTCCGCATTTTTCGTACATTCTTTGTCACAAAAATTCTCTTGGCTGAATAATGATTCGATTTTACAGAACTAAATTTGAAGGTAAAATCATCTCCCCTATGGTACCAGTTCCTAAGAGTAAGGGTGAGAAAATACAGAAACCATTGAAAAGTTGCCTCTAGCCTCTTGAAAATCTGAGAATAAAGTAAAAATTGGCAGTAACCCTCCAGAGGACTACATTAAGCGAAGGTAAAATATTTTTAGAAAGTATCTCCCCTCAATTTTCCGTACTCATTTGTTCACAAAATATTCTTTGGGCGAATAACGATTCGTTTTACATGACTAGAGTCAAGCCAAGAATGGCAGTTAAGGAAGGTATGAGTAAGCTGTAAACAATGCAAGTGGTGCTTTACAATTCGTTTGATTCCTAATGTACCTACAACAGCACTTCCAAGGAGACGGACATCAGACCGCTAGGTCGTACTTTAATGAGCATTCTACATTTAGTCACACTTGCCGCCAATTCACTTCCGTTACAGAGTTCTATTAATTAGAGTAAAAATTGTTCAAGTACCAAGTATAACAGAAACCAAGGGACATGGTGGCCAAGGAATTACCGGCCACCGCGTTGTTGTCACCATAATAGAAATCATTTGCATATGATTTCTAATATGGTGACAGATTTCATAGACTATGCTACCTTGTTAGCATACAATAACCATTCAAAAACTTGCTTTGCCTTTTGGGTTCAGTAAAATATTTACGTATTTTGCTTAGATACGCACCACTGTTTTGTTAGTTTGACAGTATTATTGGTTCTCTCAGTTTTTAGACCAGTCGCTTATGGCCAATTGTTTCTCACTTCTGATTAATAATATATTCCCATCATTAGTTTCCACAGGATAATTTTTCCATGCTGCTCCGTTCAAATGGTAGTGATTTATTATATTTTTCTTCTCACTTATTCCCATTCTGCATATTTTAAATCGGTATACCTGCGTTGGTGAGGTGGCTAGAGTACTGGCTAACCAATCGGGCGACCAGGGTTCAAATCCCTGCAGAGAAGGATGTTTATCAGTTTTTTCAGGATTTTCAGCAACCCTACTTGGGTGTTTTGTGGAGGGCAATTAAAGTGCAGTACTCCATCTGTCGGATGAGACGTTAAACTGTGGTCCCCTTGACGCCTTTCGTTAAGAGCAGGCTAATGCCGACGCCGGGTTTCTATCCACCCTTTCTCCCTTACCTAAACCCTAAGGCGCAAATGACCTTAGCTGTCGGTCGCCTCCCCAAGTATCTTATCCAATCCAATATAGTGAAACTCCATTGAAGTTGGGATTATTTCCTATTTTTTTGTTAAACCATCTTTCCTTTGCGGTCAGAGATTCTTATACAATTTTATAGCGCAGGAGTGTTTTCTAAGAAATAACAAGCATGAATCCTTAATATATAGTTCACTGCAGCTTCCCATGAACGTTTTTGTCAACCGCTCTAATTCACCAAGGAGAAAAGTATTATACTACGTACATTTCCGATGGAAAAACCTCTTATAGATGATAAATTGATACTAGGTCCCAGTTACCTCCCACAAAGTATTATTTCGAATCGAGAGAACACTTTCATCCGCCCTTTCATTTAAATAAATGCTAACTCCAAGGTTCGCTGATTTTGATACACGCCACGCCTAGGGGCGGATCCACTCGTTGCTTTATAAGTCGCGAAAAACAACCATAAATTAAAAATGTTTCTCAATGCATCATAGATATGACCCTTGGTATTAGTTTTGTAGGCTAACCGTCCATGTAAATCTAATATACCGCAGAAAATTGAGATTTGATCATACAGATCACTACTGATTACACGTTTCTGCTAAGCGTCACATGATGGAAAAATTTCTACGCATAAAAAATAAGTGCGTGCTCGTGGTTGAATTAGTTTATCAGTTCTAGAATACCGAATCTGAAATACTTGCAGAAGAAAAGAAAACCACGTGAAAAATTTTCTCGAAGCGCGAATAATTCTGGTTAGCGCATTTAAACGATCATTTTATATATGGAAGTGGGTGTTTGCGATGGCAATTTTTTATCAATAATAACTGGTTAGCGCATTTAAACGATAATTTTCTCTATGAAAGTGGGTGTTTGCGATGGCAATTTTTTATCAATAATCAACACCTTTATCTCAAAGGTTTGGTACCATACATTAGCCAATAGTTAACCGATAATAACCGATAATATGGACTTATAACGGATATTAGATTTACCTTCTCTTACATTTTCAAATGTTTTCATTTTTTAAGTATTTCCCATTCGTAAGGAGCTATTTCGTTGGAAAAACAAAAGATACTATACTCGACTGCTACGTCGGTGGCAAAGTTACTTAATTATTCTCACTTCGCACAAATGTAAAGATAACTTTCCTGGTATCGTAAAGTGATCATTTTTGCGCAGTGGTTACGGGCTATCGAATTTTATTGTTTTAATGGTGCATTAAATTAATATCTTGGTAAAAAATATCCAGTTATAATATGAACACCTTTGTAAAGTTTGAAGTTCAATGGAATAAAGAACTTTATTTTGAAATAAGTTGCCACTTGAAATGCCATAATTATATTCATATTCAATATTAATAGCCGCAGGTTACCAAAGAAATAGTCTCATGTATGTATGAAGTTCTGTTGTGGGGTACTTGAGGATTAACATATATATCCTCAATCTTGCAGTTTTCAATTTATATAACGATTTACTACCGAATTTTCACTCATGGAACTGAAATTTCTGTAGTTTCCTATATAGGGATTCAAAGCTAAGAAGTGAAAATTTACGCGATAGAGATGACCCCTGTTTTTGATACATACAGCACAGCTATAGCTGGCCTGTAAAAGCCAAACCGGCGCAGAGTTTGAAGTCATTGGGTCTCATCTTCAAGATAGCAAATAAACGAGTAGGCAGAAGATAACTTTTGTACGATGAAATCAGAAAAAGTCAATTAATGCTGTATTTATAGAGAAACGGATGAAATAAAACGAAATAAACCCACATTGGAACCATTTTCATCGCTTTTCATGAGTAGACAGGAAGAGACTAGTATCAGGCCCATGAAAACAAACATTGATTCTCGAGAATGCATTAAGAGCTGACAAACCAATTAAGTACAGCATCCACTTATGATAATCATGCCTCAAACGGATTCAAATGAGAGACTGGAGATACCGCTGGGTTCTAGGAAAATAGTGACAGAGCGACTTTAACAATTCTATACCTCACGGTCAAAGAAATTTAACAGCCAATAGAAATTCTTTTTCTACACTAAATTTAACCATCTAAATCAAATGAAAGATGAAGCATGAATGTTCATAAAATATTCATCTTGCTGCTAGTCATAATGGGCACACATAAATATAAAAATCTATCTAGACATGACCGTTTTTGGAGCTTAAACCCTGAAGTATAGCGATAGAAACAAAAGGAGAGCAATATTCCATAATACCTCTAAACTGTCGTTATACAACTTAAGGCGTTCGGTATTTCTTTAAAGTAGCAACATGAGGAGAAAGATGAATATATCTGAGCACGAGTGATGGCACTTCCCAATATTTTCCTATCCTGTTAGCATACAAAAACAATCGCGTCACTGTTGGCGTGTGAATATTTTTGGCTCAAAATTTGGAAAGACCTACAGTATGTAGCACGGCTCCAAATTTTAATATTTCCAAGAAATTTTATTTGATACATATTTCTCTGCAAACAATGAAGCAAGACAAGATGTAAGGTATTATTATACTGGAAGCCAATCTCTTGGAGATATTATTGCGTAACACCATTTATGAGTTTAAGGTAAACGATATAATTTTGTGGATAATAGAGTATTATATGAAACCAGCAAACGAATTCCAAACAATTCTCTCATTTTTCGAAAAATATGAAGTAAGTAGGGCTTTGATTTATTTTTAGGGCATTAGTGATGTAAGAGTATTAGGAAAAATAGGCTGAAATAAATGTTGTTTCTGCTAACAGCATTGATTATAATCAGTATTGGAGAGTGACACGTCTGAAATTGGGTCTAAAATGGCTGCTGATAATTTATTTTTTATTTTTGATCACGAACGATAATTACTCTTAGGAAAACTTGAAATAGACCTGTCAAATCTTAAGCTTTACGCTTCCTTTAAGCTCATATAAAGGCTATTCATCTAGATATCGCATATAGTAATCTGTCATGGTCAGTTATAGGGGATTTCCATATGTGAGAGAGAAGAAAGCCAAAACAGTAGCGGAAGTAAATGGACGGGTTGTGCAATACATTTTAGAGCATAGTAGCTGGCGGAGAGATTCGTTGTCTCGACCCCCAGATTCAAAAATTATTTAAATTGAGGCCGATAAGGAAAAATTTTATTTACTGTTTTTTAAGCGAAAATGTTAATTTTAATGATTCTGAGGGACATTTTCAATTAATGCGTTGGTAACAAACAAGCAAACAAAAAACTGTAGGAATTTCTATCTCACAGAAATTTGCACAGCAAAAGTCTGCACGATTCGGCCCTTACACCGCGGTCAAAATTGCACTCTCAAAATCCTAAAAACACATTTTTTACATGTTTAAGAAAACATTTTCAGTCCCACCCGAAACAACATTTTTTTCTACGTCACTGTATTGTAGATTCCATATTAACACGAGTCTTGAAGGCGAAAGACGTTAATAATTGTATTAGTTTCACGTTTTATAATACTAATATGTTATTGTTACTCTGAAGTATTTGTGTGTTATTGCAATTGTGAGGTAACGATACTGTCGTTCCACTGCAAATATAAAATCCCCCGAGGGAAATGCCGAGCCGATGGAAATGTCCAGTTTGTTGGTAATGACAATATACAGTGGCATCGTGGACTTTTGGGCTGCTTACTGACGACAAGGCCGAGATGTCCGCCGTTTCTCAACCCTCCCTTTCTCCACGTACTCAGCCGCGAAGGGGAGGGAATTCCTTCCTTAACGAACACGCGCATGCCCCGACTGCAATATTATCCTCCTCCACCCTTTCCATCGACATTGCATCCCGTTAGCCTCTGTCACATTTTCCGTCGCCTGATCTCTCGCCCAGATATAACAGCAATAATTCATTTTTCGACTGTGCGTCGCTCGCGACCCAACCGTGACAGGGTAAAGGAATCTTCTTAAATTTGTTTCGCGGTTATTTTTAGAGCTGTGCTTGGATATGCTTACACACAACGGAATAGCCTGCCAATTATTCCCATTTTACTCTTAGAACTCGGAATGTTTAGCATTTTTTGGAGTTATTTTTTTACACTTTATACCTTTGGCGGCCAGAAGTTTTCAGTTTTCTGAATGGGAAAAATGACAATTGATGATATCTTGATGAAGGCTATGTGCTGGATAGTAAAATTAGGGAGTAAATTTATCAAAATCAACGACAGAATTAAAGAAATCAATTTATTCGCGAAATTATTTTCCCTCGTCACTATCATTTACCTACTCAAGATATTCACACTTCGATTTATTCATTAAAACGAAAACTATCTTTTTCTCTCTATGAAAGATACCTAAGGATCCCAAAGAATGGAGTACATACAAAAATGGAATTGATAATTCACCTAGATCTCTCTTTTTCATTTGGTCCATGAACTTATTCCTGGGTCTTCCTCCTATCTCACGGTAAGCATAAATTTCGAATAAGTCTGGGGACTTTGCCCTCTAATTTTCCTTCAATTATGTTTTTCTCTATGTCAACGTATAAGTCCCTAAGTTGCTACCCGAGTCTATGGTGATTTTGTGGGCGAGCAGAGGTAAAGAGTGTCTTCAAGCAAAAAAAGATCCAGCATCCTTTGTAAAAACAATAAAAATGGCATTTATTTCATATACAGGGACAGGAAATAAAAAGAAATTCACAGGAAAAGTTGTACAACGACATGCCATATTTGAGTTATCTGGAAAATTTGAGGTATCTGATGTAACCAGTCAGTTACATGAGAAATTGTAACAAACAGGCAAATGAAAAGTAGAAGAAGGTTTTCGGAGACAAGATGAAACAGCGATGAAATGAGATCCAAATCAAAATTCGAAAAAAAATGCCTTTAGTTTCATCAGCGTAGTGAAATAAATTGCCGCGGTAGGAACGCTGAATGTGAAAATATGCACCTCACTCTGGTTAATATTTCTTGACAAAATAGACGAAAATTCTTACACAGGAGAATGGGAAATACTTTTATAAGCTCCTCATACGCTTTCCTAAACAAATTTGGACAATATGATAGCATTTGCACAGAAAACGTGAGAAAAACTCCTCTTCAATATAAGCTTCCCATACGCTTTCCTAAACAAATTTGAACAAATTGATGGCGCTGTCATAGAAAACATGTAAAATTGGTAACTGGATGTGAAAAAGTAAGCGTTTTACATAACTAAAAAGCTTATGCTGCCAAATACCCAAGCTTTGGAATTAAATGAAGAACCTTTACTAATATAAGAGACAAAAAAAATAGGAACATGTTTTGGAATCCTTCTGCAAGTTTTGCAGCTAATGGTATTCGCCTATTAGCTTTACCATAGATTTGATCATCTGTGAGAGCCTACAAAACTAAACACTGCGAACGTATGTCCATAATTCACTACCCTAGTCCCTGGTGATCTTTTGACGTGCATTGGTAAACAGTATTTTTGAGCGAATAGGAAATTTCAAACATTTTGTCATGTTTAAAGCCATGAATGAAAAAGATTTTTATCGGATGCTAATCCAGAACGGGCTCTGAGTGTTGCTTTTTGAATTAATCAAGCTCGGATTACCAAAATAGTCATAAGAGTGGTGAATGAGTTTTTCAACTTATTGTCTCATTACTGTTTATGTATTTGCTAGGGAATATTTTCAATTATAACCATCTTCTATAGTAAAACGAGAAAAATAATGCTTTGCCATAAATGAGCATAAAGTTTCATTCGTTATTTCAAGTTTTGAAAAAATAAAAAAGTGAGACCCTAGAGAATGGCTTTCGAAATTTGGTATCGCATGGCACAACCATGCTTACTTGTTTTGAAGAATAGGGAGAGAATTCCAGCTACGTTATGGCGAATACGGCAATAAAAATAGGTTACGACTTTACTGCATTGCATCCCAGTTTTTTTCTCAAATCCTGTAGATTTTAACAAATTACAATAAGCAAGCAAATCATATTATTGGGGTTACCAATATTGGCAAATACTATGAAACCTTTATCAAGCGGCCACCACCGGATCCATCAGGTAATAGCGGCTTAAGGTGGTGACCGCTGAAGGGAGGAAAAATTAACATTGGTTATATGTATGGGGAATTAATTTTGGTTCCAAAAATAATGGCCTCTTAAAGAGGTGACCACTGAAGGGAAGTGGCCGCGGACGCAGGTTTCACTGTATTACCTTCCGTTTAGCACATAAAGATAGAGGCGAGGAAAGATTCGCCTAGCCCAAATCAAGTGCCTTGTACTAAACCATTAGCCGATAGCGCTCTTCCATTACTTCTAAGCCTGAAAAAAATTTAATGTGAATTTTAATTAGACATTTCCGCCACTGTTTTGTGGCGATATGTAAATTATCAAATGATCGGGTTGAAATAATAAACATCTATAATTGGCTCTTAACTTAGGGTAAATTTTTGCCAAACACAGGCCTAATTCTTGAATGCATACAACGTATACCCTGGCTCTGGACGATGGAAAATCCAGCAAGGGAAGTATCCAAACCGTGACCTCGACGTAAGCCGGCGAGGACTTCACCCCGGCAGATTTGAGGTCGAAAATACAAATACAATATTGGCCTTCATTATCTACATCTACGTATTACCCTACAAGCCACCTAAAGAGTGTTTATCATGGGGTGATGCACCACAAAAATTTATTATAGTGTACAAATTATCTTTCGTCGACATTCACTACACTATAGGTATGCTACCAATGATACAGAAACTTCTGAATTAATCTGTTATGCAACTACATGAACAAGATACAAGAGTAATACAGGGAACATGAAAAACATGATGCAATTAAAGTTCTAATACAAACGGAAAATTTTTATAGACTCAGATTTCTTCTGTGATGCCGAAGAGTGAGCAATTTCAATTAAATTAAACCGTTAATTTGAGATAGAAAGGTGAATCTGAGAAAGCCCTACGTGCTTTCTAGCATAAGTAGCCTAATGTTGACGCAAGATTACCTTTCGACCATTACTTTACTATCAAAAATTAATCAATTCATTACGTATTTTGCTAAAGTAACTATTTCGGGCGTTACCATGTGGAAGTCTTTCATACAGACAAAATTGACGAATTTACGTCAAAGATTTTTCCACGTGTAAGTTTAGTTTCCACGACCAAGGTTTCATTGAAGAGTAATTTCACAGTTTTAGTTACAGGTTTATACCGGGTAATGCAGCTCCGTAGCGAATCCTTTGTCATGGAAAATAAAATTTCACGTGCTAGAAGCTGTGACGTAACTTCGTCAAACTGTCCCACCCAGTATACAAGAGAGCTTCGAACTTCGGCATGATTCCGTATTACTTTCATCTCAATCGAGTTCAGCATTCATACCGTCGCTTTCCATGGTTTGCTTGTAATTTGAAAGTTAGAAGATTTGATGGACGCAAGAAAAGATCGCACAAACATAGAGTACATTTAGTCAAGGTCATTCAGCCCCAACTTAGTGAATGAATGTTAATGCAACTGAAACTTGAGGCAGTAATTACTTTTTTACCTATTTACTATATAATATTTGACAACGCAAATGATATCAGCTGTCGGTCATCCAAAGAATTTAGAAAGTTACAGAGATAGCGAAGCGTGGTGACATTGACGCAGAAAACCCTTTTCCGTGTAAGAGTCCACTGCCAGCAAACTATCAGCGAGGTGAAAAATAAAACAGTTCGCGTTTCATTAATAGGGTTCACAAAATCGCATAAATTAGCTGCACGCAAAAGTTTAACAAAACGCAATTAATATAGACTAAAATTCTCTCTACCGCTGTTAAAACAATTTTATTCCTGCTACTACAACAATTGTTCCTATATAATTTTTCAAATGTGTGAACACTAATAGATGAGACAGTTTTGTTTGGGTTGGAAAATTAATCATGTAACGACTACTGACACTTTCCCACTCCCTTGGCTAAGTTCAGTTATGTTCGCAGTGCTGCCTGCCATAAGCAATCATCTCTCACCCCCACCCCCTCTGTTCCTTTCCCGATCCCTTGCTTGCGGGCATTTCCCCCCTTGGCATCACGCTTCATTCAGGCGACTGCCACCAAGTGTCGCCATCGCAATACGAAAGATCTCAGGTCAAAATACTTGGCGAACGAACTCGGCTTGGTGAACTAAAGATCTCAGGTCAAAATACCGCCTCGAGCATACTATTTGATCCATACCACGATGCGATACAACCTCATCAACAAGGACGCATAAAACAGTAACGAAATCTAAATAACAGTAATCTTCCAAATTTACAAAAATGTGCCATGCCATTGCTATAATCCCAGTGTGCGCGCGTGGGTGAGATTCACGGGGACCACTGAACTACGAAAATGACACGAGAGATTGAAAGAGAGAAATTTATCATTTTTAACATTTATGATTCGCATAATAGGTGGATTGCCGTCAGGGCCACTGTTCACGAAATACACGAGTTTTTGTGAGATTGAAATTTACTATTCACCCTTACGACCTTACATTAGTTTGACATATCCGTCATTGTACGATTTCACAATGGCTAAGCATATTTTATTATTGATTATAGAACAAATACATTTCGAAATTTAAATACTAAGTACCAAAAAATTGAACACTGCTGAATTACACTGAAATTATTTCGTACAAAATTCGGTCCTACCAATTTATTCGTATTATTTACTTACCTCATTGGTTTGTCGGCAGGTACCGTTAATTCAACCATTAAATATTATATGGCTCCAAACGTTAGCGAAATCTCTACAGCTAATATACAAATACACAATTGGTTACTGCCATATTTTGGAATTTTGAAATGAAGTAACATATATACAGATAGGTTTTACAATAAATATGTTCAAATATCCATGCAAAAACACAATGGAGAATGCAATTAATGGGAAATGCCACAAGTTAGTATTATTTTTTAAGTGATTATACAGGATATACACAGCATAGTACAAAAAATTTATAAAAAACAAGATATATGTGATGTTATTAATGTTATTTCTGGTATTTAGTTTTTTTAAGCGACTCCACTCTTGTCTTTTGGAAATCAGCAAAGCGTGGAGCAATCACCAAATCTAAATGAATTGAATTCCATAGTCCTAAGACTAATATTTTTTAAATTGTGTCTCAGTAAAAGTTTTGACTTGTGTTTACGGCGCTGAATCCTATATTTAAGCGAAAATTGTACGTAAAATATTTGATTTATTCGGTTTGATGCCTTGATATTAATGAAAAGTAATATTAGTAGTATGACACGTATGTTTGCGCATTTAAGAGGAAATCTGGACATATGCCATCGAATTATTTCAAAACATATATCTAGAACCATAGGGCTGCGTTATAATGTTAACTCGTAACTACATACCTTTATTCTACATATCTTTATTTGGAACGACCTAGGTTTCGACTTTCAACGTCACCTTCAGGTTAAGACTGTACTCCATCCTTCAATATATATACAAGAATAGACTCAACGAAGTCCGGCGAGATGTTGTGGTACATTTTTGTTCAGAGAATAAAACTGATTAAAACTTGGTAATGTCCACTGGATTTATTGTTGGTACGACGCGGTACCGTATGATGGCGCATAAGCGTCGAAACGCGTCGTGCCAACAATAAATCCAGTGGATATAGCCAAGTTTGAATCAGTTTTTTCTCATATATTATACACAACTCAGGTGGGGGCGGGGAAACGGAAGGGATGAGGGTGGACGGTGGAGGTATATTTGGGAGAATGTCCCCCGCATGCCCGCCCCACCTGTGTTGTGTATATATATATTGATGGATACAGTAGAGTCTTTTCCTGAAGATGACGTTGAACGTCGAAACCTAGGTCGTTCGAAATAAAGATTTGTGGAATCACAAAGTTACGAGTTGTCATTATAATGTGAACAAATTCCACGAAGTTACGCCTGAAACTACCAATTAAAACCAAACTAGGTTTTAAAATAGAATTCAAATGCAAATAAACCAAATAAGCTACTTGTAATTTTTTGCGCTATTATTTATACATATCATTAAGAGTTTCTGTATGAAAATTTTCATGCAAATCTGTACGTAAACAAAAATTGATCTAACTACCTTAAGGTAGTCCGAGCGAGAGAGTTCGCTAGTCATTATAGAGACCATATTCGAATTATACGTTTTAATTTACCAGCTGTAGTTCACATGAATTAAATATTGCATTATTAACGGTGCAATAATAGAGTTTTAGATGACAGAAATGGTAAGTAATTAAATGAAAATATCTAAATAAGTCCTAAACTTGACTCATTTTTTTCGCGCGGTGCGTTTGAAACTCCTTCAAAATGGAAGATTTTTTATATTATATAGTTCAATAGTTGAGAAATGGTTTTTAAATAGTTGAGAAAACATACAAACTACACTCTGTTACATTTTTTACGACGTCTAAGTGTTTAAAATTCCTCATTTTGTAAATAATGTCTCTCTGAAGTGCATACACGTACCATTTCCCACATAAAAGTACTGATAAAAAGTAATGGGGAAACGGGTTGAATTTTTGAAATTATTAGAAGGGTGATATATTTTTCCTTAAAATGAGACCGAATTCATTGATTTCTAGGTAAAATGATATTTCGCTCAAACCACCTTAACACACGCGGAAATTTCAGTTACGGTGAGGCTTCAATTTATACCGCTCAGGGGAGCTGTATCTCTCTTCCTGCGCACTGAAAACGCGAAATGATAACAAGATGGAATTGCAAATGTGAAGGATGAGATGCGATGTGTAAACAAGAGCGCTCGCCGATTGGATTCACAAAACTTTCACGCAGTCGCCGTAACTCAGTTTCACGCAGGCGAGTCACGCGTGGGGAGCGCGGGCACACTTTCAACGTCTGCCGTGTCGCAAAGCACGCTCGACGAAAACGAAAGAAGGCCGTATCGAGAGGGAAAGGGAATCCACTCTCACGCCTCCGCTTGCTTTTCAAATTCCTGGATGTCACCCAAACGGCATTGTCTCGCTCGGGATTCATTACTCCCCTACCCCCACAACAGCCCTTTTGCGTCGGAAAACGTAAAACGATCTCCAGACACTGATGAAGCCATTAGATTAGGTGAGCGCTCGAGGAACCATAAACTTCTCGACCTTCGACTTTGAATACAAGCGTTTACAATCATCGAGTCGTGGTGTAATTCCTTTTATTTCGAGATTGTCGTCGCATTTCTGCGTTAATGGCATCGCCATCCATCCAAGCGCAAACGGTCGAAAAGTGGTTCTTATCTCATGCAGAGACAATTATGATTTCCAAATGCTTCACTTTGAAAAAACAAATATTTTCAACAAGATTATATAAATCTGTTGCCAGACTAATTCTCACATATGCTAAAATGTATGCTAAATGCTATGGTAAAATCCCCAAATCTTCTCTCACCATGATGTACACCACTACCATAAACGCAAAAAAATTAACATCAATTTATCCCAGAACTCTACCTCCCTTTCTCAACATGGTCCTCACCACTCAGTTGATGAGTTCATCAAGTTTGACTGTAACTGCTGTGAAACATGAAATTTTATTACGTTTATGCTGTGCCCTGTGGTAATTAGATTTTCTTAGCCATTTATTATGTTTTTCTTGTTTTTATAAATTATCTATAATTGTTCCAATGCACCATTTGACAATTTGTAGGTCACTTGGTAACCACCAGAAATAATATTATATTTATTATTTCATTTATTCGTGCTGCTGAGACGGGTAGAAACGAGCAAAACGATACTAATGCTAGAAACAGAGGAGATGAGAACACCAAGGAAGATATCTGAGAAGAAGCTAAGGGATAAAGTACGTAAAGAACGAATTAGAGATCATTTACAGATACAACCGATATGCGAGTAGACGCAGAAGAGACGAATGGATTGAAATAATCCTACTGCAAGATTGGATCAAAGTACAATTTTAAGAATCGCCAGAGACAACTTACCGGTAGGAAAGAGATAACGAGCCAGACCTACAAAATTTTGGATCATTCTAAAGTTTTGGAACAAAGACGCTGCAGCCTAAATTCAAAGTAAGAAGAGGTGCTTCGCTGAAAAGTTAAGAAAGTGTTCCAACAATTGATGAAAAAAATTGTTTTATTTCACAAATTTATTTTCAGGTAATACTACTAGTTTCAGAATCCAAGGAAACCAGCAGATGACTCCACTCCGTCGAAACTATAAGTATCTGTAAATAGATTGGTGGAATAAAAGTTTTCTTTTTTCATTAATAACAATGAACTTCCACAACATTGAGCCGGAAACAATTGAGTCCCAAAAATTTCCAAGATAAATATTATCACGCGATTGAAATTCACAAGTATAATAATTGAATAGTTTCAAAAAATAAAAAATAATACTGTCGGTCCAGGTGGCGATGGGTGACTAAAAACCTGAGAATCGTGGGTTCGATTCCCGCCAGAGAGGATTTTATACCTCGCAAGGTATGGGTGTTTTAGGACATCCGTTGTTACTTGTCGAAACATTCAATGCCAAGAGCAGTAGAGTTGTTGCCGGAGTAGTAGAAATAAAAAAATATTTGAGAACGGAGTCGCATATCATTTTAAACTTGTCTTAAATCTAAAAACAAAACAATCGAAACAATATGGCAATGTAAGTTATCTAACGGGTATCATTACATTAATTTATGACAAGATGCGCTACATTACCATAGCACCATTTAGTGCCCATCCACGTGTAAACAATGGCAAAGGTGGGTATTGGGCCAACAATACTCGAGTTAATAAATTCTCTAACGAGTGGGAAAGTCAAACCAGAGAGCTTTTTCATAGAATTTTATGACCGTTCATTTTTTTTACCGCGAGTGGAGGTAAAATATCTAGCATTCAACATATCAACATACCGTTACTCTGGTGTAGTGAACATCCCAAACTGTTGTCACTTAATGGCGTATCTGTCACTTCTAAAATGAAAGTAATTTTCAGCCATATTTTGTTTTTTCATATAGCCTGGAAGGTTCAAATGATCGACGTTCACTAATTTTTGAATAATCTAGCACTTACTGGAAATGGTCATTTCAGCAAAATAAAGACAAGAATTGGCTCAAGCGGTAATCTAGGGTTGCCTAAAATATTTTTACAGAGACGGATATAAATAAAACATTGTTCCACCGAAATAGAGAAATTGCCCTTTTTCTTTCGTTCTATAATATAAGAATATATATCGGCGAAGTTCCAGTAAATTCAAGGCATAAATAAAGCATGCTTGCGATTTCACAGATTCCACAGAAAATGCCATGAAAATGAAACTCCTCATTTAAATTTCCCTCTTAAAGTTTTAATCATTTCCCTCACCCTTCTTTTACCGACATGCTATTACAGTAAGGACAAATTGAAACAATATTACGGAACAACGGGCTACAAATTTTCTATCGTCAGCCGCACAAGGAAACTAGTTTAGTTCATCTAAAATTTCTCTTTACAAACTATTTACAAATCGGCCAAATGCAATACTACTTTACTCGCTATATCTAAAATCAAACATATATTTAAAGTCACATCCGATACTCGGTTCGTGATTGAGAAATTCTCTCTGCAAATCGATACGCAATGCAATAATTATCATAAATGAAACAATTTTTCACAGACTTTTGCTGAAAAATTAATTTTTAATAACACAAAAGCCATTTACCACTCCTACATTATAGTTCATTCGCATAAAACTCAGTAAAACATTAATCAGTGTAAATAGTGTATTTGAGAACAGGAAAACGTTATTCAACTCCAAGAAAATAGGCGAAAACCGTATAATCCTAAAATTAAGAGGATTTTTTTTCGTTGAAACGATTGCAAGTTCATTACAAAAAGCCTTGATTGTTTTATATTGCTTTCAGCATCGAGAGCAATCACACATTACCCAATCTCTGAATAATTTGAGTAAATCACTTCTTGGCGGGCAGGTTTATTGATTCTTCTTCCGAATTTCAACGCTGTTGTAAGTATTGTAACATAGACCCATTCCAGTCAGTCATATCCATTATTGTAAAAAAATTAAATCCATTCATTTTTAACTAACTATAAAAAATATGGTAGATAATAAGAAAGAATAGTCGGAAAGCCAACAAATAAACGGTAATCAAAATCTCTTAAATGAATTTTGCAGTGAGGAGTAATGTGCCTCAAAATGAGATTACTTTTGTATTCCAATTGCAGCGCTTAACAATCATATAAATTGAAGAAAAAATTGAAAGGATAAGGACACAAAATTTATTTTAAAGTTAATATAAGGAATACGTGGGGAAATAATTTACCGTCAATCATGGAACTTGTTTCATTTGGAATTTTTATTTCTAGCGTTTACTACTTCACGGAATTCCCACCAAATTTGACTCATTGTTCTCAAAAAATATTTCGTATGGCCACTTTTACATATGCAATACATCAAATACATTTTAAGATACCACTTGGGTAATGAAACCCTAATAGCATCTCTTTTGAATACATGGTTTTATTTGATTCTATTTTTTCATTCAATATACTATTTGTTCCCTTTTGTTTTTTCATGTGTTCATTAAGCCACCATCAATTTGTGTTATAAATCTTTCGTCGTTTCGGGCTACGAAATCATTTGAAATTTTTGGAAGCAATTTGTCACCAAGCAGCGATTTCCAGCATATTACGGTCTGCCTACCCCTTGAGAATTCACCCTAAAATCTTACCAATTATATCAAAAGATATTTATGGTTTATATCATTAGAACTACTTAAAAACTCATTTCCGCCTTCAATGTTTTTTTTACCGCGTATCCCTAAATTCGAAGGGTATGTACCCACTAAGTTACGCGCGCCAAAGGTTAGGAGCTGCTACCAAGAGACAAATGGCCCATATATCACTTCTTTAGTTGTTGATTTATCACAATTTTCATTATAATCAACTAATGTGTGGAAACATTAATGCAGAATATTTAAAAACGACAGTGAAATTTTGGTAAAGCTTACAATCAATATTATGAAAAATTTATTACTTTCCTGGCATTTAAGAGAGTAAGAATTTCTCTTTCTGGGTATGCAATTATATCAGTGTGGCTGCAGTCATAAATACCCTACCGGAAAGGATTGGATTTCCATTTTCGACAGGTATATCAGACCAAATACCGTATTCAGACCAGCCTGCTGTAAAAACGTGCACCATATTTTTACAAATGGAATCGCAAAAGTTTTCGTCATTCGCTACGATTGTACGGGGAGATTAAAACTCCGGAATATAAAATCGGGTTACTATAAATAATATGCCTGTTTCAGATAAATATGACACATTAAGTATCATGGTGCAGAGCTCACATTTGAGAGGCACTTCACCGGCATAGGCGAGGATAGCAGGGACTACTCTCATGAGTGAGAGTAGTGCCATTTTAACCTTTCAAAATTAAGCACTCAAATACTAACGTATTCTTGTGATATTTTTTTGGAATAAACGTGATCGTGGTACACGCATCTATATGGTATACATATAACCAGAGAGTGGATGCACAATGAGTCCGACATAAAAAATGCAGTACGCGCGGCGAGTCGCAATCAGCCCGGCAGAGCGGTGGCGTAATCTTGCCATGGAGGATAGTGGTAGCCTTTTTCTCCACAAGGACCGGTTGCCGGTCTTGTCACCCAGCCAGTCGCCACGGAGGGTCATAGTCACTGACCCATTCATTACCGCGAAGAATAGAAAAGCCGCTGATTATCCAATCTCGAAGAAGAACTATGTGACACCAGTATTTAATGCCCCTTTCATCGTCCAACTCACGCGTTGAGCTTCGTTACGAGAGTTCAAGTAGGTCATTCCATGCCCTTACTGCAGGAAAATCAAGACAATAATATCACTAAAAAACTGTGTTCGGCGTAATACTCGATACATTTGTAGCTCTACTTTACAGATATCTCCATTAAATGGTAATATGATTTACGAAATGAGACACGTATAATGAACGCTGAATCTAAACTCAATGCAGTATGAAAAATGAAGGTACGTCAAGTACCTACGTTCATTTACGTTATTCGCCCGCAGTAAGA
The DNA here is from genome assembly GCA_963169105.1 of Ceriagrion tenellum. Taxonomy (NCBI): domain Eukaryota; kingdom Metazoa; phylum Arthropoda; class Insecta; order Odonata; family Coenagrionidae; genus Ceriagrion; species Ceriagrion tenellum. The sequence continues at coordinate 73,830,754 of OY720641.1, read as the reverse complement.
AGATTGTAGTCAAGAGCCACTGCAGCGATAAATCTTGTTTTTATTTATGGAAGTAGGACTGATAGCTTCATGAGACTTCCTAAGAGGCATCAACCCTTCGACGCCAGAATATGCTAATTATATGCATGTGATAATCACCCTGCAAGCTAGGATGCCTCATTTGATTCTCTTGCTATTAGTCATGAGTGCAAAATGAAAATATGCCACATAAGGTCAATGAAAGCAATACTTTTTCCAGGTAATTCTATTTAAACAAGACTCAAAGTTTGAACCCTAAAACAACCGCTACCTTAATTTCATGAGAGAATGCAAAAACATATCGAAATTTGATGTCTCCACTTAAGTAGAAACGGACCAAAAAACTTATTTTGCGATATTTAAGCAGCTTAGTTCATTAACTGGGCCACTTCAAAGGTCAGATGTATGTATTAAGGAGGATTTTATAATGAATCATAGTTAAGCCACACATTTAAGTAGAAACTGCGTACGTACCACATCCACTACACCAATAAGAATGCATATTAAAAAATTAAACATCATTACCAAGAAAAAATTTACAGTTCCAACTCAGTGAAATATGCTCTTATATTCAAAACGCATAACACATTCAGTCTCTAGTAGGCAGAGATATTATTTGAAACATTCGTATTTAGCGCCAAACTCCCGTGGGCCAACATAAGGACAAATATAAATCATTGATTTTAATGTGCAATAAAACCGTTCTGATTTTAAGAAATTTAAAAACCGGTTTGGATGACTTTAATGACAGCTATTCCCAATACTATAAACTTGAACCTTTATATCCAAAATTGGCGCGTGGATTAGTCCAAAAAGTCCACAGGTGTGAGCGACGATCAAGGATGGGGTCAACTTAATTTTGAAACAAGATTTTTTAGTGTGGAGTCTTTTTCCTCATGTTTTACGCTACAAATATTATTAAAAACAGAATTAATTGGCATGTAGTTATGTTTTATCCTGGAAAAATATAAGGTTCATCAAATAAGTTTTAAGTGTTGCTTTAGAAAAGATGTATAAACTCTAGCGGTCAATGAATATTCTTATGGAGAAAAGTGGCCCCTTGGTACCTTCACCCTCTCAGCTATGTATGACAATCTAAAATACTGGAATCATTCTTATTTTCGGCATTGAACAGGAATTAATGCATCGTAAATAGCATGATTGGAAATAAAATGTTTATTTATCATCAATTCCCATTTTTGTTAAGACTCAACGTGAAAATGGACTATAACCAGTATATTCACACGGATCCGTTTCGTTCAGGTAATGACTTAACCGAGACTTCCCGATTCAATCATCTCACATGGCGGAGGCAACACCCTTCGATTAACTCCCGATCAATCATCTCGATCGGCAATTTTGCCTTCGATAGAGCAATTTCGCGGTTCAATTGAGGGATACCGCCTCTGATTTATGGCCGCATCGAGTCAGCGCCGCAAGCGGTTAAAAGACTTCCTGAGGTGAGTCAGCCGGGCAAAGACTAGAACGACCTTTACAATACGGGCGTTGAATGTTCCAAAAAATCCTACACGGGCGTTGAAGTTTCCATGCGAGGATATAGCATAGCATATAGCCAACGGAAGCTATGATCGGAAACACGACGATCTCTTGATACGCTTTATAGATTCCCTATTTACTAAGCCATTTCCTAACAGGACAGTCACATCCCGACACCATACTCCTACGTTCAAGAGTTCAAGATCCTCTGCTTAAAAGCTTCAAGACGACGAAAACTAGAAGAGATACCTACGTCGTAGTCACTTCTCCTCTTTGTTCTTCGGTTATTATCGCTTCCGTTGTCCATCCTGAAAAATTTTCTAAAGATATACCAGTAACCTAAATGAGCAGCGAGTAGTATACGTACATCCGCTCACTACATCTAATATGATTATAAATTTAGATAAAAATCCACCAACTTGTGATACACCAAAACAATCAAGAATGATCGACTCGGGCGACACTAGCCATCGCGGCGATTGGATGTGGCTCTCTATTGAAGCACAATATATATCTCACCCCTTCACGCTGAATGGACTCTTGACATCTCAATGACTATATATATATGAATATATGAAAACTAAATATCAACGATGGCTGGACTCCAAAACGATCGTAGCCATGTTGACGTCTTTGAAAACTGAAATAATAACGTGCAACACCAAACGAATGTATCTTTCTAAATGGCCTTTCACAAAATCATTTAGACACAAAGTGAATATGGGAAGAAAAGTTTTAATTAATCAATTTAAAGGACAGAGGCCAATGAACGCAGAGTGTATATATACGTATAGACATAATATAACGATCGAATGACTATGCAAAATAATGTAGTCTCTCTAAAATGAAATAACAAAAAACACACTATATTAGAGTCTATGGAAGTTAGATAGACTTTAGTTTGCCAAGTCATACCTGATGGTAGCTTAGGAGCCGAAATAGTTGGTTCATGTCGATAGTTGGTGGAAGTTACAGTGTTCATCTTTCTTTCCCCAGAGGTCGATTCAAATACCTGCATTTAATTGCACGTTACCGGAAGCAATGAGCAATAGCCCCATCAAGAGACAAAAGATATTTTCAGTCAGATCTCAGTTACATACATTGTCTTTCTTCTCAACTGTACCCAGCCCTATCATCGCCATGATTTGACATACCAACTAGTGACTGAAAAAACAGCACCCCTTTCCTTTCAGCAAAAAGTTTACACTGAAACAAGCGGCAATGTTTTTCCATCAAGTGATGCCGCTCAACCAGCATCGCCATCTTCGCAAATGGATAGAGCGGGTGCGTGTCGCCAAATACATTCAATGCCATCGAAGGCCTTTACATCGGGATGATGGGGAGGGAGGGAGAAAGGATGGGAAGTGGGGGGGTCTTTTCCATCAACACCCCACTTCTCCCCCGTGGAGAGACAACCCGACTTTTTCAGCCCCACTTGAGCGAGGTGACGCTCTGCTGCGACCGATAGTTGAGGGCGCGGAGGGGGAGGAATGGGTCGCATGGTAGGCTAGCGATTGGGAAGAGAGGGAAGGGGAGGGAGGGTTGCGCTGCCACGGGGGAGAGGGTGTGCAAAACGACTTGATCGACCTTGATCTCCTTAGCGACGGAAAATCAACACCGGCGGCGATCGTTCCTTCGAGACCCACTTATAAGAGAGGCGGCTAGCTCGACTTCGCGAAGCAAAGACAGACACTCCGCTGACTCCCTCCCCTCCCTCTACCTCCTGCCGGCATTCCCTCTACAGGTGCCCTCCCGAAGAGAGAATGGTCTTGCACTACATAATTCTATATTCAAATGCTGCGTCCCTTTTCGCGTTCCGTTCGTCTCGGGCGATTAGCACATTACGTACATGCAAGCACTCCATAAATCTGTCAAAACAGAGATGATAGGAGTGGAACATGAGAATCAACTGTAAAGTGAGTGATGAATGAGTATAAGGAACTATAAGGGAAGTTTTTGATACTTTTAGTGATGATCAATTTCTTATATAAAAGCACATAACACTGCTTCAAGCACTATTGTCGCGTACTTTGGCGTTTGATTCTCTATGACCATATTTTCATCAAAAAAGAACACGATGAGCCAGAGGTTAAAAGAGCCCGTCCATTACATCATCTATTTTTCTCATTGAAAGTAAAACGAGTTAACCCAAAAAAATAAACTCCAATGTTCGAAAAAGCATTCTATCTCGGGCATTTAGTTCCTAATGGATAAGATTGTGTCAAAGAGAAATAACAATGAATTATTACACTGAAAAATACGGCAAGGCATATCGCCCAGCTTTCACTTATAAGAATAGGTTTCATGATTAAGTTTCAGAATAGGTTGCATAAATGAATATGTAGCACATCAAAAACATAATTAGATAAGATCTAAACAAGATTAGAGAAGATAAGTTCCGATCTATCTTTCATTTATGTTTCACATTAATGATACCTGCTTTGTTTGAAGGACGGGTAATAAATAATTGGCCTAAGGCTGCGCATACGATGGCGATCATACATGCATCTGATAGCGGATTGCTATGCAAAGTATATAGAGTGGTGAGAAAGCCTCTCTTTAATTCAGATCTAGAACGTAACTGCTTTTACAAATCATAGCCACAAGCAAGTCTAATCTCAAAATTGTTTTCGTGGGAATATAAACACAGCAATAAGAGCAACAGTTTTCCATGGATTTATTAGATTGAACACATTTAGTTTCGGCAATTCTGCCATCATCAGGTGTACTGTACACTATTATTTTAGTGCTTTGGGTTCTCAGACATTGACCACGATTGGTCATTAACCGCTTTTGGTGAGGGATTACTCCGATATATCGTTCACAATATACGACAATGAATTAATTTGAACCTTAGCTCCAAAACCTAGCATTTCACAAAAAAAACATTGAGTAGGTTTTCTTTCCCGTTTCCGCCAAATAAATTCATATAATTCATTTTAATATCGGGTTTTCAACACGTTCGGAGATTTCATGTACAGTGGTTCACGTCTACCATAAGAAGCCTGCAGGTTGAGAGGAGAAACGTTGTGCAAGGAGGGCATGTGCATTTTCGATTAAACCAGATAGTAAAATGAAGCGGAATCAGAGAAGAATTCGAGAGCGTATATGCCGAAAGAAACATTGAAAATCAATCACGTCTCGGAGGTTTTCGGTACTCTTCGCCATGAGAAGCATTTTGTCATTTCACTTTTGACGCCCACTACTTATCCATTTACAGCAATGGTGTGACCCGGTTTTGGAACAGGATAGTGAGCCCAAGAATTTGAATGACTTTCAAATTAAGAGTAAGTACGTCACAAGAACCTGTAAAATTAGAAATTAAATTATCAGAAAACATGAAAGCTTAAGAGGAGTCCTAACTATTTTCGGCGACCGTTACTTTAATAAGCTTTTAATTGGTATACCTCAGGTTCATTCGTTGACTAAAGACCACATTAAGCCTGAGAGAAAGTGCTAAGAGGTCTTTACAGAGAGGATACACTTGCTTTTTAAAGAGGTGAGCTAAGTATGGCCAAATGATAGGAGAAATCTAATTGCAAGTGTTGAGCAAATAAATGATTGTTACAGTAGAGAGCCAATAATAAGTATTCATTGTAACTAAAGACATATTAGCTTCTTAATATTTTAAGTTAGTCCGAACATGATTCCGAGGAGCCTCCAGATATGATGTTTTTGAGGTAAGGAGGCTAAAGTACTTTGAAACCACGAGCTCAAAGCAATAAAATAAAGTCTAGATAACATTTCAAATTTAATAAAGGTAATTATTATCATAAAGGTGGCGTAAATACCGGTTTGATACATCTATAGCCAATTACTTATCCGACCAATCAACACCGCGCTCGAGAAAGTAATGACTCCAATATTTCAAGAGGTTTGGACCGGTGAGGTCGGACTGCGGTGGAGATTAAAAAAAGGGAAATAACCTGTTGTATCATTTCGAATGATCCATTTGAGTGGACCAACGGGTTGCAACATGGCATTGACTTATATTGATCAAAATAAACTGTTTACATGGGAGTTGTACAGAACAATAGAGAATATGAAATTTGAAAGGAATTCAAGATTGTGATGTTTAAATAGGACGCCTTGAATAACTTCAATGCATAAGAACATCCATGAAACAAATTTTTAGTCCTGTGAATCCATTCTGTAGCTAAATTTCTTGATGACTAAAGATATCTAATTTTACGAATTGGAAAAAATGTTTCAGCCAAAGCAATAAACACAGGCTTAAGGAAAAAAACGGATACATTTTTATTTGGAATGTTGTGCTTTATATGGCAGAAACGTGGATTAACCGGAGGAAAGAGGAGAAATATCTAAAGGGTTTTGAAATGTGGCTATGGAGAAGAATGGAAAAATTAAAATGGAATGATAAAGTGAGAAACGAGGAAGTGACGTAGAGGATTTATGAGAAAAGGAATTTTTTAAGATCAATAAGAAAGAGGAAGGCAATCCGAGGAAAGATTGCCTGCTAACAAGAATATTATAAGGAAAGACGGAGGGAAAGAGATGGAGAGAAAGACGAAGAAATAATATGTTGACTGATATTACCAATAGAAGGAGTTAGGAAGCGCTGAGAGAGGCAGCACAGGATAGACGAGCAAGGAGGGAGCAGTTCAATTGAAACCTGTCTGAGGACAGATTCACCTTACATGAGGAAGAAATATCCCTCAAATCTATATCTATTAAACTGAACTTCTCTTTGTTTGAACAATATCTACTCCAAAAACCTTTAAAATAGTTGGCGCAATTAGGTACACATCACTCTGCAAACTTATGGAGATTAAAGGCCAAATTAGGAGAGCCTATAGGTCCTGCGTGGACCCTTTTGTAACTTAACATGGGCATTCCACTTTTTATTCTACCATGATATAATTTTCTTTGGTATGCTCTCATTTGACACACGTTGTACATGTCTATACCATAGAAATTGTTTATTCTATAACGTCATCAACTATTGTACATTTGACTCCGATTATATTTCTCTTTCCGTCATTTGAAGTTCATATTAGTCTTGATTTCCCTGCAGTTCGTCTCTAGTTGGAAAGCCATCACGAAGATGGGGTGAGCTTCTTACGGCTAGACAATGAAATAAAAGAGAGAAAATCCCCAAAAGCCGTAAACAATTTAATTTTGGGCTTTGGGGATTTTCTCTCTTTTATTTCATCGTCTCTAGTTATCTATCTCTATAACAGCAAAAAGCTATTTTTATTTCTACATCATCTGCCATACCCGCCTCTCATATGCAATAATGCGTCGTATAAATTCAGTTTATATTTTTTTTTGTTTTGGAAGTTCTTTGGCCCATTGTATGCCATTCAACATAGATACTGCCCTTTTTCCTTGTGATTTTCTGCCTTGATGGCAACATCCAGAGTACCACTCTGAATTATTATAAACTTAGGAAATTAAAATCTTGGCAGTGTTGTATTTCCAGCCCATCTTCTAGCTTAAGGGCCTTCTTCCGATGCACTGACTTCTAATCTTTCTGATATTTGATTCCAGACCCCAAATTTTGTATTCTTCAGTGAGTTTACGTGTCATGTAAGATAAGTCACCATGGTCCTGGGCCATCACTATCTAATCATCCGTAAAACTCAAAGATTATAAGGTGTTAGCACTATTCAAAGAAATACCCATTTCTTAATATTTCACTTTCAATTTATTAAGGTGTTCTTCCCAGTATATCTGGAATAATGTGGGGGAGATGCAGCAACCCTGTTCTAAGTCCCTCTTAATAATTTACCCTAAGTTCATCTAATGTTCTTTACCCTGCTTTCATTTTTGCATTACAGCCTTTGCATTACTTTTTCATACCTTTGTTTAGATTCATGTTGCCGTTTATGCCTCCTAAGCTTTTTCTTAGTCCTCTTTTTGCCGATGATGCAGTAGTGTATAAGGAAATTAGAAATGAAGTCTTTAGCTGAGGATTTAGATGCGATTGATGATTAGTGTGATAGTTGGCAGCTAGAATTAAATTTGAAGAAATGCGCGATAATGAACTTTTGGAAAAAGAATGGCTTTCCCCGGAATAGTTATTGCAACAAAGAAAAGAAAATATCTAACGTAGAATCTATTAAATACTTAGGCGTCACCATCATTGAAGACATGTCATGGGGGAAACACATCAGGGAAATAACTAGTGTAGCAAACCGTAGATTAGGATTCGTAAGAAGGGTTCTAGGCAAATGCGATGAGAGAGTACGAGAAAGAAGCTATTTTACACTTGTCAGGCCTCATTTAGAATATGCCGCTAGTATATGGGATCCTTACCAGGAAAGTATGATAAAAGAATTAGAGCGTGTGCAAAGGAGATCTGCTAGCTTTATTAAAGGCCGTTATGCTTATTGTATATGTGTTACGAGTTTAATAGAAGAACTAGAATAGGAATTACTATCAGAACGCAGGTTAAAATTTAGGTTAAACCTTTTAAGTAAATTCGAAACCGATTTGTTCACAGATGACGTTAGATATATATTGAGAACCCCTGCGTATTAAAATGTAATCATATAAACAAGATTAGAGAGATAGATTGTCGTACCGATAGATTTAAAATGTCATTTTTCTCGCTTACCATAAGAGAGAACAATAGGCAGCGTAGCAAAGGGATAGGTAGGTGAAATATAGTGAGAGTAGTCTGTAGTGCATGATGTATGTAATAGCAACCAATAATCCCTTTCTTATTATGTAGATACTTACCATCTAGCTGCATGTGACCCTATTATCTAGCATGTCTCCATAAAATATCCTAGTTGCATGTCAATAGTGCATGTTTGGTGATCTTAACCCCCTGCCACACACCCTCGTGGTGGCTCGCAGGGTATTACGTAGACGTAGACGTAGACTCAGAGGAACACTGTTGTAAGCTTTCTGCAAATCGAGGTTAAGTAGGTGGGTTTCCTGGCTGACTACCATCCTTTTCTCAATTTTATGAGTGACACAAAATAGATGGTCAATTGTAAATCTACCAGCTCTAAAACCTGCTTGTACATCTGCCTCAGGGTCTTTATAATTGTTTTCAATGATATTTTCCAAAATCTATCTGCATATTCTGCTTATTGTCCTGGTGACTGAAATTCCCCAGTAATATTCATATTTCTCTTTCCCACAATTTTTGTGTATGCAATCTGTTCTATTGTCATTTCTACACTTGTTGGTTTATATGTAAGAGTACCTTTTGTCTTAAAATGGAAGTAGATATTTAGAGTGTTCTTAGATAATAATCACTGCCATACGACCAAAAATTATAATAGGTAAAATAATAGAGCAATTACGAGTGATTAAATCACAGCCGTATATGATTGCATATAGAAAAACATATTTCAGGGGAGGACGGCAAAGATATATTTCTTAAAAAGGCGTAAGTAACAAAATTGTAAATATACGATTAGCCCTTGTTGTTCTAACTAGTCAAACATCTTATTTAACCTTTTTCAAGCCTTTACGATTTCAATCTCACTTTTCTCGGCCAAATATTTCTGGTAGAGAATTTGAGAGACATAAGTCAATGACGCGACAGTGCAGACAAAAAAATTTGAATCAAGCAAGGATAGACCTGTTTGCAGAACCATAACAAGATTTAAACAGAGTTGTTCACAGATGACGTTAGATATATATTGAGAACCCCTGCGTATTATGCTAGGTTTGATCATATTAACAAGATTAGTGAGATAGATTGTCCTACCGATAGATTTAAAATGTCATTTTTCCCTCGTACTATAAGAGAGAACAATAGGCAGCGTAGCAAAGGGATAGGTAGGTGAAATATAGTTAGAGTAGTCTGTAGTGCATGATGCATGTAATAACAACCAATAATCCATTTCATATTATGTAGATACTAACCATCTAGCTGCATGTGACCATATTATCTAGCATGTCTCCATTAAATATCCTAGTTGCATGTCAATAGTGCATGTTTGGTGATCTTCACCCCCTGCCACACGCCCTCGTGGTGGCTCGCAGGGTATCACGTAGATGTAGATGTAGATAACAGACGAACATAACCTCAAAATAGCTTGTTTACGTCCATTTAAAGGAGCTAGTAGAGACGCAGAAGAAGATGTATTCCACCAATTCATCTTCTTTTCCGTCTTTTCTTGCTCCTCAAGTGGATGTAACGTCTGTCAAGGCTGTCACGGTTCTGCAAACAGGTCCATCTCAGGTCTATTCCAGCCTTTTAATCAGCACTTATGCGCCCTTGACTTATGTCCCTCATGCCCTTATTCATAATCCTAACTCGTGAAATTATCCCCAGAAACCTTCTTTTTATTATTATTTGGCTCAACGCTGTTCGTCTTATCATTTAATTATATGTTTTTGAAGCGTTCAAAAAAATACGAAAGGGGTTACTAATCTTATCGTTAGCGTGGATTTCCCATTTAGTTTGCGGAAAAGTATTGCAAATATCGACGGAATTATTCCATTAGTAATTTTATCTGATTACACTAAGAAGATTCATGTTATGAATGAAACCACTTAGTCTTTTCCACCAATATATTCAAACCACAAATCAACCGTTTTCGGCCTTTTCAGGCCATTATCAAGATTGCAAATTTGTAGGCTTTGCCAACATGCCAACAATGCTACAAAAGCAAATAAATCAATGCAAAATTTGTAATCTTGATAATGGCTTGAAAAGACCGAAACCGGTTGATTTGTGGTTTAAATATATTGGTGGAAAAAACTAAGTGGTTTCATTCTTAACATGAATCGTAATAATTTCCACAAAGTGAATTCGCCAACCATTGATTTTACACTAAGAAGTGTATTATGTAAATCGTTTATATTTGTCGTTCCTTATTCTTTTGAGCAAATAGTTATTCACATTGATTATGTGCGATAGGCTAAATATTTACCCCATTCAAAATTGAATTCCAGTCAGCGTATGCCACCTCGAGGGTGTTAGGCAGGGGATGGGCTATCACCAACATGACCCACAATGAACATGCTACCCTCACACAACAGGCACTACACCACAGGCATGCCAACAATGCTACAAAAGCAAATAAATCAATGCAAAATTCAACACTCAGCGGTTCTGGATTCACTGAAAGCAGGTATATCCATAATTTGAAAAAAAATACGTTGCTCCCCGTGGTACCCATCTCCTCAAATACCGACATGTGCGTCGAATTCCGTTTACATGGTCAAACCCGCCTCGGAATTATTGTTATTTTATCTGATTTGGCATTTAAGTATGGATATGTCGTGGGGATTTTATCTGATATATCATGGGGATTAAACATACAGAACATATGTGGCGCAGCATTAATGAAACTAGGTTTTAATAAACTCTTCTCGGGCTCTGCACCAGGTAATTGGCTTCATGTTTGCCGACGTTTCGGAAAACGACTTGTTTTCCATTTTCAAGGCGTGTCACTCTGTCCGTGTCAGATTGTAAACTGACAATCTGACACGGACAGAGTAAAACGCCTTGAAAATGGAAAACAAGTCGTTTTCCGAAACGTCGGCGAACATGAAGCCAATTACCTGGTGCAGAGCCCGAGAAGAGTTTATTAATACTATTCACCAGGAGAAACTTAAATCTTTAAACTAGGTTTTGTTAAACGTATAATAGGAAGGTCCTCGGATGAAAAAGTCAAAGAGAGATGCTACTACCCTCTGGTTAGGTCACTCCTTCCATACGCCACAAGGCATCTCTCTTTGACTTTATGTAGCATCTCTCTTTGACTTTATGTAGCATCTCTCTTAGTAGAGAATTAAATATTAGTAAATGCACCACAGTTCACTTCCTGCGAAATTCATCACACAAATGCCATACCCATACTATGAGTGGAGTAAACAAAATCTTTAGATACAGAAAATATCTTGGAATTAACTTAACTTCAGATATATTGTGGGGAACACACATAAAAAACATATGCGGCACATGATTAAAGAAACTAGGTTTTGTTGAGCGTATAATAGGTAGGTCCTCGGATGATAAAGTAAAAAAGAGATGCTACTTCCCTCAGGTTAGGCCACACCTCGAATACGCCGCGAGCATTTGGGACTCTGTTGAAATAGATTTAACCAAAAAAATAATAATACTTATATAAAGGAAAGCAGCGCGCTTAATTAAAAACTGCTACGAGCGTACACATAGTGTCTCACAACTTTTAGAGGGAATAAGATGGGAGCCCCTAGAGACTCGGAGGCTACACGTTAGGCTTAGGTTGATTGATAAATTCAGAACTGATATTTTTCAGAGAGACATAGAAAACATTATCATGACTTCTCACTACATCTCTAGGTCTGACAGATGCGATAAAATGAGAGGTATACACTTCCGAACAGATAGGTTCAAAAACTCGTTCTTTCCGCGAACAATAAGCGACCATAATAAAAATTGAGTTCCACTAAATGCACTCCTATAAAACATGTCACCATTTCATCTGCAAAAAACTTACACCTTTACACGGCTGGTGACCTAACACCCCCTACCACACGCTCATGCGGCGGCTCGCGGGGGTATGTATTATGTAGATGTATATGTTAAGTATTAAGATACAGTAAGTCCTCGGTATGCGTCGTTTCGATTCACGTCTGATTCGATGTTACGTCCATGCTGACAAGGGTGGTCGGAAAATTTTTCCCTATTCAAAGCCCACAAAATAAACCGTATGTGCATATGCTTGCGTTTTATGATGATTCAGACATAATCATCCTATCTGAAATAGCTATTTATTCCTAGATGAAGGCAAAAAACGAATTTTGAAATCCACGCCTTGATTTATCTTGGGATTAAAGCGGTCACGAATATCTGGATCCGTTTTACATCGTTTCGACTTACGTCCCACTTCTTCAACAAGCATTTCCGACGTAAATCGAGGACTTAACGTAGGTGGAAATATGTGACCTGAGCATTTTGATCACCAAAATCTCAGGTTGACTAAATATTTCACTGAAGTGAGTCCACAGCATTTGTTTGGCAATTATTTGGTTCGTACAGTCCTCGCTGCTGCTCATATACGCAGAGAATTTAGGGGAGTGAGGAACTATTTAGCTTACTCCGTTCACGGTGAAAGGGAATGGGTGATGCAACTTTGTTTATCAATACTAAAAGAAAGCAATTTGTACATTTTCATATATTTTATTTCAACAGTTAAATAAAATCTGGCTACAGAAAAGCTTTATTTGGCAAAATGATATCGAAGGAAAAGTGCTAGTTGTAATCTTTAAGCTGTATTAAGTTACAAGTTGTATTCTTTAGCATGGATACCACCAACTTCCACGAAGTGAAGCTTGTATCTACAGAAAGTATGTTTTTGTTTACTTCCCACTAGCTTACGAGCAACTCCTCTACCGTTCTACAGCACACTTGAACAATGATAAATTTTGTTTTAAGAAGCAAAGAAAAGAAAAGGATTTCTATCACTTACACTCTAAACTTCACCTTCCGACCCTCCTCATTGTTTCCTCTCGTTATCGCCGTAATTAAGACTTCGTAGGACACGCACTGCTCGTGCGTGCGTGTCCTCGTTATTTCTTAGATATTCATCTAATTTTACGTATTACCCGACATGCCACGTGAAGGTTGTTTGGCAGGGGGTATGCTATTACCAACATAACCCACAATGAACACGCTACCCTCACCAATAATCACTACACCACAGGCATGCCACCAGTGCTATAAAAACAAATGAATAAATGCACAATGCAACCGATGATCACGCGTGAAAAACTCCACAGGGAATGTTGATTGACATTTTTCCTAGAGTTTTCAATGCATCAAAAATCTCGAACCCTTCGCGTTTGTACCACGAGACTTCTTAGTTACGAGATCAAAACTATCTCATGCGGCTCAAACACAAGCCGCCAGATCTCCTTCCATCCAAAATCCTCTAAATGCAAGCGCTACAACTTGATGTGCAGCCTCGGTTTATATATAGCTCATGCCAATGGAAGGGGGGCGCGCTAGGTCAAGGCCGAGGAGCAGAGAGGGACAGCAGGATGTTTATAAGCGAGATACGCAAGTTCCAAATTCCAGATACGAGCTCAACTCGCCGTGCGTTATCCACATGTCGTGTCCAGTGGGCGAAATATTCCGCTTGTCACACCAGGAGCAGGAAATGGAGTATAACCGCTTCTAACCGGAGCGACCGACCGGGAACACCACATTGTGACTATATCAGGGCGAAAGAAAGGTAGTGGTGATCGTTGTGGTTTTCCGGTCATTGCGAAACAACAAAACAATATTAGGCGATCCAAAAGGATCTCCAAAGGATGAATGCATTTGTACAATGATGGTGAGTCGGATATTAATACCCGAAGTGCGATTCTGTTTCTTCATAGCGACATGGCGCCGCAGCTATACCACAAAATAGCGAGTTACTCCGTGACAATGCGATTCTTATTTCGATTTTCGTGCCATTCTAGCGTATGCTATGCTTATTTTTATATTTAAGAAGTATATTCATCACTCAGCATTGTAAACATAATAATAGGGTAAACACATGCACATTTAAATCCTTAAATAAAGTACAACAGTCAAGGCTGACTGATTATTACATTAAATTTTTCATTTTGTTCTTAGGAACTATTTTACAATTTTGATAACATTGACAGTATGTCATTCGTTGTCTCGGGCGTGACTTCATTCCGAAATTCCTAATCATCTCCTTCCTCCTTGACTCTATGCTCTTAAACCAATTCCCCACCTCCTTGGCCAAACTCCGCCCCTGGGAATTCCACCCCTTCACCCACACCTCAGACCGTTGTGTTTTTGGGAATTTTGTTTTTGAAATCATTTTGTGTGTGACTATATATTCTCCACCTTCTATGCAATTGTACCAGATGATGACGTGCCACGTCGAAACCTAGGTCGCACATTAAATATTTATGTGGAATTACAAAGTTTTCTTTACTTTTCATTGACAGTATATCCTGGCGAAACTTTTCTTTTGACAAGTTCATATTTAACTCATTACAATATGTATTGTAAGAAGCACATATTATTTAATATTGTATTATTACAATAATTAGTCTTTATATCTCTTATGTAAAAAGTCTTTTTTTGTTTCCTTTTCTTTGTTGTGACTATAACGTTTAATTTACCAACTAATTCTACACAATTAATTTTTTAATTATATCAAGCAGGAAAAAAAGCATTCATAATTCTTCTTTCACTCATTGCTTGAAGTTTAAACTCTACCAACATAGTATTGTTGTCTACATAATTATCAAACATAGGATAGACATTGTAGCGTATATTATACAGGGTGATTCAAAAGTCTTGTTATGATTACGGAAAATCATAACTCTTTTATTTTTCAACATAGATACATGGGTCAAAAATGAAAATGTTACTAAATAAATCAAGTTTTCGCTTCATCCGCTTTTATTAACTTGAGGTATTTAGTAACATTTTCATCTTTGTCTCATGTATCTATGTTGAAAAATAAAAAAGTTCTGATTTTCTGTAATCATAACAAGACTTTTGAATCACCCTGTACAATTGCCTCAAGAATCTATTTGGACTCTCTCAATCATTACATCAAATTTCTTCAAATGAGGTTTCCAAATCACATAATAATTGCTTCTTACGCATGAAAATTACAAATATTTAACACTTTCACATCAGTAAATTATTTGAACTAATAAATTCAGGCTTGACTTTGTGGAACCTCTCCATATCGGAAATCAAAATATTCAAGCAATGGTCCACTAAATAGATATATTCTTTACGACCCGGATTTCGTCACATAATTACATCTTCAGGTCAGACTGTTATATCACCGCGTTATGATAACGTATGTAGAAACAGAAAAGCCCTTCATAATGGTCGTAACAGTTATCATCGTTACCAACCTCTGGTATAAACCAAAAATATAACTAGAAGTATTTTCTTAAACAGTTATCCCTCGATACGCCTGACGCATGTGCATTCATTCCTGTTCAATGTACTACAAAATTTCTTCGCGTAATTAAAAAAACTGTGGCAGTTTGATGGCATCGAGGGGAAAGGTAAACGTTCATAATATCCCATCAGTAAAAGATCTTGGAGTAATAACGGACCAGAAACTTCTCTATGCCGACCACATCCATACTACAAAAAGTACATCCATGTCCCTGTTAGGCCTACTACCGCTACACTGAAATTAGAGATCCTAAAGCATTATAGTCCTATTTCACATCTATTTTTCTTTCTATTCTCTCCGACTGTTCCCTTATATGGTCGATGACAGCTCCAACTAATGTTAAATCTCGGAAACATATTACTAACTTCTTCACACATATTGTTACAAATTGAGTGCCAAATCTCCGCAACCAACCATTTGATGCTGTCTTGACCTCAATCTCCGTTAATAAACGTTTTTTAATAATAATAAATAAATTTATTCTAAATATAATTACAAGTATAGTCCTGCTAAGCCTATGGCTTGTCAGCAGGTGCTGTTATTAATTAACAAATATATTCACAGCTTTGATCTGTCAAAAACATTTAAAAATTGCTAAAAACCTAAAATATAATAAAATCATATAAATTACTCAAAGACGAAATAAAATCATTAATTCAAATAGCAAAAGTACAAACGTTTTTTTTAATGAAACAAATGTATACAAGAGTAAACAAAAGTATGATTTTTTTAAATCAATCACTTGATAATATCTTCCGTAAAACTGATCTTAAACATATCCATAGCTCACCAAACTCAACCATTGACTGCCCCGACCATGTTTCCTTGATAAATTTCGGAATAACCTCCCGACACACCAAGACTCATTCATTGCTCCATGTCCCTATCCCCAGATTATCACTTACCAAGCGCTTCCTTATTTTTCGCCTCTCTTCTCTTGTAAATCCCCTTCCTGTGAACAACGACCCTTTCACCATATCTACCAGCATCTTTGCTAACCTAGCCATACGTCACTCCGAAAAAGTGTAATTTTTACTATCTTCACATGTTGGATTATTATTTGTTACCTTCTTCTTGTTATGTTTTTACGTTTGTGTCCTTTTTCGTTTGCTATGCATTCATTCAAAAATGGCTTCATGCTGCGTGTGATCTTTTTCTCAAGTAAAATATAAATAAAATTAAGTAACATTAAATTTACTTTAATTCGCATGTTCTGTATGCGAGTAATGTGATGGCATTCTACACCTTCATTAGATCAGACTGCTGAATAACGGGCTTTATTTAGTATTTATAATGCACTCAACACAACTCTTTATTAATTCTGGGAATATTTATTGTCTATAAAGTATCCGAAGCAACGTCAACATTAGTTCGAGAAAAAAACCAGAACTTAGCTTAGGAGAGGTGCCTTCATAAATCATTACAAACATGCGGTCGCTTTCAGTAGTCAGCTGCATCAACTACGCTCCTGTTCTTTGTGGACAAACAAGGTAATACACTTTGAGGTCGTAATCATGAAAATAAAGTATCCTTAAAGCCATTAATGTGCCTTTTTTACAATAATTCCTCCTCGGTGAATGCGATTTTATGGACATGGTGCCATTTCTAACTTAATCTCCTAAGCATTATCACATTCCACTTCAACTTTTACATACTAAATAGGATTAAGTAGCCATAATCTCCTTTCACACTCCAAATTAGTCATCTCATAGCCGCATATAATTACCCTGAGGCTTAGAGACACTGCAAATGCAGTTATCTACTAGGATAGGAATATATATTAATATATCTCTGCGGTGTTACACTGCATCTCCTTATTTTTCATTATGAATGAGATTGTTCCAAAAGTAAATCTTTAAAAGCACAGCTTTTTGAAATGCATCCAAAGCTAAATTTTGAAACGGTTTTAAGAGTAGAAAGTTTAAGGAAGAAGTGACTGGTGGAAACTTTACGTGCTATATACAAGATGGGCGATTGCGTCAATGAGAGTTTTCTTGAAATAAAATCAAAATTAAAGGTTATTTCTCCTGGACCAGATCAAATATCCAATTGTAATCCTAGAAAGCGTATCTTCACAATAAGAGTAATATTATTGCGTTGTGTGACTACTTGATATTTACATTAATTTCCTTAATCTGTTAAATTATTTCCATCGAATTTCATTGCTAATTTGGAGCTCAGATATAGATAATACACTATTGTTCTACCCATGTCAGAATACACAGTAAACTTCAATTGAGATCGAAGTTTTATCATGCATTTACGATTATTATATATGGTTTTAAAAAATGGGCTATAATGCACTGATTGCGTCATAGTAGGCTAAAATGAATTGATTTCGTTGTAAACAAACATATGTTTATTTTTGAGAATACGGGAAAGCTGGGCTCAAATTTATGTCCAGACGAATGACGTTTACACAGTGATTGTGTACACTTTTGTGTATATAAATGGCAAAAAAATGACAATGTGATCATATACCCCGATAAGTATTCATGTATTTCATAAAAACCATTTTCAGCTGTACCTTGTGGTCCCCACGGATACTTTTATATGACCCTGATGGTGATGATCACTACACAAACATGACCTAAACCTTCACTCTCCTTCACCCGCATATATTGGAGCTTGCGGCGCTGAATTAAAGAAACTAGGATATATGAGGCAAATAGTTAGCTGGTTAAAGATGAAAGAATCATCAGAAATTCAAGAGAAAAAAGTCACAATACGTGAAATATGCGGGGGTCTACTTAGAAAAAGATGGTTTGATAACGTAGGTGGTGAATAAATTGACAAGTCACTGAATTACACAACTTAGGAAGAAAGGACTAAGAAAAATTATTTTAAACGAAAAGCAGGAAGGTTCTCTGAAGAAACTGAAATGCTTCTTCGCTCGGATTAAGCCACTTTCCAAATACCCCTCGAGAATTTCGAACTGTGAGCAGAAAGTTTTGATTCGCGAAGTGAATTGGATATTAATAAACGCCGCTCGCTCCTTTTAAAATTACAACGGGCGAATAGACAGCTTTGAACAGTCGATGGAAGGACTCAATTAGGAGTCGTTAGAGACTCGGAGGCTGCGCGCTTGGCTCAGGTTACTTGAAATTCAGATCAGGTGGGTTTCTCGATGACTCCCTGCGAGAAAACTCTTAAACCGATAGAAGCAATAGAAAAGAAAGATATCTGTACGGTCTAACTGATTAAAATTGCTTTTTTGAGGCACCATTATCGATAACCAAAATAAAAAAGACAGGAACAGCGTGGCACTAAAATAAGACTTTCTTCTTTCACATAAAATTCACTTATAACCTCTCATAAATGAAACTAACTTCAGCACCTTGATGGTAATCGATTGTATGAAAAATTGACTAAAAAATTGACGACGATAACCTGATAACGACGGTCTTTCTTTGAAACCCTCTGTTACTTTTTTCCTGTGGTTTATTTTTAATTTAATTAAATTTAAGTAAATTTTTAAATTAAATTGATTTAAAATGAATTTATTTTAAAAAATTTCTTTCCTCTCCTTAATTATTCCTAATCATAACCGTTTCACGGCTGGTCACCCCTTGTCTTCTACTCGGCGGCATCTCGCAGCGTAGTGTGTACATGGAAATAACTAACTACCAAATTCACAGACCGGCCGGAGCAATGCGTAGATGCTTACCCAGCTGATAGCGAAACCAAAATTACTTTGAGGGGAGACTTCAGCGCAGTGCTTCCAGAAGCCATGAAGCGGTGCCTCCTTTATGGGAGACGTCCTCATCGAAGCGAGACTCCGACAAAAAAAACCGCACGCTCGGAAGCGGGTCGACTTGTTCGCATATGGGCACGCGGAGCCAAGGTGTTGGCTGGAAAGAAGAGGGGAAAAAAACGGATAGAGGAAAATTCTCGGATTTGAAAGGGACTCGCAATCGATGGTTAATCTCCTGAAGCGATAGCAAAAGACGACTCTGGTCAATTGATGAATCCACTGCCTACAGACTATCCCCATCCGAGTAAGTACAGCAGTCTCCGCGTTTCACTACCAAGACCTGATAAAGTTGGGGACATCATCACCCACCCCTTGTTAAAGCCTGCTTAGAATACGCTGCCAGGATTTATGAAGCTTATTTGATTTTAAATGAAGCCACTTTGTTATTCCACATAAATTTTATTTAAGCCGACCCGGGTTAGAAGGGGAACGATGTCGTGGCACGTCACCTGATAATGACGTACCACGCCGAAACCCGGGTCGTCATAAATAAAATTGATGCGGAATAAGGAACTTATTTCATTTACAATGTTTAGTGAATTCCATTTAGTCACGCCTGAGATAACTGATGACTTATTTTATTGCCTAAAAATAGAGTTAGAACGCGTTCAGCGAAGATCGGCTGGATTTTTCTAAGGCCGTTATGAGAATTCCTTTTGAGCGACAATTTGAATGGGATTCGCTTTCAAACCGTTGGTTAAATTTTAGGCTTGAACTGTTATTCAGGTCCCAAACCAACCTAATATATTTTATGAAGATGTGAGCAACATCTATCGGAGTTCGAGATAATACGTTAGATATGAACGAAAATAAAATCAGTGAACTAGACTGCAGAAATAATGGAATCAAATTATAATTTTTCCGCGAATAGTAACAGATACCATATCAGCTTCCGATGACACTTTGAACTAAGGTTTTCGATAGGAAGAGTATCTGATTAGTTCATTATCTACCTAATGCTTGACTCCTAATCTGTTCAGTAGTACATGCAGCACGTCTCGCATTACTCTAGTATAATTCTCGTATCTATGTGAATTCATGCACATCCCACGAATATTAATACAAACAGTCTTACATTGATAGTAAACCTTTCTCGCTGCGCATGTATGTGAAATGCCACATCCTGACAAGTATTACCAGGTTTTAGGAGATGCATCAAGAGGCGTGGTTACAATAACTGTAATATAGTGTCAGGCCTATTGGTGATAACTCCTTCCCTGTCATACACCCATGAGGTAGTAGTCTATTTCGATGTAGACATGAATGCTCCCTGGTTTTCAAACATTAGCGGCCAACATTAAAATGTCCTACTTCTTATTCACAACTACCAAAGTTTCTATGCCAGTAATTACTATCAGAGGTGTTTTTCAGCAAGGATGGTTTCTTAAACCAGTTAGATGGAACAGAAGAGAATTAAGGCTTCTGACACTTGGCGCTGGTCGCGGGTGCTGCGGAACAAATGCATAGACGGAAAGAATCAGGACCGAGGAATTGTACTGAATAATATTGGAGTTAAAAACCATATGAAGTACTATCAAGAAACAAGCTCCAGATGGTGAGACCACACAAGCGAGACAACGTATCGACACGAATCATTAAAGAATAGAATTATCCAAGAGGAACTCCCTCTGGCACACCTTAAGGCAAAAAAAGCAAATTTGACATTGGAGCTACTTGGAATAGTTTGAACACTTGTTAGCATGGTACAGTAGAATGCAGGGGCGGCTATAGACCAGGCGGCTAGACCATTCGTGGGGGAGGGACCACAAGCGGCTGAGTGGGTATGGAATACCTCCAGAGAAGGCGTATCCGAAAGGTTTCGTCCGAGAAATTCATAAAAATACTTGTTCAAAATGGCTTATTTTTAGTGACATTGGAAACAAATTATTTTCTGCTAAATGGAACAAGTTCATTCAAAGACCCATGGAACAAGTCGCGCAACAACTTCAACGGAGTCACCCGCTTGTGATCACACAATTGTGTGAAATTCACTGTGGAATAATCCGTCGCCTGGACTGGGATTCGAACCCAGATCCTTCGATTTCGTGCCGAGCACTCTAACTAACTAAGCTACTTAAACGTCCTATTCCACTGTGAATCTCATGGATAGAGCACTCGGCGCGAAATCGAAGGATCTGGGTTCGATTCCCAGTCCATGGGAATGAATTTTCCTCTGTAAATTTCACACAAGTAATAGAGAAAGCTTTACGGAATACACCGTTCAAGTTCCCACCAAGTTTCGACTAATTTTAAAATTCTATCTATTTATAATCGCTGAAAATGTACAGAGAAACTCTAATTTAGCTTAGTATACATACGCCAACCGTCGTACTTCCCGGCGAGAAAATTACCTTTTAGATTTAGGTCAATGAAAAAAGAATACGCCGGGTTTTGGAGGGGGCTGTCCCCATGGGGCCGCCAATAGTAGAAAGATGGACTAAAGTCAACCAACTTAGGAGTGAATTACTAAAGACAATAAGCTACATGAAACAGTGCTATCTTTTCTGAGTCCCATGAAATACTTCCCATTGGATGCAGAACTCACTCCTACCAAGGTAAACGAAGAATATGAGGTGAAAATTCCCCAGAGCCCAAACCGACATTCGGAGCGCACTGCAGCGAGAGTTTAGGTCATTATCTCGACTTCCATGCATACAATCTCTTCGCCATACTTTTCCTATTCGAGCGTTTTTTTTTTTAATTTTACTGCCAAGCGCGTAAGAGCGATAAAAAAACTCGAAGCTCGGCGAACAACGGATGTCTAGGCCGTATTTACGACCCATCCTAATGCATGCAAAGCAGTATGATCTGCATCCGAGGTTACTTGAGAACACGAAGCCCTTTATATAGAATAAACAAGTGCTCACCGCCTTGGTGCCGCGTTTTCTCGTCTGGTTCAAATTCGCCCCATACCTTTTGAAATAATTTCACGAAACTGGAGCGGAAAGAGCGTTTTCCGTCAAGATTGCTTGTGCCATAACCACCGTATGGTGTATATCGGCAATTTTCCCCCACTTTCCTCTGACCATTCAATTTCTAAGGCTGAGGAGGGAGTACTGGGCCAGCCGATGGTCTCCCGGGTGACGCATACATGCCCTTTTGCCGTGGTACACAAGGCAGTTCCCGTGATGAGGAGTTCACTATGTGTATGACGTCAATCGGAGGACACGGGCAGCAGCTGACTCGAGAAGTAGCAAACATATAGTTAATAAAAGCTCCAATTATTTACTCTTTAGCCACGATAGACTAGAGACAAGCAGATTGAAAAATGTGCGAGAAATAGGTTCCATTACGGTCCATTTCGAGAAACAGTATACCTATACATAGAATAGAATGATTCTATCTATACCGACGTATGTGAAGACTATTTTTTGCCGGAAGTTGAACACATTTTGCTCGAGCCAAACTATTATGGTAGAAACGATCACGGGCACAAGATTAAGGAAATAGACTGCAGAACCGTAAGATTTACTGTCAGTTTTCCACGTACAATAAGGGACCATAATACTCACGATTGATCAGTTCTACGATACTTTGACCCTGAATAGGTAAAATAGGTTTTTCACTTGTGCTAAATATCTCAACATCGTTATTAGTTACTAACCTCGCATGCAATTTCCGGCATGATATAGCTCTTACATGATTAGTACCTTGTAGAACTATTTATCTGTCTCAGTAAGTACAACCAGTACTGTACTGCATGATGGGATGTTCGCCCATGTAGCACTCTCCTTGTTTCTGGTCTGACCGCGAATTGTCATCCTGACTGCTTTTGGCCGGCACCTGGCATTCCGAGTGAACGTGCGCGGTTCGGTGAGGGCTTCATGCCTGGTGCGGAATCACCCCGTGCCACTCACCCTAGTGATGGCTTGTACATCTACATCTACGTAATACCCTGCGAGCCACCACGAGGGTGTAGCAGGGAGTGACGATCACCATACATGCACTATTGCCATGCAAGTAGGATATTTAAGGGAGACATGTTAGGGAACAGGGTCACATGCAGCTAGATGGTTAGTATCTACATAATAAGAAAGGGATTATTGGTTGTTATCACATGCATCATGCACTACAGACTACTCTAACTATATTTCACCTACCTATCCCTTTGCTACGCATTGCCTTTGTACGATATATCGTAAATGTAGATGTGTTTAAGGAGGACTTGTCCCGAAGACAATAATTTTTAGCTGTGCCTATATTCACACTCACAAAACTCATGCAATAACGTGCCAACAGAGTTTTCTCCTAATTTTTACTCAACGATTTTAACCCACGAGAGTGATTCCACTACTTAAGAGACATATCCAATCAATGGGGGTGACCAAATAGTTATCTTTTACAAGCGGACCCTCGGTGAAACTGAAGTCCACCGTCTCAGGAGAGTTGCAAATTTTGAAACATCAAATGACATTTGGACGTTAATTTCCGAGACAAAAGTGTTAGGTTCACATAATTCCGACGGAAAAATATCTCTTTAATATCTGGCTGCCTCGATGAATTATGGAATCCCATCTGGAACCTTGAGATTGAATTGACGTATAAATGACTAAACTTGTAGGCCCAAAAATTAGTATTCCGTCCGTTTTTCTACTCATTCTTTAATAAATTGAATTTCACATCTCAATTACTTCAAATACAATTAAATCATCATTAATTAGGTCTCAACACAAGCTCACAAAGCGGAAACTGAATCTGGTACTGGTGGAATATTAAGTACGCAAATGATGATGATGAACGCGACATTGCACAGTGATTGGACATCTTTCTCGTATTTTGCACGGGCAAATGTATTATGTTGACAAAGAGCACAAAACATAGAAATTGTATCTGTAATGAAAAACTAATAAAATCACTCGTTCCTTAAATGCGTGACACGATTCCACACTTACATATCGGTAAGGTATACATGTCCATTGTGCAGCAAGTGGATAAAAACATTCATTTAAATGGACACCATGAACACTTGTGAAAACGTTTCAGGCATTAATCTGTGGAAATATCCGATATCGATTGAGGGAGGAATAAAAGAAATCGGCTGTAATTTAGGCAATGACACAACCTGTGACACAATGACACCTTCATAATGACACAAAGTGTCGAAACCATGGTCGGTTTAATATATAATCTTATTTTAGTGTTTGTATTTAGCGTATTCCTGCTGAGTGTTTATCTTAGTTATTTAGCTTTTAGGAATTTTTTATTTGCTGATAATTGTTATAAGTTTTATTATTGCTAAATTATCTTTGTAGTTTTATGCTGTACACTATTTTGGTTTCCTAAAAGATTTAAATTGCAGTGGTAATTATTGTTGTATTTTGGAAACAGTAAATTCTATATTCCTGATTAAATTCGTGCCAGCAGCCGCGGTTATACGATTGGGAAAAAAGATTATTATCAGTTGATAGTATTATTTTTGTTTTTATGAGGATCACTACAGAGTTCTTTTATTCGCACCATCATGGACCATGAACACTTGTATGAACACCTCAGTAAAAAGCGTTGCGTTACGAAGAGTGGAAGAACTGCAAAGGGGACACACCAAGTCATCATAACTTGACCAACATAATGTGATTTTAGGAATGATTGAGTGGGAACGGAACATAACTGCGCTTTGAAAAAATGAGCAAATTCCACCATGATAGGATTAATTACGACCGGTATCGCTTTTTACAGCATCTTCAGGTCACCTGAAGAATAACCAGGTTTACCTGAAGATGCTGTAAAAAGCGGAACCGGTCGTAATAACTCTTACGACAGAGGAAGTTGCTCATGTTCTTAAAGCGTAGTTCACTTGACCAATTATTTCTCGAATATTTTTCCCCATGACAGATCGTTAGTTCAACTCCGAGGTACTTTACAGATTCCACAGTCTCTGATTGGGTGTGCTGTATGCAGTAGCTGCAACTAGAGGAGTTTCTCATTCTCAGGAAGTGCATAGCAGCGCATTTTTTCAAATTTAATTCCTGGTGTCACGCATCGCATCACTATTTTATTGCCTTGACGTCCTTCGTTAGCGGTTTATTATTATAATTGATACGGATTTCGCTGTACACTAATGTGTCGTCTACATATAGTCGAAGATTACTGTCAACTACTACGCCGATATCGTAAATATACAACAGGAACCGAAGAGGACCTATGACAATTCCATTTGGGACACCCGAAGTGACTTTAACCTTATTCGAGGTGACATTGTCCAATATAACACTCTGTGCGCAATTGCTAAGGAATTTCCTCATCCAAGAAATCGCGCCGTAATCTAAGCAGTAAGATTTCAATTTTATGATAACTTTCAATGTGATACTTTATCAAATACTCTTTCAAAGTCAAGAAAAATTGCGTCTACTGGAACGTTATCTTCACCGGAGACTAAAATATCGTGGGGAAACAGTGCTAATTGCGTTTCGGAAGATCGTCCCTTTCAGAATCTGTACTACGTTTTTATTTGCATTTTCTGCATATCGAGGTATCTCGTAGCTAAGCCTATATTATATGTTCAAGGACTTTGCATGAGGTAGATCTTAGGGATAAGGTCCGGTAATTCAAAGGTTATTTCTTGTCACCACTCTTAAATACGGGCGTCAGATTGGCAATTTTATGGTCCTTGAGTACTAAGTATTCCTTGATGGATTAACTAAATATTGTCTGCAAAAATTGAGCTATTTTGGAAACAAGTTTTACATACACGCGAGAGGGATTTTCTTCAGAATCTGGTGACTTATCTGGACTGAGCGATCTTAAGGTGTTTGGCGCGCGAATCGTGAGACTCTCGAGTGCAGATTTTAATTACTATTCAAGTATGTCGATAAAAACGGCTGGACCACACTTCAAGTAAGAAAATACATTTAAAAATAATAAATATCCATTCTCGTTGTGATATTAATGAAGCAAGAATAATATTTTAAAATTTTCTTCTCAATTCATTCACTTACTTGGTTTACGACTATAGTTTATAGTGCAGAATTCAGAATTCAAACAATAATCGTATGCAAATATGTGTTTTTCATCCGAAATTATACCTCAATATTTATTAAGAACCATTAAAACAATTCAAGCAATAATCGCATGCAAATATGTGTTTTTCATCCGAGATCATGCCTCAATACTTATTAAGAACCATTAAAACAATATAAAACGCATTTTTTCGCGTTTAGGATAAAATCTGTGCATATTTCATCGTTTTATTTCGAAATATATGTCAAGTTCCATAAGGCTACTTATGAAAATAGTGATTAATTGCCAAGAAACTAAATCGGTAGGGTTCTTTTTTCACCTCATTTGTTCGTATTGCTAATATTAACACGTATACAAACTTTCACTCGGATGTGTACATAAACGAAAATTGCTCCAACCACCTTTACGCATTTCTTATTCTGTGAGCACAAATATCAACATGAGGCTTCGGCGTAGACGTGGCTCACGCGCTAGCCGCGACAAACTCTACTGTGAATCAAAGAGAGCAAAGTCACACGCGGCAGACTCGTCCAGACGATTGACGTCCAATTAGGGCTGTTGATGAGGCCGTTAGAAAGCACCTTAGGGCTTGGCCGGAAGATATAACAGTCTTCGGTCACGTGCGGGCAATTTGAAATTTCAAAGACCTGAGCTCTCTAAAGTTGACTCCATTAAAGGGAACTTCGTCACCGCAGTGATCAGAGAATACTTCACCCTTAAACATCCCACCCTCCTTTCTTCGTCAATAAATTTGAGATCTGCGTAGCGGGGACGGGGGCCCCCTTGTGACCGTGTTCGCAAAGCCACAGCCGCTTTCCAATTTCCAATTTAGCCCCTTTCCAATTACACGCATTAAACATTCCTTATAGCTAGTTGCAAGAACATTCTGTTATGGCATCAAGAGTTATGAAATCCATAAAGTTAGGAACTTCATATAAATATTCGCGTTGCAGGAACACAGCAACCAGTTTCATAATTTCGCGTCTAGGAGAAAGTCAGATATTTTTTTCTTTTCTTTTTAAATACATATCAAGAGTAGAATAGATATCCATATCAAGAGTAACCAATAAATATATCGAATTTTTCAGAAACAGTTGTTGATTGGTTGCCATGGCTTATGGGTCCCATTAATTTATCGAATATATAGGTGTCGTTCCTGCAACTGGCCATATGTCAAATAATTTTTTTCATGGCGTATTTCATCCCCAGGGAGGAGCGCTGGCTATAGTTCGGTTTTCAGCATAATCCTAAAATATGGCAAATTGTTTCATATTTTCGATCTAATATTCTACCGCCGGCAAAATGCATGAAAGTTTATCCATCATAATGGCGAAAGCTCATAATACTTTTTTAGTAAGAGTAAGCAAACTGGTCATTCGTCTCAAAACAACCCATTAGACAAGCAATAAAGTCTCCAAGGGGTACATCGCACATCCACCATCTGGGTATTTATGGTACTCATTACTCCGTGTCCTAAGTTATGAAACCAATACATTTATCGAATGTTTCAGACGCAGTTGTTGATGTTCATGACATTGATGACATGATAGCCATTCATGATAGCTGATGACATATTGAAAGTTCGGGTCAACAAAATCTTGGTTTGAAATGGCAAGGTAACGATTTGGTTTCTTGCCTATTTCATGCTACTTTAACGCGCTGCCATTTGGCACCTGACATATATTTGGAAATGAAGCCTGAATCACACGATCATTTTGTCCGTCCCTTTTAAGGGATAGCTACAATGATAGGTCAATTGATCGCTCGAAAATGATCGTGAGACTCGAAGAAAGTCAGGGATAGCTCCAGCGATAGGGATCCCTATCGCTTTTTCTATCACTGGACACGTCCCTTTTTCCGTCCCTGGAGGCATCGCTGACTCCACCATTTAGCCAATCAGAGCGCTCAGCCGTGAAGAGCGACTCTAACGCCACGTTCGGCTTTCAATGGAATGAGAGTAGTAATCGTAGTAAACATGCATAAATGATGCGAAAAGAGACGGAAAAAATGACCGTGTGATTCAGAAAATGATAGCTCGAGCTATCGTTGTCACGGTCCCTGAAAATCTATCACTGGAGCTATCCCTCAGAGGGACGGAAAAAATGATCTTGTGATTCAGGCTTTATTAGACTCAATATTTACAAAATTTCTCTTAAAGACAAAATAGCAATTTTCATATTATTACGACTTAATTAGCAAATGTCAACATATGGTGCCGAGTAAAAAACACACGTATTTATCTTAGGTTTTCGATTAAATGTTGAATTTTGCACCATAAATCCAAATCCAAACTGTTTCAATTACAGAAAATTTTTGAACTATTATTCTTATACCGTTTCTAATGCTACATGAATAGATATTTTACCGTATAACTATATTTACTTTAGTGTACCCTGTATTCGCCCCAATCCGAATCCATGTCCCAAAATTTTCCACGGCGCAGCGCCAGTTTATTTTGCCACTGCTATACACACTTTTATCCACCAAGTTGGAACAGTCGGTTCACTAAATACCTCTACAATCAATATGTGTACCAAAGGTGGATGTTTTGCCTATGGTTCCACGTTCGAATCTCTCCGGTGGCGTGTCGCCTTCCTATCTGCTTCTCGTTACAGTGCCTCGTCCGGCGCGGCGATATCCCGTGATCTCCGTTCACTACCGAGGCTGTGGATACCTCGACGCTGCCCGTCTCACTATCAGCTCCGTTGCACTTAATGAAGAATACTTTCCATTAATCAACGCTTGTGGTTCCCTCAGTATACCAAAACTTCCTACCTCTTCGTTCCGGCATTACGATCAGTAGCAAATAGTTGAAACAATGAAAAACCACTGACGCTTCTCCGCGCTTCCGTTTATAACCACCAGCCGCGACCTACTGTTGTTGTTCTGGAATGTTCTCGCAAGTTCTCGGCCTGACGAGTTTCCATCTTCTTCATCCATTGGCTGTTCAACCCTAAGATTGGTTGAATGGAGATCTCCACCCTTCCCTACCTAATGCTAGTTCCCTTACCTCCTGGTATTTCTTCCTATGTACTCTCCTCTTTATTTGGTCCATGAACTTATTCTTTGGTCTACCTCTGAGGACTCTTTCCTCTCTATTTTATCTTCAAATATGTTCTTCACAAATCCATGTGTCTAAGGGTGTGTCCAATCCATCTTGTTCCTCATTTCTGTTAATATGTTCCATATGGTCGTTTCCTCTTCTACTCTTCTCTACACTTCATTTCATATTTTTTCCGTCCATTTTATCTTCAGCATCCTCCTCCAGCATCAGGTTCCAAAGGCTTCTAGTCATTTCTGATCAGCTTTTCCAATGGTCCATACTTCCAATCTGTAGCGTGCTCCGTCTTCTAAAAACTCCTATTTTGCCACATAGTCGGGTTCTCGAAGATTCTACTGATTGTTGCGTGGGTGTTCACGTAATTGGTATTCCCCATCACGTGCCGGCGATTATGGAGGAATACGCACTGTTAAATATATTAAAATGTGAAAGAAATGTGGCATAAAATGGTTGAAAGCACATTAAGATATGAATTTAAATGCCCGCAGAATAGCAATATGTCTTAATATAGTAAAATAAACTATCTATCAGTTACGAATACACTAAAATGTGGAATCGAGTATGCCTAGCTCCGATCTTGCTGGGAATTCGCTGAAATAAATTTATTAATACTTCTACGGAATGAAAATGAGTTTATTACACGCGTTTGACAACCGGGAATTCTAAGGCCGCAAACTTTTATAGCCAACTTTATAATGCCCAATCTATTAATTCGATAAAATTTAAATTTTATTCAATTACATCAAATTTCTAGTTTTCTGTATCTCTTAACCCAATCGTTTAGTTGCGATTCCTCGATGGATGGTGAACATCATCGTCGTATATTCACACAGCATCGTTTTTGGTCGAAAGCATTGCCGTGAAACGCTATGCTGACGCCCTCTTAAATTAAATGCAGTTATGTTTGGAGAAAAGTGTCGCATGTGCAGTCCCTTTCCTCACGCTCCTCAGGAGATCCAGTTTAAACCAAACGGTCTCATCCTTAAACGTCACGCTTATCGCTGGGGACTGCTACAAAGTTTCGCTACCGCTATTGAGTCTTCTTGGCAGCTGCATTCGCTGCGTCCTGACAGCAGGGGATGATAAAAATGTAGAATTTGAGCAGAGTATCAAGCAGGATTTCCCCAATCAATATCTGGAATTTTGTACAATTGCAGGAAAGGGGTGTTTCGTGGGAAAGTTTTCTACCACAAATGTTTTCTAATATTTCAGATATGTGAATCACGTGACGAGAGCCATAAAGTATGCGAGAAAAAGATTGGAAGATACTGAACACTAAATGGACGAAGAAAACAACAAATGTTCACGTTTATTGGGAGATAAAATGGGTTTGTAAAGAATATAACTCAAGGAAAAATGGAGAGAAAAGTCTCCATAGGATGACCCAGGAGTATTTTCAAGGATCCAATAGAGCAAAAAGTACATAGTAAGAGCAACCAGGAAGTAAGGGAACTAGCATTTGATAAGAAGAGTGACGAGCTACAGTGAACTAATCCTAGGTTTTAACGACCAATAATGACGAAAAAGAAAAGAGCCCATCAGGTTGGCAGCGCGCATACTTCTTTCAAATCCCGCCCGGAGAACATCAAGTGTTCTTTTTACGAAAGGGATTAAGTTTAACCATAAGACGGTGGGGTAAAACCATAGCAACCTAAAATATCCTATATCTACATTGGTCAGTACTTATATTTGTGTAAATTTCTCGGGCTCGCCACCGGGTAAGATATTCATAGGCAGCCGAGAATCGGTAACGAGTCGGAACCCAAAACGTCGGCTGCCTATGAATATCTTACCAGGTGGCGAGCCCGAGAAATTTACACAAATGTTATTCGCCGGGAAAGTGTTAAATCATACAGTACTTATATGTTGAAAACCAATAATACTGTAAAATGAACGGCGCGCCAATAATATTCACCATAACGTAACGAGAGCCATAAAGTATGCAATGAAAAAATGGGATCGTAAGCATGGGTAACTGGAAAATCAGACCAGAACAGGCTAGAAGCCTTCAAAACCTGGTGATAGAGGAGAACTTGAACAATAAAATAGACGGACAAAATAAGAAATGATCACGTTTACAGAAGAGTACAAGAAAATAGAAAATATGGAACACTACATCGAAAAGAAGAATCAGAATGATTGGACACAATCTAGAGGCACGATGGGTTTGTTAAGAATATATTAATTGAAGTTCAAATGGATGGAAAAGTCTCTAGAGGAAGACCCGGGAGTAAGTTCATGGACCAAATAGAGAGAAAAGTATATACATAGGAAAAGAAACAAGGAGGTACATGAACTAGCATATGATAAGGAAGAGTGACGAGCTGCAGTGAACCAATCCTAGGTTTTGACGACCGATGATGAAGAAAAAGAATAGAGCCCATCAGATTGGAAGCGCGCATTCTTCGTTCGAATCCAACCCGGAGCATAAAGCTGTTGTTTTTATATAAGGTATTGAGTAAAACGTTAGACGGTGGGATAAAACCATATCAACCTGAAATATCCTATATCTACATTGATCAGTGCTTATATGTTGCAAAACCAATAATATTGTAAAATGAACGGCGTCTTTAAATCATAAATGGGAATAATAACCCTACATCTCCTCAAGAACAAAAATTTCTGCCTTCTGAAAATAAAATTCACAGCATTTCGTGCTCTAACTCAAGAAGAAAGCTTTTGAAAACTCTTCCAGTCGATGGTCACTCAGATGACAGGAATGCGAGTATAGAAGTAAAAATTCCTTTGCTTTCATTGGCAGTGTGGATCCGTATTTACTGTTGATTTCATGATTTTAGTAAAAAAAAACGAGGATAAAAGAATCCAATGGCCATAAAAAATGTTGGCACCACACGTCAGAACAGGCATATGCCAGAAACAGTATTCATTCTCAATTAGCATAGAGATGGGGGTTCTGCGGAAAGCTTAATCCTTACCATTGAACTCCATCACGCATGGTAAAAATTCGTAATTTATTTTAATAACAGTAGATTTTGACCGCTTTTTACATGTATGTACAGTTGTTCTGGAGGATTGACTGGCGGTATTAATGAGTTCAATCACATCTTTCCGTCAATGTTTTGCAGATATATTTTGGCATGCGCAGGGCTTGAATTTGACAACAATTTGAGTAAAATGCAATGAATAGATAATAAAAACTTAGTAACGATTAAAGTTGTTACCATCCATTATCCTCAGCCTTCTGTCAATTTCAATCCACGAGGATACGGAAATGAATCTGCGAAACGCTGGCGTTTAGAGGTTGTTTAATTCATTAATACTCAACACCAATCCCACAGATAAATCAAGTGTACATTCGATATGATATCTTTCTAAGCAATTCCACAAATATGTCATTAGAACTGAAATAAGTAATGAGTTATAAACATTTTGAGGTTATAATATACTCCTGAAAATCTTTGTATGGAGTGTGCTAACATATGGATGCGAGACATGGACATTAAGGAAGAGTGAAATGACCAAACTTGAAGCTGCAGAAATGTGGTTTTGGAGGAGGATTACAAAAACTAGGTGGACCGACAGGAAAACTAATGAGCAAGTACTAAATGAAGTACATACAGAAAGAGAAATATTGGAAATAATTAAAACAAGAAAAGCAAAGCTCATCGGACACTTACTTAGGCACGACAGCTTCATACAAAATATTATGGAAGGAAAAATTCTAGGCGAAAGACAGAGAGGACGACCGAGAACTTCGTACCTAAAAGTATTGGCGATGGAAATGGGGTGCACCTCGTATAATGAAATGAAGAGGAAGGCTGAAAAAAGAGATTGTTGGAAGTCGTGGCTGCAACAACAAGGATAATCTTTAGAAGAGAAGAAGATATATGGGCGCTTTACTGTATTTGAGTTTTGTATTTAATTAAATCGCAGCTAATTTAAGGTGTTCAAAACCAATTAATTTATCAAATTTTTATATATATATATATATGTCACACAAACTCCAATTTTCATTACTGCTATTCCTGATATATGGTTTTAAAGTCTTGCAATTAACAATATGTTGTATCTCGTCTCAAAACTGTGAGGAAAAGCGAATGGAATTAGTGCTACCTTATTTTGAGCGTTTTCATGTAGGAGTGATACAATTTTTAAATCCTCTAGGACGATTGTGTTTACGTAATTTTAATAATTTTTTTAAAGTCAAAATAAAAGCACCGGATATTTGGGAAAGTCAATTCGATTTCAAAATTAATTTGGAGAAAGTGGATAACTTAAGCTGATTTCTCATTCACGCAATAGTAGAAATCTA
Organism: Ceriagrion tenellum; assembly: GCA_963169105.1. NCBI lineage: Eukaryota > Metazoa > Arthropoda > Insecta > Odonata > Coenagrionidae > Ceriagrion > Ceriagrion tenellum. The sequence continues at coordinate 73,797,329 of OY720641.1, read as the reverse complement.
AACGCTTTTCATTAAAGGGTAATTTGTATGTACGCTTGTGACCTTCCGGAGTTAGTTTTGTGAACAATGTGTAGGTGAATTAAATACAGACGTCATAAGGATTGAACGATGCAATACGGTATCCTTTGGAACGGCGGGTAATTAAGGTCCTCCATTAAACATTCTTTGGTGGAAGTAATGGCTCCACAGCGCTCCCTTCACAACACATCTATTGTCCCGAGCAGATATGAATGGAATCATTTAAATCGCAATGAACATCCGGGTTCGTGACCTAAGGTTCAAATGCCCTCGTTGTGCACCTGCCTGCAATCGCAAACTTTCTGAGCCTAAATCACTATTGCGGTGGTCAATGACGTGGTCAGTCCAATGAATCAGTGTCTTTGCGAACGTTTTCTTTCTGCGTAGCCTAACCAGGAAAAGGATTTGGAACAAGAATTCCACATTTTGTAAATTCTTTTTATCCATATATAGGGACGAACTTGACTCAAAAAGCTTGGCTATTATATGAATTATTGTGGAAACTATGATAGCAACTCATGAAAAATTACGGTCGAACAGTGGTCGGCAAAACGTGGCTCGCTAGCCACATGCGGCTCTTTGGTCCCGTGAGTGTGGCTTTTCAACAAAATACCACGTGTGTGCTCGCACGTATGTCCTGGCTTTCCCTTATACGGGACTACGTATTCATGCTAACAATCATTTTCAAGCATGAACCTTATCAAGAGTAAATTGAAAAGTCGTCTTATTGATGAGAATGTTAACATTAAAAACAACAACATAAAAAACTGACTAGCCCAAACTTTCCAAGGAGATGCAAGGCCATTGTTTATATTTGCGTTTGTCGTTTGTCAGTCATTATCAATATTTAATTTCAAGGCTACCTTACAATTTAGTTTTATCAATAAATAATGTCGTTTGCAGTTAGGCTGGTTTTCGGGTTTCGTCCGCGTACGCATCTTTGTTGATGGCGACGTTTCACCTACTATGCCGTAGGCGTCCTCAGGCTGAAGACCTGACCTGAGGAAGCCTACGGCATAGTAGGTGAAACGTTGCCATTAGCAAAGATGCCTAAGCGGACGAAACCAGAAAACCAGCCTAACTGCGAACCTGAACGCCGCGAAAACCTACGTCAGAAAATAATATCGTGATTAAATATGATATAAAGTTGTATTCAATGGATCTATAGTTCAGATAAGACAAAACTTTAAGTAAAGTTTATAAAGTTAATTTTAGGGAGCGTTGTGGAGTGAAAGAAAATGTAGTATCGAGGATTGAGAAAGGTATGTTGAGATGGTTTGGACATATAGAGAAGATGAACGAAAGGAGATAGACGAAAAAATTATACAAGACGAGAGTGGATAGGAAAGTTGGAAGGGGCCGACTTCAGCGAACGTACTTCAATCAACTGAGGACGTATTTAGCAAAGGCCAGCTTGAGAGTGCCCTAATTAAATTAATAACAATGTACATACATACCTGCTTATATAGATAAGTTTTTAAAAAATCGGCTCTCAAAAGAAATTTCAATCGTTTTACTGTTGATATTTGGCTCTGTTGACTAATGAGTTTGACGACCACTGCGGTGGAAGAAATAGTGAACAAAGGCATTAATAATAAGTTTCAAAAGGCAGCGTTCGCAGGATCGTCATTTCTTGTAATTAAATGACTTTTTTTGGTATCAGATAAACTATTTTCCAGCTTCTATCAGAAATACTATGCAAACAGTAGGTGACACTGTGGTATCCGTAAGTGTGAAATACTTACGTATTCCATTCAAAAATCCACAATTGCTTCCGACGCACGATTTTAAATTCCACTCCGTGAAAGAACACTTCATTCGTCAATTAAAACCGATTTTAAAAGAAAATAAAAGAGATCTTTAGCCTGCTCTTAAATGAACACAATAGAGGGGAGGAGTGATCATTCATTTTTGATTCGAGGAAGTTTCTCATAAATAAGTTGAAGTGTAGTTTGCACAAGTAGTGTGATAGGAATATTAAAGATACAATTCCACAAATATGTCATCTGAACTGAAATAAGTCATGAATTACAAACACATAGAGGTCAATGTATATAAGCGCTTTGCTGCACTTGAATTTTATTAAATCGTTGCTAGTTTAAGGTGTTCAAAAACCATTATTTTATCAAAGATATAAATCAAAGTCATGCAGTCTTCAACATTTATTACTGCCCGTCCTTATATGGCTACTATATGGGACCCTGCGGGGCCAGACTTTTATATGTTGTAGCATACTACAGGCTATAACACCTTCCTTAGTCCTCATGATTATAGCATAGAACTGTTATTTACTTTACTTCAGGCTTACCATATATTTTGCCTGAGTAGCTTCCTCCACAAACCCTTGATTTTCCGGACCAATGCGCAGACCACTATGCTATCCAGGCTTCCTAATTCTCGCGGAAATTTTTTCGGAGACAGGGGAACTAGATCTTAGACTAGGCCTAAGATCTAGTTACTATGTATTCGCAAAATTTGCCACGAGAATTTCAACGCATTTCGCCTCCTATGGTTTGAATACTTTCAAATGGCCAAGCACGGCGCATGTGCTGGTCGACAATACTGTCGCTTGGATGTGGCTTCTTTGAAGCCCTCTTCTCCCTTGCGTTGCCATCTAGGATGGACTGCAAGGGCCTAAGATCTAGTTCCCTTGTATCCGCCAAAACTGCAAAGAGAATTTCAGCGTATTTCACCCCCTGTGGTTCGAATACTTTCAAAAGGCCAAGCACGGCATATGTGCTGGTTAAGGATACTGTCTGTAATACTGATTTTAACGAAAAAAAGTAGTTCGTTATGTCACGATTTTATAATAAAACTTTGAGCAGAACTTTGACAGTGGAATTGCAAAGTATTTTCCAGTAATAAATTTTGAAATAATTCCACAAAGTACTACCTAAGATGGTACATTATAATATAGCTGTACGTGGATTTCTTCCGAATACAAAAATAAATAAAACTTATCCTTCTCTCTCTCTCTTACCCAGCAAAGCATCCAACAAGATGGCAGCGCGGGTGCGGACGCGTCGGCATCCAAGGGCAGCGTCAAGTTCGGCTGGGTGCAGGGTGTCATGGTGCGATGCATGCTCAATATCTGGGGAGTCATGCTCTTCCTTCGGCTCTCTTGGGTCGTCGCACAGTCCGGAGTCGGTGAGTGTTATATTTTTAGATGATACTTTGCTGCAAAAAATTACTATTTTCAGTCAATAATGAAAATAGACGAATAATTTTAAGACGGTGAATCCGTCAAAAATTCGATACAGTTTTGTAAAGGGTGTTACCCTTTTTTGTAACAAGTGTTATGAACATAAGAGAGCGTATTGGCACAAACTTTGAGGAACATATGGATCTCCATATTTGAAAATAAACACTGATACAATTTCCACACTTTTATTTTCGTCAACGACCATGTTTTCAGAACATTATGCCATTACCAGGTTAAATTAAAGAGAACTATTAAGCTAATGACTACCTTGTCTGTTGATTCTATAAAAGTTAATCTCTGTTCTGTGATACCCCACCTTATACATGTTTCTTAAAAATTGCGGAAAAATATTTCAAAAGATGAGGTCCGAGTCTCTTTTTATAATCCTGTAACAATCGGCAAAAGTTTTTTACTCGAAAGGTAAATATGACAACTTTAATAAAAGTGGTGTTTTTAAACAAGTATGTGATGAATGTGGTATACAATACATCGGACAAACAGGTCGCAGCATAAAAACTAGGGTAAAAGAGCACAGAGTTTGTATAATAAATAATAAGGATGCATCATGTTTTTCCAAGTACTAGAGTCATCTTAACCCTTTTAGTGATTTTGACGCGGATCGATAGTTACAACCTTCAGTACACGGGAGGACGTCCCAAACTACTGCGCAATCTAATGCCTGAATCACACGATCATTTTTTCCGTCCCTTTTAAGGGATAGCTCCAATGATAGCTCAAATGATCGCTCGAAAATGATCGTGTGACTCGAACAAAGTCAGGGATGGCTCCAGCGATAGGGATCCCTATAGCATTTTCCATCCCTGGGCACGTCCCTTTTTCCGTCCCTGGAAGCATCGCTGACTCCACCATTTAGCCAATCAGAGTGCTCGGCTGCAAAGAGCGACTCTAACGCCACGTTCGGCTTTCATTGGAATGAGAGTAGTTAACATAGAAATGATGCGAAAAGGGACGGAAAAAATTTTGGAAAAAGGGACGGCTAAAATGTGAGGCTAAAAACCGTGTGATTCAGAAAATGATAGCTCGAGCTATCATTGTCACGGTCCCTAAAAAGCTATCATTGGAGCTATCCCTTAAAAGGGACGGAAAAAATGATCGTGTGATTCAGGCTTAACACTGATAAGAGAGGAGGGTACGCCTGAGTTTATATTAGGCATGCTCAAAACGACGAACGGAACATAATTTATTACAGCAAAACTACAGCTCATACAACTAAACCACGGTGTATTCCCTGCAGCAATAGGCATTCCGAACAACACATAAAATATGGAATTCAGAAAGGCGTAGTAGCTTACGTAGTCTCTCTTGTGAGAAAATTGAAGTAATGTACCCTAATGATGGCATACTGTGCTGAAACCATGGTCGGTGACGTAAATAGAAGTGTGGAAACCAGGAAGTGTACCACTGTTATTATTTTCAAATATGGAATATAATTAAATTTGAATGAAAATGAAAAAAGTGCCATATTTATGGTAATTTGGAGTAACCTTCAAAAAAATACGTACGAAAAAGTTTTATAAAGCCATTTCATATGCTTTTGCATAGACTCACATATTGGCTATCCGTTATTTTATAATATATTTATACAGCAAAAGAAATGGTTTTACACTTTATTTGCCCCACTTTTCTTTCATTATCTCCGACAATGGCTTTGGCATTAATTATGTCATTGTTAAGATCTCTTTCGTGTGATTCAGCTACACAAATGTAAGCCACGAATGTTTACTTGCTTAAAAGCATATTAAGAAAAAATCAATTTAATCCGCTTCAACTATGTCAAATTTTATTTGGTTGGTGACATGCAACAATGAACGATTTTTACAGATAATTCCTCTCACAATAATCGTTTTCGGCAAGACCAAATTAAAATTTCCTCAAACATTATACATTTTCGTAAATTGTCATTTACATATCACTAAGTTAACTTCATAGTGGATATGTTATATTACATACTGATTATGATACCACGCACAATCTTAAAAGGAATAATGATTCAAAGGGATGCTTTTTGTTTGGCCTCTTGTAAAATCAGTGGGTCCTAAGTATTCCTATCTCATTGAAGCTTATCCTCACGGTCGTCCCCAGCTTACTACTATGAATAGACTCCTCATTTGCAGAATGGATCTTTTTCCTGAGACAAATACTACGTTCACACATCCATTGCCTCAATGAGATTTAGAATAAATGAATGAATGTCATTTTTGGCGAATGAAACTTGACTCATGGAGGAAAAACCAAAAACGTTTACTCACACGCGTTAGCAATAGGATGAAGAGGCTTTGGTAGATTTTAAATTATCAGAAACTAATCTGACGCAAGTATTAAAAAAACAGGAATATTTTCGCTGCATATCGTTTGACTTTCCTAAATGTTACCACTATTTTGCCTATCATTCCTTCAAATTATCTTCGCAGCATTCAAGTGTTTACCTACCCCTACAATCAACTTGCTGTGTCAAATATCCGTCACATGCGAAAACGCATACGGTCACAAAAGTATTTTAGATCAAAGGTTCGCGCAGTATGTTGACTTAAATTTCTCATGTCACCATTAACTATGAGTGCGAAAAACAGGTATGCTGCTGAATTATGAGAAAAATACAGCCTCTACCTCATATGCGCTCGCCTTCTTGGATGGATGAAATTCCATTCGTTGACAACATTAGTTTTCTTCCAGTTCCGTATAATTACAATCAGTAATTTTTAAAAATTATTCTCACATAAATAACTTATTTAATCTTTGAGTTTCTACAGTTTACAAAGCACAATGCTGGATTATGACGTCTAGTCAAATATACGCTATAATTTCAGCGCTAATCTAACAAATTTTTTAATGAATAAAGAACAATTTTTTTCCTCTTGTTTTCAGGTGAGGGATGCATCGTCATTCTGCTCTCAGCCCTCGTCACGACCCTGACAGCTCTCTCAATGTCAGCCATCAGCACCAACGGACAAGTCAAAGCAGGTTGGTTGAATACTCCCTCTCCTAAGAGCGGTATATCGAGCAAATAGTTGGATAATTCATTTTATTCTCCTTCGTCACCAAATATTATCAGTCTTGCAAAGAATCGAAGCAATGCTAAACTTTCGCATAATTCTCCCGTCCCACGCCCATGAATAAGCACTATTGATCTAGCAGCACCCACGTGTTTACTAAAGTTTACTCAACGTCATCTATGCACTAACAGTTTTGAAGTTCGCCTGAACATTCCAAACTGATCTCCATTCATTATGGCAGCCATTCTACCCTGTACGATCTTGCTCCCCAGAGTGCATTTGAAAACAGAGGCGTATTCATGTTTTATATTTCCTTAGTACCTGAACGGAGGTTCTCACGCGCTTTCGAAGTTTTTACACATTTCAAGACGAATTATCGTCGAGTTCAACTTCTTGAAAGTTCACCATCGTCCACGATAGTTCACGTATTGATGGTTCATTGTGATGGTTCACAAGGCATTATTTTGCGTAGACTTACTTTGATCCCAATAGCAGATGGTAAATTGAATATATTAAGTAAATGATGAAAGATCCATTATCGGGATTGATAATTCGCCGGAAATAAAAGGAAACTGAAGAAAGAATATAATATAGTTATGCAAATTTTCTCAATTAAAAAAAAATGGTAATGGGCTCCTTTTGAAGAGGACTGTTTTCCGGATCTTCTTCCGCGTCTATCATTTTTTATGGACAATATTTCGCCAGCGTTCCAGCTGGCTTCTTCAGGTCCACGCAATTCTTGCGGAGATCGAAGCAATGCTCAACATTCGCAAAATTCTCATGCCCATGAATAAGCATTGTAATAAATTATTCTCACATATTATGGATATAAATAATTCATATTATTCTCCTTCATCGCCAACTATAATCAGTCACGCAAAGAATCGATAAAGATCGCTTGCATAATTTCGCAGCGTAATTATATCCAAAATTAAGAATACTATGTAATGCTTACTACTTTAGTCGCATACCTGCGGAACTTGCACATCGATTTCTAGGTAGTACGCGCAGGAGCTGGAGCAATAATTACATAACACTATAGCGGTTGAGCATCAGAAAATTCAACTATTACCTCTCCTACGAAATTATCCCCGACCGTTGCTTCCTCATTATGCAGAGCACACCTCATTGGGAAAAGCCTTCTCTATATACCTTTCAAGGGAATGTTAGGCTCAAGTTCGTGACTTAGTGATGATATCTCACGGCAAGTTTTGATATGAACGTCATAAGAAAATACAATAATTCTAAAACTACAGAGAAACCTCATATAACGACCACTCTTATCAAGCGACCACCCCTCTCAACGATTATTTATCTGCGGAGCCGTCGGTGGACGCCTAAATCAGGCTCCACTGTATTTGCACTTCAAATTAATATGCACTGAAATTTCCCAGAAGAAACTAAATTTATAGGAAATAAACGCCATATGTGTGGATTTGAACTAAACCGTTGCTTCAAGACTTATTCTATTTTTTTTCAAATCAGCTGCCCGTTTTTTAGCATAATACTCCAAGAAACCCCTATCGAACGACCACCTCTCTTAACGGTCATTTTTCAGCGAAACCGTCGGTGATCGCAGGTTTCACTGTATATTTAATAGGGTGACACGATCTTTTTAGAAAAAAAACTATAGGTGCAAACATATAGCCTTAATGCAAAGAAATATAGTAAAGGATTAAATAGTGGCCTTATACCCTCCATCATGTGTGTTCCATTATATATACCTTATAAATAGTTGCATATATAGCATCTCATTATGCATCTTTATACTAAAACTCCCATAAGATATCCAGACAAAAGGCAAGGAAAATAATATAAAACGACGCCTTTTTTCACGTATTTGGGCATACTCAATGAAGTATTTTCCAAATTTAGCTGTAAATCTTCGTCTCTTTAATACTTAGAGTAAATTACTATATTACGTAGACTATAAACCGTAATTTAGGTGCGCTCTGATAATATTTTTGTGAGTATAGTACGAGGCTGTGAGTATACGAGATACGAAATAAATAATAGGAGGAATCTGATCAGAAAATACTAGAAACCTTCGAAACCTGGTGTTAGAGGAGGATGCTGAAGATAAATGGACGGAAAAAATAAGAAATGATGAAGTGTACAGAAGAGTAGAAGAGGGAAAGACCATATGGAACACCATACAGAAAAGTAGAACCAGATAGATAAGAATTTTAAGATGTCAACTTTTACTAAAACCACTCGATTTATTAAACAACGACCCAGGTTTCGATGTGCATTCCCATCATCTTCAGGTAAATGGAGGCCGATGTGCAGGCCTTATATAGTAAACAATACCAGGTGGGGAAAGGGGGGGGAGGGAAGAGAACAATGAAGGAAGAGGGTGGTCACGGTAGGATAAAGAGGGGGGCTAGGAGGACGAAGTGGAGGGGATTAAAGCTTTGAGGATAGGGGAATAGGCAGGGAGCATACATTCATTAACAAGAAATTTATCACAGTAAGCTTGGTTTTTAAAAATTTCTAGTTGTTCTAAAGCATTCAGCTTACGTCTGTCAGTTGCAAAATGGAGAGGTGTCATAGTAAAATCACTTTTATGTCCGTAGATTAAAAGATGTCGGGCGAAGTTGCTTCCGTTAAAATTAAAATTTCTAAAATCCCTTTTATGCTCCTTTTGTCTAATTTCAAAATTTCTACAGGCTTTAATCCCCTCCACTTCGTCCTCCTAGCCCCCTCCCTACCCTCCTGTGACCACCCTCTTCCTGCATTGTTCTTTCCCCCCCCTTTCCCCATCCGGTAATGTTTACTATATAAGGCCTGCACATCGGCGTCCATTTACCTGAAGATGATGTGAATGCACATCGAGACCTGGGTCGTTGTTTAATAAATCGAGTGGTTTTAGTAAAAGTTGACATCTTAAAATTTTTAATGATGAAATACCACCAAGTGAGACTGACGAAAGTGAGTGACAGATAGATAAGATTCACTCCGAGACACAATGGGTTTGTGAAGAACATAATTGAAGGCAAAATAGAGGGAAAGGTCTCCAGAGGAAGACCCAGGAAAAATTATAGCAAACCAAACTTTGTGACTTCCATAGATTTATTATTGAGAGTACAACCGGCTTCGGCAGTTCCGCCATCATCAGGTACCTACACAGGGTTATACTCTCAATAATAAATTTGAGGGAGACACTAAGTTTGATTTACTACAAATTCGAACTTCCACCAAGTAAAAGCTTCAACATTTCAAAGTCAGGAATAAGTTCATGGACCAAATAAAGAGGAAAGTACATGAAGTGTATGGAAGAGTAGAGGAGAAAAGGATCATATGGAACACTTTACAGGTAAGAAGAACAAGATGGATTGGACACACCCCAAGACACAATGGATTTGTGAAGAACATAATTGAAGGTAAAATAGAGGGAAAAGTCCCCAGAGGTAGACCCAGAAATTAGTTCATGGACCAAATAAAGAGGAAAGTATATAAATAGAAAGAGATACCATGAGGTAAGGGAACTAGCATTAGATAGGGAAGGGTAGAGGGCTGCAGTCAACCTATCTTAGGATTGAACAACCAATGAATGAGTACGAGACTGGAGTTTCATTCTAATTTTTTAATGCAGTATATACGTCCGAAAAATGTGGTAAATAGTAATAAAAGTAAGTACAGGAAAACAAGAGTTTTCAAATTTCCTATCACTAAGTCATCGCTACTCTGTATTAAACCTGCGGCGCGCAGCTGCGCCGAGTCGCGAAATTTTAAGGCTCCACAAACATCGATTTTATCGCAAGACTGATTCTTACCTCTGACTTATTAACCGGGATACTGAGAGTAAAATTAAACAAATGCTGTAGCGTTCTATCTTTGCATCATGAGGTCAGTGAATCATCATCATCTGATGTTCTGCCAGCTGGCAGGTCCCGTACACCACTGCTGTCTCCATCCGCTTCTGTCCCGAGCTTCTTTCTTTGCTTCATCATAGCTGATGTTCTTCACCTGATCCACCAGTTTAATTCTTCTCCTTCCTCTCTTTTTCTTTCCTTCAATTGAACCCTCAAGTGCCACAGTTATTATACTTTTCCCTCTCATCACATGGCCCAACCAGTTTCCTTTCCTTTTCCTTATTCCCTTTAGGAGCGATCTTCCTTCTTTTACTTTGCTCAAAACCTCTTCATTTCTCATCTTATCTACCCATCTTACTTTTCCCATCCTTCTCCACACCCACATTTCATAAGCTTCTATTCTATTCCTTTCCCTCTTACCTAATGTCCACGCTTCACATCCATACATGAAAACGCTCCATGAATAACATTTAGCTACTCTCTTTCTCAGCTCCAGATCCAGGCTTTTATTGCATAGCAAGTTTTTCTTCTGGCTGAAGGCCTCTTTTGCCATTGCTATCCTTGCTTTTATTTCTGCAATACTTCTCCAGGTCAGTGAAGTCTTGAAAGAATCCCCAGACCCATCCGACCGAGAAGAGCGACTCAAGAATAAATGCACTGTTACTTAAATTAATGAGTATACGTGCCTTGCAAATACCATTTTAATGTCATTACAGCAATGGATTTGATTTCAGGTTAAGTTTCATAATTCAATTATTTACTTGTTCACTGTAGTTACTTGATCCATTCAATGTTCAAACCGTTTCACATAACTACTTTCCTTCAACCCATATTCTAATTGTTTCAATACTTTTTAAATAAAGAAGCCCTACAAGGTATACGCGCTACATTTTAAGCTCATGCAAGAGTTGAAAACGTTATTTAAAAGTAAAACTCCTTTTTACTGGTGTTTTAGAAGTCTTATATTTTCCGATACCCCCTCAAATAATTGTTTATGGTTTAAAATAACAACAAAATGAAATTAGAATAGAAAAAAAGGAGGAGTTCAAAAGTGTCCATCATACATTTTATACTGTATAAAATTATACATTTTATACAATAAAAATACTCGTTCTCGAGTATTTTTTAAAGTCTTTTCTCCCCCGATATCACCTCAGATGATTGGCTTTATTAGAAAAAATAAAACATCGAAATCGGCTTGTCGAAAAAAATGCGAGGCTTCAATTTTCATTTCAATTGGACAAAACTCTGGATTGGAACAATTGGAATTTTCAATCACTGCATTGGAAAATGATGAGGTGCAAAGTCACTCGTACGGGTACATGGACACCAAAGGTCTCGGTCAAGTCAAGTGATTTTTTCAAGGCGATTTTCAACCCTTGGTGGATTGGCATTTTATCTCTCTTTTTCGCGATCCGGGCCTAAGGGAGCCACTAGCGGTCGTCCTCGCGTGTCTATATCGACACGCGGTCGGAGCAGGCGACAGCAATGCGCGAGAAAGTCTTCTTCCCATGAAAAGCGTCGAGTCGACAGCTGGCCTCCGGCCAACGACCACAGCGCCGCGTTTCGGCGGCCTCCAGCAACGGCGACTCGCGCGGGAGGGGGAGAGGAGGAAGAAGGTGAACGGAATCGCTGAGCGCATCTGTCTTGTCGTTTTTTTTCGGTAGATCCCACTCGACACCCGTAACAGGAAGAAAGAGCAACAGGCGCATGGAAATTTTCTACTGTATTTACGCGTGTACAAAGAACATAGAGTTTACCGAAAGTCATCTTTTATTTAAAAAAAGGAGGTGCGCGTAAATTTGCCAACCTGTGTGTGAAAGGTTATGCCCGTTTAGAAAGGATCCCGGCTCTCTGATAAAATCAATAGGCAATTTCCACAATTTAATGCAAAACGTACTGAAGAAGACAAGTCCCTCTTCATTATTGTTATACACGTCAATGTCTGTGCCGCATCTCATAATTGTAAAATGCGATTCACGATTTTACGATTTTATTCACTATATTTATATATATTCACACTAGCAAGGAAGAGGACCACGTGAAAGTATAGAATATAAACATTCGAATCCCTAAGAGTGAAATTTCCCTTAGTTTTTACTCTGTCCTAATCTTGATACTTCAGTTTTTCGATCCACATTTGCGCATTTTCTCAAACTGTCGAAAATAAACAAATATAACGTAAAGTTGAGCGCTTAAAAGTCAACATATAGGCACTCATGTTTAAATCTTCGAAGTTCGCTAATCGAAATTGGACCTAACAGTGAGAAAATTTAGGAAAAAATCTCCAATTTCCTGTGTTTGTCCCTGGCGTGGAATGTAATTCCCGTCTTTCTCTTTCAATGTGAGTGTGTTTGGTTATAACCTAGGCATCCTTAACGGGGTCTCATTAGCCCTGTAAAGGATGCCATTTTGGGTTGAGCGCGTGTATCTGTGAGTGGTCACTGGCGAGGAATTAACATTCCCGTAAACCACCACGCAGAGGGGGTTTGTTTACGTTTCTGGTTGAGAGGCTGTAGTTGATCACTGACGTTTCCGTTAAACCAACACCGCAAAAATTATTTTTTCTTTCTTTTAACAAGTGGTGCCAATTAATTACGGCAATTGCAGATTTTCCCTAAATTATGTTAAATTACGAGGCCGTAGAGCTTAATTTTTCTTGATTTTGGACCTAGGGAATAAGACTTTTCTCTGACATAAAATGCCCACCGCTTTCCGACGAAAAATATGAGCAAAATTTGCTTAAAAGGTCTTGTGCTGCGAAATATTTTTCAAGAAAATTGCTTCTTCACAATTGATACAAAATAACAATCAATACGAATAATGAATCAACTCGAAAAAGCGGGAGAGAGATGTAAAACCAAAATAGGATTATTCTTGTGGAGAGATACATCATTAAGCAATCGTAATCACATTTATTAGTTGTCTGCCGCCTGAAGTAGTATGATCTTTCCTGAGAAGTACTCTTCGACCAAACTGTTAGAAATGGTAACCTGGTGTTTTGCGTTGTTAGCAAATTGCCATTTAAAGGTCGGTTGCGACCACGAGTAAGTGACAAAATGTTCAGTTTACGTCGCTATTATGGCTTCTGCATTTCTGTGTGATAAGAAGTTTCTTACTTTCTTTGAATAAACCTTCCATTAACCAGAAATATCCTCCTAAATTACGCGTTATTTTTGTAGGGAAATATCTTGCCACAGTGGCAGCTGTAAATGGCCTTAATGTCAACTTTATACAATCGACCAGACGACACTTGCGGGAGTTCCGGCGAAAAATGTTGTCAATCGAAGCCAACAAATGCGGAAGTACACTCAGGAGAATTTAGAGGCATCCTCAATAGGGCCTTCAAATAATTATTACATGCCCATACGAAAAGACCAAGATAATATACTCGAAGGCACAGTCAATGCAATTGCTCAACAATAATTAATATATCTATTGGTTTTTTTTCGGGTTCTCCCCGCGTTGCACCATTTTTGTGGACGTCCGTTTCGCCGGCATTCCAGTCGGCTAAACTAAGTCGACTAAAATGCCGGCGGAATGGTGGTCCGCAAAAACCATCAGGTCCAGAACATGAGGTCCTGACACCCAAAAAATATCAGGAGATGTGATGTTATTTGAACCTGATAAGGCCGACTGGAATGCCGGCGAAACGATCGTCCACAAAAATGATGCAACACGGGCAGAACCCGGAAAATACCAATAAACAAGAAAACCGCAGAAGCCTTCGCAACAATTATTAACATCTAAATATTACAGCATGAGCCTTCGAAACCTGGTGCTGGAGAAGGATGCTGAAGATAAAATGGACGGAAAAAATAAGAAATGAAGAAGTGTACAGAAGATAGAAGAGGAAAATACCATACGGAAAACCATACAGAAAAGATGAACCAGATGGATTGGACACACCCTGAGACACAATATTGTTGAAGGTGTTCTACTAATAAATATTGTCCGCTTGTGAAGAACATAATTGAATGTAAAATAGAGGGAAAAGTTCCCTGAGGATGACCCAAATATAAGTTCATGGACCAAATAACGAGGAAATTATGTGCATAGGAGTAGATACCAGAAGGTAAGGGAACTAGCATTTAATTGGGAAGGGTGGAGGGCTGCAGTCAACCAATCTTAGGATTGAACGACCAATGAAAAAAAATTATAGCAAGACAAATACATCTGAGATACTCCGTTCGTTCTTTCGCTTCGCTCCGGCAACGCGATGGGTTCATTTTACGTATAATTATGTCCTAATAGGAAGCAGTTTTGGGAATTAAATAGCCTATGGGGGACAACTCAATTATAAATAAAACGAGATAAAGAGTCACAGTCATGTAACGCGCATACCCTCGACATTGTTCTCACCACATGGACGATTTTCCCTTGGTTTGCAATCGCTTATACATCTTATCAAATGTCAGCGTCAAATCTCAAACGGTATCGGGTTTACAAAATTGTGACAGAACTAAGATGCATGCACGAAATTAATCGATTAAAACAATAAAAATCAGCTCCAAGATATTTATATTAGACAATATTTATTGGTAGAACACCTTCAACAATATTCTTAAAATTGGACGTATGGAGCTCAATTCGGGTGAATGTACATAATTTAAATTCGGACCAATTTAAAGTGTACATTCTGCGGTAACTCTGTTTATTTCAATAGAATGAGTGTCATAAACATTGGAATTCTACGAATGTGCATAAAACGAGAGTCATTATTCGCAAATTAGGAAATATGCAATGGATGAGAAGATTAGTGCTTCCAGGTCAGAACCTCGGCCTTCAATAGGTATATATGTTGGCAAAGGGGAGGCTAATTGATGGCTCAGTAGAACATTACTGATATGTATTTGGGGACAGATATAATTTTAAACTTTCAACAGGGGATGAGTTTCTCTATTACTATCTACTATTACACAAATCCAGATATATTCCGTGGAAAGAATATTGCCTTTATTCGCATGACCGTGTATGCATTGCTGTTATCTGACCATGGCACAACTGAAAAAAGAGGTACGCTTCGACTGGACTATAACGTACATGATTCGTCTCTATTGAGAGATTTTTATGCGACTCCTGTTCAAATCTGAGCATGAATAGACGAAGGAAAACCAATTGTTATATGCTGTTTAACTGAACTTCAGCAAATCACTGTTAAAAATTGAAATGGTGTCATCTGATGGGTGCCACATTTGCTCTCCTATAATTATTATTACCAACAATATCCCGTGAAATGAATAAATAACAAGCGCATCCTTGCAGTTACTTAAAATTGAACGATTACACATCAATTCCGAATTCACCAATATCTGCTGGTGTTTAGGGAAAACAAAGAATTTCCGCGCGATTCACAAACATAGATGTACAAGCACCTGTTTAAATCAAACAGATGCATTGGGGAAAATTTAACATAATTAATAAAAGTTACATTGAAAGTGATATTATGCATTAAACTATCTTATAAAAAATTATACTACTCTCTCCTCAACCAAATGTTTCTTTTCCGAACAATGCAAGTTTCTAAATTTCAATTTCATCATTTTATAAGTTTTATACAGCAAAATTGCCTTATTGCAAACTACAGTCTGCCTAATTGTTTTGTCTACAACACTTCCCCATTGTTGCTTTCATGCTTAAGATAAATGTTCCATCTTCAAATCTTGTAAACTCAGGATCCCACGCCTGGGAATCGATTCATTTTCCGAACTTGACAATTTTCGTTTAAGGCAATGTTCCACAATGGTAGGTTAAATCGTACGCAAGAAGTCAGAAACTAGAAGCACTACATTATAGATATGCCACAAATCTTATACAAACTACGAGTATATGAGTATTTGTGAGCACTGAGATACAAGAGATGTACAGAAAGCTAGGGAGTCGTGCAGTTGGTAACACGTAGCGGGTTATGAACCAAACATTAAAGCCGCTTTACGCGGTACATTTCATTGCACAAACGAATGCATGAACTCTTTCATGAGGAAAATTGTACCGTGTAAAGCGAAAAAATTATATGATTGTTTGAATGAAAGAATCGGAAATAGTACCTTCTCCAAGTCCATTCATATTCTAGTGCACTCTATGATACATTCGTTTGTACAATAAAATGTACCCTGTAAAGCGGCCATTAGGGAGCGAATGAAATTGCATATTTAACTACACTACTCATTGATATACCTAATAATAAATTTTCGATGGCAGCTATTACGTTCTATTTAGTCTGGTAGGATCGCATTCTCTTGCTCTGCTGCAAAAATATGGCATGTTTCCCAATTTTATGTGGGCTTAAAGGCTAGTACACCTCTACGTGGATCGGAACCCTTTCTCTATCTGCCTATCTATAGCAACAAACATAAGAGACTTTAGATCAGATGTATAGGAAGCAAGGGAGGCGTGCAGTTGGTACTAAATAGCGGGTTATGAACCAAACATTAAGGCTGCTACACGATAGTGTAAATTGTTCGCGTAAATATTTATAAGTCGAACGCGAACACTGAGAGTGTTTGCGAGCACTGAGATACTAGAGATGAATAGGGAGCAAATCTATTTTGCAACAGAGCTCTACAGGTGAGTCACGTATTCGTTCGTATCTTCGCGATCGAATATTGTCCTCGTGTGCTCATCCGTGGACATATCTTATTTTCAATATCTTTCCCTCGTTTCACAGGCGGAATTTACTTCATGATATCCCGTGCCTTGGGTCCCGAGTTCGGAGCCGCGGTGGGTCTCATCTATTCGCTGGCTTGCGCCGTAGGTACGGCCATGCACACCGTGGGCTTCGCCGAGTCCGTGGGCGACCTCCTGAGGTCCCTGGGCACGCAGATCGTGGACGGCGGCAAGAACGACATCCGAATCATCGGCGTGTCGGCCGTCGTTGTTATGCTCTGCATCTGCCTCATCGGAATGAGCTGGGAGGCCAAGGTGAGTGCCGGACTAACTTAAGCAACTTAACGGGCCGGAAGGCACAAGGCTCTCGACAGCCAACCGCTGAAGGAATATTAACAAGTTTTCTTTCGTGTATACCCTGAGAAAGTAAGGGCAAGTTCGCTTTCGAATTCGAAATTGAGATTCATAAACCACGTCTCAATGATTAGAAAATATCTCAAAGTAACCAATCCCCAGAAGGCCTGATATAATTCTGGTGAATTACGCATTCATTCTATTCCTCGCAATCGAAGAGTTAACCTAGCCTGTAATTGGTGGAACTTGGATTGGAAAAATTCTAATTAACCTTTTGGTCTCTCTTTCCTCATACGTGGACATCTATTTTAAGGTATCCCGAGAGCGTAGCTATTTGTAGCCGAATATTGTACTCATCTTTAGACTTTTTTTTTATTTCCCGCGAAGACAGTACACTTATCGGTGGAACGGAGCTTGTCATATCAACTTCCAAAACCAAACTAGTGGCGAAAGAAAGCTATGGAAGTTGAGCAAGCAATATTTTAAGTATTTATCATTCAATTGCGGTGAATTTTTTTTCGTTGTGCTACGGAAAATGTCTATTTTATTAACCCTATTTAGTTTGTCTAAATTTAATTGTTATCTTTTAAGGAGTAATCGTACCAACATATGGATATATAAAAGCGCATTAGGCTCAACTTTGTGGAAGCGATATATATCCATTTCAAAATGAAAAACAATTGTAACTTTCCACACATAATTTTTATTTCAGCACCTAGTGCCATTATCAAGGATCTTGATAATGGCACTAGGTGCTGAAACCATGGTCGGCAAAGATTAAAAATTCTGTGTGGAAAGTTGCAATTTTTTCATTTTGATATGGACTTCAGGTTTACCTTTTTTGTGATAGTTGTTTTACAGCTGTCTGCTAATGCAATTTTCGAACTGCTATAGTAAAGTGATGCTGATATTCCGGTCAAATTATCGAGTAGCAAGGAATAATAGGCAATCAAGTACGAAGATATTGGTAAATATTCAAGTGAGAACGATGAAAGTGATAAGTTCAGGCGTAAATTTGTGGAATAACTTCATGATTAGAGATTGAAACACTTCGTAATTTCCTCATTAGATTTTAATTTTCACGACCCAGGTTTCATCACTGTGCGACATCACTAGATGTAAAAATCTCATGTAAAAATTACAAACTGTGTCAATATCTAATTGATAATGATGAACCAATAGCTGAGGTACTTCCTACAGGTTCAAAAAGTAGAATAAAACAAGAATCCAGACCTTCGGGTCCAGACTTTCAAAATCAGAAACAAAATTATTAAAGAATTTTAAAAATGTATTTGACAATGTCGACTAAAGTGATATAAAAGATGTTAATTCTCTATAATTCTTTGGAATTTGGGCAAAAAATGTCAAATTCATCTAAAAGAATACTTCTTAGAATTTGAGATAAACTAATTAATTTAATTGCTTAAAAATGAAGTATTTCATACTAATAAGGTAACCTAATTATCTATGCTGGATATTCTGAATAATGCTGATATTTACGTGCGTAGACATACAATTTTTTTATTACATAAAACGATCGCATACAATCTCTGTGCAAGACCTATCTAGGCCAATAAGTTTTTTTAAAACATTGGAGAAAAGTATTTAGAGCAATGTCATTTTCAGGACCAAAGAAGTTATAGATCATAAGCATAAATATTTATAATACCAGAGCCATTTTTAAAAACGCATAATACATTTCCTATTATGAGCAATTAACGACAAGGAATGACAATGCAAGAATCAATAGATGGAGATTTTATAGCTCTGAAATGTTAGATGTTCTGGAATGTTAAATGTAGATCCGAAGTACCGAAGAATGAAATACCGTCACCCTATAAAAGCCGCATATACCGTTGACATATGATAAGATAATGACAAACGTAATGTCAACAACGTAAGACCTTCAACAAAAATCTAATGTTTAGGAATGTATTGAATTACGAAGAATAGTCAAATTTTGGCGATTAAGGTATAAAATAATTTCAGGAAAAATGTTTCAAAAGGTGATTTAAAGCAGGAAATGACATTTTGTGTCACAAAAAATGTAAAATCACACATTTCTCCCCTTCATAGGTGTTTGAATATATGGAAAATTTAATTGATAAAGTCTTCTCAGGTTTTCCACCAGGTTAGGTAATTGTTGACCCAAACTACTTTCCACGGTTTGGGTTGATATATTTAGCCTTATGACATAGAAAAATAGAATAGAATAGAAAATAGTCTTTATTGTTCTGGGACTTGAAGTCCCCTGGAACATAGAAAAGAAATAAATACATGCCATAACATAAAAGATTACAAAAAACTAAGCAATTTTACATAGGTTATCAGTCATGTTTCTCTTGAACATCAAAATTGTCATAGAGGTTCTAACATTTACATGTAAACAATTCCATAACCTGCAGGAGGAAATTAGGAAAGAGTGCTCAAATAATAAAGTATGGAATTTAGGGACTAAAAATAACTCAGTTACACAAGTTGATCTTTTTCCTGTATCTACATTACATATAAAATTTTCATACAAATAGGTGGGGTTTTTGGATTTCAGGACCTTGAACACGTATAAATCCTTATGCAGTTTTCGGCGTTTATCCAATTTCAGTTATTTAATTTTTTCGTAATAAGGCGTGACGTGTTCATCATAGCGGATGTTGAAAACAAAACGCAGACAGGAGTTTTGAAGACGCTGCAGCTTAATGCAGTTCTGAGTTAACATCTGAGAAAATTATTGAACAATAGTCAAAATATGACATACGGCTACATCCTTATAAAATCACGAGATAATGAGATTTTGGTATTGCCTAGAGCATCAAAGGAAGTTGTTAAATTTATAAGAGTCCATTATATTTGATTTGGTTTTTTTCCCAGCGTATGATATTAAATTAAGTCTTCTCGGGTTTTCCACCAGGCTAGGTAACTGTTGTCCCAACACCTATTAAATAATTGAATGAACAATGCATACACCACCGGAGACCGTTTAAGGATAGATTCCACATACGAAACAATCTTTATCATGAAAAATACCTTCATACTCTTCCTTCTATTATGTCCAATGCTCTATGTATGGTCAGCACACGTTTACCACGCACGAAGATTTTTTTTCGGAACCGTATTTTATATTGTCGTTTTTCAACTATTATGAAATTAGTGATCATATTATTAATGATCTAGTTCACTGAGAGTAAGAATGTAAATATGATTAATTATTTGGGGACGAAGAGTTTATTTAAGACGGTTTGACATGTTGGCGAACGAGAATTATGCTAGTTTTTCAGTACAAAATATAATACACCATCACACATGTAGCATCAAATAAGAGCATAATTTCGAGCATAAAAATGACATAAAAGCTAATTATAATAATAATATTACTCTTAATTGGTCAACGAATGGTACTGCTTAGGAACAGGAATAGTTTAAACTTCAAATGAATGCAAACAAGGAACAATTCAAGTAAATTGATGTAAGATTTGATAAGGTACTTTAAATAAACAAGCTTCAATAAATGGAAACAAAAATGTAAGTGAATATAAGTACCAACAACATAGCATTGAATAACAAACAAGAGCAATAGAAATAACTAAACACAATGTTGTGTATATTCAATAGACATTCCAATTGAGTCACAAATTGGACTCTCTTACAGAATGGCCGAAAATACTTATCTGGGGTATTTAGTGAAAGTATCATTATATAAAACGCCAAGTTTTTCGCAGTTATTTTTTTGGCAAAAAATTTAAATAATTATAAAGACATTTTCAAAGAGCCGCGGGACTGTCCGCCCAGTAACTTTAACGGAGGCGTCCGCTATTGGATCCCAGTCCAGGCGATTGAATTTTCCACTGTGAATTTCACGCATTTATAAAAACAGGCAATCGCGAGGTATCTTTCAGCAATTCCTCACTTTTAGGATTCAGCATCGGTTTTTCAATCCTAAGATTGGTTGACTGCAGCCCTCCACCCTTCCCTATCTAATACTAGTTCCTTTACCTCCTGGTATCTCTTCCTATGTACTTTTCTCTTAATTTGGTCCATGAACTAATGCCTGGGCCTTCCTCTGGAGAATTTTCCCTCTATTTTGCCTTCAGTTATGTTCTTCACGAATCCATTGTGTCTCAGGGTGTGTTTTAGGCTTATTAGCCTCTAAAATGGTGTATTTCAACGGCATCAATAACGTTTGCTCACATATTCCCTTGGAGAGAATTCAAGAAGACATTTTCCATACACGTCTCATGATGTAAGACGACAAACCATCCGGTCCGGCAGGTGGAATCGAAGGAAGAAACATCGGGATACGATGACCCAGGGAGGAGGTGTATCTGTCGACGCGCGGGGAACGCACCGTCGTAACCTGTTCTCCGCTATCTCATGCTCGCCTGTTCCAAGCGCCAGACGGCGAACTCCCGCCCGCTCCGTTTCCACCGTCGACCGAACGAACGCCAGCGCCTCTCTTCGCCGCCCGGCGACTCCGAGAAGGAAGCGGAAAGGATCGTACGTGACACTCCGCGGAAGTCACGAACCTGCTTATCGCCGAACATGAGTGGTTACCACCGAAGTAGTCACACTTCCAAGTGACAGGTCATTTACACACTTTCGCCTTCATCAGACGGGACAGCTGTTCCACCCTCTTGATTCTCGCCGGTTCAAATAAAGCTTCGGTTAGGCAAGCGACGCGTCCACTTGGAAGGAATTGCGATAAAAGCATGTCAGCCGCCACAAGGGTGGAAATAAGTGATTGGCAGTCTTGTGCAAACAGGAAGGAAATGGGCTTCTGTCTTCTGAATTTAAAATGAAGCCATATGAGTCAAGGGATTGCTAGCGAGGTCGCAAGATGAAGATTAACGAGAGTTCAAGGAATGAAAATATCCACGCCAATATTTGATGTTAAAAGAAGACCTATTTTGGTGTTAAAAGAAGATGGTAGAATCTATTTCAGTTTTCTCAAAAAATAAACTTACATTAATAGTAGAGGCATTGCCAGTAACGGAGCCACCGAGGGTAATGAACACAAACGATAGAGATAGAGCCATTGGTGTTCATGCTGAGTGCAGTGCACAGCTGAAAGTTTTGCATCAAATTCGGGCAGAAGGGAATTATTTTCTTTTAAATTGAACGTTTTGCGCTTTCATGTTATTCATGGAAGCATAGGCGTAGCTGGAGGGGCATTAGGAGGGGCAGCTGCCCCCCTGAACGAGATGTTTCATTCCAAATCTGCAATACGGAGCCAGACAAGATAAGGAAATAGACTGCAGAACTGATTGATTAAAAACGTCATTTTTTCCACTACAATAAGGAACCATAACAGTTTCGATGGATCAGTTCAAGGATACTTTTACCCAAGCTAGGTATAGTAGGTTTTGCCAGTCCTTTTGCTAAATATCTTCACATCATAATTAGCTACTAACCTAGCATGCGATTTTCCGGCAGGATATAGCTCTAGTATGACTTTGTACCTTGCAGAACTATTTATCGGTCGTAATGATAACCAATACTATTTACTTGCAGTAATTATAACCAGTAGCCGTATCTAAAGTAGTGTACTGCATGGTAGCATGTTCGTCCACGTAGCACTCTCCTAGTAGATGAGTGCTGCATGCCTGATGTGGAATCACCCCTTGCCACACACCCTAGTGGTGGTTGGCACGGTATTTCATAGACGTAAATATAAATGTCCCACGCCCCTAACACAATTCCTAACTACGTCCATGGATGGAAGCTCGCGATGGTATTGTCTTTAGAATCTGCCTATGAATTGTTGTATTCTCCATAGGAACCAACAAAGAAGGAATTACTCCTGCCTATTCTGACTGACATGCTTGCGAATAAATCGTGCGAAATAATTCCAACTGAAGAAACGATTGTCATCACCTACTTAAGAAACAGAACCTCTGATGAAATAGCTCCACACATACGTGGCAATAGAGAAGATAAGAGATGTTAAAAGATGTTTTCTAAGCATTTCTCCGAACTATGCAAGCAGTTCATAAAAGGGAATCGTAACCTAATTTATTAAATACTCATTTGATTAAAAATTGTGAGAGTAAAAAGTTTTTATTTGTTTATAAAAACCTAGTCATTTTAGATTTATAGATTACATACTTATATATAATTCAAGGCAAGAAATGAAAGTCGAGCAAAGTGTCATACGAACACCACTTTTGGAAAAATATCAGAGGGTATCTCTGTAGACTTGTTATGTAAATCCTAACATGTTATTGTAGTCATTAGCAATAGAGATTTCACCTTATGAAAGAAGTTAAATTTGACGATTCGACTCAGTCTATTAATAAATAATGAGATTAGATTAAATGCGGATAAAATATATTTATACCGTTTGCTACTTCATAATTTTCATACTAATTTATTAGCATCGGTGATTTTTACCAGATATCATCAAAGTGGAAGGCCGTATGATCAAATCGATTAGACTCGCGGACGATTAGGCGCTGGTTAGTGGATCTTCGAAGCGACTGCAAGCTTTGGTAGATGCTCTAGAAATGCAGAGCGGGATATTCGAAATTAAGATAAATCATAAAAAAACAAAAGTAATGAGATTCTCTAGGACAATGAAAGCGAGGCTTGTGATTAAAGTTGAAAGACAGAAACTGGAGAAAGTAGAACAATTAAATTACTTAGGTAGCACGCTAGAGGAAAACGAACATAGTAGCAAAGACATACGGAAGAGAATAGCACTATCTGAGGAGGAGTTTATCAATACAAGGGAGCTGATGACGGGGACATTGGGTAGGGATGTGAAGAAGAGGCTGGTGAAGAGCTTGATATGGATCGTAGCGTTGTACGAGGCAGAAACGTGGACTCCCAGAAAGGAGGACGGGAATAGGCTGCAGGCATTTGAGATGTGGGTGTGGAGAAGGATGGAGAAGATGAAGTGGAAGGAGAGGAAGACTAACGAGGAAGAGCTTGAAATGGTGGTGGGAGAGGAAAGGAAACTTCTGAATGAAATTCGAGATCGGCAGAGTAGGTGGCTGTAGGATGTAATAAGGGGCGATGTGTTGCTCAAGAATGTCTTAGGGGGAATGATGTTGGGCAAGCGGGGAAAAGGAAGAAAGAAAATAGGTTTCATGGACCGGATGAGGAAGGGTAGATCGTATGCTGAGGCGAAAAAGGGTACACTAGAGGGAGATAGGCCCCTGAATATATAGAATACCAGGAGGAGATTCTCTGACATTCAGCAGAACCTACTTTTAGCAAAGAATACCTTTTTAAAAAATCGCAGGTGAAACAATGGTTTAGTGAGCAATCCGATATTGGTATAGTTGCGAGTAGCGCAAGCGGGCGGTGTTGAGTGACCGAACATGGCGAATGCGACCTGCCGCCAAATCAGCCCTGTTCGTAACTAAGCCGCACTGAATTGCACGCACCATTTTTCACTATTAGTGGAAATTATAAATAAATATGAATACATGCACATAATTAAATATTACTCAAATAATAACGTAATATAAACAGTAGGGCGTCCAGGGGAAATGTTCCGTTAATAACCATTGAATAGGTTGCCAAGGAAAAATCCTATTATTAGTGAATGAGAAAAATTCATTATTTTGTCATTGAAAACGTAATTTTTAAACAAAAACAAAGTGCATAACTAAACCTATTTCAAGAATTTAATACTTCATTTTTTCTGACCTCTGATAGTGAAAATTTAAACCCTGCATTGATTGCAAGTAATTTTAAAAAGCAAAATAAGAACCCTCTGCGCTGATTACAATGCTTTCATTATGGGCGTAAAATAGGTTCCTATTTGGGATTCCATGGGACCCTTGGGGCACAGAGGTCTTTGTTCCAACGGATTCCTTGTACTCTTCGTACATTAAATACCCAATCTTAGAAGAAATAGTTCGGTAGTTTATGAGAAAATGTCATAATATACTGAGGTAAGACACTATTGAGCTTGCGTTTTTTATATCATTTGACACAATTGAGCCTGCAAAACGCACGCAGTTCATAATTTACTATTTACCATTTAGCAGCAGGAAACCGCCCACGCTATGTGGCATTTTCCCAGTACGTATAATAAATTATCCGTCGCTGATCTCGAATTCCACAAAACTTATTGATTAGATGAGTCAAAGTGCCGATAACCTTCGAGGTCATCCACAAATTCACTTGGCGATTAACTTAAGGTAGTTCGAGCGAACTAGTTCCCTAGTCATAATAGCGACCATATTCGATTTATATATTTTAATTTCAACAGCTGTTAGAAGCACGAATTAAATATTTCAATATTAATTGCGTAACAGTATACATTGATATGACTTAAGTTCTAAGTAATTTAAATAAAATATCAACATGAGTCTTCAATTCGAACTCACTTTTTTCACGCGGTATTTCTTCTCCTTTAGAGAACCCCCTCTGTCAAAATACATCCGACTACTGCGATTGCAGTGGGCCAGGCATGTGGCTAGAATGGAGGATACCAAAGAGAACGTTAGACAGCCGAATGTACGGTAAAAGACCAGTAGGAAGACCACGTAAACGCTGGGAAAATGAAGTACAGGTTGACACACGGAATCTCCTAGGACAACGACTGTGGAGGAGAGCGGCAACTGACAGAAAAGCATGGAGGCAGAAGTTGAAGGAGGCCAGGGCCCAAACTTGGGCTGTAGCGCCTTAGGAGAGAGAAAGATTTCTCCTCCTTCGATTGCGCTTTTTTTGCGATTTTTTTGCGATTCTGAAAAAAATTACCGGTGACAAGATGATTAATTTTCAAAAATGGCTTTAAAAACATATTCACTACACACAGTTAATTTTTTGACGAAATCTATGAGTTAGAAATTCCTCAATTTTTAAATTATGGCTCTCTGGAGTTCATACACGTACCATTTCCCACGTAGAAGGGCTGGTATATTTTGGCAAATATCTCTGAAAGTATTGTGGTAAGGGGCTGATATTTTGGTAGTTTTAGAAGGGGAAGATATTTTTCATTAAAATGAGACTAAAATCATTGTTTTTTATCTTAAACGATATTTCGCTCAAACAACCTCAACATTGAAAACATACAGTGCAGTTCATTGAGGAAGTTATATAGGGCGCTTGCTTATGTGACCAATGCTAAAAGCTGTAACGAGAGCGTGGCTTGCCCGCCATCTTTGTCAACCCCAATTTTCCTTTAGCTCTTTAGGGCTAACAAGCTAATTTTGCAAATTTATAATGTTTCCATCTATATCTTGCCAAACATCAGCATACATCTACTCCTTCAGAATAGATTCTCCCCAAATATATATTTTTTTAATTTATATAAATATTATTCCGATTTCCACCTACGATACCTAACAGAAATTAAGTTGTCAGATTTATTATAGACTGCAAAGTATGATTTTCGAGTTACTTGTCTGACATTTCGAACAAATGGTGGATTATTTTTATATTTCAATATGGATGCCACATCGAATAGAAAACGTGGATTAGTCGATTTTTCGATGTTTATAAAAGTAATCACCACTCACTCAATTGTCATCGGATTATTATACTACTCAATGTTTTTGATATCTCGGCCAAATACAACCATTGATCCGATACGTCGATATCGATGTGACATCCCTACATTACATCCACCAATTCGTCCATTTTGTCGTGCTATCTCGTGAAAAGTAAAGAAAGAGCTGGGATAAGCAGTATGTGTCATAAGATAAAAAGTCACATCCAGTGTTCCTTAAGGAAGCAAGATTGACCCTCTTTCATCCAATATCTATATAAATGACCTAAGTTCTCGAGTTAGCAATAAATTAAGATTATTTGCAGACGATACAGTTATCTATCGCCAAATAATCGAAGACAAGACCTTAGAAGTTCTGTTATCGGACCTTAACAACGCTCATTCGCAGTGCCAGGAGTGGGGGTTAGCATTAAATATTAGTAAATGCACCACAGTTCACTTCCTGCGAAATTCATCGCACAAATGCCATACCTATACTATGAGTGGAGTAAACATAAAATCTTTAGATACAGAAAATATCTTGGAATTAACTAAACTTCAGATACATTGTGGGGAACACACATACAAAACATATACGGCACAGGATTAAAGAAACTAGGTTTTGTTGAGCGTATAATAGGAAGGATGATAAAGTAAAAGAGAGATGCTACTTCCCTCAGGTTAGGCCACACCTTCCATACGCCACAAGTATTTGGGACCCTGGTGATAAAGGTTTAACCAAAAAAATTATTAAAATACAAATAAAAGCAGCACGCTTCGTTAAAACCTGTTACAAGCGGACAATTAGTGTCTCACAAATTTCAGAGGGATTAAGGTGGGAGCCCCAAAGACTCGGAGGCTACACGCTAGGCTTACCTTGCTTGAAAAATTCAGAACTGGTGTGTTTCAGAGCGACACAGAGAATATTATCATGACGCCTCACAACATCTCTAGGTCTGACAGATGCGATAAAATAAGAGAGATACACTACCGAACAGATTGGTACAAAAACTCGTTCTTTCCGCGTTCAATAAGCGATCACCATAAAAACTGAGTTCCTCTAAATACTCTCATAAGACACGTCACTATTTACCTCCCAAAACCTTATCCCTTACATCTTTACACGGCTGGTGTCCAAATACCCCCTGCACACGCCGATTGCTCGCTGGGTGGTATTTAAATGTAAAAATGTCTCTTATTTCGGTTGTCAGGCTATAGTTTGATGACGTAGTGCCATCTCCATCTACATCAATAGTGCAGTTTAAACACATTGCGTGTCCATTGACATATTCCACGTGATCGAAGGAGTGAATTCAGTCCTCGCCCATTAAATGACAGTGGAATTTTCTATTTTCGCAGGCTCAAATGGGTCTCCTGGTGATCCTCATCATCGCCATTGTGGACTTCATCATCGGAGCATTTGTTGGACCTACAAGTGAAGAGGAGATCTCCAAAGGTTTCATCGGCTTGAATGGTAATTAAACTCCCACCTTCCACGCCTTCTAACCTATGAAAGGAATATAATGGAGTATACAAAGTTTTATTTAAGTTACTATGAATTACTTCCACAAAGTCAAGCCTGGAACCATTTCCTCTATGAAAGGAAATCAAACGATTCACGCAAATTCTTATTTATATCATAGACAATCATCAACAGCCCAGAAGTAATTATGGCGGTTTGTGCGAGAGTTCCCTTGTCACAATGGAAGCTATATTCGAATTATACGTTTTAAGTTCGACGCTGTAGGAAGCATAAATTAAATATAGCATTACTAATGGTGCATTAATTAACTTTGATAAGACTGAAGTTTTTTAAGAAATTGAATAAAAATATCAATATAAGTCTTTAAGCCTCTATCGACGGAATTATGAAACATCAGCATTCAAAAAATACTGCCAATACATTAGTATTTTAAAAGTTCTATTTAAAAAATTTCCAAAAAAAATCCAATTTATTTGATAATTACATTTATTTTTAAATGTTACGTATTTTTCTTGCATACATTAATTTTAAAATAATAATTTACACAAGGTATACTTCAACATCACCTTCATAAAGTAATTTTTTTCAAGTTCTTAATTTTTTCTTCATATGACAGCTGAAACTATTAATTTCAGAGCTCCAACAGGCACGCCATCGTCAGTGAATAGTGTCACACATTCATCTATTCAAATTGTTTGACAAACCGCCGAAAGGACGTAACTTAACGCTCACTTAATCCGAAGCGTTACAATTCTGTCCAGCGCAGCAACTAAATGGAAAAGCCTCTTACAATTAGAAAGCAGATATTTCAATGATTTTGAAACGTAACAAATTTGACTCGCTCGTCCACAGAGGGCTCACTTAATTTATATTTTCATGCGGTACGTTTAAAACTACACTACAACAGAAGGCTACCAGTGTTATTTTTTCTGAAAAAATTGTTTTTTTCAAATAACACAATTACTTATCATGGCTCTTCAAATACGTTGTATATCAGTACATGAGTCAAACATCCACTCGACTTCATTTAACCGTTGCCACAAAATTAATTATCGGAGTTCTTACCCATCACTAAGACAACAAAAGTAATGAGATTCTCTGGGACAAAGCAAGCGGGACAGATAGTTAAAGTTAGAGGACTCGAGCAATTACAGTATTTTAATTACTTAGGTAGTACACTAGAAGAAAACGGACTGAGTAGCAAAGACAGACGTAAGAGAATAGCGCTAGCTAAGGAGGCGTTTAGCAATATAAGGGAGCTGATGACGGGGATCTTTGGGTAGGGATGTGAAGAAGAGGCTGGTGAAGAGCTTGATATGGAACGTAGCGTTGTACGAGGCAGAAACGTGGACTCCCAGAAAGAAGGACGAGATTGGGATGCAGGCATTTGAGATGTGGGTGAGGAGAAGGATGGAGACGATGAAGAGGACGGAGAGGAAGACTAACGAGGAAGAGCTTGAGATGGTGGGTGACGAAAGGAAGCTTCTGAATGAAGTTCGGGATAGGCAGGGTAGATGGCTGAAGGATGTAATAAAGGGCGATGGGTTTCTCAAGAGTGCAACAGAGGGAAGGATGTTGGGCAAGCGGGGAAGAGGAAGAGAGGTAATAGGTTTCATGGACGGGATGAAGAAGGTAGATTGTAAGCTAAGGATAAAAAGGATACACTAGAAGGAGTAAGACCCCTGAAAGTGTAGAAAGGAGGAAATTCTCTGACATTCAACAAAACCTACCTTAACCGGTAGAATACTTAAATAATAAAAAAAATAATATCCATTATTCCTTCACCAATTCTCAATTCGTCTAATTTCCGTGTCTCCTGGACGAAACCATCCGCATCACTCATTTTTGTCACAAGTGCGCCCTTATTTGTATAAGTAGTACCCAGTACTTAACGTCGACTGCTATTCTCCCTTGTTCGCCTGTGGTGCATCTTTTCGTATCAGAAGAAATTGAGCGAGGGACGATTATTAGCAAAGTCCATTAAAATACTCTCCCAGTTGTTGCTATTTTTGTTGAAAATGCGTTGGAGACGTTTTAAAGGAGGCCCACATTTGATATAATTAGTTATTGAAAGCTGATGTGTTGTAAGACACGCATCCGGAGATAACACTCTGTTGTCCTTTCCCCACCCAGCCACCTTACTGGCACACAACTTTTGGTCGGACTACCGGGAGACTGACGGCCAGATGCAGTCCTTCTTCTCCATCTTCGCCATTTTCTTCCCATCGGCCACGGGCATCCTCGCCGGCGCTAACATCTCCGGTGATCTCAAGGTAAGAGTCGGAAGCGCACCGTTGCGGTCGGGGTTCACACCTTCTTAACCATCAACTAATTAATTCATTAATATTTCAATTCTTATACTGAGAGTGACAAAATTGTACGACCAAACTTTCAGGACACATTCCTTACGCGTAGAAGGTGAAAATATGTTATGCAGATATAGGTTTTGAAACGCTTTATTATAAAAAAGAAGTATCAGGCGTGATATGGTGGAATATCATCATAATGATCACCTGATGATGATGTGGTACATAGAAACCAGGGTCGAATTTAATTTTATCTAAGTGGAAAATAACCAGTTCTGTGATTCATAATATGATATTCCACCATATATCGCCTGATACGTCTCTTTTTGTACATAATGCTAGCATGGCAATACAAGCTAAGTTGTGCATCAATCTATTTATCACGCAATATTATGTTATAGCTCATTTTCTTCAACTCGTCAATGTATTTGTATTTTGTATTTTATTTATCCTGGGTTGGATTGGACAGAGCCTTCCCCTCTTCCCCATACTCAGTTTACATACACAGACACCCATGTCCTGGGAAGATAATATTCTACTCAGGCGGGAATCGAACCCGCGACCCTCGGTTTAGCAGGTGACGACTTACCCCGCCGCCACCGGGGCCGACATAGATACATAGACATGTACGTAGATTAATCATGGCAAACACACAGGAACAGAAGGTAATATCGTTGTTACTATGCTTTCTTAGAGAATACTCTACCTGATCTACAAGAAGATGTGTCATTACTCGTGCGATAAAATATTCAATTCATACACGATGAAGCTCCTCCTTATTTCAGTCTTTATGCCCGTCAGATTCAAAACAACTGAATCATTCAATAGCCTTTCAATCCTCATACCAGGAGTGACAAAAAGCTACAGCCAAACGTTCAGGACACATTCCTTACACGTTGAAGACAAAAATATGTTATGTGGATATGAGTTTGGAAACGCTTCATTTACATGTTGAAACTCATTTTCTTCAACTCATCATTGTACGCGCATTAATCATGGGAAACCCACAGAAACAGAAGGTAACAACGTAGGCTAGAATGCTCTCTTAGAGAATACTCTATCCGATCTACTATAATATATGCCTTTACTAGTGCGAAGAAATATGCACTTCATACACGATGGAGCTACTCTTCATTTCAGTGTTAATGTCCGTCGAATTCAAAATAATAGGTTCTAAGACATATGAATAGCTAGAGGTAGACCTATTCAATGGCCTCCATGCCCTCCAGACACAAACACACTAGACTTTTATTCAGCGGGGCATTTGAAAGCCTTTGAGTATCGAGCCCCGCTACAAGATGCAGAGAGTCTTCGTGCCCGTATCGTGGACGGCTGCGAAACCATACACGACGGAGACGGAGGGTTGATACATGTGTCAATGCTGAGGGAGAGCATTTTCAACATTGAATGTTTAATTTCATGCTGTAAGATGAAACGTTCTGTTCTCGCGTGTTACCCATGATTATTGTACTGTGAAGGTTTGTAGAAAATGAGTTCTAACATGTAAATAAAGCGTTTCCGGACCCTTACAACACTTTTCTTCCCCTACGGATGAGGGGTCCTGGAATTTTGGTCGTACCTTTTTGCTATACCCTGTATATTCTTTCACTGAATAGAAGAACGTACACACTGAACTGGTATATTCTTCCCACTTCATCAACTTAAATCCCATGAAAAAAAGGAAATTCTACGTCTTATATCTACCATTTGAAGCCAATGCACATGTATTTCCAATGAAATTTTACCTCCACAGTCGGTTCATTCTACGGTTGAGAAAATTCCTTTCTTCCATGAGATATAGGCCCAAGCATTTTCTTTTTCACGCTGCTGTTCCTGAACGAATTTCCTCCCCTCATTTTTTTGACATTCTTTCTTGCAAATTTCCTCAGTCCTACACCATCTATATTTAAAAAATCATCCTATTACAAAATCCACAAAATATCTTGCAAGCCACCTCACGGGTGAGTAGTAAGAGGTAAATTAAAACACGATAGCTTTATACCATAATATGATAGAAATCTTCATTAATTTAAATTTTTTTTCCAGAACGTGTTTTCCATGCTTGTTAATATTTAAAAAATACCAGTGTCTTTATAATGAAATCTTGCCTCCACAGTTTGGTGCATTCTACGGTTGAGAAAATTCCTTTCTTCCTTCGATATAGGCCCAAGCATTTCCTTTGCTCCGCGGCGTTTCTCATCGAGTTTTGCTCCTGCTCATTTTTCTTAAGATTATTTATGACACATTTCTTCTGTCCTTTTAATCTACAGCATTCTATACCGAAATCAACAAACAAGCTTGCAAACCACCTCACGAGTGAGTGGTTTGAGGTAATCTTATCATGTCACTATATTTCGTTCCAATGCAATAAATTAAAGTGGGCTAAGAAGTAGGAGATGATGCAGGTACTTCCCGTAAAATCGATACTTACATTTGCGCATTTTTTCCTTCAAGTAATGACAAAGGTATCCAATCGTAGACATTTCAAATGAAAAGTAATTTTCTTCACTTCCTGATTGAAACGTAATTACAATTCATTACACCCTCTTATTCACACCGACTAACCTCGAAGGAAAAGAAAGTAGAACTTTTAAATATTGGATTTATCGGCAAAATATTAGCCTCATACTCAAACTCTGAGCTGACTATTCCCTCCTTTTACGAAGGAAGGAATTTCTCACTTCTCTTCAGATGCATCACCATCATGTTGCTTCTGCGCCAGGGGCATATGAACACAGGCAGGTATTCTCTTTCCGTCATTTGTCGCTACGGCAATTTGGCCTCAAAGTTGGCGAAATTGTCCCAAACTCTACTTTATTTCATTGACAAAAGGCTGTTTTAACAGACAGGTTTAAAATGCCATTTTTCGCGCGATCGATAGAGAGACGGTAACGGCTGCCAATGAGACTTAGAAGTAGGTTAGTGGACAGAACAGGACAGACATTGATTCGTTGATTTCCCCCCTGATGCTTGTTTCTTTACCCTTCACGTAGAACAAACACGTTTCTTATGACCCATGCATGACTCTTGTATCTTTATCACGTAGTTACAATATTAATAATATATTAATTTGTTTTAACTATAGTATTTTGCATGTTGGTGAAAGTTAATTCTACATTATATTGAATATTGGTGATAAATCACCACCTGCCAAAAACCCTTGAGGTGGCCGCATGGTAATAAACCCATGATAATATGTAGATGTAAAATTTGATTTAGAATGTTTCATCCTCAAAAATTTCACCCCGCTTCTGAATGCGTGCGAGTCACGCTATCTCCGGTACGAAATGGGCGTGGTGCCCGACTTCCTTCCTCTTTCTCTTTGAAGGACCCGTCTTCGGCAATCCCCAAGGGCACCCTCCTGGCCATCTTTGTCACCACGATCTCTTACTTGGTGTTCATCGTGCTGGCTGGCGCCTCGGTGCTCAGGGATGCCACGGGCAACGCCACCGAGGTCACCGGCTGGGCCTTCGCCAATTGCACCGGCACGCATTGCCACTGGGGTCTACACAACAGTTTCCAGGTGAGCTCAAGACGGCCATCAGCTGGGCAATTGAGATTCAAAGAGCGTCGCTGAATTTAAGTGGAGATGTCATATTGGCCCTTCATGAGTTGCTGGCTGATTTCGATATCACTTAAATTCCTTGACTCTAGAAGAGTGCTAATAGCCTCACGGAGTCCCTGTAATATTATCATACACGATGGTGGTTTTATTTCACAGAGTTATCTAAATGCTGGCAAAGAAATTAGAAAGATACAGTGATCTAATTCTGCCAATGCAATACATTACAACATACAAAGGACTCGTTTTTCCACACCCGTCTAAATACGAAGGTTCAGCCACCTTAATGTAAACACTAATACAATGAACGACGAAGAGGTGATTAACGCAGTGAAAACCTCGCTCCATAACCAAAGTGAGGACTGGTACCGACAGGGAATACATACTCTAGAGAATCGCTGGAGGAAAGCATAGGAACTTAAAAGGAGATTGTGTGGAAAAATAGAGAAAATAGATAAGAAATTTTTCTTTAATCTGTATAAATTGAACCTTCGAGGGATAATTATTGTTTCTAGAAAAAAATGTGGGATATTACTTTTAAGCTAATCCTCAAATATAAGCTAGAATCACGCAAAATTTCATATCAATCGATTCAGTAGTTTTCGAGGAGAAGATTAGCAAATATACTCACAGACAGACAGAAACCACTCCACATTCATATATTAAGAAATAATGTTGATCTAATTTCCATAATCAACCTAACTATCCATTCTAAATACCGCCAGTAACCTCATTTGTCGGTCTCATTCTCCAAGTAATCAACTGTATTCTTACTGATGAATCAAATGCAATTTCCCAAGCTCATAGTTTATTTTCCAAAAGTCTAACCATTTTCAACAACTCTTGTCCACAGGTAACTGAGGGTTAATGTGATTAGGTTCTCTCTTGTTACATTTCAAAGGCATAAATGTAGTTGCAGTGTTATTTGACTCGTAATAAGTTAGTATTTTAACGATTGTTCAAGCACAGTGGGCTAATAAGTCTCTCACAATAGTCATTAACTTATAAGGCTTGCTGACACGATTCGAGTGGCACACATGCCTGAGAAAATATTAACTAATCCTCGTTCACTGCGAAGCATTGGCGTTCAATCTCGTCTAGGAAGTATTACCCAACTTTTGCCACGTTCACGCTTTCATTAATACTCCGCAACATTGGAAACACATATTAACTTAATTTAAAACTCAATTTCAGCGCCAATCGTGCGGATGATTCCACCGATAAATATTCAAGAGGCTGTGCCACTTACCTATATCGTTATATGTTACGCCGAATAACTAATCACCATTGTCCCGCAATATTTAGCATACGGCAACACTGCACCCTCTCTTTACACATGAAAGTTAATTCCATGGCAATAGCATTGCAAGTCGCTTTTTAGCGACACTTCGATGTGAAAGCACGGATTTCCATGGCAGAAGGGGTTGTTTGTGGTGGTCATTGACCGAGTTTCGCATCTGAAAGGAAAATAGACTGGGCTCTATTTAGCCTGAAAGTGACATATCGATACTGTGATAA
Organism: Ceriagrion tenellum; assembly: GCA_963169105.1. Classification (NCBI taxonomy): domain Eukaryota; kingdom Metazoa; phylum Arthropoda; class Insecta; order Odonata; family Coenagrionidae; genus Ceriagrion; species Ceriagrion tenellum. Next base: position 73,762,015 of record OY720641.1, on the reverse strand, counting down.
AATCGCATCGCATTCGATGAAATCTTGGTCACATGATAACAAACGGAGACAAAAATGTAAACAGAAAATAATTTCGCAGGAGAATGAATCACTGTTGCCTATGTAAGTATTAATTTGTATTCAAATTAATGCTTACATAGGCAACAGTGATTCATTCTCCTGCGAACTTATTTTCTGTTTACATTTTTGTCTCCGTTTGTTATCATGTGACCAAGATTTCATCGAATGCGATGCGATTTTATCACTGCGATGCGATGTTTTCAACATTAGCGATGCGATGTTTTCAATAATAAAGAACGCAAAGGTAAGCTTTATTGCTCATCTATTATTAGATAGTAATTTTTATTTTCACAATTCTCATAATTGACACGATGTAATAATTCACAATTAATGTGGCGGGCATAATAAAATTCACAATGAATAACTTGTAATAAAAACGTTGTACAGTTCCGCTATATTTTAATGCTGTCTAACGTATTCGATGTCTATAGCGTCATTTTCAAGAAAAACATAGAATGACATGACATGAAAATGACGCTCTAGACGAATTCGGTAAACAGCATTATAGCATAGTGGAACTGTACATCGTTTTTATTGAGTTATTCCTTCCCGTCGTTCTACAACGTAACGCCACTTTCAATTGATTAAATTTTACATGTGTATTATGTCTTAGGGATTGGAAAATCGATTTCGATTTTAATCGAAAATCGATAATCACACTCCGATTTTCGATTTAATCGTAGTCGACTTTTTGTTTTGAAAAATCGTTCAAAATCGATTCTAGCCGATCGATTTTTAGCTTGCTACAGCATTTGAATTTTGCCGCCTCGCTTTACTCCGCTGCGCGCTATTTCACTCTGCATCGCTGGTGGGGGAACCTCGGTGGGGAGGCAAAGTGCTTCGGACACCGGCAGGTTGGAGTTGCCAACTGTGGGGCTGCGGATTTTTATTACAATAATTCTAGTCTAGGCGGGGACTCACGCTCGGATGTAATACATTGTTGACCGCGAGACGAAGATTTGAAATCATAATACGCGTTGACATTGTGCCTTCTTTGTAAACGTTTTCTCAATAAATCGCTTCACAGCACTCGTCTTTAAATAGATTCGCCCAGTCCGAATATCGTCTTCTGCGCATGGGCTACTAAATTATATATAATTTGCTTGTTATATTACCTATATGTATATAAGTATCTGGTATGGATTATTACTTTCCTGAATACCTTATTAATATCTTTAAAATAATAAATTGTATTAATAAACTTAACCGTATTCGGTTCTTATCCCTAGTGCTTCCATTAACCCATATTACGAATTTTGTTAGAACAGCACATCCGTATTTCAGCTGACAATTACTTTACTATTGAAAAATTTCGATTTCAATTATTCGATTATTTTGGACAAAAAAATCGAATTTTTAGACAATCGATTTTTAAAACCAAAATCGAAATTCGATTAATCGAAAATCGATTCTGGATTTAAATTTCCAATCCCTATTATGTCTATGCATGCCGGTGGAAATCGAAACGAGCAGCGTACGAACGCAGTTATTTCCAATTTCAGGTAATTTTCGAAATAACCATATTCATTCCTTATTTTTGTCAACCATTTCTACGGGGAAAACTGGAACTAAGGTGTATGCAGATTAAGTCCCTGAAAGTAGCGATGCGATTAAAGATATTACTGCATTAGGTTCTTCCATGCTTAAAGCAGCCGTAGCAGAGTTACTCCATTGTTAAATATCAATGATAAAATAACATCTAAGGAGAAAGCATTACAGAATCCAGAATCATTCATTTATCTCCATTTACTCACTACTTATCACGATTATTAAAAAAATTTCGAGGAATATTTTGCCGCGAATTCCTCGATGTGCCACCCATGATAAAAGAAGAACATTTTGGGAATATCTGGGAGGAAAAAATCCAAATGATAAAATTCGAAACGAATCATATCATATTATTTAACAATATACGTGTCATATATTTGCTTATGCCTCATAAAAGAGCCTTAATTACGCGATACACTCATATCCACGTCATCAAGTGGCCATACAGAAATAATTACTCGTTAATTTGGCCTGATAAAAAAACCTGAATTACTTCACTATACCGATAATTATAATTATGATTTTTATCAAATTATAATCCCAAGTTTACTTCATCGTAATGTTTCAGCAACTAGATACATAATCATTGTACACATAAAATACTCATTCAAAAAAAAGATGGTGGACTGTGAAAAAAACTACAATTTAATCGTCATAGAATCATTCGAGTGGTACCTAAGCATTAAGAAACTTCTAATAAATATTGCCACCAAAAATTCGGCATTTGTTTCATGGGCTATTTAGAGCGAAAAGTCTTTTTACTACGAATAAATTCCCGTCGATTGATTCAACTGCCCACGGTATCGAACTTACGACCTAATGACCAGTAGTCCATCGGGGTTAAAACAAGTTTACCTCCCTTCTTCACGCCTGTCTTCGCATAATGCAAATGACCTGAGGAGCGCGAGAGGTAGCGTCGGAGAGCCAAAGAATGAAAGCGACGCCGACCGGAGGAATTGAAGGTAGGCAATTACCGGACTATCATTAAGTCCCGTGATCGCCAAGTAAAAACGTCATAGTTATTATGCTGAGATCCCAGCTTCATTGTGCTGATGGCTCACTCAAATGAGTCGGCAGTTCTTTCATGTGGGCTGATGAATATAATGACAGAATCGTCACCTCGGCGATTAACTAATAAAATATAAGGGTCAGAATAACGCGGAGGCAACGAATAGGTATTCGCATTCCTCGCGGAAGAAATTTTTGCTTGATTCTTTGCAGACATGATGACCCCATTTGAGCGTATAAATAACGCAGAAATAGAGAAGCACACATATTGTGGTAGAAATCATATCGTTACTCATCATCATCTGGTGTTCTGCCTGCTGGCAGGTCCCGTACACCACTGTCGTCTCCATCCGCTTCTGTCCCAAGCTTCTTTCTTTGCTTCATCATAGCTGATGTTCTTCACCTGATCCACCAATTTAATTCTTCTCCTTCCTCTCTTTTCCTTTCCTTCAATTGAACCCTCAAGTGCCACAGTTATTATACTTTTCCCTCTCATCACATGGCCCAACCAGTTTCCTTTCCTTTTCCTTATTTCCTTTAGGAGCGATCTTCCTTCTTTTACTTTGCCCAAAACCTCTTCATTTCTCATCTTAACTACCCATCTTACTTTTCCCATCCTTCTCCACACCCACATTTCATAAGCTTCTATTCCATTCCTTTCCCTCTTACGTAATGTCCACGCTTCACATCCATACATGAAAACGCTCCATGAATAACATTTAGCTAGTCTATACGCATTATCATTACTGTATCATTACTGTATCAATATAATTAGTAGTGTCAATATAAAGGAGTCCGGAGAAGTGCAACGCTTGGAAAATATCTTGAATTCAGACCCAGCGCCCAAATAAGAATGATTCATTGCCTACCTGGTGAGCACAAAAACTCCTCTGTCCATGGGTACACGGGTTTCTAATCTTTGGGGTAACTTAAAACATCCCAATTTATTAAAATTGGAATTTACTTTATATTTAACGAAGGAAGGAATAAAAAAGAATAAAATATCCGCCATCTGTCTGAAATTTGGGACACCGTCAGTGAATCAATACGAGACATCCTTAATATAAAATTCACCTCCGTCCCCTCTCCTGTCATTTTCCCTATACTCTCTGCTTCCACGGCTTGGTATCCTAACACTCCACGTTCCACGCGTGGTGTCCAGGCCGGTGCTGGTCGGTCGGATGAGGATGTAGATGAGATACGGTTCTAAATAAGGATATATTCCTTAAGTTTCATTCACTTCATTGAGGTAGATGGAAAGGGCACTATGCCAACAATCCTTTGCCTGAAAGCCGAAACAATAACTAAACTGGCTATCTTTACTTACTTTCTTTACTTTCCTTAGGATAGCACGAAGGTATGGACGAATTAGCGAATGAAAAGAAAGAATAGGCCATATTTGAATTTATTTCAGAGGAGGTTAATTTATTTAGCCCCGAAAATCTTTTATCTACTTCCAATGGTAGTTCAAATGGAAAGCAAAGTAATTCTTATTTTAAGTAGGTTATAAAATGACTATTTTAACATGATGATATTGAAATACCATTTGCAAATTTCCATATAATTGTTAGCTTGAAAGGAAACCATTAAAATTTATGAAAATTGTGTATAGGACCATTAAAAACTGAAATACTTTGTTATGTTTCTTCGCTAGAAGTTGTTGGTAACCCCAACACGGGTTTCTAATCTTTGGGGTAACCTAAAACATCCCAATTTATTAAAATTGGAATTTACTTTATATTTAACGAAAGAAGGAATAAAAAAGAATAAAATATCCGCCATCTGTCTGAAATTTGGGACACCGCACTGCATCTCTACAATCGACAGTGGCGACAAAATAAGCGGGGTACATTTCAGAGCAGATAGTTACAAAAATTCGCTTTTTCCTACGGCACAATAAGTGATCATAATAAAAATTGAGGTCTACTTAAAATACTTCAATAATACACCTCAACATTTGACCTTCCAAAACCTAATCTGTAACACCTTAACACGGTTGATGTCCTAACGCCCACTGGCGCACGCCCATACGGCGGATCTCAAGGGTATGTAGGTATAAATTAACATGCATCTGAAGGTAGTTTTAACGGGTTTTCTCAATATATATTGAGGCGATTTTTTATTTTAATAAAAATGGAAGCAGTCCAAAGAAACACGAAACAAATATGGCAATATAAGAAGATAGTGCAAGTTGAATTTCAATAGGAAGAGGGATTTTAAAAATCTTTGTCTTGCACTCATGCTACCTTAAACGTATGAGACTGATTTAGATTGAATTCATTATTCTAAGAAAAAATGGGGAAAATGTAAACGCCGAGGATGAAAGCAGCATGATCCAAGTCTCGGTGTTACTTTTTTTAATTCAACCATTCAACCAATCAACTACCCAGTTGTTGACAGGGTTTCCCTATTTTATAGCAATACGAAACGCTCCTTACAACAAAATTTTATTTTTTTCATTTTCGCGGAAATTTATGAAATTGAATCTATGAACTCCGAATGTAGCAATAAGTAGCAAAATGCTAACACGAATAGAATTTTTGGCTCGCATGTAGTTGAAACGGTAAAGATGGGAATCTACCGAGGAGCATGAAGAGCAACATTTCATACTTCGCCAGCGTCACCACAAAGATTATATTCCCGGCCGATGAATATGATCGGATATTTGGGTCTAAGGTCATTTGCGCCATACGGAACAGGTAAGGAAGGAAGGGTGGATAAAAACCCAGCGTCCGCATTAGCTTGCTCTTAACGAAAGGCGCCTAGGGGACCACGGTTTAACGTCTCATCCGACAGACGAAGTACTGCACTTGAAGTGCCCTCCACAAGACACTCAAGTAGGGATCGGGTTTCCTCTGAAAAATATCCTTCTCTGCAGGGATTTGAACCCTGGCCGCCCGCATAGTTAGTCATATTTAAGTTGATAACGAATTTTTGCGAGCATGAAAAGAATCATCTGCAAAACTGCCACCGTTTTTTGCTACCACCGTCAATTGTGTTTAAATTTGAGAAGCGCGTGAGAATGTAAGGAATGGTCAGTGATAAACTGGATGACTTGAGCGTCGCGGTGATATCATTCGGTATACACTTGGCAATTTCGCACTTGGAAAATACAATAAACTGACGACACAGACGATCCCCGATAGCGGCATACGAAATGAGGGAATTTATCGAATATATGATGTCGAAAACGCGGTACTATTGAGGTCTGGGGCTTTCTACTCCTTTTCCTAGAAGATCAAAAGAATCGGATTGCAATGCCGATTGCCCTTGGCATGGGCCGTGAGTCTAATATTCCTGACTCGAATGGCGTCGACCCTCGAGAGTTTCGGGAATTCACAGGACGGAAATCTGAATTCAAGCAATCTGATTCAGCGTACTAGGAAAAACAACTAACATGTAATCACATGTGAGCTGTGAGTGAATTCCAAATATGCTCTAAGCAATTGTACGTATTAGAATAATTATGAGCGTTCCATGTAATAATTGGTCAAGACTAGTAGTGGCAACCACCGTATACCCTTTGGGGTATGTTCTGTAGTTCAGGATGAGCAAAAACAATCTGATTAATCTCTAAGGTGGTGAGTACAGTACAAACTACGATTTATCAAACTACTCGAGACACAATATAAGACAATGGTTTGACCAATGGGTGTGAAAGCTGATGAAAGTCAAAAGATTGAAAGGCTGGCGTAAACGAGCGGACAAAATTCAGTACCTTTGCTCCGTGCCTGTTTGGAATTGATTTTGCAGTTGGTTCTTCTTATGTTCAATGTGATCGTTTCCAGAAGTGTTTCCTGGAAAAAATCTCAAAGAATTCGACGCTAAAACAGCGAACGAAAAAAGTAATAACCTCCAACCTTGGAACTCGAAATATCAGCCCACTACTTCACTTACAGACGAACCTCTCATGCATTTTAGCTTTCATTTCCGTCGTCTACAATGATAGTGAAAACATTTTGCATGTTAGCTTGTGAGAACTCTACCTAAAGGCCCTCGTGATATGCGACTGTAGTGTCGTCCGGCATGAAGAGAATGATATGAAACGGCAGCATCGAATGTCATGTCCCTTACGCGTGAGTTAAATTTCAATTTAACACGCAAGTGAAGTCAGAAAAATACCAGATAAAATTATGACTATGTTCAACGGTAAATGCGTGACTATAACAATGGAATCGCACCCTTGTACACCTACATGATACCATGTGTTCCGACGCGTGGGCGTGTAACAAGTCCTTTATCGGGATATGAAACTCACATTTTTATATGACACGCTCGTTTATAAAATCCCCTATTCAAATGTTATCCCAATTAATCCTCAAATTATCCACTCCCTCTGCGTTTAACCTACATTTATCGAGGCTAATGCGACAGTAATCTTGTTGAAAATCAAGAAGTTAATGTTGATAAATCGCACGAGATTTTCAAGAATTAAAAGGACTCAATAAAAATCACAAGTAATAATTATGATTTTTCAGGCTGGAGCTAATTTTGAAAACAGTTAATAATTATGACGAGACAGTATGCGTAAAAATGCGGGTGCATAGCAAAAGTTATAATAAAAAAATTACCTTTCTGCAACAGGAGCAGACTGAAGATAAATAAATATCATGTATCCACTTAACACGACTAAAAAAATTACAGCTTTTCCAAATGCTCTAGAAAAATAATTTTTTTAATGTACTTTTTAGGCATTTCCTGTACATGGGATACCTAAAAAAATTACATTATTGGTTTACATTAGATAAATATCAACACATATATTAACAAAAATATCCAAATAGATATTTATGGGTAAGTATGTAATAAAGTCACTTCTGTATTTTATTTTTTCAGGTAGTAATTCGCAGATTCAGTTCATAAATATGCCTCAACGGTGTACATAATCTGGGTAGATTACCAACAAAAACTTGTGTACGTCACCAAAAATTACGATCGTAAAGTTATTATCTACGGCGCATCACTCGTTATGTATGGACGGGACGGGATTTATGAAAGTGAGCGAGGGAGAACGCTGTGCCAGTCAAAATGCCACGATCCGTATTCAATCCGCGTCTGCGACTGGGCGAGCACGGTCGTTGCACAAGTCGACGAATTTCATTGTCGAGACGCGGGCGAGTGGTCCGGCATGCAAATGGACGCACTTCTTCCCCTCACAGAGTCGCGGTGCTCCACGAGGGCTGAGAGATTCCTCTCGTCCCCTCTTCTTACTCGAGCTTTGCGCGTCAGTCCTGGGGCCCGAGAGAGGGGAAGGAGAGGCGACCGATTAGGGTTGTGGTAGTCTGCACTCGCACACAAGAGTTGAGGAGAGACACGGACCTTGGAACCTTGTCCCCTTTCGTGCCTAAATGGTTAATTGGTCGAGGTCGTGGCGCGGACGCAGAGGGAAAGCACCTACCGACTAGTACGTAGTAGTATATACGCTTGTGTCGAACGCCCAACTCTCACCCTCTTCCTCCCGTGGAGAGCGTCTTCTCTCAACGCGAAGGACGGGTCGGAATTGAGTCGTCGGATGTCTACTGTCCCGAGGGAAACGTTTCCCAAGTCGACACCGATCGGAACTCAGGAAGAGTTCGATGCGGGGAGTATCCGACAGTCACAGTGACGTAGCCAGGGGAAGAGGGTGTGACCCATGGAGTCCGGACGCCCTCCTCTACCCGAAATATTGGCTATTTACATTACATAAGGGCCCAAAGGAAATATTCATAATTGTATATTTTCTTCTAGGAATATCCACATTATTTCACTATTCTGATCAAATATTTCAAGTAATATATATTCTTAACGTTAAATATTATTTATATACCCATCACAGCTAAGAAAATATAGCTTTTTATAATTAGCTAGAAAATGAACAAGTTACATCTACTTTGTGGGCACTTCCATCGTATGGGATTACTAAAAATTCAGTTTTATTATAATTATACGAAAAATAAAATGATACCTATCACACTAAATAATATATAATGCATCTTATTATACATGTATTTATATTTCCGTGATTTTTCAACAAAACCGTGGGTTTTATATCTGTTAGAAATGCCTCAGATAAAAATTAAAAAATCGCCTGTTTCATTGCTGTCACACTTGCACTCTTTGGCAACTAAAAATACAATTTTTCTTCTAATTAAAAAAAAAAATTCCCCATACAGCCTACTTACACGCTATATGGACCCAATCGAAACGATATCCCGGCTGCGATAATGAAATGCTGCATTTCGGATTTGGATGTAAAACTGTCATTCGGGTCGACATTAAAAATCACCTAACCCTTGGTGCTTTAAGAAAAATCAAGGTGTGGTAGGGCCATAATACTAAATATACTTTTCTGCTCAATTAATATTTCGAGGTGGTTCACTTCAAGCAGCCTTTTGGGGAACCCACATAGAAAGCATATGTGGAAAAGCCTCAAAGAAACTAGAATTTTTGAACTTGTATTCGGAAGATCCTCGGATGAATAAGTGAGAGATTGAAGTGCTACTTCGCTCTGGCAAAGCCACACCTCGAATATGCCGCGAGCATTAGGGGTCCTGGACAGCAAAATTTGACCAAACAATTGGTAAGATTACAAAGGAAAGCTGCGTGCTTTGTTAACAACTTCAATGCGTGAACATATAGTGTCTCACAACTTTTAGAGGGATTGAGAAGGGAGCCCACAGAGACTCGGAGGCTACACGCTAGGCTTAGATTGCTCGAGAAATTCATAACTGGGGTGTTTCAGAGCGACACGGAGAATATTAGCGTTAGTGACAAATATTAGAGTAGCTGCCTACTTGATTTTAAATCAATGTTTTCCTAAGATGTTTTGTTCAATGGTATTCGATGTTAAACGACTATCATTTCGTGGCTAATCATTCATAAAATTTGCTGATGAAAACCTTTACAGAAATTATCAGAGACGAGTTAAAATCCCATTTCCGCCGTTTTGCACTGTGCATCACAACATAAAATCAGCGTCATCAAGGTGAAAAAAAATACACCTACTTATCGGAAGTCAAAAACTTTCAAGTAATGGTCCACTAATATTTTTATTGTTTACGACCCGGGTTTCGTCACGTAATGACATCTTCAGATACAAATAATATCCCACATGGGTATATATACAAAATCAGTTGCAGAGGAAGGCGGGGAAGGGAAGGGGGGGGAAAAGGAAAAACCGTTGGAGTATGGTGTAATGGGTATGGGGCAGGTAGGAAGGGGTCGGCGAGGGGGGGGAAGCGTTGGGCTGATTGGAGAAAATACTGGGCGGCGGGAAGGAGGGGGGGGAGGAGTGGGAGGGGAAAAATACGAAGAACAAACATACATTTTTCTAAGAAATTTAAAAAACACAATGTATACACAGGTCGACGGTGATTAGCAAGTCCAGGCTATTGATGAGAGTACAGTTCAAATGGAGTGGATGGCTCTTTGTTGATGCTCAATGATGGTTTAATTACTCGGAAAACCTTGAAGAGGTAAAAGATTATATACAATGTATTCACAAGTCACTGAGATTAGCAGTCCGGGCTATTTATGCGGGTGAGTTTCAATTGGAGGGGAAAGCACTTGGGAACTTTGTTTATGGCTTCTGATGATCACTTACATGGAAAACCGTTGAGACTGGGAAGACCGTTAAGGGGGGGTGGAGTGAGAAGCACTGTTGTCACGGAGGAAAAAATACTTTCGACATCGTACAACAATATTTAACATGCAAAATCTCGATTAAATATACCCTGGTATAAAAGGTAAGGAAACGAAATAATTCTTTCACAATCGCATGATGCAACAAATACCACCATATTGGATATTTACGTCACCTAATTCGCTTCTCAGTAAGGTACTGAATGATTATCCTGATTCGCTGCATTTGCTTTCTCTCAACTGCCCTAATATCTTGGATGAACTTTGGATGTATCGATAGAGAAGAATCCATCCTATATTCGTTAAGGATTTTTAATCCGCCAAGCCATTTTATTTAGAGTAAGACTTGTTCTACCTATTTGTTTAAACGGTTTCTCATGTTTACGATTTTCAGGTGATGGAGCTCGTCTCCATATTCGGACCCCTAATCTACGCCGGCTGTTTCGCCGCGACGCTGTCATCAGCGCTGGCGTCGCTCGTGTCAGCGCCCAAAGTGTTCCAGGCGCTGTGCTCCGACCGTCTCTACCCGGGACTGCATTGGTTTGCCAAGGGATACGGCCGAAGTAACGAGGCATACAGGTCATACGCGCTGGCCTTCATCATAGCCCTGGCCTTCATCCTAATCGGTGAGAGCATTGCAAGATTGACATCATCAATTCGCACACAAAAATATGTATTTAATTTCTAATAGTCGTTACCCTCGACTTCCATTACCTTATAATTCCTCCAATCTTATATTATAATGATTGCTACCCATAGGATATTTTTCCAAAGAGATTATCTGGTGAAGCTCATGAACGAAAACATTAGAATTGTTTCGATAAACAGAGCATTGCTAGTGAATTGTCGCGGGAATTATGGTAGAAAAAGTTCAATTCCAAACATTGGATCCATCCGATCGAGGGAAAATATAGATTAAATATTTTATGGAAGTTAGATGTAACTGTTTTTTCCGGGCGTTCAACATATTTTAATAAAGTTAAACTATTATGGTAGAAACGATCACAGGCATCAGATTAAGGAAATAGACTGCCCAAATATTAGATTTAAAATGTCATTTTTTCCACGTACAATTAGTGACTATAATAGCCACGATAGATCAGTTCTAGGATACTTTGAATAGATAACATAGGCCTTTGAATTTGTGCTGAATATCTTTATATGATTATTAGTTACTAAGCTCGCATGTTATTTCCGGCATGATATACTCTTGTATGATTAGTACATTGTATTGTTATTTATCTGTCGCATTTATAATACTAACCAGTAGTTGCATCTCAAGTAGTGTTCTGAATGGTAGCATGTTCTTGTATAACGTAGCACTCTCCTGGTTTCTGGTCTGACCTCACACTGTTGTCCTGACTGCTATTGGCCTGCGTCTGGCATCCGGGAGAACGTGTGCGGTTCGGATTTCAGCTGGGATGAGGGCTTCATACCCGGTGCCACGCACCCTAGTGGTGGCTGGCCCGGTATTAAGCTGATGCAGATGTATTTTAGAACTATTTTTCCGACTTTCCACCGCTGTATTGCAAAATTCGACCCAACTGTCGACCAGGTAAAGTCTGCGCCTCTAATTCGAGGGTCTGTAATTGTTGTTACCACGCCCCATGTAAAAGGCCCATAGCACTGCTTTCGAATTTGTGGAAATAAATAGTAAATAAATAAATGAATAAAGTAAGGAGAACTGTAAAACTCGTCTAATTTAAACTGTTCTTTGACCACGATGTTTCTTAAAAAACAAAGGAAAGATGCGCGCTTCGTAAAAATCTGCTAAGAGAGAACATGCGGTGTTTCTCAGCTTTTAGAGGGATTAGGCTGGGAGCCACAGGAGACTCGGAGGATGCAAAATAGGCTTAATTTGCTTGAGAAATTCAAAACAGGTGTGTTTCTGAGCGACAGAGAGAATATTATTTCAACGCCACATTTCATTTCTAGGTCCAACAGAAGCGAAAAAATAAGGAAGATACATTGCCGAACTGATAGATACACAAAAATTCGTTCTTTCTACGCACAATAAGTGACTAAAATTAAAGCTAAGCTCTGATCAAAACACTCTCTCATACACTTGACCATTTCACCTCCCAAAACATTATCCCCTACACCTTAGCACGGTTAGTGTCCTAACACCCCCTGTTACACGCAGATGCTGCGGATCGCATGGTAACATTTGGATGTAGAAGGGTGCGACTCTTTACTAGTAGGTAAGATTTACAGTTGAACATACTCATAATTCTATATGGTGTTTATCTGACTCCACTTTTGTGTTTAGTTAACATTTAACGCACGCGCAAGGGACAATACATTCGATGCAGCCGTTACCTCTCATCCTCTACATGCACTTACAGTGCATTACATATCACGGGGACCTTTTGTTGGAATTCTCTCATGTTAGCATGCAAAATGTATTACTACCTTTGTAAATGACGGAAATAAAAACAAAAATAAATGGGCACTTCGTCAAGAAGTGAAGTAAAGGACTTCGAAGAGTCGAGTTCCAAGGATGGAGGTTGATACTTCCTTCATTCGCCGTTTTAGCGTCTCCATCCCAGTCATTTAAGCTATTATCCAAGAAACACTTCTAAAAACGAAGGCATTGGACATAAGAAGAACCAACTGTAAATTCAATTTCAAACAGACATGCAGCAAAGGTACTGAATTTTGCCCGCTCGTTTACGCCAGCCTTTCAATCATTCATCCTTTATCGGCTTTCACACCCTTTGGTATTACCTTGTGCCACTAGTAGATGCAACAATCGCAGTTTGTATTGTACGAGGTGGACGACATGACGGCTGTCATGCCACGCCTATGTTGCAGCCTTAGGCATTGGCTACGATAACACGCGCCCTCTCCATCTATCTCAATGATGCTGAAAATAAGTTCAGAAAATTTTGCTCGGGGAGCAATAAGGCATCACGGCTTCACCAGCTCATAATTACCACAATAACACGCATCCTCCTCATATATATATCTCAATGATAGAATATGTTTAGGATCGTCTTCACTGACTTTGTTTCGTGTTTCTGTTTCTTTCCAGCCGAGCTCAACGCCATCGCTCCGCTCATCTCCAATTTCTTCCTCGCTTCGTACGCCCTCGTCAACTTCTGCACATTCCACGCGACTCTCGCCAAGCCCATCGGATGGAGACCCACGTTCAAGGTAACGGGGGAAGGGATGATGCACGGGGGTCATGTTCCTACTCCGTTGTGAATGACAGTGCAACCCCACGCGATTAAAAAACGATTCCTCCCATTAGTCTAGAAAAAGAACGACCTCATTGACGTTCATAAAGCCTTACATTGATGATCGGTCAACTTTGCATTGAAAAAAATTGGCTCAAATAATACAATGAAATTTACTGAGAAGATTTCGAAAGTTTTTCATTTCATAAACACTCATAGGTACAAGATACTTAGAGTAGTTTTAGCGAGGTTTGTCCGTTATCATAACAACCGTATTGGAAATACTCCTCTTAACGACCACTCCTATCAAGCGACCACGCCTTCTCAAATACTATTTTTCAGCGAAATCGTCGGTGGTCGCTTAATTCAGGTTTAGTTGGCGTCGTCGGCCGTTACTTGGTGGAAACGATTTATTATAATATCAATGAATAAACTTGATTTTTTCACAATTGTTATTTTTCTTCCACTACCTAGGTTTCGACACTCAGGTCTACTACAGAGACTACTCATGCGTCACACAACGCTAAACCTTTCCAACACCCACCACCTACCTCCATCCCTCTCCTTCTCCCCCCCACCCTCCAACAATCTTCCTCACCCCCAAAAGACCATAACCCGCTCCTTCCTTATGTATGTATATATATATATACTCACTGAAATAAAAATTTCCTGTAGGAACCTGATGATGTTGGTACAGAGCCTTCCGCGGTTCCGCTACCTGACGACGCTAGCTGTAACGTTAGCGAAACTGTTTTCCGTTAACGTGAAGCAACGCGGGAAAAACCCGAATAAACTGACCTCACCTGATGATGACCTGAGTGCCGAAACCTAGGTCGTGGAAGAAAAATAAAAATTGGAGAAAAATCAAGTTTATTCATTGATATTATAATGCAGATTTTACTATGAGCACATAAAATTATCATGCATTATAATTTTCATGGAGTAACTAAATAATGAGGAAATAAATGCTACATCTGTAGGTTTTAACATAGCCGTCGCTTTAAGTTTTCCCATTTTTTTCAGATCAGCCGCCAGTTCATTGGCATAGTACTCCTAGAAACTGAACCTCCGTCGAACAGCCACACCTCTTGACGACCATTTTTCAGCGGAACTGTCGGTGGTAGCTTAACACGGGTTTCACTGTATTTTTCCGAAATTTTCATTTGATTTTCAACCATTATGTAAGGCATGAATTAAATATTGAAGTACTTATTTTTCGATAATATACCCGAATTTGACTGAGGTTCTCAGCAGTAAAAATGAGAATATATGTATAAGTCTTCACGCGATAATTTAAAACTCCTACACAACGGAGGGTATAGTTTACAGTTTTCCCAAAAAAATACGGCAGTCACCGTAAGATTTATTTTTAATATAGATGATAACACATATTTATTAACTTCTGAAACTTGGACAGACAACAGAAAAATTCAAACTTCACAATGACCCGGGTTTCGATGCCCACGCATCATTAATAGTTGATTAAAAACAGTATCACATTCCCATATATAACACCAGTATGTGTAATGGGGGATTGGAAGGGAGGACAAATTTTGGGAGAAGGGGAATGGTCAGACCATGGTAGATAAGATGGGGAATTAGAGGAAAGCAAGCATTCGTTAATCAGATTAAAATCTGGTTCAAGATACCATTTTAAAACTTCGAGCTATTTAAAGCATTTAGCTCACTTGGGTTACCTAAAAATTGTGGTAAATTCACTTTAAAATCACTACTGTGGTCTTAGGTTAAAAGATGTTTTGCGAAGTTACTCTTTTCGTCATGACTGTTTTTAAAAGTACTGTATTGTGCCTTGTTCTAGTCTGGAAACTTCTCTATATCTGTGCCAGGTAGACCCCCTCACAGAGCATTACGCAACTTAGACGACATAAAATTCTGATCTAGGAAATGCCTTTCAAGATTTAAGAGATAAAAACAGTTGTTCCCTCCAATCCAGTCCTTAAACATGACCGATATGTGTAATATACGCCATGTCTGTCCAAATCCGGCAACAAGGTAGATAAACCGACTGAGAGGTCTTCGATTAACCTGCTTAAACTATTCTCTTCCTGGAACTCATGCGTGATGGAATTAAATCAAGGCCCTAAACGCTTAAAAAGCAATGGCAGACACAGTCGGGCTGATCACGGACATGATAGAAATCCGTTCCTCGCGAGGAGCAGGATTTGCTAGATCGTTGAGAGCCGTTTGCGTCGAGTGCGCGGCCGCAGCCGGTCGGTTCGGGCGAACGAGTGACGGGACATTAACATTTCTGTGCCGCCTGGCGCCTGTGCAGTCTGGGGGGTCAATGTTGAACGCCGCAGCCTCAAATGGAGTGACATAGAAAAGAGAGGCGGTCATCGGAGGAGGCGACCGGCCATCGGGGACTAAACTGCAGCACTTGTGGTACATAAAAAACTGCCGGGAAGGCCAGATATATGGGCATCCTCGCATTGACAACTTTCTTGAACGGATTCGTTCGGTTGTCATTACACTGAAAAAATGCCACGTGCTGCACAGTTTCAGCTTTCGAAAAATTGAGTATTTCTACCTTTCTTGCACCCCTTAAGAGTTCAACGAAATCTTCCATCAAAAGTTGGTCATCATCGTTCTTAATTAGTGAGTCCATAAGCCTATGGATATAGATAGGAACTATAACAGGAAGTATCTCTATCTGTAAGTTGCATCCCTAAAGGAGGTCACGAAAAATCAAGGTTAAATAGAGAACATCAATCCTCTTACAAATACTTTGTCTAATACTTGCTCAATGAAATGGGATTGCGATTTAAAAATTGTAGACGCGAAGGTCTAACGCATTAATGCGACAAATAACAGGAAAATTTATTGCCGAACTTAGATGAAAATACATGAATTAGGTTCAATAGAAATAATCACGGAAATGTTCTTGAAACAGCCCACACAGCTATAAATATTGATTTTTTTTTAAGATGCTTGATTGAAAATTCTATAATTATACCTATAAGACTGAAATACATGAAAAATAGTTATTAGAAAAAAAAATGGGTTTTAGAGTAAAAAGGAATATATTTTGATCCGGAGTATAACGGAAAAAGATTAATAACAGAAAAAAGACAAGTATTTGATTGGAATATAGTATGTAAACCAGATCATCCAAAAAAAGTGCAAAGGAAAGTGAAAAAATGCGAAAAAATTAATGGTGCATCATAATTTTACATTTTTCCGTACAGAAAAAAGGTATACAATATCAGCAGTTTGACAGTTAATGCAGATTCAATCATACAGGAATATCTCAAAATATGCTACTGATTGCAACAAAGTACACAATAAAGAATCATATTTGCGTATCCTTTTGTGATATTCAATTGTTCATGGCTGAAATTGGTATATTTTTCACGGGCTTCCGTTTCAGAAGCACTAGCTTGATCAATCCCTTTACTAATATTTCTTTTTTTTTAATCCGCAGTATTACAACATGTGGTTCAGCTTGGCTGGATTCATCATTTGCGTCGCCATAATGTTCCTCATGAGCTGGATAACGGCAGTTATCACTCTGGCTGGACTGCTGGGACTATACCTCATGGTGATGTACAGAAGCCCTGGTAAGTTCTGGAGAGCAACGAATATCTTCATGTGGACAACGCAGTCCCATTGATACATTCATTGGTCAGGATAATATATCGGCTACGGTAGAGTAATTAATATCCCTATTCCTCAGGTTAATCTACTAGCCACGGTAGTTTTAAAAGGATTTTAATGGTATGGAATGGATTTTTGACTAAATTCATCTGAATTTTAACAGGCGCATCCCGGCCCATATCTCCTTAATCAATATCCTCATTCTTCATCTCAGCATGCGTCTCACTTATCTTTCAACCCATCAATAAATCATTTGACTTGACCGGGATTCGAACCCGGATCTCCTAATTGCCGGTCAGGTGTATTAGCCAGTTACACCACCGATCCATCTTCCTTCAAAGCGAATTTCGAGGGGGGTTTATGCGAACTAGATGTTCAGGCCTCAAGTCTACATTGTAGCACATGAGACGAAGTCGTGCTTACAAAGCCACTGTCGCGGTGGATAAACCCAACATTGTCGTCATTAAAACGACGAAATTGACAAATTTCCAAACATTGCATTTAACAAATGATATGGTACGAAGTCACTCGCACGGGTGCATATACACCATGGTGGGGCCATCAATAAAGCTTATTCTCTTTCTCCCCCTTCCTCCCTTACCTATCATTCCATCCTCTCTCACCATTTTCGACAAACATCCATCCCGTATTTACAGTCGCAATCACCTTTATTACCTTCTCATTTCCTGGAGTAATACCCTTTCCATCTCCAGCACACCAAGCACTTCATTAAAATCCCTTTCCTTACTCTCCGTTTTCTCCGATCTTCTCTCCACCCACATCTCCAATGCCCCACAGCCAAATCAATTTTGTAAACCATTAAAATACTGATAATCTCCATCATTTCAAAATAAGATTATGAAAATTCTTTATTGATAGGACATAATGGAGGAAGATAATAAATGAGAGCCAATTTTCCAGGGCTAACCGCAATGACTTAGCTCTTAGAATTTGTCATAATCGAAAATGAGTGATGGGTATTTATGTTGGGACGCTTTTCACTTTGCATCCACTCTTGATAAACTGAAAGACTCCATCCGAAATATTGACATGGGTGGAATATTGAATTCGCAAAACAGGGTATCAATTACTAAGACTCACTTTAAAGCAATAAAAATAATTTAACGGACACTTTTCACGGTAATATAGAATGTATTCATTACCTGAATGCCAAACTAGTAACAAGGAGGCTTTTAGTATTATCAATAAGTCCCGGGTTTAAAATCTCTGTTTCACTTTCACCACAAGATGACGCAACCATTCCGATAACTAAATTATTAACAGAGAGTGTGCGTTTTGTTTATTACAGAAGATAATTGCTTACTTGATGCAGGAGTTATCAATAGAATAATTTTTTACTTCGGTTTACAAAATGAGAAATTATTTAACTACAGATTACGCAATGAATGCCGAAGGAAGCAAGAGAAAGAAGATATGGTGAGACGAAAGATTGAGAAAAAATATTCTGATGGCGTGGAAAAAATAAGCGATGATCGTTGATGTAAATCACGTGAGGTGATAGGTTTTATAAGAATGTCACTGATTACAAGCCACCTAGATGAGATTTTAAAACAGAGAAGGCTAGACTGGTCACAAACTTATTATAGTAAAAATGAAGCAAGTTGAGCAATTTAAGTACTTGGGTAACACGCTAATGGGAGCACTAGCGAACGCATTGGAAGGAGAAGATCGCTAGTCTAAGAAGCGCTTAAGGCTGGGACACAATCAACGTGTACGTGTAACGTGAGCCGTTAAGGGTAATACGCGAAAAGATGGCTGACGGGATAGTAGAGCAAACGGACACAATCTACGTGTACGTGTACGCGAGTGATTGAGCGATTGCGAGCGATTGTGTCCGTGTACGTGTACGCGAGAGATGGGCAACTTTCATCTCTTCCCGTGTCCCGTACACGGAAAACCAATCAGAATAGCCCTGAGAATCCGGGAATGGGAGCCATCTGTCGGCAGATACATCCAACTGGTGAAGATTGCTCTTGGCAAAGACAACTTATTTACTTCCACAGTTGTTTACACCTGATCTCTTAGCTGCGCCTGCGTTAGTCAATTGTTACTCCGGGCCGCGTTAACGTCGATTGTGACCGCTGACTTGCGTTTCCCGTCTCCCGTTGTCCCGTTAACGTCTCACGTCACACGTACACGTTGATTGTGTCCCAGCCTTTAGTTATATCACGGAGATAATTACGAGGACCTTGAAATAGGAAAGAAATGGGATATACGGGATATAATGCATGTCACCATTTCACCTCCCAAAACCTTATCCCTTACATATGAACACGGCTGGTGTCCTAACACCCCCTGCGACACTCCCATGTGACGCCTCGGAGGGTAGTATATAAATGTAGATGTAGTATTGTATGGGCAGAAACGTAGACTCTTAGAAAGGAGGAAGAGGAGAGAGGGCAGCAGGTTTTCGAGCTTTCGGTGTGGAGGAGGATGGAGAGGGTGCGATGGACGAAAAGAAAAGGCAAATGAAGAAGTGATTTGTACGATGGGGGAGGAAAGGAAAATTGTATGCGGGACAAGGGTGGGACATAGTAGGTGGTTGGAGGGGGTAATGAGGGGCTAAAGGATGCTTATGGATGTGATGGAGGAGAGGATGTTGGGTAAGCGGGGATGGAAGAGAACAGGCTTCATTGACAGGATGATGAATGGTGGGACATATACTGTGATTAAGTCTATGTAGGATTAATGCAAATGAAGAAATATTATTGGTATATAGGGCTCTGAATTGTAGAAATGTCTTGCATGGCCTAAACAAAATAAAATCATTGGAGGAAAAATTCTGTCAGTGAAGATGAACATTACCAATATAAATGAATCACACCAAACACTTTATGACACGGGAAAAGGAAACTTACAAAAATTACTTTACGGTGGGAAATCCCAGCCGCTAAAATAGTAATGTATACAGTTATGTCCCATAGGAAAAGTCTGTTACTTATGAAGTAATTAAATTGCATCAGAAAAAGATCGGACAACTCCAAAATATCCAACCTAATTAGGGCCCTTACGAATTGGTATATAACCTTAAACCTTATGTTCAAAAATGTCAAGAACGCAATCCCTACTGAAACAAAAATTACCCTTAAGATACCTCCAATTTATTCATTTACTGGTAGTTCAATACTAAGATTGGTTGACTGTAGCCCTCCACCTTTCCTTATCTAATGCTAGTTCCTTTACCTCCTGATATCTCTTCCTATGTACTGTCCTCTTTGATTTGATTCATTAACTTATTCCTGGGTCTTCCTCTGGGGACTTTTCCCTCTATTTTTGCCTTCAATTATGTTCTTCACAAACCCTTTGTGTCTAACGGTGTGTCCAATCAATCTTGTAATCAATATTTACATATTAAAGTGGTCACAGTACTAACATTGAAGTTTTTTCTGAATTTATTTAAACCTTAACCAGTGGGTCATCTACCTAACAGAAGAAGCGAGAATGTGAATTTTCTGACTCGTGTAAATATTTGTAAGGGAGTCTATAAGTACCCCTCTCTTTTGCAGATGTCAACTGGGGGTCGTCCACCCAAGCACAGACGTACACATCCGCCATCAAGTCCCTACAGCGCCTCAACGAGGTCCGCGAGCACGTCAAGAATTACCGGCCGCAGGTTCTCGTGCTCTGCGGCCGGCCGTCGGCCAGGCCACCGCTCATCGACCTCGGACACCTGCTCACCAGGAACGTTTCTCTGCTAGTGGCCGGAAACGTGGAACTGGTGAGTGTGAAGAGAGCGACTATTCCACCATAAATATGACAATGTTTACTTCATGCTTCCTACAGCACCTGAGATCAAAACGCAAAAATCGATTATGTTCTCCATTGTGACTAGGAGAAATATCTCGCTAAGACTACCGTAAGGTAGTTTGAGCGAGATAGCTCCCTTATCATAATAGGTACCAAATTCAAATTATACGTCTTAATTTCACCAGCTATAGGGCACATGAATTAAAAATTGCATTATTATGGGTGAAATAAATAATATTTTATGACAGTAAAAGTGAGTAATTAAATAAAAAGTTCTAAGTAAGTCTTTAACGTGACTCATTTTCTTCGCGCGGTAAGTTCGAAACTCCTTCAAAACGGGATTTTGTGGTCCCGAAGAATTTACTGCAGTACAATATCATTAATTTTTTAAATTAGTGGAGGAAACAAAGTACGCACTTAATTTTTTGACGAGATATAGGTGTTAGAAATTCCTTACTTTTTAAATAAGCCCTCTCTGTAGTGCATAAATGTACCATTTTCAATGTAAAAGGGCTGGTGGTTTTTCGTTAAAAATCTCTGAAAGTAGTTCGCTAAGGGGTTGAACTTTTGGTATATTTTGGAACAGTTAGATATTTATCTTTAAAATGAGAATAAGTTCATTGATTTCTAGGTGAAATGATATTTCGCTCAGTCTACCTTAAGTCTGATGTTATGTACCCAATGGCTGTTGGCAAAGGACATTAACAAGAGATGCACTCACCTCCCTTTCCCTCCGTCATAACCAGGACCCGCTGTCGCACAAGGCGCGCTCGGCCGTCGTAAGGAGCGGCAACGCTTGGCTAAGGCGGCACAACATCCGGGCGTTCGTGGCCACCGTGGATGGGTGCGGCGCTGGCGGGTGCGGAGGCGGCGAGGGAGGCAGCGGGCTGGACGTGGGGGTGCGGGCCCTCGTGCAGGCGTCCGGCGTGGGCAAGATGCGGCCCAACGTACTCCTCATCGGCTACAAGGCCGACTGGCAGACGTGCCCGCCACGCAGTCTCAGGCAATACTTCGACGTACTCCTGTGAGTACATAATCACAAACCACATTCAATCGCGCGACTGATGTAGAGGCATACAAACACGGTAGCATTTACGCACATGGTCTTTTCTATCTGAATATTCCATTGCCCACAAACTGGTTCCGCACGGGGGAGTAAAGCAGTCTCCGCATTAGACAGCCAGGAGAGATTTGCTTTAACCGAAGCCGAAGGATTTTAGAATGAAATGGAGGAGGCATGGCGATGAACGCTTGTGGGCAACGGTGAAACGTAAAAAAGGGAGCATGGGATGGATTTTGTGCCGATAGGGCATGGCTCTCGATTCACAAAACATACCTTTACCAACGGATTTCAAGTTTCAGCTGACGAAAATCATTACTGATAAGAGACTATGAACCTCTTGTTGTTCCTGTTCAGGGGTGCATGCCTCTGTTCAGTGCCATTGTACTCATGTCAGCCAACTGAGACCATGAAAATCCCGCTCATGAACGCATGTCAATGGTTAACCTCAAGCCCTGATGATGCAGAGAGAATCGGCGAATCGTTGACAAGAGATAATTATATTCATTCCTACGAATAATCTTCCAGAATAAGTATGTAGATATCTAAAAAGTGGTCAAAATCAATCCACCTTAGATTGATCATAATCCATTCTCTCGAAGTGATCAGACCAACGCAGGGAATGGGACATTTCGGCGCAGCCACAGGAGCGCCGATGTTTGGGCGCGAGCCGTTTTGGCGCAGGGACGTTTGGGCGCGATACCGGTTATTAAGGACGAAGCGACGATGCTATGCTTCCGTGCGTTACCACTCGTTCGGCTCATGCTTTAATGATTTATCATCGATTCTCACACCCTTAAATGAGACCAGTGTAAATTATCATAGCTCATTCATCCTCTCACTTACAATCCCCAGACATAAAATATAACTCCAAAATTAAAGTCGCATTAGTTTTGCTTAACTCCAACTTCCATCTGTCCTTTGTTGATGAGTGAATATTCTCCTGGATGAAAATTTCTCACCATTTTACCATCAACGCAGCATTCTCTAATCATAAATGTTCATTAGTTAAGCATACTCTTCCATATTCTAATACAGTCTACTCATCTTTAGCCTTATCTCTTCGTTTTTACCTCAAAAACGTCTTATATAGCCCGTCTCCTTCACATGTGCTTATCAACACACAACCAAGTGTCGCTGATTTTATGATGTTCCATATTTCGGCAGAATGGCCCTCGACCACCACTTGGGACTCGCCGTGCTGAGAAATGGTGACTTCCTCGACTACCGCAAGATACTGGACAACGACAACGAGTCCGCTGCCATCGAAGCTGCGGTGCGCAGTTCGACTCCCGCTCCGCCCACGCCGCAGGCCACGCCGTCGGTGCCAAGGCGTCGTAAGGGGGCGGGAGGGGAAGGAGAGGGGGAGGAAGGAGACGCAGAGGAGGAGGAAGAGGGGGAGGAAGGAGGAGAGGAGGGGGAGGAGCAAGAGGAGGAGGAGGGGGATGTGGAGCAGCAGAAAAAAACCGAAGAGTCCCCAGCCGCGCCCAAGACGACCAAAAGCTCAGAGCAGACAGGTATGAAAGGATTGAATTGGGAAAAGTGAATATCTAAGAGGAGCACCGATACCACACTCTAAATGTTTTTGTAATTTGGAGCTACCCTCTTAGACGTTAGCCTAAAAATACCAGCCGATTTCCTAAGGAAATGTGCTATAAGTATCCACACAGGAGAGACTTTATTTTTAAAAATTACGCATTAATAGCGGCAAAAAATTACCCGTGTGCAATGTCTACGCCGCCGAGAGATACCAAAAAAAACATTCGGTTGAGATAATGTCATCAGCGTACTGAGTGAAAACAACCAGTCAAGTTGAAACCGTATATACGTATATTTGGTTGAAAAGTTGAAGGGTTCACTTGGTGGAAGGTCGACATAGTAGCGAGTAAAACTCTTTTAATTCCGCAATTTTATTGCAGGATGTATAGCTAGTTTCAGCAGTTATGCCATCCTCAGGTACACTGAATTATATCGGTTAACAGAATACGAGGGCTGTTCAGAAAATGACGGGATTTTTTGTCAAAAAATATTTTAGAGTATTTATATAACTTATGGGTCCTAATACCATATAAACACCCTCCTTATCTGGAGATAAGCTTATTCCAGGGTTGTTTCCACTTCGCCATACAATATTGGAGTGCCTCTCTGGGTATCACCTCCCTTTCCGGTGGCGAATTCTCATTAACGTCGTCAATATCGTGTACAGGACGTCTTCGAAGCGCTTACTTTAAGAAATTTTAAAAATGGAGATAAGCCGGGTGAGGTAAGAGGCTGAAAAAGGACAGTCATTTCATTTTTTTGCAGAAGAGACACGATTTTGAATTTTAAATGTCTATTAAATTACCCCCTCCCCAATCCTGTTACTCTTAAGATATACATACATCTGAAAATGTTTTCTTGAGTTTGAACCTGATAATGGCACCGCTGTGTCGAAACATGCTGTACCAGGAAAAGAAATCTGTGGAAGGAAACCAAGTTACTTATTCATTTGTAAAAATCAACTTCGACATAGTTGAGCCTCAAACTATGGAACGTATTCCAATAATACACTACTAGCCGTTGTATATGTATGTGGCGGAGGGATTTAAGGTGTTTTTCCAGTAAAATACTTAAAGTAAAATTATAGAATAAATGAAAATAGGAAAATATTAATGAAATAAATGTAATTTGAGTCATATTTTAGCTTCATGTCCAAATAAATTGTCGTCTGATTGATATAAGGGGGCGTCCATTAATTACGTGAGGCGATTTTGGCGAATTTGCGACCCCCCTCCCCCATTGGTGAGATGTCGTGAGATTTGGCTCGACCCCCTCCTCCCCCCCCCATAATCTCACGTGAGATTTTTCAAAATGCGTATTTTTAGTGTAATTACGTTACTCTGTGCTTGGTTGCGTTGTATTTATTTAAAAAAAACATAATTTGCTTAATTATTTTTATTTAAAACTAGTATTTAAGACTACGAAGAACGGCTCGTACGCCGCAGCATTCGTCGAGCCTCGCGTTTGGCTGGCCGGTGGCGGCTAAACAATCGAGGGGCTACTGTGCCACTTTGTGGCGTTCGCATAACCACGATAAATATTATTGTGTAGGATTCAGCCATATTGAAGTGGAGAAACATGCTTTACTGAATTTAACCCAGTTTTCTAGCAATTTTACTCTGTTTCTTGCGGATCAAAATCACGTGATATTTGCCGAGACCCCCCCCTCACCCCCACGTGAGGTTGGGTGAGATTCGGCTCAACCCCCTCCTCCAAAAACGCCTCACGTAATTAATGGACGCCTCCTAAATAGCAAAGCAATTTCTATTTCTAAATAAAAATTAAATGCGTGAATGGTTGAAAAGAATTAAACAGTAGATTCACTACATACCCTAATATATATATGCCATTCTCGTGAAAAAGAGTTTTTTTAAGTACGATTAATCCCGGAAAATTCTAAATCAGGGTATAAAGTATTCATTGACCGATCGAGTTAACACTGCACGGAAACGCTTTGCCGATCGAAAGCGTCTAAGAACATTTTTTCGGAGAAAAAGTTTCACGTTTCAAGTATTCCTATTCCTCATATCATAAAACGCACGTTTCCCATTCTTATCGAAGTACCTTCGAAAATTCTGCACTAAAGAATGCATATGAGACGGCAAATACTTTAGTCAAACGTATTTTTTCTTCTCCAGCTTCGACCATCAGGACGCCACCCGAGATAGCAAAGACGAACGGAGCGCCGCCTTCAACTGTCGGTGACGTGGGCGCGATGGAGGGAGGCATGCTCAAGTTATTCAAGAAGAGCAAGGAGAGCGAGGCTGAGGTTTACAGGTGAATTGCAATGTCTAAAATAACAATAATATAATACTATAACTAAATTAACAATATTTTTTTAGGACAACTTGCTCCTTAAAAATCCCCCATGAGATTCACAGAGGAACAGGACGCCAGGGTAGCTTAATTGGTTCGAGCACTCGGCGCGAAATTGAGGGATCTGTGTTCGATTCCCAGTCCAGGAGAATGATTGTGAATTTCACTGTGAATTTCACGCAATTGTGTGATCACTAGCGGGCTACTCCGTTGAAGTAACTGCGCGGCTAGTTCCGTGGTTCTTTGAAAAAAAAAATAACAATATTTCATATAATAAGGTTTCCATTATATGAAAACCTATTTTATGCTATTAAAATAAAAAATAACCATAATATGAGAGGGTGGATGCACACCTTCTGGATGGAAATGGTAACTACTTATTATGTTAACTTTACCTAAAATTGATAACATCAACAGTGAGAATAATTTGTTTCCCTCGCATCTCAATGACCCTATTTTTGACTTCAATATAACTCTTCTTGAGTGCATTACGAGTTCTTACTAATAGAGAACCGTTTTTAATAACAATGTAAATACCAATGTTCTTTGCGATAAAATTAATCAATCGTTAGCAGTATCTGGCTGGAATTCATCGTACGTTTTAATGGCGTTAAATCCTATAGAACTCTCAATACCTGACTGTAAATTCGCTGAAAATATTTTAACATTTCCGCTAAAAATAATTTTCAAAAACATTATAATGCATGTACAACAAAAGCCAAGAATCTTTTTCACAGATCCTCTTTCTTTGATCGATTATAAACAAAATTTCCAATCATCGTTCCTAGAGTGACGGATTTAGTTTAATTTTTTCAATTTTAATTTACTGTATGGATCACAGAGCACTCAGTGACTGATTGTATTTTCTTTCAGAATATGAAACACGAGAGGAAGCATTTGTAACGATATAAGATTCGTAGAATGGATAGTATGAATCGCAACCAGGATAGTGAATAAGTGTTAACAGATGCCACTAGGCTCATTGTCAGGCCTCATTTAGAATATGCCGCTAGTATATTGGATCCGTACGAGGAAGGTATGATAAAAGAATTAGACCGCGTGCAAAGAAGATCCGATAGGTTTGTTAAAGGCCGTTATGATAAATGTGTAAGTGTTAAGAGCTTAATAGAAGAACTAGGATGGGAATTACTATCAGAACGCAGGTTAAAATTTCGGTTAAACCTTTAAAGTAAATTCGAAACAGAGTTGTTCACAGATGACGTTAGATATACATTGAGAACCCCTGCGTATTATGCTAGGTTTGATCATCTTAACAAGATTAGAGAGAGAGATTGTCGTACCGATACATTTAAAATGTCATTTTTCCCGCGTACTATAAGAGAGAACAATAGGCAGTGTAGCAAAGGGATAGGTAGGTGAAATATAGTTAAGAGTAGTCTGTAGTGCATGATGCATGTAATAACAACCAATGATCCCTTCCTTATTATGTAGATACTAACCATCTAGCTCCATGTGACCCTATTTTTTAGCATGTCTCCCTTAAATATCCTAGTTGCATGTCAATAGTGCATGTTTGGTGATCTTCACCCCCTGCCACACACCCTCGTGGTGGCTCGCAGGGTATTACGTAGATGCAGATGTAGGCTTCGGAGGGTGATCGTTTTCACCAACTTTGTTCTATCTGTTCTTTCATCTAGGGGGATCGGAGGAGCTCCTCTTCCCAATGATGTCCTGCACAGGCTGACGTATTTCCGGCGGAAGCAGGGCAAGGGGGTCATTGACGTGTGGTGGCTCTACGATGATGGGGGTAAGTTCGCGACAGACGTCATTTCGACGCCCATGGCCTATCTCATCCTAGAGAGACCCATTCCGGCCCATATAAGGGAGGCCAGATGATCGGTTTCTTCCACTTAAGGCAAGGCCGTAATCTAATAAGCCTTTTCTGGCTCGCTTCGACATTAGCTCTACATCGATCCAAAGCGAGTAACTGTAAACCATGAGTAGCCTTACCATACGTCCCGTTTTGACCGGGACAGTCCACGGCTTGATTGCCTGTCCCGGTGTATCGCTCCGTTGACAAAATTGTCCCATTTGACTCTGAAAGATCCCAGCCTCTTTTAAACCCTTTTTCCTCTGCACGGAGAAATGAGCAGAGGAAAATTTATGGCGAGATAAGCGTTGTTCGAAAATATTATCTATATATATTAATGTTGTATCGTGTCAGTCATTATGTATCCGTTTTGTTTCTTTCTCTGTCAATTTTTGAGCTAGAAGAATGCGGTTTAGTGCGTTGAATGTGGAATCTCTGCATTAGTGGTTTAATGGTAGTTTTTTTATTTTTATAGCTTGGGCGTGTGGCAGGGGGTGTTAAGTCACCAGCCGTGCAAAGGTGTAAGATATTTGGAGATGAAACAAGTGCCGAGGTTTCTCTTTTTGCATATTTTAATTAGTTCTACTAAAGATAGAAGGCCATAGTTTTCGCTATTAGATGGATAAAATATTGCAGTTTATTATTTTTTCATTCAATTTATTCATACGAATAAAATTTCCCTAGGAATCACGTGTGGCAGGGGGTGTTAGGTCACCAACCGTGCAAAGGTATAAGATATTTGGAGATGAAAAGGAGACATGAATTAAAAGGAGTGTATTTAGTTAGTTTAAATAAGATCCAAAAGAGCGGCTTCTTGGGCGTGTGGCAGGGGGTGTTAGGTCCCAGCCGTGCAAAGGTGTAAGTTATTAGGAGATGAAATGCATCATTTTTAGGTTGTGGTTGCAACGACCAGATGCTGGGAAATACAGTGAAAAAGCAGAAAGGCCAAAAGGAAGATTGGAAAAATGTAAAGGTTGAAACAAAAGAAACCACAGTGCTCTCCTATTCAAATGGCTTAAAAAACAACAAAGGAGAACAGCTGATAGCTCTGGGGCGGGTACACACCCCTGCTCACGGAGTGAGCAGGCTAGCTGCCTGCTAGCATCAAATTGAATTACGAATCCTTTAAGGCTGATGAATGAATAATGAACGATTTATCACTTGGTTTAGGCATGTTTATCTATTGAAAATAATTTGAACATCCTCTGTTAACTTGATAGGCCTATCACAACTTTAGCAGAGCCTCGTCAGACGTCATTTTTCAGGGTTTCTGCAGGGCCTTCACAGCTCTCGAGTCGGTATCAGGGCCCACGAAGTCTCCACTGGACATCACAGATACAATCCTCTCCCTTTTTCCGTTGCCAGTCTCCGATCACGTGGAGGGGGAGTCGAGGACAGGTTACAGGGGTGTAACATGAAATTCCGCAATTAGAGCGGGGAACACCAGAATGGATAGGGTAAAAAATGAAATAAATGGGAGATTTTTCAGGAGAAACCGCTCCAGAAATGGATAGAGACATCTAGACTGAAATGGTTTGGGCATATAAAAAAGACGGGAACTGATAGAATTCCTCGAAAGGCAAATAAATGGAAATTCAAGGGAGACGGCCTCAAGGAAGTCCACGGGATATATGGGTGAAAGTAGTGGAAGAGATTGTAGAGAAACGGGAGGAAGATTAGAGAGAACAGTGAGAGAAGAGAAATTGTGGGAGGACAGAAAAAGGTGGAAAAGCATGCGTACAGAGCAGACACGGCTTGTGGCTGGAAATTGTCGTCAACGATAGTAATGATGATGATCACTTGGTTGAAGGGAAGAATCCCTCTTACAGAACTGAGCTGAGCAACGCTATATTTCCATTCTCCCAGGGGGAGAGGGCAGAGGAATTACGAGGGGGCTAAGGAAGAATCAGTCACCCCAAAAGTAATGAGATTCGAGCTCAGTATTTCCGATTTTGTTACTGAAACCCTCAGATAGAGCAATAATTAATAACTAAAGTTTTAATTCCAAACCAAGAATAACAATACTGCACATCGTTTCCTCAGCTTTTATACGAAAAACTTCGCGTTTTTTTCCAGGTGTTGGTCTCTTCAAAACTATAAATGTTCCGGTTATATAAAATCAGAATATGATAAACCTGACTATGAGAGACAAGGTAAAAACTTGCATAACCCATCACAAAGTAGGATATTAAAATGTTTCTCTCCGCATGAAAACACAAGGACTATTTTCATCTCTTCTTTACCAAAAATCCCATAACATATCAGTGGTTTTTAAGTTACATTTCACCAAACGATCACTACTCTTCCATTGCGAGGTTTTGCGATTCGTTCGCACATTGTAATGTTTCTCAAAATATTTGGGTATTTTTCTGCGCCCTCACACCACTAGGTGAGTGTTACTGAATTGCAAAATCGATAGCAAGATTAAAACTTTTCCTGAGTTTACAATCTCGAATTGTTCAAGAAATGCTAATTTTTGCTTTCGTCCTGTGAATGTGTAACATGAGGTTCATTGTTACTTGTTTGTTCCCTCTAGATAGAAACAATTTCCAACCTTTTGTTGTTTCAAAGACCTTCAATTTCAAATGAATCGTTTATATCAGTGGTCCTCTAAGTGGGCGTAATCACCCTCTGTGGGGAAAAATGAAGCAAGGGACGGCACAGGTGAGCTGGAGGAAGGTTCCTGACCGAACGGTACCTTGAATAGGTACATGTCCCGGGATGATTAAACTGCCAATTTATTGGATTAGAAATTAACGTTGATTCGATCATAATTGTTAATTCAATCATAACAATCATAATGTTTTAACTTTATTAATATAAATATCCTGATTTGGTCAGGTGGTATACATGATCTTCAAGCTTATGGCTGGGGAGCTCTGGGTAAAGGTTTGTGGTGCCTTGAAAATGTTTGGGAATTATGTACTGCTCTAAGTGAATCAACTATCAACGGAATAATTACGATAACTAATAACTTAATGGTGACTGGAGTTAGCAAAGCTCTTTAATCTAGCAAAGGTGAATATTTATATTAAATATTCTTTAATATATTATAAATTTCCATGGATAAAAATAGTTGAACATATTCTAAATTTTTCAATCCCTTAAAAAAGGCAAAAATAGCTACTCATTCACGCATTAGGTTTCTCCAAGCTGTCTTGCTATGTAATTATATTGTCAAACTATTACGATTAAAAGACATGAAAGTTATGCCAATATTTAATCTGCTTGGAAACCATTGGACCTGATTGGAATATTGGAGGTCTGACGGCTACCCGAGTTCATGCGGCCTCCTCATCACATGTCACCATCTGGCGACGAGAGTTCTAACTAAGTGAGAAGGCAGCAGTAGTTCTCCTCGCTGACACTCGAGGTTCAACGTTGACTCCAATTTTGAAATTCTTCCTGCTGGGACCCGATCACATCAGATAACACTACATATATACTTCTTCTTTCACGTAATTTCCCTGTTACCTTACAAGAGGGTTCATGCAAAGTATGAGTACATTTAAAAAAAGACAAAATCACATCATCCTTGAAATTGCCGTGCAAAGCCCACGGCATTACAACTTTAACTGCTTTCAAACGAATTAAAAAATAAGGTATTACAAGAATACAGCAGACGATTCATCATCGTTTCCTAAATGTAAAAATTACACTTCACTTTTAATGGCGCACCTTCAGTTAAAATGGCAACTTATATTTCACAGTAAAATTTAATTGGTTTGGCCTCGATACTTCGGATAAAAAAGGGGAATCTAACAGTAGAAAAAACATAAATTTTTAGAAATAATGTTTGGTTTCTAGAATATCTTGTAAATTAGGAGAAACCTCAGTTATGTGGCATTAGCCATGAGATTAAATTAATCTAATATTTATTATTTCACTTCCGTTATTATCACATGCAATGCTGCCGGGTAGCATAGAGTAATTTGAGGTCTGCGGAATGCTTTCTCCACCTAATGCTTTCATTTGATCAATTTAAAATTGACTACCCCAAGCGTCAATTTGCTGAAATTTTTACACATGCATGAATCCACTATAAAATATAACACTGTACTTTTCTACTAAAATTATCAGTACGACGCGTTTTACGGCATCGTCAAGTACAGAACATTTTCAACGTATTTTACCTAATTTGTAAAACCTAATACCATTTTAACAAACAACTGGTAGTAGTGAAAAAGAAACCTTTGTTTGATTCCACCAATTAATTATTATAAAGTTACGACTGGTTTCGACGCAGCGGCGTCATCTTTGAGTACAAATATTCAGGGCATTATCATGAAGAATATATACCATCTAGTAAGTCAGGGTGTGTCCAATCCATCTGGTATCCTTGGTGTTTTGCAACTCTATCCTTCCTCCCTCCCACCTCCCTCGCCCTTTCCTCACCCCTCCTCTCCTCAACCCCCCAATCCCAGATGGAATATATCCTTCATGGTCGTGCCCTGAATCTTTGTACATAAAAGACGACCCTAGATAGAAAATATCCTTCATGTTAGTGCCCAGAATCTTCGTATCTAAAGATGACGCAGGTGCGTCGAAACTAGTCGTCCATACTGGTAAGAATGAAAAGACAGTAAATTTCCACACTGATCTACTAAGCACCGACCATGGTTTCGACACTTTGGGAAACTCTCACGGTCAAGACCTTGAGAATGACATAAAGTATCGAAGCTATGGTCGCTGTTTGTTAAACCCGTGAGGAAATTTACTATCTTCTTTTCATTCTTACCACAATGGATATTGAATATTTCCACTAAGTTACGCCCGAAACTCTTTCATATGAAAGTAGTCGTACCTTAAAAATAAATTGGTGGAATCAAACAAAGTTTTTTTTCATTGTTCATAATAAACTTCCACAAAGTTGAGCCTGAAACCATTGAGATAAACAACTGGTCAGTGAAATTAATGATGCACATAAAAATATTTATTCATTTCCAGGACTGACTCTTCTCCTTCCGTACCTCATAAACACAAGGAGCAATTGGGCAGGATGCAGACTTCGCGTGTTCGCCCTCGCAAACTCAAAAGACAATTTGGAAATGGAGCAAATCAGGTATGATATCACCCTGACTCTGGTTTCTTAATCACTAACATCCTTTTTTGCTTTGGATGAGTACATCTATAGTGAAATTAATTAAATCGAACTCTCAGATCTTTGTCTTTCTCAATCACACAAATAACATATTTTTCAAACAGAAACAACAATTGCACTATTCCGTGAGGTATTTTAATGCGTACGAAGCGTTTTATCTCACAGAGCCATCATCAGGTACAAGACTCGTGCCTCGTCGAAACACGTCGTACGCATAACAAACTCAGGGGTTACAAACTCAGTATTGCATTGTCGACATATCGCTTATGTCACTCGAGGATAATTATTGGATTGAAATCTATGCTAAATTAAAAATCATTAATGGACATTATTCAAAAGGAATTTACGTGCAAATTTTTGTACGATAATATACTAATAAACTAAGCGAAATTTAGGCAACGGAATATTTCATTTTGATCAAAACACTATTATAACAAGATCACAAACTTTATAAATTATCCCTCAAAATACCCTCGGTAATATTTTTGCAATAACAATGAACAGGTTACCCTCAAAGAAAGGACTTTCAGTCCGAAAAAATAATAAAAATATCAAAGCTGTGTTATATTGATGATTGTTTTGTTCATCATACCAATATGTTGAGAAGGCCAATCAAAATGTATATATAATAAACTTATTCATTTTTGAATTGAATGAACCCCTGAGGGTGCCGTAATATCGCCAATGAATTCAGAGAGATTTCTCATTGAAAATGGAGAAAACTCCCTTCAGTATTTTCCTCGTATGTTGTTCATATACTTCACTGTGATGAGACAAGCGCATAATGAATACTCATTTAAAACTCTTAGCAAAAACCTTTGTGTACAAGCTTCAATTGTCTATTTCCTTCACCGGATAACAATCACAAGAGGACGCAATGCACTATGGATTATTGCGTCAATCGTATATATACTATTTGGAACCAATTGAAGGTCAATCATAAATCCACTTTTTCTGCCACGAGGCATCATGACACTATTACAGAGAGCGTTGAGGCGCCTGTTTCTCACAGCAGGTGTTTTTTCACTCAACTTTTAAATAAAAACACCTCCCTCATCTCATTTATTAATAAATGCACCACATTTTTCCTTTGTCGGTCAAAGTCTGTATATCGCAGTTTATAACTATTAATTATTTATTTGTGCCTTAACTGTTCATTAGTTCATTTGGTATAATTTTAACAGATTCAGGCGAGAGATCGTGGAAGTTCGTCATATTAAAATAGAAATTGTGTTGACCACCTACCGCCAGTAATCCTTCCTCGAACCCCTAACCATTCTATGACTACTCCGTTCCCAGTTAACCCTTCCTTCATCCCCTCCTCTCCTTGGTGCCGGCTACCTCCCACCTTTCCCTTTCTATAGTGCTCGCAGAGTTTCTGTGCACTGGAGAGTTCCTCCAAGCCTAGCTGCCCATGGTAGATGAGCAGCGATTGGCTGCCGGCGTCCAATCCCGTAAACCGGTTCGTAGCACAGTGCGCGCCGCGTACGAATACTGTACGTGGCGACCCAAAAGAATCGGTGAAAACGAACAGATGTATTCTAGTTTCTTTCCCAGCGATAAAAATTTTGGTTTTTATGATAATTAGTCGCAATTTTCGTCTTTGTATTTTTCAAAATGTTGGTGAAGAGGATTTAAGTTTTGCTTATTTATCGTGTAACCACAGCGACCTCCGCCGATGAGGATAACTTTCTAACCTCACTGCGATGACTACAGCAATCACTGCAAGTTTTGACTCGACATCTATTGTAGTTTCTCGTCCAGAATATTTCTATTCTAAAGGCCCTCGCGTCGGAGGTATAGCGTTCGTTTTCGCCGATTCTTTGGGGCGCCACTTATTGTATTCGTACGCGGCGCGCACTGAGCTAAGAACCGGTTTACGGGATTGGACGCCGGCAACCAATCGCTGCTCATCTACCATGGGCAGCTAGGCTGGGGTAAATTCTCCAGCGCACAGAAACTCTGCGAGCACTATAATGACCATGCTTGCTTTTCTTCCCCCCTCACCCTCTTCTTATTCTTTCCTCCCCCTTTTTGCCTTCCCGTGTTTCTGGTCCTCCCCTGGATTCACTGGATTCCCCCTCCTACCCTTGGTCTTTCCGTTTACCCGCCACTTCCCCACCTTATTTCTGTTGCTCACCTCCCCCCCTTTTCCTCAAACTTGTAAAATGCATAAATATGACGTGCTCTCTACCAATTATGTCTTGTACCTGATGATGGCTCTGTGAGTTGAAACGCGTACGCATTAAAATACCTTGTTGACCTGTGCAATTGTTGTTTCCTTCCTAATAGTTCATTTGGTGATGTAATGGTTGTTCTGTGTAAATATAGAGCCAATAGGACTTTTCTTATGAGGATATGAATAGCTAAAGACTGAAACATCATACCCCGAAGAGACAAAAACCTAGATAGGGAACCATTTTTTCTGTTTTTATGATAATTTTGTTTATTCATAACCTTTATATCAGATATAATTTCTATATTTTGGCAAAATGTGGAAGTAAACGACGTTTGCTAATTTTAACAACTATTCCTCACGTCTTCCACCTGTAGCATCGCCAACCTGCTCTCGAAATTCCGCATCGACTACTCCGACTTGACTATGATCAGGGACATCACGCAGAGGCCGCTGGACGCCAGCAAAGCGTTCTTCGCCAGTCTCATCCAGAACTTCCGGGGAAGGAAAGCAAGCGGCGCGACGTCCGACGATCCAAGTGAGTCGGTCATTGGGAAAATATGCAGAGAGCTGCGGACCTATCCGGGAAATAACTATACCCCTAACCAGATGCGAAATTTCAAACACAACCAGTGACGTGTGAATTGGGATGCTGCACGATCTGGCTTATCGTTTCTCACGAACTTTACCCCTTCAGATGGGGTCAAACGATTAAAAGGGATACACCGTGACCGTTTCAGTCAAAACAAATATTGAATTCGAACTTTTTTGGTTTTAAAAGCTTTGCTTTAATTGATTAAATTCGTAAGTCACTAAAAACCAATGTTAATGCACAGAAATACCAATTCTAAATACTCTCAAATTTAAATGGACATTTTTCATAGCCATATGCGCAAACTGCAGTACAATTTCTATTGAATTACTACATTTGTACTTCAATTTTTGAGCTAATCAGCTAAAAATTGAAAACGTGTGACGGTGAAATTCGTCAAAATAATTTTTGATACATCTTCCTGTCTTAATTTTTTATGAATATTTATTTTATAGTGAATAAAATTTATTTTAATCAATTTTCCGGGAATTTGCCTCCTAAAAATAGTTTACATGAAAATCGCATCATTTATGGTGCAATAATATGACTAATATTCTCAGTAATAAAATAAAAATATCATGAAACTTATAAATGGTCTAATAAAATAGTCATGTGTGTCATAAAATGTCATAAAATGTAAAAATATACAAGCAAAATATTAGCAACACTCATTTTGTAACGGCTAATTATTTGATTGCGATTAAAGCATGGACTCTATAAAAAAGCAGAGAATAAGTACAGCTTTCTCATTTACTTCATGACGCTAACAATGTGTTTCTCTACAGGTGCGGAAAATATAATTTCCGAGAGTGAGTTGACAGCACAGCGTGAGAAGACAGCGCGTCATCTTCGTCTGCGCGAATTGCTTCTTGAGAACTCCAAGGATTCCAATCTCGTAGTCATGTATGTAAACTTCAACGATCTCATATTTATCCCGTGATTTACGTAAATAAATGGCCCTCGCACGATCCTTAACTAAAAATATATTCTTCAATGACTTAAGCTGCCACCATCTGTGTGTCTTGTGTTTCTGTGTATCTTGTGTGTCTTTTTCTGTGTGTCTTGAAGAATGAAACAGCTTTTCCTCCCGTTTGATATTAGCGCTTGCTAGAAACCCAGGCTATCAAATCTTCTCCACACCCGCAATTCTCAGACTAACAATTTTAAGTGAACCACTTTCCGCAATAATTAAGTTTCAGCGCCATTTTGGAGTATTGAATTTTAATCATCTCATAAATCTTCTCTTTTCTCCTAGCAAAGAGTCTCCCGTTTCTCAGTATAAACCATTCTATCTATCATTCTATCTACCTCAGTCTCATTTAAAAACATTCTATCACCAGTGTAGGTATTCATCAATTTAGAGACTGGTTTTCTGCCTCTCTTCACTTTACTCTCCTACCAGAAAATACACTTTTCCTAAATAATTCCTAATTTTAACACCCCGGATGATCTTCTTAATGCCTTCCTTTAACATTCTTCCATTTATTCCTCCTTCCATATTTGCTTGCGAGAAGCTATTTATGCCATAAATATTTCAACAAAGCTCACCCTTTTTATTCACATTTTCATTTAACACATTTTCTCCTTGACTCTTGCCAGAACCTCATTGCTGATTCACTTTATTGAATGCATCCAATTATATTTAAGTTACTTCGCTTCTTCTCCGAATTTATGGTGTTGTTGTCTAACTTTCACTGCAACATTCGGGGATACAATCAATGGTAAGCATCTAATGAATTTATACAAATCATCTTCATAACTACTATCACTGAGGTGGTCGAATGATTGAGGAACCTTTTCATAGGTATTACAGCACCTCAGCTAAATTTTGAGAGCTGCAGGCACTGAATCCTTCACACCTATTCGTTTTTCAGTTTGAAATTCATACTCCCTCTCCTCATCCTCTCCATGAGGTCCTATTTTGTACTTCGTTCCCCCTCCTCCGCTAGCCAAATATCAAGATCTTGTCCCTAACTACCTATTCCATCCGCATACTATGCTTCCTGCTAATCTCCCACAACAGTTTCCTCTCCTCACCTACCATGCTGAGTACTTCCTCGTCCGTCTTCCCTTCCGTCAAATGCACCTACTCCATTCTCTTCCACATCTGTATATATAAAATATTTCCAATTTACCCTCATCATCTACCCTAAAGCTCAAAGTTTCTGCTCTATAAAAAGCTATCTCCTCTTCAACTCTTCACATGGCCTCCCTAAATATCGTTGCACAAGGTCCCGATCCGATCTATTCTATTGGTGCAATTCGTTGAGAAAATCACTTTTCCCTACTAATTTCTTCTCTCACGCTACTCAAATGCCAAAACTTCAGATAAATTTGAGCGAGAGAAAGAATATTATTTCCTCGACTAAAGCCAATTTAATCAATAAATTTTCCATTTCTTGAACCATATTCGTACAACGCGTGTTTTGGCTGTCATGCCGTATAAGTTTGGATGAATAAAGATGAGAGTACAATATCAGCCTTTAAGTCATAATAAGATGATGTTGCGCTGTATCTGGCATGGCATTTGTGAATTGTTTGATTTGAATTTAGTTTCATTGATTGATTAAATTATCACTTCCTACTTTATCCATTCAGGACCCTTCCCATGCCTCGCCGCGGAGCTGTCTCAGCGCCCCTATACATGGCCTGGATGGAGACGCTAACCCGTGGGATGCCCCCTTTCCTGTTGGTCAGGGGTAACCAGGAGTCCGTCCTTACGTTCTACTCGTAAGAAGTGCTGAAGATTATACCGTACGAATACTATGTGGGCAAATTCCACAGTGAACTCAATGGTCAAGTGCAACAGACTTCGAAGCCTGCTTACATTGCAGACAAATGCCTGCGCCATTAGGAGACTTCAACGTCTGCATCACTAAGAGACTTCAATGTTCGATAACCTTTCGCCAAGCGCCATGTGGCATATAATTATGTCAAGAGAATCGGTAGGAAAGCATTGTTTCTCTAAAAGGGAAACTCAAGAATGCATCCTTTTTATGCCTGAAACTAAAGTGAATAATTAATCAAGTACTATGGTTCCGGCTCGTTTGACTTCTGGTCCAGTGACGTGAGTCATTTACCCATTTATTAGTGAATTCATCGCCATAAGTGGTTGTCACCGGCGATTGGAGTATTTTCTCGACTTTAACCGTCAGAATAGTGCGATTCAACCCTTTATCACGGTAGAATTATCACTCCTAATGTGAAAAATACGAAGGCAGTAACTGAGTGTCGTGCTGTGATCGTAGTTCTGTGAATTTCTTGACTGACTAAAAACGGGCAAAACCTCAGAGGGAGTGATTTGAAGACACCGAACGATTTTTCGAAGGACCTGAAATGCATTTGGAGGAGCAGTTGCCCAAGAAAGACTTTATATCAGGGAGTAGGGCTTGAATTTTCACAGTAGCCATGTCAGTGGCACAGTTTACGAGAAGAATACTGTACTAAGGGCAAAGAGCGTACTTTTGTACTGCTGTTTGTTCACATATTTTGAGCTCCAATTTTACAACCTAAATTAGGTTTGTTATGGAACTAATTTGGAAATGCATCATGCATAATGTTAATAAGCATCCACCCTGTCATTATACGTAGCATATGATAATAAATATTGTATAATGCATATCTTTCGCTTAAGTATTAGGCAAAACTCGGGTTATTTGACGAGTAATTGAGAGAAGATAGACAATCTCGTATTGTTAATGGGGAGAAGCAATTCTCATACAGGAGCATTTCACTAGGTACAATCATTTATCTTTCCCAACTTCTTTTCAAAGGGGACCAGTGAAAAGGGGAATATAATATCAAAATCTTTGGCTATGTAGGACTCAAACACGCTGGGTGATCAATTAATCAAATAAATTAAAAAAGGAGATCTATTCTTTGGTGAGATCGGTATCAGAATGAATTGAAATTTCGAAAATTCTTTAAGTAATTACCTTACATCACCCAATGAATCAAGGATAATTCGAAGCCACATTTAAAAAAACAGCATAGCTTGATAATCACCGATCTTCTTTACAATCTTAACAAAACTGGCTCGTAATCGCTTTTTGGATTTTTGATATCAGATAAGGAAATCCTTCTCATATGTTTATGGCTGTTTTCGAGAAATTTTGTTTTAGCGATACCTTTTTATATATAAACCATAGTAATTTAGTGAATGGACATTTCCTTTCGCTGAATAAGGCTGAAGAAGGTTTTTAGATTTGATATTGAAGGAAATTTAAATAGCAAGGTACACAATTTATCATTTAATTCACCTTTCTCATCGTCCGTATTATTTCAAGTTTACAACTGAATTTTTTGAGATAATTTCTATGGCTGAAATGAGGCCTAATCTGTACTGATCTGTAGCGTCTGCGGCATAAATAAATCATCTTATGACAAAGAATAAACTTTTTACCTATAATGAGGCAATAAAAGTCAATCAGCTCAATGTCCAAGTCAATTTCATTCTTTGAAAACTTCAGGAGAGAGTAAATATTCCATTATTTTTGTTACTTGACGTCGAAAAAGATACAAAATACCCATAAGATACTCATTGTTCCTTAATAAAAACGGCAATGCTATAATAAATTTTGAATATTCATAATTCTCAAGAGAAACAGTTGTTCTAACTACGTTTAGTGTTTATGATAAGCTATGAAGTACACGCATACTCAACAAGTATCGAATGAAGCATTCACATCTGTGAACGCATTCGTTATGTAGATGAATTCTAGTCATAGTTTTTTGAAATGTGGTGTAAATACCTTGAGCTCATACTATTATGAAATGTTTTCACAAAACTTACCAGTTAAAAGGTTTGCTTTGAAAAACTTATCGACACTACTGGCTAGGACTCTCGTGAAAGGATCATGTTTATCAAAATGATATGATACCTTAAAGAGCTGATTTTTTAAAGTAGTGAGTAGTACTGAAATATCACAGTAAACTACGTGTAATATATTTTGTTTTCCAGGAATGTTTCCATTACCGTTCAATTATATGCTAGCTATTAGGTACTATTGTAATTTTTTTCAGGAATATAATACCGTCCAGTGTAACTAAATTATTCTGACATAAGGTGAAATAGATATTTGTAATAATTATAGAATAAATAAAAAATTACAGCATTATGTATATCTCATTTCTGTTCATGATGATAATCTATGTATGTACTTACGGCAAAAAACCACTGATACATTGATTTATTGATTACGATACCTTGGTAACAACTGAGAAATTTACAAATCCATACGATTTCCTCGCTCTCTACGCCTGGGTAGCTTTACTGGTTAAAGCACTCGACGCGAAATCAAGGGATCTGGGTTCTATTCCCAGTCCAGGCGGATGACTTTTCCACTTTGAATTTCACACAATTGTGTGATCACTAGCGGGTGACTACGTTAAAAATACTGGTTAGAACTCCGTTAAAGTCCCGTGGTTCTTTGAAAAGGTCAAAAAGTACACATCTTTGAGTTTAAAGTTGGGCTTTTCCCCGTGGACTGTGGCGCTTAGCGATCGCATGAGGGTACCTGTGACATTATATGCACGGTACCTGTGAGGACAACTTGCTACTTAAAGCTCCCATAATACTCGCAGTGGAAAAGGACGCCTGGGTAGCTTAATTAGAGCACTCGGCGCGAAATCGAGGGATCTGGATTAGATTCCCAGTCCAGGCGAATGACTTTTCCACCGTGAATTTCACGCAATTGTATGATCATTGAAGATTCTCTTTCTGGCGTCCCTTCTCAAGTTCCCACGGCTCATAAATTCTCTCATTTTCGTTAAATTTTTCACCACATTTAAGTAATCCTACCGTTTCATCACCTCACAACTAAACCAATATTAAAAGTACTCTTTAGGTTTGGCAACTGTTTCATCAGTCTAATCACTTCATCATTGGTCATTCAATCCTAAGATTGGTTGAATGGAACCCTCCACCCTTCCCTATCTAATGCTGGTGCCCTCTCTTCCTAGTAGCTCTTTATATCACATTTCCTGTTTCTTTGGTCCATGAACTTATTCCTAGGTCTTATGAATTTTCCCAGCAATTCATCCACTTATTTTCACTAGATTATATGTATTTTACACGTACTGCAAAGGAGCTAGCGGATTGAAATGCTATAATTGAGTCAACTGCTAACGGATTCTCAGAGCAATGACATCTCCGGTCGTCACAGTTTGGGTGATAGTATATCACAATTTTTTTACCAGACCCGAACCCATGGATTTTGGGTCAGTCATCCCGTGCATTACCTACCAGTTGGATCCGGATCTCACGGTAATTATTCATTAGGAAAAAATTTATCAGGCACGTCAACCCTGATTGTGTCGTGATTCAGAGAGACGGCCTAAATTTCTTCGAAGCGGTGACGAAATGGCTGCCCCAATTAGGAGGATTAGCTCGCACTAGCGGTTTCCAGCTAACCGTCGCCATCAATGCCTTGTTCCGGCAGACGAGGACCACAAGCTGGGAGCGACGTCCTTGCATTAGCTCAAACGTTGGACGGTGGACACAAATCTTGTCATCATTCCGAGTCCACGGTTGCCACCTCGGATAGAGGAACCTGCCTCTTAATTGATCGCGGGGGACTCCTAGACGAAGCGAATCATGAGATACCGCTCATTTGAGCCTGCATGAGGAAGCAACGGTCGCAGAGGTCAAGAAGGTGGGCCAATCAGCGTCTCGCGATCGTTTCCCAACGCAAATATTGACCGCGGGAGATGGTGCGAATGAATAGTCAATTAGATCCACGGAGCATATTTCGTAATTTGAGCAACATAACTCGCCGCGACGGAGTTAACGTAACCTTCCGCTCTCCAATGCAGACCCGACTTTCGTAGGGAGGTCCACGAAGTCCACGAATCATAATACTCATTATAGTACCCATTCACACCGTTCGTTAGAAAAATTAAATACACGAGAGGGATGGAAAGCCATCTTACCTGGTGAACTGAAAGGAATTTTAATATTCTAACGC
The DNA here is from genome assembly GCA_963169105.1 of Ceriagrion tenellum. Taxonomy (NCBI): domain Eukaryota; kingdom Metazoa; phylum Arthropoda; class Insecta; order Odonata; family Coenagrionidae; genus Ceriagrion; species Ceriagrion tenellum. The sequence goes on along the minus strand of OY720641.1, from coordinate 73,719,637 downwards.
TAAAATTCTAAACATGCATTGAAACTGACTTTTGCATATTTTATTTGGCAAGACGGCAAATGAGTAACAGCGTAATCGGGCAAGTCACTGGCACAAAATATTGTTTATTCGTAATAAGAAAATACTTTATACGTCTGCCATTCTCGTCAAAGATGAAAAATGGAATGAGGAATTGTATTTTTGAAAATGGAAACATAACAGGGCTTGTTATATCCTTACCTTACATTATCATTCATTGATACAGCTCGGCTCATGAGCGAACACATTCGAAATTTATGTTTCATCTACGTTTAAAACTGTACGTAAAGCAATGTTCCCCGGCTTAAGGTGGATCTAGCTTGACTCAGTGAGTCAATAAAAATACTAAGTTAAACATTTTTATTTGTTTAGTTTAAAAAATCCTGCTTTCCGTGATTAAATGGGTTACCTATTAAAAACCAAAATTAAGACAAAAACATACAGATAATTTCACGGATATATTATTAATAGCCACATTTGTTCAGTCATAGGAGCCAACTTAGGCGCCTTTTTCATGGAGCTACCGCATTTTGACCTCAATTTCGGCAGTAATTCGCTGATAATTTTCAATAATCGGAGTAAAGATGACTATATTTTATTTTTAATCGATTTTTGTAGGACTTTCCGCATCGTATAAAAACATTTAAATAAAAGTTTGAATACGCTATTTTGTTCAAATTGATGTTCATCCGCTGTCTTAACTCTTCATCTAAGCTTATAAGACGCACTTTAAAGTTGCTACATACAAATTTTCAGAAATTCTGGAAAAAGCTGTCGGGAGGCCACAGACGCCTTATGGATGGTCATGATACGGCAGCTGACGTCACGAATATAGTTCACTCACTCGATGTCGCAACGTGATGTTGCTACTCCATTTTGGCACCATTCAAAACTAATCTTTCGTCTGGAATAGTTATGAAAACAAGCACCGCAGACGAGTTGGATCAGCTGACTCTATTTAAGTTTTTGGGCTAATTACTGAAAACTTATTAACTCCCCATTGGAGATGATCGGAAGTGTGTGGTGATTAGAGCTCTGGCTTCTCATGCTCTGGATTCGTAAAAAGGGTTCTAAGCAATTGCGATGAGAGAGTACAAGAAAGAAGCTATTTTACACTTGTCAAGCCTCATTTAGAATATGCCGCTAGTATATGGGATCCGTACGAGCAAGGTATGATGAAAGAATTAGAGCGCGTGCAAAGGAGATCCGATAGGTTTGTTAAAGGCATTTGTGATAAATGTGTAAGCGTTACGAGCTAAATAGAAGAACTCGGATGGTTATTACCATCAGAACGCAGGTTAAAATTTAGGTTAAACCTTTTAAGTAAATTCGAAACCGTTTTCTTCACAGATGACATTAGATATACATTAAGAACCCCTGCGTATTATGCTAGGTTTGATCATCTTAACAAGATTAGAGAGAGAGATTGTCGTACCGATAGATTTAAAATGTCATTTTTCCCGCGTACCATAAGAGAGAACAATAGGCAGCGTAGCAAAGGGATAGGTAGGTGAAATACAGTTAGAGTGCATGACGCATGTAACAACAACCAATAATCCCTTCTTTATTATGTAGATACTAACCATCTAGCTCCATGTGACCCTATTTTCTAGCATGTCTCCCTTAAATATCCTAGTTGCATGTCAATAGTGCATGTTTGGTGATCTTCACCCCCTGCCACACACCCTCGTGGTGGCTAGCAGGGTATTACGTAGATGTAGATGTACAAAGAACCTGGATTCAAAACCTCTGCCGCCAAACCTCTGTCACCAAAATATTATATGTATACAAGCTTTCACTACTAGTAACTTAAATAAAACTTTGTATACTCCACTATAGGTTTAATAAAACGACCCGGGTTTCGACACTTCGTGTCATCTCCAGGTGCAAATACAACAACTGCCACTCTATATATACAGGTTCGTGGTAGGGGAGGGAAAGGAATCTGGGAGAGGAGGGGTGAGGGGGTGTGGGAGGCGGGCGTGGGGGGGGGGGACTTTGTAAAGGTGAAGTGACTCCTCACCATATACCCAAGCCAGACCTCCCGCAGTGAACATTGCAGCAGCATTTCCCAAAACACAAACCATCCCCCAGCTAACGAACAAGTGCTCCCCTTCCACTCTCCCATATTCTCCACCCCCCCTAAAAATCTGGATAACTCAAGTGAACTGATGAACTTTGTTTACTTTGTAAATGTGATCATGGCTCCTCACCACATACCCAAACCATACCTTCCACAGTGTAAATTGTAGTTGACTTTCCCAAAACACAAACTATGATTTTTTTCCCCCTCTCCACCCCCTAACCCTTTCCCATCTCCAAGCATTCCCCCCCCCCCCCCACGCCCGCCTCCCACACCCCTTCACCCCTCTTCTCCCAGATTCCTTCCCCTCCCCTACCAATTTATTGAACAATCAAATAAATATAATAGAAAAATTTCCTAGATTGCCCACGCCATTATATCGCCAAAATTTCTCATTTAAACAATACATCCTAGTCAAATGTCTTACATAGGGAGGGGAAAAAATAATACAAAATAACAGTGACTTGAAAGTTGGAAATCACAGGGTAAAATAAACCCTTGCATAGTTAGCTTTTTCTGAAAGATTATCTATAAAAAAGAAGTAAAACGAAAATTTATAAAATAGTTAAGCGATTCATCAATAGGAAAGGAAATGATGAATGTTAATAAAACTAGTAAATAACAAGACAGCCCTTAAGAAATATTGTGGTTTGAGAAGTTGATATTTGACTTACGAAAAACACGTCTAGTCACAATAGCTTACATTCCTAGGTATTATAGTGAATATCCGCTCCATGTACATCGGTAGGACACAATAATGCTACTTAAGTTGAATGCGAAAAAGTTTAAATGGTTTGAATGAAGGACGAGAGATTGTAGGTGTAACTTCAGGTACCTTGGGACCAGAGCGCCATTTGTCTCAGTTGGTAGTCTTCGTCATAATTCACATGAACATCAAAATAAAAATTAGTTTAAAATACGTGTAACTTTTAAGCTTGTGTTTTAAAACTCCTCCTTAAAGAGTGCCAAGACGGTAGCTTGAAATGTTTTCATTTAAGTGTAACCGATTTTCATGACCTATTTCTCAATGACTTAGTTTTTCGAGGAATGGTGGTATTAATAGGGCGAAAATCGACAAAAAAAGGTGGGAAGGGATGGACTATCGAGGAGGACCACGGATTGGCCAGACTTCAAGTTGCAATGCACGAAAAGATACTTATAGTAAACAGAAGGCGTGGTTGGATTGAGAAATTGTGAAAAATGGCATATAATATCGTAGCTGCAAGGTTTTCAACGCACGAGCGATAAGAGCTGACCCAATATATCCAAGATGATATTTTGACAACGATCGGCACAAGGTCTTGTCAACCTGTTTCTAGGCTAAGGCTACGCTGATATCTTTATACAAAGCTTCCTGCTGAAAGATGCTTTTCCGGTAACTAGGCCACAGGTTTGTTACAGTGAGCTAGAGACAATGGTAGACACATTTTTTATTTGCATGATGATTAATATGAACAATTTTTTTATATTTCCAGAATTTTTGGTAAGTTAGCCGCTAATCTAGTACGATGTAAGATGATTTCGGCCACCTATTGACTCTCCCCTTCCCACTCAATGAAAGACAAGGTATTATTTCATGAATAACCTCTTCCTCTACCAACCTGATATTAGCTTCCAGGCAGAGGCTCGAATAATCTCCCCTTTTTCTTTTAATGTACGCATACTTACACGCACGATGACAACCACGAAAAGTTTATCCATTGACCAAAATAAAATATATGATTGACCATGGGGAGAAAACAAAATTATAAGCTTACATGGGACGTATAAGTGCTTGTTGCTCTATTTTTGGCGAAAGACCAACATAGTAGAAACAAATTTGCTAGAAAACCATTCACTCGAGTGATGAAGATGGGCCAACAAGTCGGAAACGTCCCATTTAAGACTACTTCCCTCTTTTCTATTTCCTCCTCCTTTATTTATTTTATATTTATCCAACTGGCAAACCTTTCTTCGTGTGGGGGGATGTTTTTGTTGAAGTATACAGAATCGCTTTTCAAGATTATAAATAAATACGGACCGAAACGAAGTCTAAAGGATCATAAGTTGCATAATTATATTCCCCTTGTCCACCTTGTAGCAGATTTACTTATCCTTTGAGCATGACAGAGAAGAAATTATTCCAGTAAATGAAATAATTATCTCTGGTGATTTCTTTGCCAAATTTCTTATTCCCATACGACATGGAGGCCGAGAAAGTTTCCTTCAATTCATAAACATCAGCTTTCAAAGATAATTTTTTCTGTATCCACTGTTAACCTCAGCTACTTTCTTTTCCATTTCTCTACGCACCAATCATGTTTCTCTGACGACCGTTCGTTCAGCAGATTCGTTAGAATGCTCCATTTGGAACTCTGGTTGGTTACCCAGTATTTCCTGAGTAAAGACGCAGTCAAAACGCAGCAAATAGGATTGAGGATCTAAAGAAACAGATACACAAAGGAGCTTACATTCGATAAAATGTTTAGCGAAGGTGAAGTCCTTTGCTTCTGTCCAGTTTCGAGGGACACCTAACAGTAGCTTTAATGATTTTTCCTGCTTTTATTCTCTCAATCGAAGCTCAAGTCTTTTCCCTGAAATTTTTCAAGCATGGGTGGTAAACGTCCAAATTATCTTTCTGGGCCTGAAATAGGAAAGGAAACATATACGAGGAAGGTCGTTTTGCTCGGCTGCAACCAAATGAGGAACAAACATTGTTTCAACCGGACGCATGCCCAATTTTTCGGTCAAATTGTCATGATAAGACCCAATAAAAATTGAAAACTTCCTAGTAAGTTCTTTGGCAGTCGGACAAAGGTGACAGTGCAACAGATCCTCATGTTTCTGAGTGATACTACCATCAGTTGGCATCGAAGGCCTTCTTAGTTGGGGATCTTCTTCAGCTGATTGACGGCCAATTTTAAATTGGGTAAACCATTAAGAACTCTATGTACGACTAAGAGCATTATCTTTGTAAGCCTTCTGCACAATTTTGAAGGTTTTCGTTAGAGATTTTCAAAGTTATATGTAAAATTTAATGTTGCAATGATGATCCCCAAAACTCGGGAATGGAAAAAACCGCCACGGTAGCTAAAACAGCAACCACTTGTAGAGGTATATGACGGAAACTAAACAAGATTTAAAAACGGAAAATCATGGCTACTCAAGAGGAAGTGAATAATGCAGCGCTGCCAACCAGACGTTACTAGAACAATCCGTTACCGCGCACTGAGAAAATTCCCGTCACTTACTGAAAAGCCCTCGTAAATGACGATACTGACTTCACAGCACTTGTCACGATGATGAACTGTTATAGTCCTCCAACAGAAAAGATTATTTGATTGATAAGAGTAATCTTCAGAACTCAGTCACGCACATAATATAAAAGGAAAGAAGAGATTGTCTAGGGAGAGACCTAAGTAGAATATTCTGTTTTCGTTCCTCTCCAACGCAATGTTAGCATCACATCGTTAACCATGCACGCGTGAATAGGTAATGAAGGCGCCGACTGTCGTTAATTTAAGATACACGTGAGAGGATGGTGCAGTACGCTTATTTAATGAAACCGCCAAGCACTTCTTTCTTTAATTGCAATATCCAAATGCCATGTCAGTTAACAGCAAATAAATACAAGTATTGATGGCGAATACGCTAAGAAATTCCGACATCCTTCATAGATTTTTTTCTATTCATACAAGCTGTGGATAGATCTCATCAATTAAAAGCACAATCATCCAATGATTCGAAATACTGCTTCCATCTTAAGTAAGTATACACAAACAAAGCAGTTCCAATCCAAGGATACCGCCCAGGAAAATCCGTTCATACAAACGTATTACTCATTAAGGTCAACCGCGAGTATTTTAACCTATTAAATATAATTTTAACTCGTAGTACTAACATCACATTTTGCACGATCCCTGCAAGACTCTTTATCTCGTTTAAGTAGTTGCAATATACATAAATACAAGTAACTTCTGCAGCATTGGTAGCAAACCTATAGTACATTCCATGTTGGTGAAAGTTACATGTACATTATAGTGTATGTAGGTGATAATTCACCCCTGCCAAACATCCTTGAGGTGGCTTGCAGGGTAATATGTAGAAGTTGTGGTAGAGGTAGTCCGCACTTTACGGTGCCAAAAATCAACAAGCAAACTAAATAATTATTAGTATATTAAATTGTAATTTACGGCACCGAAACATAAATAGAAACCCAACAAATGCAAATCTTACCAGACCGAACAGAAAACTAACTACGGTCATATTATATTTACAATATATCTGAAAATTAGGAACAACAGCCGTTACGGCACATATTTCATATGAAATTCCAACCCTCGCTGCATACAAAATGCTAAGTACTTTAGTTTCATCATCATTGGTCGTTCAATCCTAAAATTGGTTGATTGCAACCATCCACCCTTCCCTATCCAATGCAACTACCCTTGCCTTCTGGTATCTCTTCCTATATACTTTCCTCTTTATTTGGTCCATGAACTTATTCCTGGGTCTTCCTTTGGGGACTTTTCCCTCTACTTCACCTTCAATTACGTTCTTCACAAACCCATTGTGTCTCAGAGTGTGTCCAAACCATCTGATCTGCTTCATCTTCTCTCTATGGTGTTCCATATGGTCCTGTCTTCTTCTACTCTTCTGTACACTTCATCATTTCATACTTTGTGCGTCCATTATGTCTCCATCATCCTCCTCCAGCATCAGGTTTCGAAGGCTTCCAGTCTCTTCTGGTCAGCTCTTCCAATGGTCCATGATTCCAATGCATTGAATGCTACGCTCCACACGAATTTTTTCACATACTGTTTCCTGGTTTGTTGTCCTATCTTCTTATAGCACAGAGCAGTTGCCTTTTTTCCAATGAACGCATTCTTACCTTGGGGTATTCTCCGCATGATGTCCCTTGTACTTCTTCTGTCTCACGTGATGGTATTTCCGAGATAGGTGAAAGAATATACTTGCTCGAACTTCTCTCCTCTGCATTCAGCTTCTCTTCCGCATACTAGGGTTTTAGTAATCTTTAGTTTAATAAAGAATCAATGTTGCTAACATCTCACCCCGCATGGAATTTTCAGAATGATTATGTGCATGAATTAGTATTTCGTCGAGCTGGTTGAAAATCAGAGAGGAATGGATTCATACCATTCGTTGGGAAAAGACCAGGTCCTTCATGTATCTGAAGTGTTACGTTCAATCGAAAACAAACAATGCTCCGTGCCTTTTGAGAGGGAAAGGGGATTAGTGCAGTGGGAGTCGAACCACAGACCTAGACTTTCGATCACCGGGTGCTGGAAAAGGGAATCGGTAATAGCGAAATAGACTAACGAGGAAGTGCTTGAGATGGGTGGCGGGGAAAGGAAACTTCTTAATGTAATTCGAGATGGGCAGTGTAGGCGGATGAAGTATGCAATAAAGGGCGATGGGTTGATGAAGAGTGTGAAAGAGGGAAGGATGTTGGGCAAGCGGGGAAGAGGAAGAAAGAGAATAGGTTTCATGGACAGGATGAAGGAGGGTAGATCGTATGCTGAGGCGAAAAAGGATGTACTAGAGGGAGAAGGTTCCTTAGAGTATAGAAAATTGGGAGGAGATTCTCTGACATTAGACAAAACCTACCTTAACCGGTAGAAGACTTAAAAATAAATAGCATTCTGGGGTGCAACAGGGTTATCCATCTCGCATACGCTCACGAAATCGTCAGTTTTCAATGTCGCACATCAGAGAAAAAACGCGATCATGATTCTTAGCTTTGTTTCAGTTGCTTTTACTACTTGTGTAAATTGATGGAGGATGGGAAATTCTTAGGACAGTAACTATGAGCGTCATTGCCCTCCTAAAGCCGTTTACATCTTAAGGCGGCTATGCGTATGAATGTTGACTTCCATAGAAGTAGCGTGTGTAGCAATATCTCGAATCGTATCGCCACTTGAAGGGTATTGTTCCGCTTGCACAACTTGCAGCGTTTTCAAAACAAATGGATGACGGAATTGAGCAATGAATGTGGCAATTTCGGAAATTGCCTATATTTTACAATAACGCAGTTCGTATATCGCTCTTTAAGTCCCATAGTCATTCGTGGGTTGACTAAAATTGTAAAAATTAGATTAATTTTGCTATATTACATAGTATGAGGTATAATAATTGGGACCATAATTATATATATATAATAAGAGATAAGTCATAAAGCATGATTTATGGGTTCTTTAGCAGTTAAAATATTTTCAAAAACAAATAAATATTAACGTGGGCAACGATAAGTCCACTTCCTGCTGATTTCTCCGTTGTTCACATTTAAAATCTCCGTTTGCAGTGACGTGACGAAGATTTAACCGAAGATTTCCCTGGATACGATGCGATTTTATCCCAGAGTCGATATGCTACCCGCAGAAACAAATAGAGGCCAGTCGTATTTTCTCTGCAAGTGCAAACCTCGATTGATTACCACCATTATCGACCCCTACTGCCATAAAAGTCCGTGCTTACACATCGCAGTGTAGACTGTAGGCGACTTGCAAGGCTACTGTCATGAAAGAGACTTCTATGAGTAAACCCGCCCTTAGTGATAACGACAATTACAATAACAATAAGCAGGAATGTTGGCAATTTCTGCCCGGATGTTGGCCTTCACATTTTTCGAGGGTTTTTTGAAAACCCGTGTTTATGTCAACCGTCAACCGATCTGAAGGCCAACATCCAGGCAGAAATCGCCAACATGCCCGCTGCTTTGCTGGTAAGGGTCATGACAAACGCCAGAAATCGACTTATTCAGTGCATGGACAGTGGGGGGCGACACCTACCTGATATGATTTTTAAAACTGTGTAAAACAAAACTTTAGATATGAACCTACATTACAAAAAAACTTAAAAATTTCTGATTCATAAAATGGATTTTATTGCGTTTTGAAAAAAGGAATATATAATGCCGCACCCTCTATATGCTGACGTGTATTTGAGGAAAAAAACCTCGATAAGGGCATAGGTCATTGTTGTTCAAGTGTTTATTTTCAGTAAAGGCGTCAAGTATTGCAAATTTAGAGTTTTTAATTAACTGTCGGTGTCACATTTAGCTTTTAATGAGTGTCCTTTAAATGTTTGGCGATACGCGGAGTATCGCCACTACACCTGCTGCGTTGGCCCGGCGGATCCGCGCTCGCCTCGCATATGCTCGGGCCTCTGAGTTGGCGAATGTCTTTTCAAATATTTCTCGGTAACTTCTAGAATATTCTCTTCTGTTCTGGGGTGGAAATCTAGACGCTTCCTCACCTACATAATAGCCGCGTCTCCTGCCACTTGAATTCAGTTTCTACGAGGAACGCAATAAACGTCTATACTCTTAGCAGAAATTACTTCTCTTAATTCCGCGCTGCTAACGCTACAAATGAATTCATTGACTATTCTCAGAAAAAAATCTACCGTTACTCCCACCGCACTAATGTGTATCAAAATAATTCCGGCAGATTACCGAACGTTTCGTCTGCGCACATTGTTCCTTTAATCGTCGTTTGTGTGGATCAAGTGCGATGACGTGATTCTATCTGCGTTTGATCTCAACATCTTGAATACAAAGCTCTTATTGACTTCAATGCCTACTATTCCGCCAGCAAAATTATGTGGCTCTTTCAGCCAAAACACACAGTGGAAAAAATAACAAACGAACGAATGAAAACATTTTCGAACGCCTTTTTTACTTCAAATCTAAACCGATGACATGACGCGACCGTGAGCCAGAAAAGTCAAAAGGTGTTTACTGTACGGCGGACGCCCTTCGATTGAAGTACGCACCAAATACCTGCGGCCGAGAGATAAAACCGTGGCGCCCAGCATTTGATGACGATGCACGCAACGAGGGGAGACTCGAGCTGGAGCACGTATCGCGTAACTTCTGAGGATTCTTCAAGATCTTATCTTTCGGCAAGATAGATGGGAGCTCACATCAACATGGAGTTTTGCTACCAGATGAACGCGGGGGTGACGTTTGTGTTCTTCATAATGTAAAAGTTAACAACCCTTAACTACTATCGTGGTTTTTGGCCACGGACACACTATCATCGGGTCTTTTTAGACCCGATTTTTCAAATTGCTCGTCAACAACAACCGTCACCTGCACCGTCTCAAGTTTAGGATTACATTGTAGCCAAGATTGCTGCGAGCGGCCGTTTTACGACTACAAACAAAGAACAAATTAAAAAAATACGGGTCTTTTTTCTTTGTAAGTCTATTCGACCGGTCGTCTTATCGTCGGGTCAAAAAAGACCAGACGATAGCAGTTAAGGGTTAATCTGATTCAACACTTTATTCCTTTAATTAAGGTGACCAATTGTCCTCCTTTTGGGAGGACAGTCCTTTTGCAAGTTCTGTCCTCCTATATGTGAAAAAGTTTCACAATGCTAAATTTTCATGCCCCAGGACAAATGCGAGGCTATTATTAAATCAGTATTTAAAAATTACTATGATAAAATAGTTACAGCAGACTTGAAAATTGCAGCATTTGTAACGGTTTTATCTGATGCATCAAATCATAATGAAACCAAATTGTATCCAATATGTACTAGTAAGATATTTTAATGTTACCAAGGGGATTCAAGTAAAACTTTTAAATTTAGAATCCATTAAGGGTGAAACTGCTGGACCTTTGACAAATCATCTATACAGAGAAATAAATGAAAGCAATTTGAAATCCAAGGCTTTTGAACTAACAGCTGATAATACAAACACAAATTTTGGTGGGCGAAGACGTAAAGGGGTGAACATGTGTTTGTAAAATTACAAGATTTACTCCTAAACAAAATACTAGGAAGAGGTTGTAATGTACATATGTTGTCAAATGCAATCAACGTGGCCTCATGTGCCACGCCAATTGATGTAAAGTAATAATAACTACAATTTATTTGTATGTTAGACGCTTTGCCGTTCGTGTGGCTACTTCAAAACAATTTTGTGAAGAAGCGAATGTTGAATACAAAAAACTTTTAGGATATTCAAAAGTTAGATAGCTTGCTCTAACACCTGCTGTAGAACATGTTCTACAATTATTTGAGCCTCTCCATTCATATTTTTCAAGTTTAGACAAATGTCCTAAAATCCCGGAATCGTTTTTCAATAATGAAATAACTGAGATATTTATGTATTTTGTACATAATCAAGCATCTATTGGTCACAAAATGATTCAAAAGACTGAAGGCCAACACATGACATTTCAGCTACAGAAGTTAGCCTTATTTTGAATGACTTTATCCTTCCATATAAATCTCGATTTGAAGAAACATTTCTTCCTTAAATTATAATAATAGAATTGTTAAACTTAGAGGAATCAATTCCGGGCATAACGGAAATTTTATCAAAGAAGTGCAGCATTTTCACCAAACATGTTTTCAATATATCGAAGAATGGTCTGAAACAAACATCACGGGAAATAACAGTTTTCAATGGTGTTTTTTTTACTTCATCGCAAGTATATTGGACAGATATTGAATCTTGTGTTGAGCTTTTAGCTAAAGAATGCAATACATTAAAATAGATGACAGATGTAGGGGAGACCGGGGCAGGTTTTCCCGCGGGGTAGGTTTTCGACTGGGCCTTATTTCGTTAGTGCGTAGATAGAGCGCACCGCCAACCAGACTAGTTTGAAGACGAGGCTCATAAGCGACAACCATAACAAATACAGTACGGTGGCTGATCTCTTTGCTGCGTAACGTCAAATCCTGTTGCTTTTGTTCAGGCGAGTAAGTTTTCACGATCTTACTTAAACTCAAAACAAACATATACGCCTTCATGTGTGGTTTTTTATTTGTATGATGTCGAAACAAGGGCATTCCCTTGCATCTGCATCTACATCTACGTGATACCCTGCGAGCCACCACGAGGGTGTGTGGCAGGGGGTGAAGATCACCAAACATGCACTATTGACATGCAACTAGGATATTTAATGAAGGCATGCTAGATAATGGGGTCACATGCAGCTAGATGGTTAGTATCTACATATAAAGAAAGGGGTTACTGGTTGTTGTAACATGCGTCATGCACTACAGACTACTCTAACTATATTTCACCTACCTATCCCTTTGCTACGCTGCCTATTGCTCTCTCTTATAGTACGAGGGAAAAATGACATTTTAAATCTATCGGTACGACAATCTATCTCTCTAATCTTGTTAATATGATCAAACCTAGCATAATACGCAGGGGATCTCAATATATATCTAACGTCATCTGTGAACAACTCTGTTTCGAATTTACTTAAAAGGTTTAACCTAAATTTTAACCTGCGTTCTGATAGTAATTCCCAGCCTAGTTCTTCTATTAAGCTCGTAACACTTATACAATTATCATAACGTCCTTTAACAAACCTAGCAGATCTCCTTTGCACGCGCTCTATTTCTTTTATCATACCTTCCTCGTACGGATCCCATATACTAGCGGCATATTCTAAATGAGGCCTGACGAGTGTAAAATAGCTTCTTTCTCGTACTCTCTCATCGCATTTGCCTAGAACCCTTTTTACGAATCCTAATCTACGGTTTGCTACACTAGTTACTTCCCTGATGTGTTTCCCCCATGACATGTCTTCAGTGATGGTGACGCCTAAGTATTTAATTGAATCTACGTTACATATTTTGTTTTCCTTGATGCAATAATTATTCCGGGGAAAGCCACTCTTTTTCCAAAAATTCATAATCGCGCATTTCTTCAAATTCAATTCTAGTTGCCATCTATCACACCAATCATCAATCGCATCTAAATCCTTAGCTAAAAACTGTCTGTCCTCTTCATTTCTAATTTCCTTATACACTACTGCATCATCGGCAAAAAGACGGAGCTTGCTATTTTTTACAACTGTATTCAAGTCGTTTACGTACAGAAGAAATAAAATTGGGCCTATCACGCTTCCCTGGGGAACACCTGATGTAACTTTCACTTCGCCGGAGCTGACACCATCTAATACCACCCTTTGAACGCGTTCATGTAAGAAGTCTCCTATCCAGCCTACTATATTACTATCTATTCCGTATGATGCTAACTTTGCGAGTAACTTACAGTGGGGAACCTTGTCAAAAGCTTTTCTAAAGTCAAGAAACGCTGCATCTACCTGTACGTTACCTTCTCCGGAAACTAAAATATCGTGAACAAAAAGACCTAATTGAGTTTCGCAAGACCGTCCTTTTCTGAATCCATGCTGGTTTGTTATTAATAAATCCTGGCTGTCGAGGTGTCCCATTATTGATGTAACTATGATATGCTCTATAATTTTACATGATAATGACGTTAATGATATTGGTCTATAATTACATGGCTGTTCCCTATCTCCGCTTTTATAAATTGGGGTCACGTTTGCTATCTTCCAGTCTTTGGGAACCGCGTGTTCTTCGAGGGATTTGTTAAATATTACTTTAAGATACGGAGCCATTTCGAGGGCTAATTCTTTATAAACACGAGCTGGAATTTCATCAGGACCTGAGGACTTGTTCGGGATAATGTTACTTAGTAAGGATACGATTCCGCTACAAGATATATCGATTGGGGGCATTGGTTGTTGAAATTGGTCTAGTATGTTTTCGCGGAAACTATGCATAGATTGATTAAAAACACTCTGAAAAAAGTAATTAAAAAAATTTGCCTTATCTAGACTGGAAGTTACTATTTCGCCTCTATCGTTTTTCAAGGAATTAACCGTTGACTTTTTAGTTCCCTGTACTTCCCTAACATATGACCAAAATGCTTTCGGATTTCCCTCTAGCTGTTCTCCAAGTACTTTTCTCTTGTATTCGCTAAATGCTTTTCTAAGGGCTGTTTTTGCGGCTGCTTTACAAATTTTATAATGTTCCATAGTATTTTTTAGGTCGCTATTAGCTATATTTTTCTTCATTTTTCTTAGTTTCGCGTGGCTAACTCGTTGGCGTTTTAAACATTTTCTAACCTCCGCGTTGTACCACCATGGTTCCCTATTCTCGCTCTTATACTTATGAGGTATATATCTGTTGACAAGTGACCGTGTAATTAGGAGGAACTCTTTCCATGTATTGTCTGTATCACTATTTCTGCTAATGTTCACGAATTTTTCAAATGATGTCTTTAAGTCACGCTTAAATCCGTTAAAATCTGCTTTACTAAAAAGGTAAATCTTTCTTTTTAATTTAAAATGTTTTTCAGTATTGAGGGAAAATTTTGCGTATACTACCTTGTGGTCGCTTATTCCATCAACATTTTCAACTTTTATAACTTTTTCAGGGATGTTTGTGGCAAGTAAATCGAGAACATTCTCCCCCCTATTAGGCAAATTTACTATTTGATGTAGTGCGTGTGATGCGAACAGTTTAAGCAGTGACTCGCAGATTTCTTTGTCCCGACCTCCTGACTTATGACTGCATGTTTTCCAATCTATCGATGGTGTATTGAAATCTCAACCTACAATAATCTGTCGTTCGTTACTATGGGAATTAATGGACCTGATCTGTTTCTCGAGTTCTAATACTGAGTGTACATCGGAATGGGGTGGTCTATAGTAGGCACAAACATATATTACTTTCGAATTAGCACATTGAATAGAACACCATACACTTTCTATTATATTATCGGGAATCACTTCTATTTTGCTGACTATTATGTTCTTAACTGCGATAAATACTCCCCCTCCTGGTCGACTCCCTCGATCTCTCCTGTATACCCTAAAATTTACTGGAAAAATTTCACTGTCAGCTATATCGCTTGTTAACCAACTTTCAGTTCCTATAATTATGTCAGAATTAGTACTCTCTATAAGGTGATGGAATTCAGGTATCTTGCTTCTTAAACTACGACAATTGACTACCACTACTGAAAACTCCTCTATTTTAATATGTCTGCCTATTGTATTCGTTGGGTTTGTGTTTTCTAAATTATTGGGAGAGTTACAGTTTGGAAATTCATGGGTGTTGTTCTGATTTGTACATTTTTCCTTTTTCTGTGCTTTCTTCCGTCCCGATAAACCTATACTGTGTTGTCTGGTCAACTTGTTATTCTTTGCTATCCTGATGAGTGGCAAGTTATTTAATGGCCCATTATTTGACCTACTCTCTTCCCTAAATATTTCTAATTTATTGTTATCTACTAAGCTTTTCCTAGGCAGTAAACTTTGTGTACTCTTTATTATCTGATTTTCCGGAAAAGCACTGATTTCGCCCCCACTAACTGACCTACTCTCTTGCCTACCATCTATGCTAAACTCGCTGGGTATGCTCAAATATCCTGCACGCTACCTTCTGCGATGCCTCATGCGTATAATGGACACCTGAACGATTGCACTGATTGATGTGATAGTTTTTTCAAAAGAGTTTCTTTTTCACCATCTTATCTTAGGTTAAAGTAAAAACATGGCGACGGGGCACGTTTTCGAAATTTGAGCGGGGCACGTTTTTGATGCGAAAACGTGCCCCGTCCTCTTCTAGCTAGTTTGTTCGTTGATGTTAATAATGTTATCGACTTAATATAAGGCATAAATAAATACACATGATAAAATGTAAGCTTCTTACTTGATGGATGTGTTTTTTTCAGATTAGTCATGGTACGAAAATACAAAAAGAAGTCTGCAAGAGGCAAGTACACCATAGAAACTATGGTTGAAGCTGTCAAAAAGTGAGAGAGGGAAGAAGTATGAAAAGTGTAGCGGCAAAGTACGGATTGTGTGACCGGACTTTGAAAAATTATTGTCGGAAGTTAAATTCTGTAAACGACATCCCTAGACCAACTTCAGGGACTTCCAAATCTGTAAGTCCTGGCCCGTTATGTGCTGCGAGGTCCAACGCTTTAACTCTTGGCCCATCATTTGCGGCTCCTGAACTGCCAAGTACTACGACTCCCGAAATTGTCACACCGGGACCGTCTTCTACTCCTTGGCCGCAGTTTGGTTACGCCCAAAATCGGAGTGTAAGGTTTTATTAATTTCAACTTTATTATTTTATACTCAAAAAGGATCGGAATTACAACAAAAATGTCTAGAACAGAAAATGTTTAAAATTTGCTAGAGAACACGTGAGAATTTTTTCAGAATTTTTCGAGACATTTTTGTCATTAAAATTACTTTAGAAACAAAATTTACCGGGATATCCCGATAAAAATTACTTTGTTCCGATAAAATTTACTATTTTTGATTTATATTTATCCCGGTAAAAGTTAATGGATTTTTTATAGTGTAACAATCATATATTACTAGGATTAGCAAAGTATGACAAAATTTGCCTTTTTAGGTATTAGAACCTGTACAAGAGAATATGCTGGTGGAGTACCTAATGAAGGCATCTGATATTTATTTTGGACTAACCCCTAAAGAAGTCAGATGGTTTGCTTACACCTACGCCGTACCCTGCAATCGGGAAGTTCCTTCAAGCTGGTCAGAAAACGAAATGGCAGGTCCAGATTGGTTCACTTCAATCCTAAACAGGCACACAAAACTCTCTATTAGGACACCACAGGCTACCAGCATGTCCCGTGCCACAAGCTTCAACCGGACAAACGTTGAAATGTTTTTTTTTTTAATTTAACAACTGTGTTGAAAAGGTTGAATGTAGGACCAAATGATAAATGGAATATGGATGAGACTGGGGTCACTACAGTCCAAAAACTAGACAGAATTGTAGGGCGTCGTGGTTTGAACCAGATTGGAAAGTTAACTTCAGCAGAGAGAGGTAGTCTAGTCACCGTGGCGTTTGCTGTGAACGCTGCTGGGAATAGTAATCCCCCTTTCTTTGTATTTCCTAGGGTTCATTTTCACGATCATTTCATTCATGATGCTCCTACTGGGATGGGCTGGGGATGTAAATCCCTCTGGCTGGATGACAGAAAGAACCTTTGTTAATTTCGCTAAGGACTTTGTCTCCTTTGCTCGATGTTCACTAGAACCCCCATGTCTCCTCTTACTGGATAATCATGACTCTCATTGATCTGCCGAAGTTTTGGACTATTTTAAAGACAATGCAGTGACTTTGCTCTCTTTCATCCCTCATTGTAGTCACAAGCTACAGCCCTTGAATCGCAGCGTGTATGGGCCACTAAAGAAGCACATTAACACAGCCTGTGATTCTTGGATTTGCACGCATAAAAGGCTCATGAAGATATATGATATCCCATCAATTTTGACTACACCAACACCTCTGGCTCTAACTCCAAATAATATTATGGCTGGCTTTAGAGTTTCAGGTATTTTCCCGTTGAATCCACAAATTTTCACAGACACTGACTTCATGCCAGCATACGTCACAGATAGGCCTGCCCCAGTACAAACACTCCCCGATGCCCCAGGGCAAACACAGCCTGAGGATGTTATAATGGAAAACAATGCTGAAAATTTAATCGACGACCCTCATTTAAATGTTCACCAGCCCAGTCTATCGAGCACTATTTATCCCTCCCCAGAAGAAGTAAGACCATTTGAGAAAGCAGATCCCAGAAAAAATACGGGTAAGGGAAGGAAGAAGAGGAAGTCGGCCATTTTGACAGATACTCCTGTCAAAGAGCAACTGAAACTAGAAGAAGGAAAAGCAAAGCAGAGACAGCAAAAACAAATAGAGAATGAAATGAAAGTTAAGAAGTCTGTTAACAAGAATTTATTTGGAAAGAAAGTAGGAAAATCAGGCAAAACAATGTCTACTAAGCAAAAGAAACTGAACGTCAGCACAGACTCGAGTGATGAAGATGATGACTGCGTTTGCATTTATTGCTTGGAATTATACAGCAAATCAAAAGCTCGAGAGCAATGGGTCAAGTGTAGGTACTCGGTGTAAGAGATGGGCTCACGAGGCGTTCATCATCGCCTCAGTTCTTATTGCTCGGAAAGAACGAGTTTTTCTACCAATCTGTTTGACAATATATCTCTCTCATTTTATCGCTGTCTGTCAGACCTAGAATTGTAGTGAGGCGTCATAATAATATTCAATTCATTTATTATCGTGGGCCTTTCTGGCCCATGAGATATTTTACATATTTATTACAAAAGTAAGAAAATTATAATAATAAATTAAGAAAAAAAGAAGAAATGAAGTAATAATAACAAAAATAGTATACATTTCAATCGCAATTAATGTTAATTCGCCGGTTTTCAGTTTCACAATGTATATGCATATCAGGAATGTTGAAAACATCATTGTTCGGTACATGTTATTACATTCATAATCATAATAGAGATCACAGTTCGAAAATGTAGCAAAGAACAAAATTAAATACAAACATTCTCTCCCACTTCACGAAAGTTAATAGAGCAGCGTTATCAGTTATTCACGAAACTGCCACGCGTCATTTAGACATGTACACTGTTGATTTGAACATACGCATTAATTGTGAGTTTACTATTTCTAATGGTAATGAATTCCATAATTTAGCAGCTGTCACTAAAAAAGATTTATTGTGGTGAGGAGTACTATGCTGGGGGATATGAATGCCGAAATAGTGATTTCTGGTAGATACTGAGTGGATATTTCTTTTCCAAGTGAATCTTTGGAACAGATAAGATGGGTAACCAGAGGACAGTACGAGGGTGGTCTGAAAAGTTTCCGACCTAACAAAGATACAAGTCATTTTTTCTGAAAATTTTTTTTTATTTTTCAACATTGTCTCCTAGTAACTCTACACACTTCTCCCAGCGATGCTCCCATCTCTGTAACCCGTCCAAATAGTACTCGGCGTTTTTCTCTGCAAAATAATTGTTCACGAAGGTGATTGCCTCTTCATTTGACGAAAATCTCTGTCCTCCGAGCGCAATTTTTAGATGAGAAAACAAAAAGAAGTCGCTTGGGGCTAGATCTGGTGAGTAAGGCGGATGGTCAAGCAGTTCAAACCGTAAGTCGTGGATTTTCGTCATGGCAACTGCTGAGGTGTGAGACGGTGCGTTGTCTTGGTGAAACAGGATTTTCTTTTTCTGCAAATGTGGCCGTTTTTCCGCAAGTTTTGCCTTCAGCTTGTCAAGTATTGATGCGTAGTTTGCTCCTGTAATGGTTTTTCCTTTTTGAAGATAATCGATTAAAATAACTCCATGACTATCCCAAAAAACAGTCGCCATCACTTTCCCAGCCGAAAAAACAGCTTTGCTTTTTTTGGAGCCGGTTCCCCTTGTGCAGTCCACTGTTTGGACTGTATTTTTGATTCGGGCGTATAATGGTGCATCCAAGTTTCATCTACAGTAATTAATCGGCGCCAAAACTCGGATTTATTGCGCCTAAACTGCGCCAACAGAGCATTGGAAATGTTCATTCGAACACGTTTTTGGTCTAACGTGAGCAAACCCGGCACCCAACGCGCGGATAGCTTTCTCATGCCTAAATCTTGATTTAAAACCTGACAAACACGTTCTTTTGAGATGTTCATAACCTCTGCTACCTCTCTCACTTTAATTCGGCGGTCGTCTAGCACCATTTGGTGAACTTTGGCGATGTTTTCGTCGGTAGTTGCAGTTTTTGGACGCCCCGAACGTTCATCGTCTCCCAAGCTCTTACGGCCACGTTTAAATTCAGCTGCCCAAAATTTCACTGTGGTAAATGATGGTGCAGAGTCCCCGTACACAGAATCCAACTCATCTTTGATTTGCGTAGGCGTATTGCCTTTCAAAAACAAATATTTAATGACAGCTCGATACTCGATTTTGTCCATTTTCACAAAAACAATCTCATCAACTCACTCAAACGACTGTTACATAGCAACTGCGCGTCCAAAATGGCTGAAACTTTGTTGAGTAACTGTCAACAGATGAACAACGAAATTCACTAGCTTTTATTTACGAGTGCTGCCATCTTCACGTTGAGGTCGGAAACTTTTCAGACCACCCTCGTATCTTAAAAGTAAGGCAAGTGAGGTGATACAGGCGACGTTGTTTATATTTCAACCAGTTTCAACCACCAATGTTTATACCTACTTGTTCGGCTATGTATCTCTCTTATTTTATAGCTTCTGTGGAACCTAAAAATTTAGTGTGGCGTCAAAATGATATTCTCAATGCCGCGCTGAAACACACCTGTACTGAATTGCTCAAGCAAACTAATCATAGCGCGCAGCCTCCTAGTGTCAAGCGGCTCCCGACCTTATCACTATGAAATCGGAAGCTCTACTTCCTTAGCTGTTACTCCTAATGATCGCTGGATAATCCAAGACGCTTCATTCAAGCTTATTTACTTATTTTTCTTTTTATTCTGGTCACTTAATGTATGTGGAAAGAACGAATTTTTGTTCCTATCTGTTTGGCAAAGTCTCTCTGTTATTTTATCGCTTCTGTCGGATCTAGAAATGTGATGTGGCGTCAAATGATATTCTCTGTGTCACTCTGAAACACACCAGTTCTGAATTGCTCAAGGAAGCTAAGCCTAGCGTGTAGCATCTGAGTCTCTAGGCACCCCCACTTTAATCCTTCTAATAGTTGTGAAACACTTGTTCGTAGCAACATGTTCGCTCGTAGCAGTTTTTAACGAAGCCCACACCTATCCTTTGTATTTCAATAAGTTTTTGGTTAAATCTTCCTGTCCAGGGTCTCAAATACTCATGACTAATTTGAAGTGTGGTGTAACCAAAGATAAGTAACACATAGATATTTCAGGCTCGCGCAACCTGAGAAATCTGCCGTGGCTGAACACAGCATCAATAATGAATATGCCACCCAGTGGGACAAAGCAAATGTTCTTTGCCGCTCAAACAAATTCTGGGAAAGTCTAACGAAAGAAGCTGTTGAAATTAGGCTGGAGGAGAAAAATTTCAACAGAGACGCGGGTTACCATTTAAGTACCGCTTGGAACCCGATGCTCAGGAGGATTCAATAGGTTAGATAAAGGCGGGAAGACTCTGACCAATCAGGAGCCTCCTGACCCGGCTGCCGTAACATGAAAGCATTGAGCTTAACTAATTTTTTCAGAGTTAAAAGAATAGAGGAGCCGACTTGAAAAAGTCAAATTTCCCTCCATTAAGTAAATAAGCTAGAATGAAGCGTATTGGATTACCTAGCGATTATTAGAAGAGATAGCAAATGAAGTAGAGCTTCAGATTTTATAGTGATTAGGTTGGGAGCCGCTTGACACTTAGAGGCTGCACGCTAGGATTAGTGAGCTTGAGCGATTCAGCACGGGTGTGTTTCACAGCGGCATAGAGAATATCATTTTGACGCCACACTATATTTCTAGGTCCGACAGAAGCGATAAAATAAGAGAGATGCATTGACGAACAGGTAGATACAAAAATTCATTCTATCAGCGCACAATAAGTGACCACAGTAAAAACTCAGCTCCTATTAAAACAATAATATGTAGGTGTAGATGAAGAAGTAGTGGGTTAACAGAGACGCGTTTTGCAAATAATGTAATATTAAAGGGGAAAAGTGGGATAAAAATTATTTTAGGGCATGAGTTCTCCCAACAAGTCACGCCTTAGATTCTTAGCCCAAATATGAGTACAATAATGAATCAAATCGATGATATGAGAGTAAATCAGTCCGATGGAATATAGGTGAAAGACCAAGCGAATGAATATTGGAGATTTCCTCAAGAGGAAGAATATTCGAAGACAGAATATTAATGGAGCATGCATGAAAAGTACGAGCAAGAGTGTAACAAGGCTGAGGATGATTCTACCGCCACAGCAGTTTTTTCAATGAACTCCGAGAAAACGCCTCGGAGCACCAGCGCACGGTCTCAGAAAAGGAGTTCCAAGCATAGTTCAGCCATTGAAATGAACTAGGATGATGAGTATTTTTCAGCAAGTGATTCCTTTCAACATATTTACCCTGGCTCACTTAGACCTCATTTTTCGTCGTCTTGCTACGTTAACAGTGAGATGATGTAGCCTTTTGGTTAACTAGATGCTGCACTTTGGGTTCTGTACATACTAATGAAATCAAACTTTCCGTTTACTGACGTGAGAATCATCGAAGGAAGAAAATATTAACTTCGGTTCTCATGAATAAAATTTTTAAACAGAGATTATAAAACCGGGCCTAATATGAAGTTTTTTACTAGCTCCAACCCCAATAATTTATTATAACACACTGTGCTTTCCACATCAAGCATTGCCACAACCTTACCATGAATATTCAGCCATCGAAATTAAATTATCTTATGAAATCTCACAAAATGAAATACTAGAGCTAGAAAATTTTCTAGTACTTCCTTCATATACATAATCCGGTTTGTTGTCTAAATATTCGAGGAAAAGTACGACGCAAAGCGTGGTGTGGAAAACACAGTGTGATACGATGAAGTATCGGGACTGATGAATTCTTATTCAGTGATTTAAAGATTTGATGCCCTCTTGTCGACTTTGCGATGTGAAATTGTCTCGGACTTCACACCGCGATACGTTTACAGTAACATACGAGAGCTTAATCCCACGGTAAACCGAAGAAGAGGTCTTGTAATTTATCATTCCCAGAAAATACACTTAATAAGATAAAAATGAAAACTTATCCCACAACGGACGGAATTATGAAACATCAGCATGAAAAAAATACTGCCCCTAAATAAGTTTTTTAGAAGTGCTGTTTAAGTATTCAAAAATTGTAAGTTATTAGATACTAACATTTATGTTGAAATGTAACATATCTGTATTATATATGTTTAATTTCAAATAATACTTTACATAACAATATTTACGCAAGGTATACTTCAACATTACCTTCATAATGTACCTTTTTTGAACTTTCCCAATTTTTTCTTCATGTGATAGCTCAAACTATTTATTTCAGAGCTCCACCAGGCACGCCATCGTCAGTAAAAAGCGCCCAAATTCCCTCTATTCATCTACCCAAATTGTTTGTCAAACTGCTGAAGGGGAGGAAACTTTCCACACACTTAATCCGAAGCGTTACAATTTTGTCTAGCGTTGCAACTAAATGGAAAAGCCTCTTCGAAAGCAGATGTTTCATTGATTTTGAAACGTAACAAATTTGACTCGCTCGTCCATAGAGGGTTAAGATCTCCACGAAACTTAAAACAACTTAGCGCACTTGGACCTTCTGATAACTGCCATTCGCCCATATTCTTCATTCACGACACGTAGCGGATGAGTGGCCAAACCTTTTGCATCAGCAGTATCCCACGTGCCTCAAAATAAACAATCCCTCTTTGATGGAGTGACGACCGAGAGCAGTTGATGATATCTCGGAAGACTCGCAAGATAATGGGAATGTAGCCGCGACCTTCAAACATACAAGACTGTCTTGTCTCCAGACTATGAGTGGTCATTATACCTTATTTAGTGATTCCAGCACTTCTTACCACCAAGTTGTAGGATTGTCTCAAAGGCGTGTTGTTAACTTAGTTTCGATTCGTAAAAGCTGTGTAGACTTTTAAAAATCTGTGGCATACCAGAAATTTCGAAAATTAAGGACCCGGTTTTTTCATGCCAAGTATTTCATAATCGCGAAGAAAATATCCGTTCTTTGCTAAATGTGTATTTTAAAGGAGACCTAAGCATATTACCACAACACACGGTAACGCATTAACTATGGGTAAATAGTTTCCCAGCAAAAAAAATCGTTGTCTTTATCGCTCAAGGGATAAATCCTCTTCCTTACTAATGGCAAATTATTATGAAGTCTCACCCACAATGAGGGCAACGCAGTAACGGTTAAAATCTGAGGAGAAA
The DNA here is from genome assembly GCA_963169105.1 of Ceriagrion tenellum. Taxonomy (NCBI): domain Eukaryota; kingdom Metazoa; phylum Arthropoda; class Insecta; order Odonata; family Coenagrionidae; genus Ceriagrion; species Ceriagrion tenellum. The sequence goes on along the minus strand of OY720641.1, from coordinate 73,695,963 downwards.
TAAATATTCTATTCTCCTTAGTTTGAGTGCGAAGAATAGGACTTGAAAGTTTATTTTAGGGGTTTGCTAAACACCAAATTAGAGCTCTACTGCCTCATTTAGGCAGGGCAGTAATACCATTAGTCCACATACCGACAGACAGTGCCTAAAATGAAACTCTGAACATACTCAAAGCAAATTTTGACCAGTATAGCAGATTTCCAGTCTAACTTCTCGTTACTCTCTGTTTTTTTCAGATTTCCCAGAAATTCCAGGCATTATCACAGCTGTTACTTGTGACTTCACTCAATTCATGATTCTTTACATTGCTATGATTGAAATGGAAAACTTCGGTGAAAGGCAACGTTTTGTGGTTCACATTAGATAGTAAGTATATATCAACACACGTACCCAGAACAAGAATGAAATGGCATTTATAATGAGGATATTGTCACGAAAAAGTTGAAATTTTGTTGGGAAACAACCTTAAGTGCTCGGCCAACGGTTATTTTTGTCATAAATTTAATCATGAAATAGATGATTTAAGACTCACCAAAATGTACGCCTCGTTGTCACACGAACAGATGGAATTCTTAAATTTGTCTCTCATCAGCTGGTGGACCGAATGGACCTGAAAGAGAATAAGATTGTGATGACATTTATATCGCATTCAAGGTCCAAAAAGGAGAAATAACGATTAGTAACCTGCAGAGCCAACGAACCTATTTTCAGTAAGTAAACCGCCAAATAATAGCCTTCTGTATCGATAGAATGAACTGGATTTTCAAACATACTGTTTCACGACCTGGCACAAAAAACGTCAATGTAGTATTTCCGTAGTAATTATACGTTATTTATCGGTTAAAGTGGACGATTCCAGGCAAACTTGACCAAAACCAAAGCTTTGCCATCTTCGATCCTCACGAATTTAGACACAAAGAAAGGATATAATATGGAAATATAATACGTGGACCCCAGAAGTCAAGGGGTCTAAGTGACATTTAAAAAAGAATAAGTTAGGTACAGGAATTGGATGTGAAAATATAAATCTTTTAGGTGGTAAAGGGATCCAAGTGAGTTTCTTGACAGGTGATGCTATCTAGGGTAATGCCTCATAACTACTTAGTGGGTTGTACCAAACATTTTCAACTTTGACTTAAGTTTTCTCAAAACAACAATTTTGTTACTTAGACCCCTTGACTTCTGGGGTCCTCATATGCCTTAGAGGTTGAATCATGTCCCCAGCTTATGCGCAAACAGCTTAAGGTGAGTGCGATAGTAACAGCATTTTTCGAGAGATGAAGATGTCAAAGCAGAAGTGTAGACGTGGTTTGATGTCCAACCGAAAGATATTTCTATCAATGTGATAACCTCACCACAGTCCAAGTGGTCCAAGTGTATGGAACTCCAGGGAGACTACATTACAAAATAACTGTTTTTTTTTAAACCTCTGAAATCCTTTTCTTTCGCAGGTTATATTAATGTTAAAAAATTAAGGTGGTTATACTAATGAACGATCCTCTTAGTTACAAAGTTACCCAATATACGGAAATCCACAAAATTTCGGAACTCACGTGCGATTTCCCATATAGAGATAAATATTCGTGAATTAATTTACGATAAATTTACAGAGGGACACTGGATTTACTCTTCTACAATAGAAAAGAGGAAGAAGTTCTAAATGTCACCATTGGTAGAAAAAGGCTTAGAACATATACCATCCTTTAGATATCTCGGAAGTATTATAACGCGGAATGAAAGCTATACAGAGGAAATAAGAAGTAGAATATCACAGGGAAAGGTAGACTTCAGTAAATTCAACCAACTACTTTCAACTAAAGTAATACGCATAGGCTTAAGGAAAAGATTTGCTAAATGTTTTATTTGGAGTGGTGTGCTTCATGACGCAGAAATATGGACAGTCAGAAGGATAGAGGATAAATATCTAGAGGGTTTTGAAATGTAGCTATGGAGAAGAATGAAGTGATTAGGTGAGGAACGAGAAAGTACTGGCAAGGATAAATGAGAATAGGAATATTTTAAGATCAATAGAAAAGAGGAAGTCAAACTGGTATTAGATATTCACCCTCAGTTTGAAATTTAAGGCAAGTAACTCTTGAAACATATATTGAATGCTTATTTCAATGGAATCCACACGATTTTGAAATAGTTTTCACGGGAAATGCGGATGCTAATTAAGTTATATTTTTTTAAATATGTGTAAGGAGAAAGCGTATTGAAGATGTATGGTGATTTTTAGTCGGTTATCCATGGGAAACATTGCAGGTAAAAAATAGGTTAAAATTCTCACTATCGGATGAGTAAAATAATTTAACTTTTAGTTCTTACTCGTCATATTCATGTAACATTACCATTTTCCTAAAACATCTGTAAGTTTTGGTGTTCAGAGGCTTTACATGCTGTTATCAATTTCATAATAAGGTTAAAAAAGCCCCTGAACACCAAAACTTACCTAATTTTTAGGAAAATATTAATATTACATGAAAATGACTAGTAAGAACTAAACGTTACATTATTTTACTCATCCGATAGTGAGAATTTTTACCTAATATTTTGAGTGCAAGTGATTTTTGTATGGCAAGGCCGTTAATTTCTTATCGGTTAACACCGTGACTGTGCATTATTTGATCCAGATTGAACTGAGGAAGCGAAAATGAACGAACAAACTTCCTCTGTCAAATTTATACAGTAGGAAAGATGGACGAGGTAGATACGAAAAACGTGGATTTTATTAGCGAAGTAATCAATTTAATCCGACTCAACTCATCCTTTTGTGACACTTGTTACGAAACTTAAAAGCATTTGAAATTTTTTTCACGCTTGATACGGCCATTTATATCAGCGAGCGATTTAAGTGAACACGCTTTGTCACAGCTCGGAATTTTTTTTTTTTTAACATGATGGGATTTATTTTTCCTAAGCGCATACGGGTACCTCTGGCATCATATGCACGGTACCTGTAATGATAACTTGCTCCTTACAGCCCCTATGAGATTCACAGTGAAAGAGGACGCCTGAGTAGCTTAATTGGTAAGAGCACTCGAGGACCAGAATCAGGCACCTAGGGTCTCCTTTTCTGGAACCTGCGGAAGTCAGGGGTATCCCCACAGAGGACATGCTGGCCTTCAGCATTGGACTCTTTGGGTGATACAGTGTAAGTGGTTAGCACAAAGGACCAATAGGTCCAGGTGTCCCAGGTCCTCCCTGGAGGAACTCCACTTCGTTTTAATCTAATATAAGAGCACTCGGAGCGAAATCGAGGGATGTGCGTTCGATTCCCATTTCAGGTAAATGATTTTTCCACTGTGAAATTCACACAATTGAAGGGATTTAACCTTTTTGACATAAATGGAAATTTTAGTCACGGCGTTACATCTTCAGATCATTGCATCAATTTATTCATCTTTGGATACAATGACGGTGTACAATGTCAAAGTAAGTTTTTATTTCTTGTACGGACCATAAGGTATCGGTCGGAACCAAATGATATTTAGTTATATGAGGCCTTACATGTGAAAGGGCACTATGTAGCCGGAGAAATAACGTAATTACCTGGAGTAAAATGAGCACAGTAGAGAAGAATATGGAATGGAAGCAGTATGGAGGATATAAAAGTAGAATATCACAGTGAAAGGCAGGTTTTAGTGAAAAAAAAAACAACTACTTCCAGCCAAAGCAATCAATATATACTTAAGGAAAAGATTTGCTCAATATTTTATTTGGAGTGTTGTACTTTATGGAGCAGGAACATGGACAGTCCGGAGGAAAGGGGAGGAATATTTAGAGAGTTTTGAAATGTGCCTATGGAGAAGAATGGAGGGATTAAAATCGAGTGATTAGGCCTCAAATGACTAATATACAATTGTAATTGTGCGATATTTTACATTTCATCACGGTAAAAAGCTAAAGTGTTCTATGAGATACATAGCTTTTACAGCATGTCGTTTAAAACGTGAAAAAATTATGCATAATTTGACCCTTTTTTAAGATAGCATTAAGATCATTACAAAAAAGTGTTTAAAGATATATAAGAACACATTATTTATACACCAACGCACGAAATTGTGTAAAAAGTTATGACAAAAACCACTCAATGTGCGCAATAAAAACTTGACATGCAGTATCGTAATAACTTCCGGTTAAATATCAGAATTGGATTACACAGTAAATATAAATATCAGTCCAGCCCTCAAACTGTATTTTTCTGCACTTAATTTTAGACTGCCATGAGGAAATTTTAAATGAGTTGTGACAAATACATATCCTGTCAGCGCAATGTATAAGTATTTTCTCTTCGCAATCTCTCCTTATCTTCGTTATTTGATAAAGAGCCACCCATAAAAAAGTTTTACGTCTTATTCAAAATATCATCAATCATTTCAAAAGACGAGTGAAACAAAACATTTCTTTAGCCTTCGGATGACGAAATAGTGGCGTCATTGGTTCTCGAATAAGTTTTCTGCTTATAAGATTAACAGAGCACTCCAAAAATTATTTTTATTTAAGCACGATTCTTGATCCAAGGATATAAAGTTCCGTAATTATCACTTTCTACTGCAGCAAAAAAATTCACCTTAATTGATGCTTTTAAATGCGTCAATTGAAACTCGATATCCGTGAAAAAAAAATCCGTCGGTATCGAAAATCCGTTCAATGATATTAAATAGTAAGATATAATAAACCTTTTACAATGTGGAATGGCAAAGTTAATCCTTCTATCCCTGATATCAAGGAATTCCACCGAGTGAGGTCTGAAACCATAGTTTACATTAAAGATTAAAACCTTACATTTTATGTCAGGTCTCCCACAAGTCCAACCCCGCCTCCTCGTGGGGAGAGATAGGCAACGGAATAAAGAAGGGAATGCCTGTAGGGGTACACTGGGGACTTCGTGAGCCCTGTTACAGACACGATAGCCGTGAAGGCCCGTTAGGAACCCCGATAAGTGACGGCTGACGGGGCTCTCGTGCAGCTGCGATAGGTCTAGCAAGTCAAGAGTGCTGAAATTGAAAGAATGCTCAAATTGCTTTCAACAAATTTACAAGCCTCGGAAGAAAGGACGGATCCCAAGGATGAAGACCTGACTATGGAAATGGACAAAAAATTGGCACCCTAAATACACGCCCGTTGACTGGAAAATTGGAGGAAATTGTAAAAGGAGAAAAGAAAGCAGGATATTTTAGAATTAGGAGAGTCAAGGTGGAGAGGACATGGGAAAAGAGAGCTTAGGCGAGGCTTCTCGTTGTACTCAGTCGGAAACGAAGAATGAAGGAGAAATGGAGTCGGATTTGTTATTAGAGAAGGCATTTAGGAGGAAATAGGAATTAATTGAAAGAATGATAATGGTAAAGATACCAATCAAAGGAAAGAATTTGAAATCATGCAAGTTTATGAACCTCAAGTAGGATGCAACCATTTTTTTTAACATCAAAATTACACCCACATATATTTTTTCATCGAAATTATCATTTCATGGCTGGGCTACTTGCAGATCTTAATTCTTTTAGTTCCACCATTTATTCTTTCATACTCGTCTACTGCACTAGACCTGTGGCGCACTCTACTGAGTATATTCAGCCTTTTTGCGCGTATTTTTGGCGGCAAATAAGCGGCGTATTTGAAGTCTGGCCTAACCAGAGCGAAGTAGCATCTCTCTTCGACTTTTTCCTCCGAGTGGGATCATAATACTGACCTGAATAGGATCGCTGTGTTCAACGACTGCCATAATTTCTAGGATCGGCGAACTTATTTCTCCACTTAACTTTCCTTATCTGATAATCTTCACGCATAATACGTTTTATATATCGAGAAGTTGAGATCTTCCAGAGAAATCACAGCTTCGTTCAGTGGAAATTTATAGGGGTAAAATTCCATTGTAAGGATGGACGCGTGGGAGATTAAGATAGTGTTCTCCGTACTGCACATGAATCCAGGCAACATAAGAAGAGATTATTGGATTGCCTGTTACCTTGGGGCTTTTAATTACAAAGATATCCTATAAAATATGGAAGTTGGCTTCTATATAAGATTCGAGTGAGAAAAAAATTGACGAGTATTTCTACTTTGAAAGAACTCTCTGCTTACACAATACTTCAAGATCATCCGCAATAAAATAACGAAAATAAAGAATGCGCCAATTTAAAATTCGGAAATTTGTGAAAATTCGGCAATTAATTTCCTTGTTACATACACTCTTAAAATTCCACAGTGATTCCTGGAATTCACGAATTCGTAATAATTATTTCTTTTAACCTTAATTCTATAAAGCGCATCAAGCGTTAAAATAATTTCATATCTAATTATTAATTAAGAAAAGAACAGCCACGAGTCTTTCTAATAAGTCATCATTGGTTGTTCAATCCTTCGACTAGTTGACAGTAGCCCTCCATCCTTCCATAACTGATGCTAGTTCAATTTTCTCCTGGTATCTTTTCCTGAGTACTTTCCTAATCATTTGGTCCATGGGTCTTCCTCTGGGGACTTCTCACTCTATTTTAACATAAATCATGTTCTTTACAACCCATTGTATCTCAGGGTGTGTACAATCCATCTGGTTCTTCTTAACTGTATGGTATTCCACATGGTCCTTTCCTCTTCTACTCTTCTGAAAACTTCCTAATTTTTTATATTTTTTCCTTCCTCTTTATCCTCAGCATGCTCCTCCAGCATCAGGTTTCGAAGGCTTTTAGTCTGTTCTGTACTGTCAACCCAATGATCTATGCTCCCAATTCATTGAGTGCTACTCTCAACACGAATGTTTTCACATACTCTTTGGTCGTTTGTAGTCCTATCATCTTTGAACCCAGCAGTTATCTTTTTACCGTAAATGCTTTCTTAGATTGGGCTGATATTTTTTTGATGTCCTTTATACTACTTTCATCCCACGCGTGGTACTTCCGAGATGGGGGAAGGAATCTACTTGCTCTAATTTCTCTCTTCTGCCTTCTTTCGTCCATCATCATTTCTTATTTTGTCCGTCCATTTTAACATCATCATTCTCCTCCAGCAACATGTTTCGAAAGCTTCTTATCTTAAATATTCTTCTTATAATATATTACTCCATAATTGCATACAGTACAGTGTACATAGTACTTAATTAACGGTGTTTGTACTTAATTAGTTATCACTGTACATAGTACCTACTTAATTTACAATTTTTTTTATTATGGAGCTTTAGTTAGCCTCAAAGGTCACAGACCTGTGGGGAGCGAAAGACCTCTTCCAGAGCCAAAAAATAATTCCAATTCGGTATAAATATTTACAGGTAAATCGATAGGCCATTTATTGGCCAATATTACTGGTAGTGTAATCTCGGTCATGGAGTATCGTTTAGATCATGAATGGTATTTGGATAAAATTGCAATCCGAGAAAGCATATGAGGGAAGAGATTTTGTACGGTGCCAGCTACACAAGTGTTAAGCTCACAAATGGAAAAAACAGGTCCAGGTTTTCCGAAAATAAGACGAATTTGACGTTGCAAGGTAAGAGTTTAGAAATTTCATTTTTAAATAAATTTTTGCTAGGATTATTACCTGTAAAAAGAAAAAAGTAAAAGCATGAATCTATTCCCAAACTACACATTAGCTGAGAAAAACCAAATATATAATGCACCAGAGCTAGAGGAAGCAAATAAACTATTTTCTCCATTTGCCGTTTATTAACGTTTATCGGAGCTGTTATGCATCTTAATTATCAGCAAATGCTCGAGTCGTCTGCTGCTCGTGTCATTCAGGTGACGTCATATGCAATACATTCATTTTGGCCATGTGAACGACCGACCTTGTATTAGTAAATACCCCGACCATGTCACAGGCGAGTTAATTTGCTCTTCTGTTACGTTATCGACTAGACCAGGATGTTGTTGGCTGATATGCCACACCACTGCACAGTAAAAATGTAATAAGTAAGCAAAATATAAATTTTTTACTTTCGTAAAATGTTGAACCACGACCAATTGTGTACTGATTACTGTCCCTTACACTTCAAAGATCCGTCCAGGTGTGCAAAGGATTCATCATTGGTCATCCTAAGATTGGTTGACAGCAGCCCTCCACCCTTCCCTATTTAATGCTAATTCCCTTAACTCCTGATATCATTGGCTTTCCTTTTTATTTGGTCCACGAACTTATTCCTGGGTCTTACTCAAGGAATTTTTCCCTATATTTTTACCTTCAATTATGTTCTTTACAAGCCTATTGTGCTTCAGGGCGTGTTCAAGTCATCTGGTTCTACTTTTCTGTATGGTGTTACATATGGTCCTTCCCTCTTCTACTCTCCTGTAAACTTTATCATTTCTTATATTGTCCGTCCATTGTATCTGCGGTGTCCTACTCCAGCACCATGTTTCGAAGGCTGGCAGGGTTTAAAAGGCGAAGCTACGTAGTACAGAGGAAGAGCTAAAACCCTTCTCCATAAAAAATCCTTACACGCTTCATACTTGTCATAGTATTCATATGGTATTTGGTCCATGCATTTATACGATTCGATTTGCAGGTTTCCTCGTTTCTACACTCACACGATCATAATCACGTTCGGTTGTCTTCCTTATCGGCTTATCTATATCAAGTTTAGTTCAAATATTTGTTCAAGACGCTTGATAAGGCGTGGTATTAAAATATCGGTCGTACGCACATCAACAATTCTTTAGAAAAAATGGAAAGAGTCCCTTTTGTTGATATAGGAGTAAATGATGGATATTTTAAGTGGCCGGGGGAGTCAAATTCTTAATCTCGCCAAGCATCTGCGCCGTCCTTCTTTGTCAAAAAGGAAAGAAAATTTGATGGACCACGGTGAAAAATGATGACGATTGAGCAATAAATAGACGCCTTGGCCCCTGCTCGAAACTTTTAGTCCGTTGTTACCATAAATTTGCGTGCTAATCTTGGCGACAGGTGTCCTGTAGGGGTACAAATTACACCAAAAACGTATTCAAAAAGACCAGAATTAGTTACAATCGTCCAAAAATAACTAAAATTGTCCTGAAAAATAGATCAAATCAAGTTTATCTTCTGATAATCAAAAACGTAGTATTTTCGTTAACAAATATGGATAACTAAATCAAAGAAAACCTTGTATAGCCCTAGAATCAATTATATTTAACTGGCGGAACAAAATTTACCGAGTCAATAGCAAGGCAGTTCATACTAGAAGTACTGCATAGGGCCTAAATGGGGCCTCTAGTTTGTTCATGTAATCAGAAGAGTAAATTTACTTGCAGTATGGGATGAAACGGTGGGTGGGTAACAGTAGGAAGGGCTAAGGAAAAGAATTCCGTAAGTGAGGGGTGGATAAGCATGTTAAAACCAGCTGGTGGCATCGAATAAAAACACAAAATTATCAGAGGTGATGAAGAAGTCAGCAGAGGTTGAAGGTATAGCAAATCAGTGTTAGCGGAATGGGGAAATAACGCCTTCGAGAGGGTTCTCGATACTTCGGGATGACGGTAATCTGTCCTGCAAAATATGTCCACAGAGGAAATTTTGGGGGTTTTCCACGGCTCAAGGACAAATTCAGGCGCGAAACCACCCCGGTGGATTTCTTCGATTAGATGTTAAGCAAAAATTGAAGCAATATCCACCTTTAAAGAGCATATTTTGTTCTATTTTGCCCGATAATCTATTATGATGATTGGAGCGCGAATCGTGAGTCATTTTAATAACTTTTCAAGTACCTAAGTCGAAAATTAATTCTTGGACCACGCTTAAGGCAGTTTGAGCAAAAAATCATTTCACCTATAAATCAAAGAATTTGGTCTCACTTTAAACAAAAATACCTCCCTCTTGCAAAGTTACAAAATATCTAACCCTTACCGAACTACTTTTCAACATTTTTGACGAGAAATACCAGCCCCCTTAAATGGGAAATGGTACGAGTATGCACTCCAGAGTGACCTTAGTTTAAAAAATGAGACAATCAAGAAGCGATTGATTGAAGAAAAATGACACGAAACCGGAGAACTTAGATTAGTAGATAGGAGATTGAGGATGAAGATCTCAATTGAACCAAACATGTGGACGATTGTTATTGATATTTAGCGACCAGGTGATCCGTTCCTTTTTTTCGAGCACCTATTTCACCAACGCAATTCTCCTACAACCAAGTACCAATAATCACACACCTGTGATAACACGAACATCAAACAAACCTACTGACACCATGGAGATAACACAAATCAACTGTAATGCAGTCGTATCTTCCTCTTTCATTTAGCACTTTAGAAGTTCATATTTATATCAGAAAACCTTGGTTGAAACACGTCAACATACTCAAGCGAGCAGATATACCTACCTAATTCACATGCTTCAAACCAATCGCCAGGACTGGGATCCATTCCTATGTTCCCGAATTTCTCTACTCTTGCAATGGGCGTTGAAGTTTTATTGCTTCGAAAGCGACAGGCCAGTGCCCATAGCGCCGTAAATTAGCAGGCTCGATCCTATGAAATGAAAGAGCGTTGGAGTAAATAAATAAAGAGAGAGTAACCCAACGCCTTTGCCCGTCACGACTCGATAGCTGAAATTTCAGAAATTAACTTCCATTCTAACTTTACATTTCCTAATTGTCACGCCAGGCGCCAAGCCGAGTTGTTTTGCGGGTTTGGGAGGTTATGATAGGCACTTCAAATCTTGTGAACTTTAATAAGGAATTACGAGATAAATTCTGGATGATTTATAATTACAATCCCTCGCATAAAAATATCTAAAATTTCTGCATAATTAATGAGTCATAAAGACAAAGGTGATGCCAGTAAACTATGAAAATTATACGAGTGTGAAAATAAATGAAGGTGTAATAGGAAAAGTTAAAAGCTACCGGTACCTAGGAACGATGGTGACAGACGACTGGAGAAGTATTGCAGAAATAAAAGCAAGGATAGCAATGGCAAAAGAGGCCTTCAGCCAGAAGAAAAACTTGCTATGCAATAAAAGCCTGGATCTGGAGCTGAGAAGGAGACTAGCTAAATGTTATTCATGGAACGTTTTCATGTATGGATGTGAAGCGTGGACATTAGGTAAGAGGGAAAGGAATGGAATAGAAGCTTATGAAATGTAGGTGTGGAGAAGGACGGAGAAAGCAAGATGGGTAGATAAGATGAGAAATGAAGAGGTTTTGAGCAAAGTAAAAGAAGGAAGATCGCTCCTAAAGGGAATAAGGAAAAGGAAAGGAAACTGGTTGGGCCATGTGATGAGAGGGAAAAGTATAATAACTGTGGCACTTGAGGGTTCAATTGAAGGAAAGAAAAAGAGAGGAAGGAGAAGAATTAAATTGGTGGATCAGGTGAAGAACCTCAGCTATGATGAAGCAAAGAAAGAAGCTCGGGACAGAAGCGGATGGGGACAGCAGTGGTGTACGGGACCTGCCAGCAGGCAGAACACCAGATGATGATGATTGAAGGTTGTTCGACTTTCCCATTGGGTCAAACTCTCCATATCTGCTGAAGCTTCGATGTACGAGTCGTCAATCGCCATCAGGGCTTGACGTGCAATGCTACTGGTCCGGAATTTCTAACGGCAACGTATGAGCCGTGAAGGGAAGGACAGAGAGGGGGAGAGAGCGAGGTAGAGTTGGCAACACTGTTGTCCATAAGCCCCACAGTTAATTGTAAACGTGCAACAAACTATAGAATAAGAGTTATATTCTCGGTGCTCGTAAGAACATCCATACCGGTAGAAGCCCCAGAAAGATGGCGCCTAAGAGCTCGGTACGAATTCCGCCAGTCTCTAAGCCGTAAACTGCCACTCAAGTTTTTCCAGAAATTCAAAAGCGTAAGTAAAGCAGAAAGGTGGGTCACTGCCGCTGTACATATACACTGAATTTTTTGCCTTTACAACATCCAATGACACATATTAGGTTGGACGATGGCCCTACGCCTTGCTTTGCTTGAATAATCAAGGCAGTCATCGACAAATAAAGTTTCAGTATTGAACCACTCTGCGGAATTATGGTTAAGTCAACGCCACCTAGGTTAAGTGTTGATAGATTTTAGACCTTGAATTAAAACAATGGTTTCCTACATACATTTGGCCTCCTGTACCCGTGAGTAGAAAACGAATCGTAAATTCAGGTATACAACTTCGTCAAACTTATAAAATGCAAGTTGGCAACGTTTTATCATAAAAAGGTGGCAATCATGGGACTTCCGACAGAAGTGAAATAACTTATATTAATGAAGTTAAATCATTGGTTAAATTATTTATATTGGTTTATTTAATTAACCGATCTCCAAAATCGAATTAATGAGTGCTCATTTTTTTGTTTATATTTGTTAGATTATATTACTGATCTTACAGCATATGTGATGAGAAACAACTGATATTTAAAAAAAAGCCTAAATTTCTGCCTCAGTTCGTAGGATATCAAATAGGTCATAATTTCAAGTGGAAAAATTACAATTTCGAGTCGTATTTAATAAAAAAAAATTGGATACTGTAGCCCAACCTAAGGCTACCCTCCGGTTGCCTGAATTATTTTCACTCATATAAATCGTGGAATGTCCACGTCTCGATTTGTGAATTATTTTTACGTTTTAAATTATTTTTCAATCGCTCAGGTTACGATTTCCTCGTGGCTAGAACATATCACAATTCCCAATTGATTCCTGCGATTCGAAGTACTATTTTCTTCGTATGCACAAAATTTGCTGTAATGAGTAAATCAAGGCATAGTGCTGCCCTTGATATAACTTGAATTTCATGCAAATTCTCCTTCGGGTAAAATCTTACAGGACAATGCAAAAAAACCGATGCTTTTACTATGTCACGAAAATCAGTGATTATACTGACTCAAGTCTCCAGTACTTCTAACAAATCACAAAGCGAGCAAATTCCAAAACGAATACAAATATATTTCCGACCTAGGCGTTGCTTATTACAGCAGCATCAGGTACAGCACCTGATAATAATGCAATAAGCAAAACATAGGTCGTAACAAATCCGTACTAGTGGAATTTGCTCGCATTGTGATTTGTCAGTTATTTTTCGGTTCTATAGAATATAGCCGAAATCTTCAGAACCTCCATAGCTCCTTTGGTAGGATTTGATGCCATGATTTTTAACGAACCGAAGGAAGATAATCTACATCTACGTAAGACCCTTCGAGCCGCCGCATGGACGTGTGGCAGGGGGTGATAGGTCACCAGCCGTGTAAAGATGTAAGTTTTTGGAAGGTGAAATGGTGACATGTATTATAGGAGTGTATTTAGTGGAGCTCAGTATTTATTGTGATCGCTTATCGTGCGCGGAAAGAACGAGTTTTTGTAATTATCTGCTCGGCAGTATATCTCTCTTATTTTATCGCATCTGTCAGACCTAGAGACGTAGTGAGGAGCATGATAATATTCTCTGTGTCGCTCTGAAACACACAGGTTCTGAATTCCTCAAGCAACCTAAGCCTAGAGTGCAGCCTCCGACTCTCTAGAGGCTCCCACCTTTATCCCTCTTAAAGTTGTGAGACAGTATATCTACGCTCGTCGCAGTTTTTAACGAAGCGCGCTGCTTTCCTTTGTATTTTATCAATTTTATTGGTTAAATATTCATGACCAGGGTCCCAAATACTCGCGGCGTATTCGAGGTGTGGCCTAACCAGAGCGAAGTAGCATCTCTCTTTTACTTTTTCATCCGAGGACCTTCCGATTATACGTTTAGCAAAGCCTAGTTTTTTTAATGCTGTGCCACATATGTTTTGCATGTGTATTCCCCACGATATATCAGAAGTTGAGGTAATTCCAAGATATTCTACTGTATCTGAAGATTTTATGTTTACTCCACCCACAGTATAGGTATGGCATTTGTGTGATGACTTTCTCAGGAAGTGGACTGTGGTGCATTTGTTGATATTTGACTCTAACCCCCACTCCTGGGACCACGAATGAACGTTGTTAAGGACCGATGACAGAGCTTCAAAGTCAGCGTCTTCGCTTATTTCACCGTAGATAACTGTATCGCCTGTAAATAATTTTAACTTACTGCTAACTCGAGAACTTAGGACATTAATATAAATAATGAATAAAAGAGTGCCGATCACGCTTCCCTGAGGAATACCGGATGTGACTTCGACCAAATTAGAGCTAAAAACATCCATAACTACTTTTTATTTTGAAACATTTAATAATTTATAGAAGATACCGAATTATTAAATATATTGAAAAATAGATTTGATGAACGAGGTAAACAGCAGAAGTTTCCCTTGACAACGATTGTACATTCATCACAATACATCGGCAATATCCTCCGACGAAAACGGGAAGTCTGTTCTTTTAACCTAAATACTCGCATTATATTATTGATGGCCTAAGCTGAAAAAATATATTAGATGTCTCAATATGTACGGCATATTATGGAAGTTATTGAACAATACTAAGTATTTGGGCAGAAATTGAGATTTAAAAAATTATATGAATAGATGCCAACGCACTGCCATTAAGGCAATCCATTTCAGCGTTAAAAATCATCATTTTTAAAAGAATAAATCTTCGTTAAATGATCGACGACTTAGGAATATTTTTTCATCATCCGATATTAGAACTCTTACATTATAATTACCGTAAAATTCAATATAGGTTAAACAATAAAATTCTTGGAAAAAATAATTCTCTTTATTCATGCGTCGTGCAATTAGTGTATCGAAAGAAGAAAATCGCTGTGTATCTTGGCCGCTCAGGATTCGTAGTTTTACAGATAACACGATTTATCGTTTTTTGTCCCCGAAAACGAGGCTAAAATTGCACTTTTCTGACCTTCAATCGCTCATATCTTACAAACTCTAAAGGGTAGGTGGACGTCCTTTCGTGAACGTGTCTATTACGTGGACCTACACCATCATGTATTACGTGAATGATCTGGGCTATTCAGTTTTCAATCCATGGAATAGGGTTCAAGTAGGAACCCTAAAATAAAGGTTCCTTCTAAAAGGCCTGGCCTATTTTTTTATTTGAAACTCGACTTCAAAATTACTGTCGGCCATCAAGGAGACGATTCACCAAAAACGTGTAATTTCCAGTAATTGGACGAATTGTTTTTTTTTAATTTCACAAATTTGAAACTAAAACGGATTTGGGTTGAAATAATAAGGATTTTTATCATATTTTCTTTAGTTTGACGTTCGTTTTGACTTCGTATGACTAGTATTTATAATTTAAATACGCAAAACAAAAGAAGACTTCAAGCAAACAAGCGTGAAGTATTCTAATGCTATCGGAAGTGTCTATATTTTTCTCCAAACAAAAAGTGTTGGAACAGACCAGTCTAAAGCAGTTTGAACTAAAAAAATGCTGAAGTGTAAAAAAGAGGCCAGTGTCGACAACAGAATATTTCTGTTGTCGACAAACACGAGAAGGAAAAGTCCTTGAAAAATTTCGTGATCCAAAGTAAAAGAAGGAAATATAAGCGTACTTGAGATATTGTTGACATGATCGTCCGAAGGAAGAGACGAGAGACTGCATGCTCATGAAGGAAATTCAAAGAAGCCGAAGAAAAGTAACACATTGAATCTAGGCCAAAATGATACGCCGCGAGCAGTAGGATTCCTTGAAGGAAGGAAGTATACCGTAACATTACGTGGGCTGGTAGCAGAGCACTTAAATGCACATTGAAAATATCTGGAGTCCGTCAAATATAATAGTGCGTTAGAAACAATCGGACTTGGCTCATATGGTATTGAAAAGTAAGTATTTTTTCACGATCGTCTGATCAAAAGAAAAGCCATCATCAAGGATTCCTCGGTCACGTAATTCCTTCCCCAAACGTCATTGGGCGTGTTTTCGAATTGGTTTCATTGTATCTGTCAATTTCGCTATTGTCTTGGATGCACAAAATGCATTACGGGTGCAGCTGATCGCTGAGACGTGCGTAGAGCTTGAGAAATAGAAATGTAATGGAGAAATAAAATGACAATTTCTCCTCAAAAGGAAGTCTCCTTCCCGCGAGAAACAATGCGGGCATTAAAGTCCACATTTTATAACTTGCTTTCTATTGGGCCTAAATTTACACCAGCACCTCCCGTTCCCCAAGACAGGGAAAGGAGAACTGAAGAAAACGAGACTGATGAGGACATAAAAAGTTAGCATTAGTGTAAATTTCTCGGGCTCGCCACCGGGTAAGAAATTCATAGGCAGCCGACGTTTCGGGTTCCGACTCGTAACCCATTCTCAAGGCTACTGATGCGAGCTTGAAAAGACCGTTTAATTTGGCGCTAGGCGGGGCGGGATTGGTCGAGCCCCAATTTTTGTGGTGGAGGACCGTTGACCAGCGGGGACTTTTGCTCTGGCGTTCGGAATTCTTCTCAGAATTCTATTCCAAGAGCTGCTGATCGTGTAACCAGTATCCCGGTTGAAATTCTTCCTCTCCAACCTTATCTCTATCGCCTCTTTGGTTATGCGATCCCAAAATTGACCGGATCGCCAAAGAACAGTCGTGTCGTCCCAAATGATCTTATGGTCCCGACTCAGGCTATGCTCAACTACTGCTGATTTTTCCGGTTGACCAAGTCGGAAATGCCTACGGTGTTCCTTCAGACGAGTGGATATAGTTCGCCTAGTCTCTCCCACGTAGACTTCACCACATTCGCATGGGATTTTATATACCCCCGGAGTCTTGAGGCCAACTGGGTCCTTTGCCCTCACAAGGCGGTCTCTTAAATTGGCCATAGGTCTATGGATGCTTTCAAAAGTGTAAAATCATACTTAAGTTAGCATTAGACACAATATCCAGCTCTCCATGTACCTCAACGGCCGTAACATTTGGATACGAGCATTCTATTTCCTTGAGATAATCTCCATCCTGCCTCTTCCGCCAATTTAATTCTCAAACACGCGTACCTAATAGAAGGACATTGTAAAAAAAGGGCTCCTTTCTCAAGCCAAGTGGATGTTGACGCTTCTTTAGGGCTCCACTTCCGCATGCATACGAACCTTCGCCTTGCATTCAGACGTTCTCGGTCGCTGAATGCACGGCCGGGCGCTAATCCTTGGACTGGTGATGCATCACGTGCTATCCAAGCGCGAGCGCTTCTGGTGTTGAATGCGATTAGCGCCCTGCGACCTGGGTATAAACCAATACGCCCTCAACGACCCAGGTGAAGATAATAGAGTGAGAACGCGTGTTCGACGATAATCGGCAAGATTTGTAAAAGATCACTGCAATGATCTCCTTGGGGCCGCTTTACACGATGCATTTCATTGCGCAAACGAATGCATGAACTCTTTTACGAGAAAAATTGTACCGTAAAAAGCGGTGAACTATATGATCGCCCGAATGACTAAGCACTAATTACTAATAGAACCTGCCCTCATTCAATTCATTTTCTTGTACATTCGTTCGTACAGTAAAATTTAGATAGATGGATAGATAATGCATTTTGCACTGAGACATAGTCCCTCAAGTACAACAAAAACACTAAAAAACAGTGTGTCAAGGTCACAATATAACAACAATCTATTATTCAATTTCTTTACATATAAAATTTGGGTGATACAAGTATGTACATGGAGAGGAGAAGGAGAAACTTATTTGCCTCATAACATATTATAAATATGGTTTTTAAATTGGTTCAGAGACTGCAGTTCCTTTAATTCTTCAGGTAGAGAGTTCCACAGTTTTGCACCGGCAACTTGGAATGACTTTTGAAAGGTTACGGATGGGCGTCCTGGGTAGCATAGATATTGAGACTATTGTAAGAGTAGATGGTGAGACTGGGAAGAGGTTGAGGAGGTATTCGGGTTGCTTTTTATAGTACGGGGAGTAGGGGAATGTGGCCAGTAGGTTCGTTCGACGGGAATCAGTAGAAAGCCATCCAAGCTGCTGGAGATACGGAGAGATATGCTCATCCCGCCGGAGATTGGATATAAATCTTACACATTAATTTGATGATCTCTGTAATTTTACATTCTGTTCAATAATGAGGCCATTAAATACCAAGGAGCAGCAATCAATATTAGGAAACACAAAAACAGAGATAAGGTACTTCCTTATGTTATAGGAAGTAAATTTCAATATAGTTTTAATTGGTACAGATTTTTCCCAATCTTATTGGTAATATTTGAAATACGCTCATTCCAAGAAAGGTGCTTGTTCATCGTAATACCTACATTAGTCACTAAATTTGAATGAGGAATAAAGGTGTTTCCAAGTTTAACTTTGGGGATACAGACTGATTGATTGAATTTAAAAATGTTTTTCCTCCGACTAACTCCGAACTGTATAAATGTCTGCATTAACTTGAGCGATAGCTACTACAAAATTTTAAGGAGAAAAATGATAATATATTCGCAGGTCATCGACATACAGCATGTATTTATAATTCTTTTATGCATGCAGGAAGATTAAGGACGCAGAAAATAAATAATAGGGATCCCAGAACAGGCCCTTGTGGAACACCGCATTTAACGGGTTTCCACTGGGAGATATTGCCAACTGAATCTTTAACCGCAGCGTTCGTCAAGATGTGAGGCAAACCAAGATGAAGAAAAATTTAGTTTTTCATTTTGCGCAGCAGCTGTGAGTGGTAAAATCTGTTAAAAGCTTTACTTAGGTCAAATAGTACAAGAATAGTCAGCTCTTACTAATCAATATCTTGGCGAATATCATTTGTGACTTTCAAAAGTGCAGTCTGTGTACTGAAGCCCTTGCGGAAACCTGATTGGAAACTGTCGAATTTGCCATTTTTAAGCAGATATTCTGTTATATGATTGCGGACTCTACGCTCAAGGACCTTGGGTATTGTTCAGAAAATGGTTATTGGGGGAAAGTCGAAGGGGGAAGAAGGATTTTTAGCCTTGTTAATCGGTCGAACTAACGATTTTTTCCAGAGTGTGGGGTATATAGATTGGGAAAGCGAGTAATTAAAGATGTTATGAATGACTGGGAAGATGACTACTAGAGACTTCTCTATAATACTAAGGGGAATTCCATCCATCCCATTGAGTTTGGTTCGCAATTAGGTAATTTTTTCTTTAGGTCGTCGGGGGTAATATATTGGAAATAGACTTTTGTATCATCATATGATACAAGCTGGTCTTCAGGTAAAAGAGATGAGGGGGGGTTCCAAAGGATTTAAGGACGGTAAGGAACAAAAGTAATCATGGAGTTCATCAAGGGATAAATTTATCGGTAGGGCACTATCCTTTCTGGAAATTAAACCCAGGTGCCTTAGTTCACACCATACTTGGGTAGGCTCAGTGAGACCAGAGAAAGAGGAAATAAAGCGTTGTCGTTTGGCTTGGGTTACCAGTGATTTGACTTTATTCCTAATTCTAGTATTTTTTTATAGACGGATTCATTAAGAGTCCGAATTAAGGCTTTCCCAATTCTGATTCTTTCTAGCGTTAATTTATGGTTATTATTAGATACCCAGGGAGCAACAGGACGCTTAGGTTGGAAGATACCCTTTGATGCATGGATATTAATACATCTAGGAAGATAGGGATGACCTTGCAGTTGATAGAATTTATAATAAAACTCCAGTTTAGTGAGCATAAGTCGTCCAGAAAATTTTCTTTTCGAAAATTACGGAAGTCGCAATTATAGGACGGTAAAGAGGGACGAGTAGATTCGAATTTGTAACCGATTTGGATAAGAGCATGAAAGGAAAGGAAAGGGACCGGTGATTGGGATTGAGAAAAGACTTTATCGAGATGATATGATATACTCTTGCATGTTTTAGTACCTTGTAGTGCTATTTATCAGTCGCATTATTAATACTAACCAGTAGTTGTATCTTGAGCAGTGTACTGCATGTTTTTCTACGCATCACTCTCCTAGTTTCTGGCCTGACTGCACACTGTTGTCCTGACTGCTTTTGGCCTGCGCTTGACATGGCGATGGGGGAGCGTGCGCGGTTCTTATTTAAACTGGGATGAGTGCTGCATGCCTGGTGTGGAATCACCCCATGCCACACACTATAGCGGTGGATTGCACGGCATATCGTAGCTGTAGATGCAAATGTCTATTTCTAGGAGCGAGGGACTCATTGAGGTAAATGAAGGGGTTGGTTGGTATATCAGTTAGACTAACATCGCAAACCATTAATTTCCGTCTCACTTTCCGCGCTAGTAGAAATTCGCCCGCAAGAGCCGATCTGATAAATCGGACTAGAATACGGGGAGGACGGGACATTTGTTGCAGAAGAGCAAGATTTAGCTCTTAAGGCAAGGTCGATATCACTCGCCTCAAACTTCAACCCTAAGGCATTACCTGTATTGTATACAAGAGCAGAAAGCACTTCACCTTCACACAGCGGAATTCCATGGATTTCGATGTTGTTTCTTGAACTACCGTGCTAAAAGCGATTGAAACCTAATTCAAGGTCAGAAAGGCGTTTAGCTATTTGGATATTGTCCTTTACAAGAAAATCAAATCTTAATTTGAAAATTGAGGTATTTATCTCCTCAAGGGATTTGAAATGCTTACCAAGGGTAACTTGCCAGCACATGATAGATTTTTTTAGGTCTCTTTGCTCACTCTGAACGTGTTTCACTGTGCTCAAGGGCTCTTTGAAAGCTCACCTCAAGCACGTATTTGCAGTATTTAATCCTAGAATCCGTGATGATGCTTATGCATTGAACCCCGGGTTGAGATGGAGTATATTTAGTCGGTGTTTTTGTAAAAGTTTCCTCACAGTTATAAACATTAGTGATGGAATACTACAAAGTTTTGCAAAGATTGTTTTATTCTTACACATTTGTGGCTTTTCCCTAACGTAACGATAGCTGTAGTTTTAAACAAATTGGAATAATGCTGCAGTGATTGATGGTGTAAACACTTTGCCTTCAGGTTGCTTGAAGGGTACTTTGTAGATATAATTGCCAATGGCTTCGTTGCTTCGCTGTTTAATATTTTACTTTTCTTTCTTCCTGCCATTCACGTCCGTTCGTCATTCTTAGGATTATTATATGTGTTTGGCAGCTGCAGGCGCTAAAGATGTGGGTATGGAGAAGGTGCCGTGGACGGAAACGAGGAGATGCGTGGTATGGTGGGCGAGGAAAGGAATCTTCTGTGTAAAATCAGGAGTAAGCAGGAGAGGTGGTCGGAGGAAGCAATAAGGGGCGAAGGTGTGGAAACACTTCCCAAAAATTTACATAATTTCCATGCCCGTGCCGTTCGACCTCGGCCACAAGGATTGGAAAGTCAGTCTGAATTCATCTTGCTACCCCGATCCCTTATCCCCCTTAATCCGGCCGTTTTCTCTGAGGTGTTGCGTCAAAAACACCATCAATGTAACCACAGAATATCACTCCGTATTTATTTCCGACACCTCTCTGGTAAATATTTCAACTGAGGAGATAAATCCCGAAAAAAATTGTTTCAACTTCCACAGGGACGGGAGTCATGCCTGACACCGGAAGAAGCAAACAATCCATGGTCAACATAAAATTGCAGAGGCGAGGAAAACGGCAGAAGAAAAAAGGCAGATGAAGACCTAAACAGTAATTGGAATCTTACGTTATATCACGATTATTGCACTGGGAATGTACGAAAATGTCCCTCATTATGATATAAAAATGATGAAAATAGAATTGGATTCAATAGAGAAGTTCAAATTTTGGAGAATCGTGTATGTTAAAGCTTAGGTTCGTGGGCGGCATAAAAATAGTATGCATAAAAACACCATCACGCTATTCCCTTGTGGAGTTTTCTCGATAAAAAAGCTAATGATAATAAAACTCTCCAATGATAATTTCTCCACGGTACTCTAATGAATGGAATGTTCATTTTTTTAATTTATCACAGGAAATGAGTTACTATGACACCTCCGCTCTATCGTCCAAGAACCCAATGAGATAACCCGAAAGATGAACGATCTATGACTGCGGCATGGCGAAGCTTACTGAAAAAATTAAATATGTTTAAACAAAATCCAGCATTTAAAACATAAGCTTCGTAAACTCCACATCGATTTTTCTTAAATTTTGCTATTCAAACCTAATTAAAAAATTCATATCTTCATTTACGGACAAAAGAGTATTTTATCATAAATAAAAACGCTTTAAGTTCAAAAACCTCAACAGAAAACTCAAGTAAAAAGTCGGATTGAAGCGGTAAAAAGATGTTTTTACAGGTAATCCGATGTCTTCGAAGTGAAAAAACGAGTAATTCGTGAGATTATACAGCTCGCCCCAGAATCTCTTTACGCAAGAGAGGTGAATTCCCGTCGTGTGTCTGATTTCAGAGGATAAAAAAAAATCCGCCTCGCTCGAGTGAATGTTTACTTCCGCCCAGGCCAACTGGAACCGGCCGAGGCCAGACCCAAGCAGTCTGGAGGCAGATAGTTGACGGAAGATCACAGACGCTGCGGAGAGTGGAATTTTATCATGAGACTCTTTTCAAAAGTTTTCAGTCTCCAACATTTCAACAACTCAAAATTCAAGAACAAATCTTCTCACTCGCACTGAGCACTTGAGTGCGATTTGAATTTAACCTAAAACTATGTTTACTAATAGCAATAAATTTACATTGACTGTTTT
Source organism: Ceriagrion tenellum (assembly GCA_963169105.1). Lineage (NCBI taxonomy): Eukaryota > Metazoa > Arthropoda > Insecta > Odonata > Coenagrionidae > Ceriagrion > Ceriagrion tenellum. Next base: position 73,673,506 of record OY720641.1, on the reverse strand, counting down.
ATGACTAATATGCCGGTATCTACAGCATTATACTTTATTAAATCTGCTTTGATTTTTGAATGAATACCTCACTGGTCATCCGGAGGACAAAATAAAAAGGAACACCTGCTCACAAGCGATAGGCTTACCAGGACTTCATCTGTTACATAGTGTAGGAAGAACACATTGTATTGAATTAAATTGATAACAAATATTGTATTCAATGGTAACAAATTGAACATATTGCATTGTATTGAATTAAATTTATGACAAAAAATAATTATGACAAAAAAATGGGAATCTCTTAAGGCGCGTCTGGCTTGACTATGTTAGTCAAGACAAATACTAAAGTGCGAAGGTTTTTCTATTTATTTTTTTAAAATCCAGCTTTCTATTACAAAATGGGTCAATAATTGAACACAAAAATTAAGGAACAAAATACTCCAGATTATTTCACGAAGATATTTTAAATGACCAATTAAATCTAGCCACAGGGGCCGACTGCAGCGCTATTTGCATAGAACTACCGTAATTAGGCTTCTATTTCGGCAGTAATTTGCCAAAAGTTTTTATTCTAATAATAGGTGGTATACATAATATAATACATGACTATTAAACCAGTTTGAGCAAAATATCATTTCGCCAAAAATTCAATGAATTTAGCCTCATTTTAATGAAAAATATCTCTCCCCTCTTAAGATAAAAAAATATCGCTTACCACACTACTTTCAGAGGTATTTGCCGAAATATACCAGCCATTTTATATGGGAAATGGTTCGAGTATTCACTCCAGAGAGACATTACGAAAAAAATGAGGAATTTCTTACACCGAGTTCTCGTCAAAAAACTAACAGCGAGTAGTTTTTATGCTTTCTCGACCGTTTTTGAAAATAAATCATACTGTCACCACCGTAATTTTTTTCAGAGTCACAAAAAACGTTCCGTTTAGGAGGAGTTTTAAACGGACCGCGCGAAAAAAATGAGTCAAGTTAAAGACTTATAGAGATATATTTATTTAATATATTAGGATTTCAATCATGTAAAAGTATGATATTGTACCAATAAAAATGCAATATTTATTTCATACATTTTACAACTGCTGATATTGAAACATATAATACGAATGTGGTCTCCAATATGACTAGGGAACTATCTTCGCCCAGACTACCTTAACATAATAATTAAGGTAGTTGAGCGAGATAATTTCCTAGTTATAATGGATGCCATATTCGAATTGCATGTTATAATTTCAGCATCTGGAGAAAGTGTAAAATAAATATTTTATTATTAATGGTGCGATAATATATTTATATATATGACTGAAATTCTAAATAATTAAGATAAAATATCTACATAAGTCTTTAATTTGACTAATTTTTTCACGCAGTGCGTTTAATACTTGACATCGGAAGGTTATTAGCGATTACGAAAAAAATTTACTCGGTGACAGTACAATTTATTATCAAAAGTACAAACTATAATTTGTTAGGTGAAATGATATTCCGCTAAAACTACTTTACATAGGTGGAAAAATGCCCATATATCATTTTTATTAAATTTTTCAGGACTTTTTGCCTCTTACAAGTGGTTTTAATTGGTGACAGTACGATTTATTTTTTTTAAAGTCGAGGAATCATACAAACTGCACATTGTTGGGTGAAATTTGATTTCTAGGTGAAATGATAATTCACTCAAACTGCTATGAATAGGTGAAAATATGCCTGTATATCATAGTTATTAAATTTATCAGGACATTCTTACAAATCGTTTTCATTAACAGTTGGTGCATACTATCTCGTTCAAATTGACGTTTTTCGGCAGTGATCTGAGCAATCTCCATTAGAGTCCATGTCAAAATCTTCACTTTCAAGGCTGAAGTACAGTAAAACTAACAAGGAAACCCTATTAATCTTCATCTCAGTTCATAAAATGCAATTCAAAGAAGATATTCAAGTTTTCAGAACATGTGGAATAAGTGACCCTGAGGCCAGCGCCATCTTTAGATATAAATTCCATATCGAGTAGAATAACTAAAACTGTCATATAAAAACACTCATTAATATGGGGATTTTGTTAGTGTGGCGGCTTTAATGCCGAGTTCCTACTCAGGTGGACAGCGTTCGAATTCCGAGAAGGCCAGAGACTGAAGAAATGGCGGCTTCTTTCTCAGATCATACTGTTGGTGAAGACAGTTTTAGGTCTCCGCGGGATAAAACAATGTATTTTTCCTGACGTTTCGATACACGAGTTAAGATGGGATTACGGTCGACGAATTCTGATGTGACGCCAACGGGCACTAGCGTTCAGTTTTCCGTCTTCCTCAGGACAAGGCGCATTTTATTGCGATTGATGAGAGTATCAGCGCCAATTGCTGACCATTTTATAAAAAGAAGTTGCAAACGGTTGCGAATAGAGTTTTTTTCATATTAAAAAAATTATCCTCTATAAATACAAACAAATAATACTTAAAGAAGACCAATCATCAAAATTAATGATCCATATAACTCCAAAATATACAATTTCGGATTTTTACACATATAGGATTATTTCATGGCCCCTGAACTGTTACATTAAACCTTCTACATATGAGATCGAAAATGAAAGAAAAAAAAACATTAGCCATTAAAAACTTTATATTTTTCATAGGAGTGATAGTAATCCTTTCACGTAAAATATAATCGATTTTTTGGTTCTCCCGACAAAAAGAAGAAAAGGTGAGTTACGTGATTTGTTAAAAAGGCCAACGTAATGTTCCATTTTAAAGTTAAAAAATAATATTGGCGATCTGGGAATGAGATTTTGAGAATATTAAAACAAAACCTCTCCCTAACGTGATTTTGTTCCCGTAGCGTGACGGGAAAGTTCGAATTTTGACAAAGTAAGGTCGACGTCCGTTGACGGCGACGTCAGAGTCCGGCCATCGTAATAGGCTCCACAGAAATACAATCACCAAACTTCCAGAACGCCACCGTCCATTTCCGTCACGTCAGGAAACGTCGATCGTGATCCTGCCCTTATACACGAATAATCATTAAGCCCTGATGACGAACGACGACTCGTTCACCAAAACACTTGCAGAAAAGTTCAGGGTCAGGTTGTGGCACAGATTTTTTAGCGGTATCAACATCTTCAAAAGCTGTTTTCCATCCTAAGCATATGACATAAATCCGTGGACGACTTTCCGCCTTTCTTTGAGAGGGATAATACTGACGCCGTGTTTCTCTCCAACCTTCAGGCACATCGTAGAAGGATTCTTCCCTTCCCCAACCTTCCCTCTCGGCCTAAATGGCGCAAGGTACCTAAGATGTCAGTCGTGTCCCCTCATTTAGCCTTATAAATAGCGTGAATCTCATTTACCCATTTAACGCTTTCGTCTGAAGCATTTGATAGAACCATTTCATTTTCCAAAGAAGTATATTACGAGGGTAAGTCAATTAATTAGTCGCAAACGTCAGAATTTCCTTATCAGCATCAGTCGTAAACATTTCATTGGGAACGCTTGGAACATCCACCGTACAGTACCGACTTATCCCCCAGTGATTTTCATCTTTTCGGGTCCCTAAAAAAATCATTGGGTGCCCGACGTTCTGAAAATTATTTTGCCGTAGTTCATCAGGTTACTTGCTGGCTACGACAGCAAACAAAATACTTCTTTGCTGCCGGCTATCAAGCACTTGGACAGGGTGAATATATAGAAAAGTTAAATGAATTTCAGTACTTTGATTATTACTGCCTCTATCTAGTTTTGCGAGCTATTTATTGACTTACCCTCGTACATTAGGATTTCACTGAGTGGCTCTCTCATCATCGCCACCATATCCCTGATCCTGATGAGTGAGGCGCATGCTGACACTTCGGTGGAAATGGAGGACCTGACACGGTGTTCTACTCGATAATAATATATAAATTGCGAAAGAGAGGGAGTGGATGTTACGCTAAAGCCAATCTGATAAGGCTTTGTACTCAATTCAAGTATTACAACTCACTTTTAAGCAGAGAGATAAGGGGAAAAGTACAAGAAACGACCATTAAATTCCCGAAGCCTCATTAACGCACTGGGAAAGTGGAAAATCCAGTGCGTGCACCATGCACTGAAAAGAGTGAGCTCGAAGTTTGGAAAAAATAAATCAGCCGCAATTCATTGCCACCGAAGCCGCACTCAAATGTACTTCGAACATGGGAAATCCAACACACTCCGAATTGAATAGCTTGTGGAGACGATATGATTACCTTATCGATGGCGATCAGCTATCGCCGACGTATTGCGAAGCTTAAATAACTACCGTTCCGTTTGAAGGTGCGCAAGGAAAGCGTCCGCTGACATGATAATGACACTCTCCGGCACGTCATTACTACGAATGCCTGTCCGATTATAGATAAAAATGTAAGAGATGGAAGGGATAGGAATGGACTGCAATCGGACGGGCTTACGGCATATCGTCAAGTGGCAAAAAAAAAGTGAGGAAATACATCGATAAAATAATAAATAACTATGGCTCGATGAATGAACTGAGCGTGAACTAATGCGGCATTTTAAGTAGGGCATAAGAAATGGAAGACGATATGAAGTAACATAGATATAAAGAACATTCGTGTGGAGCGTAGCAATCTATGGATCGGAAGCATGGACCACTGGAAAAGCTGACCAGAACAGACTAGAAGCCTTTGAAACCTGGTGCTGGAGAAGGATGCTGAAGATAAAATGGACGGACGAAATAAAGAATGATTAAGTGTACAGAAGAATAGATGAGGAAAGGACCATATGGAACACCGTACAGAAAAGAAGAACAAGATGGATTGGAAACCCTCTGAGACACAATGGGTTCGTGAAGAACATAATTGAAGGTAAAATAGAGGGAAAAGTTCCCAGAGAAAGACTCAGGAATAAATTCATGGACCAAATACCAAGAGAATACTAAGACAAGTGTGAAGCGTGTACGGAATTTTTGTGGGGAGGGGTTTTAGCTCTTCCACTGTACTACGAGCCTTCGCCTTCTAAACCCTATCAGCCTTCGAAACGTGGTGCTGGAGTAGGATACCGCAGATTAAATGGACGGACAATATAAGAAATGATAGAGTTTACAGGAGAGTAGAAGAGGGAAGGACAATATGGAACACCACACAGAAAAGTAGAACCAGATGACTTGAACACGCCCTGAAGCACATAAAGGGTTTGTAAAGAACATAATTGAAGGTAAAATAGAGGGAAAAGTCCCCAGAGGAAGACACAGGAATAAGTTCATGGACCAAATAAAGAGGAAAGTACATAGGATGAGATACCAGGAGGTAAGGGAACAAGCATGCTGTATGTGGACAAATTAAGTAAATAAATAAATAAATAAATAGGGAAGGGTGGAGGGCTGCTGACAACCAATCTTAGGATTTACCGATCAAATAAAGGAATGAACACACCACTCGAATGATCAATTTCCCGACCTCGACGGGTGGAGCAACAATCAGTGAATACACGTACGTCTATTATATGAAGATAATATTTCGGATGAAAGACCTAAGGAAAACAAACATACGGCATTGAAATATATCGCCATTTCCATATTCTGAGCTCTTATCACACGAAGATCATTTACAAACACGCTCTCAATAGTACATCTCCATATTTATCTCCAAGATAAGGATAAAACTCTTACTCGGTAATCTTGTACCATTGTCTTGTCTTTTCCCTCTGCTTATCAGATAGGCAGAAGATGAGAGGCGGGCGGCTCTCCATTTGAAGCAAAGTTAAGATTTTGCCACCCGTCATCGCTAGAGTAATTCCATATTAAATCTTTTTGCTTGACTCCAACTCCATTATAAAAGTAACTTCCACTACACAAACATTACTATCTAAGTGCCTGTAATTAATGCTATCACTGATATTATTCTTGATATCAGTGAATCAATCGTCGTACTATTGGTTGACTGCAGACCTCCACCCTTCCCTATCTAATGCTAGTTCCCTTACTTCCTGGTAGCTCCTCCTATGAACTTTCCTCTTCATTTGGTCCATGAGATTATTCCTGGATCTTCCTCTGGGGACTTTTCCCTCTATTTTCCCATCGACTATCTTCTTCACTAACCCATTGCGCCTCATAGTGAGTCCAATCAATATATCTGATTCTACTTTTCTAGGAGGTGTTCCATAATGCACTTCCCTCTTCTACTCTTCAGTAGGTACACTTCATCACTTCATATATTGTCCGTCATTTTTATCTTTAGCATCCTCTTCCAGCACCAAGTTTCGACGGCTTCTAATCTGTCCTGGTCTACTTTTCCTATGGTCCATGCATCTCATCTACACAGCGCCACGCTCCACACGAATGTTTTCACATCTACCCATATTATTAACAAATATTCACTTATTGCGTGTATGGTCTTGAAAATTACGGAAATAGTCAAAATTGCGCGTTCACTGCGCATGAATACAGTATAATCTGCTGCGTTGTCCTTAACCTCGAATGCAAAACCATCTTCTCTAAGTGCCAACACGCCAATCACCGTATACCTTTTGTCACTTCCCACAATAATTTAGAGGCCATTTTTGACCAAAGGATACTTATCAGAGAGCATCTTACTGTTATTTAAAAATGGCAATATCTGTATGGGGGATCCTACACATACTCAAAAAAAAATACCGACCCATTTTCCCTGAATTCTGCGTGTCATGAATGTGCACTACCCATCCTTTGAGTACTCCCTTACCATCTGTTCAACTGCATCCCCCACTACATTTGAATTTCTCACCCGCCCCCTTGATTTCTTTTCGGCCATAGTCCGTCATCACAAGCATTATCTTAGACATAGTTCTCACGTTGAGATCCTATCTAAATTGAATATTTCAAATAAGTAGTGCATAACGAGAAGAAAATAGAAATTGTGGAAATTAGATGAGATATTTAAGTGATGAGTGCAATAAAGAAAAGAAGTAACGAGATCGTGTGAGCTGATAGTGATATCAAAGACAGCGGAGGGGAGTTACGAAATCTTCGCAGGTTTTCGACCAGGTTAGGTACTGGTTAGGTTAGGCTGGCAGGCGCTTCGATGGCTACCTCTACCATCAGGGCATGTCAACTGGTGAATCGTACGTCCTACATACACACCAACGACTTGGGTCAGGTCAAATCTGATTGGCTGGTGGTAATTTTTGCCTTTCCACCTTAATTTTGCGTTGCGCGGGTATCCAAGCCTCGCTTAAGGCATAGCCATTGTCACGTTTGAAAATTTTAGTTTCTATCCGGATCTTAACCACCTCTTACCTCATGGGGTCCGAGAAGCCGTTGGATCGGCTAAGTACTTTAGCGTCAATTAGCAATCGATGGTCTCTACTGTTCTTCATCAGCAGAAAGAACGCCGAGAAAGAATCAAATATTTCTGTCGAAAGGAGTGGTAACGCGATAACTACAATAGTAGCGCCATGGAAAGAGCAAAATAAAATACAAAAACTTTCAAAATGACAATAAATATCTGACCATTGGGCATCATTTCATCATTGGTCGTTCAATCCTAAGATTAGCTGACTGCAGCCCTCCACCCTTCCCTATCTAATTCTAGTTCCCTTACTTCCTGGTAGCTCTTTCTATTTATATTCTTTCCTCTTTGTTGGTCCATGAACTTATTCCTGGGTCTACCTCTGAGGACTTTTCCCTCTATTTTACCTTCAATTATGTTCCTCACAAATCCATTGTGTCTCGGAGTGTGTCCAATCCATCTTGTTCTTCTTACCGGTAAAGTGTTCCATGTGATCCTTTTCTCCTCTACTCTTCCATACACTTCATCATTTCTGATTTTTTCCGTCCATTTTATCTTTAGTATTCTCCTCCAGCACTAGGTTTCGAAGGCTTCTAGTCTGTTCTGGTCTTCTTTTCCAATAGAGTGCTACGCTCCACACGAATGTTTTCACATACTGTTTCCTGGTTTGTTGTCCTATCTTCTTTGAGCACAGTAGTTGTCTTTCTCCCATTTACGCCATTTTAGCTTGGGCTATTCTCCGCTTGATGTCCTTTGTACTTCTTCCGTCCCACGTGATGGTACTTCCGAGTAAAGTGAAGGAACCCACTCGCTCCAATCTCTCTCCTCTCAGGATGACTTCTGCATTCAGGTTCTCTCTTCCGCATACTAGGATTTTAGTCTTCATCTCACTATCTTTGTTTTATTCTTGGAGAACTTAGTCCACGGCGTTTAGTGAAATTTGAAGATCCTCGCGATTTGCAGCTATGACTGCAATATCATCTGCGAAGCGGAGCACGTTTATATCTTCTCCGTTTATCTTTATTCCGCTCAGTCAAGTTTCTTGCGCTACGTTCCTCCAAGTACATGCTGAACAGTGCTAGTACATCCATCGGGCAAAAACGTGATACTTTTCCCAAGTGAAAAGGTTGCTGGCATAGATGGTGTACCTATCGCGCGAAATGCATCACTGCCAGAGAAAGTCACTCATGACTAAAGCGTTTGAACTTTAATCATAGGAATGAATGCTGACTTTTCTCGACCATTCACGAGCAATTTTCTTGAGTTGAGTTCAATTAGTAAAATGTTTCGCCAAATATTTTGGTATCTTCAGGGCATTACAATGGAAACCAATTAAAATTGAGCTAAGTAAAATTGAACCATAAAAGAAAGTAAATGTCAACTCTAAGCAGTAAAGGAATTTTATATTCCCTCTTGGTCAACTCTTAATTTATAACACTTGATTTCTTCGGTATGTGTTGATTTCTTTGCTACTATTCTCATAGCCTCGTCATTTAATTTGTTTGGTGGTTCAATTTTATTGATTGCAATGCTATGAAGATCGCAAAAATTTGACAAAACGTCGGCATTGAGAAGTGTATTTATTGACCACAACTGAAGAATCTTGTTCTTGTCTTAATCTTTCAATATATTTTCAGCGGCCCCGGTGGCGGTGGGGTAAAGTCCTCGCCTGCTAACCCGAGGGTCGCGGAGTCGATTCCCGCCTGGGTAGAATATTATCTGCCCAGGACATGGGTGTGTGTGTTCGTCTATTGTTAATGTTAAAACACTCGATGTAAAAGGACTTTGTTGTGCTGTTTTCGTGAGTATAAATAAAATAAATAAATAAAAATAATAACAGGGGGATCATCTCACGAATGAGCAAAAAGAAGGGGTTGAACCTTTATGAAGATAATCTTATTATTGTCGCAAGCCTAACTCAACCAGGACGGGATTCATTATCAGATCGTAGATTATAATGGCTCAGCATAAGACAGTTGATATTTCTAAGCACCTTTTACTATCCAAGAGATGGACTGTGGGCTAAAATACAACTCTCCGTGTGAGTCTGAAGCTCGTGAAATCTGAGATTTTCAAGTGCCTATCCTTATCTTTTACTCCGAGATTTTCTTGCTTTTCTCTGGCATAAGTTGGTAATTATTTCTTAATCTCGAATCACTCGATCCAGTACAAGTTCAAGGATACTCGCCAACATGGTGGTTTTTTATAATCTTGCGATACTGAACCAGCATGCTAACTTGTATGATCGCTATCATGCGCGCCGAGCTACTTCATTTCATCCATGAAGCGGTACTAGTTTGCTACCAACTACCCACTGCGGCCTAGTAGTTGTCGACCAATCATATGAAATTTTTGTCGCTATGCGATCTTCATAATTTTGAAATTAGCACTGACATGTGACAACGAGATAGTGTTGGCAGTGAAATCAAATATAACTTGGCGAAACGTCACGGCAAATGTTTTGGCTGCCGGCTACAACTGATAGTATTATTGAAAACTACAGTGGATATTTGAGTTTTTTATTGCAAAGTCACCATCGTCCAACAATAAACCAATTAGGGCTAGAATATAGCTAGAAATAGCTAATAATTCTGATTACGTAAGACCTGAAACAACACCAGGTGATGTCCGAACCAAAATAAATTCGTTGCGGATAAAATTCGGAGCTGAAAACCAAAAGATTTGGACATCTGCGAAAAGTGAACGTTCAACAGATGAGGTCCCTATACCACATTAGTATGAATTATTATGACAACATTTTGGTATGCAGAGCAGCATTTATCAAGTTTCTAAATGAGCAAGTTATGCACCATCGTTATGGTATTTCGATAAACTTCTCTTCCTTCAGATAAGAACCAAACACTCAAATTTGAAGCACGAGTTGCAATCGTATAATTAATAATTGATTCACCCTTTTACTAATAAAAGAAACATTTTTGGACAAAATACAAGTTTCCTGACATTGATAAAAAATTATTTGGACGAAAATTTTGTTTTGCATCTACTTGAACCAAAACTTCACCGAAATCTGCGTCGTCCGAATCCCAATATCCCCGGTTTCCAAACCTCCAAAAAATACGAGGAAAGAAATTTGCGAGGTACACAATGGACTACGGCTGTTTTCGAACTTGGCAAATCGAGCAATCATCCCTTGGAACCTAGAGCTCATTGGGTTGATGTGATGTCAAATTCAAGTGACCGCAGACGCCATATTGTATAGATATCTAGTAGACAAAGCGAGTAAATGAAAAAAGCAGTCTTACTATGCTTACTAAGCATTAAGTTATAATTCGGGGTGAGATAATACGGGTCCGCATGGAAAATAGAAGCGAAGAAACTTTCAATGGATACTTTTTTTATCGTTACTACGTATATTTGTGCGATAGGTATTTATTAATTTTTTGCCGAGAAATTGATGAAGTCGCGATATTTAAGGTAGTTAGAGCGAACAATCATTTTACTTAGAAATCAATGAATTTGATCTCATTTTAAAGAAAAATGTATCACCTATCCAATGACACCAAAAATTCTACCCCTTACCACATTACTTTTGGAGATATTTTCCAAAATATACCAGCACTTTTCCGCATGAAATGGTACGTGTATGCACTCCAGAGTGACATTGTTTACAAAATGAGGTATTTGTAACACTTCGGCGTCGTAAAAAAAAACTAACAGCGTGTAGTTTGTATGTTTTCTCAACTATTTTTGAAAATGAATCATATTGTCACCTCAGTAGGTTCTTGGGTATCACAAAAAACCTTCCGTTTTGAAGGAGTTTCAAACGGACGGCGCGAAAAAAATGAGTCAAGTTAAAGCTTTATTAAGATATTTTCATTTAATTACTTAAAATTTCTGTCATGTAAAACTATATGATTGCACCATTAATAATGTTATATTTAATTGATGTGTCCTACAGCTGGTTAAATTAAAACGTATATTTGGAATATGGTCTCTATTATGACTAGGGAACTATCCCGCTCGGACTACCTTAAAGACTTTTCAAATGTAAATATACTGATAAAAGATTTGGTACCTAATAGTTCTGTGAATAATTCCATACATTGTAAATTTTCCGTCCTTGTTTACTTCATTGAACCTATAAATTCTTTTTTCCTGGCTCTGTAAGGAAAAAATGCTGTCGTTGAAAGAATTATGGTCTGATGGAAAGTACTCTCAGGTAGCCATAATTTTATTGGCAGCACTAGTTTTAGCTAACGAACACCATAATTGCTAATAACTTTGAGCATCAGAGAGGTTTTTACTGCATTCATCACAGAAGGGAGGCAATAAACCATTAGAGTAAATATACTTTGTTTTCAACTTAATCATGTTATTTGCGATGCGCGTATTTTATCAGTCAATAGTCGAATATCATAGGTAGTTTGTTCGGAGTGTAATACATAAATATATTGTTACGCATTTTTTCATACAGGCAAAAAATATTATAATGCCTTTTTGTGCATGAAGACGTTGACTGTGGTGAAATACAGCGAGCGATTGTCGTCCACTTTAGCAGCCCCTAGCGATCGAAGTATAATACCTATTCACCATATTATGATATATGAGAATTATTATATTCATAAACAAAAAGATTTTAAAAATAATATTCCCTTCTAATTTTTAGCATGAGGATGGGAAGCATTTTCAAGAAGTATTTGACTTCAATCACCCACCAAAATTAAGGACACGGATGACGCTTTTCGTATGTTTTACGAGACGAAGGCCGCATTATGTCTCTTCCATCGTAGAACGGCTACGAAAGTGTCAAGTAAGGATTTCACTCCGTCTGCCTAGGGATCAAGATAACTTGATAGCAAGTTAACTATGCGTCTGCCAAGTTCGAAAACGGCTTAAGATGACTTAAATGTGTGGTCCAACGATGAAGATGGGTATTTCTATCATTATAAATTTTACCCATAGCTCCCTCTGCAGCATATGAATGGCTCCACGTCCCTCTTGCCTTTTTTTTTAACTATTTGGTATTCCACGTTCTGCTTGATTTGGCCATTTTGAGAGAATGTATGAGAGTCGAATAACGAAACCGATATATAGGAGTGAAATAAATGATGGGAGAGGTAGAGGTAGGCCGAGAAAGTTGTGGTTGAATGTGGTTGAGGAAATTCTTGGGAGGAGGAATATTAGGAGTCTTAAAAACAGGAGGGCGTGTATGAAGCAGAGTATGGGGGTAAATGAGGCTAAAGAGATTTGCAAGGATAGGTCATTATGGAGGAAACTATTGAAGCAGAGTTAGATATACAAATATGTATTTATGAGTGAAACTTTTTGACTGTGCCTACCCTGGAAGGGAACGGCGTGATTGGTATCTATGTATCGGTATGCACGAGGCGTACGGTGGTAGTCACTGGATTGGTATATACGAGGCGTACGGTTAGAAATAAAAACAAAACAAGTACATTTTTCTTAACAATTTGTATTTACATGAAAAGCTGTACCTTTGTCTACATCTCTACATTATTTCCACTAATATTAAGGTATTTATCGCATCGTAGAACCAGCTTTTGAATCCTATCCTCATATAAGTCTGCCGCCTCATTTGACAACCACTGCAACATGGTTGATTTGACCTCATCATCGTTGCCGTGGCGCTGACCACCCAGATGCATCTCCAAATGCAAAAACAGGTGGTAGTCACTGGACGCTAGATCGGGACTGTAAGGAGGGTATGGAGAGAAGTTGTTCCTAGCAAAACGATCGGATGAGATCTTGAGTTTGATTAGCCGCGGTTGGACAGGCATTGTCATGGAGCAAAATGACCCCCTTACTCAGCATGCTACGCCTTTTGTTTTGGATTCTCTAACATTTCTAACCCATTTCCGTACCATACCATCGCTCATAATATTGTTTCCATAAACTTCGCTTATTTGACAATGAATTCCAGCCGCTTTCACGCCTTTAGCACTAAGAAAACGAATCACAGCGCGTATTACACAGTCGGCGGGATTCTCAATCGGCTGAGGCATTTTAAACACTCACAAACAAACGTAAACACGGTCGACTGTTTCCGTAACGGCGTCTGTGGTTTCCTAACAGATGTAGGTACACAACATACTTGTGCCAATGCTGACCGCAACACTGCAGTAGCCGAATTTCAAAACAGTACTTACTTAAAAAACATGCCATTTCCGCCATCTTACGCATTAGCGGCCAAAATTTGCCTTATATCGGGAAAATTATCCACTTTTTAAATGCCTAATTGATCAAAATCCCAGTCGCAAGCAAGCACAAATTCGATGATCGCGTGATACATTCTAGCACGTATTCAAGAATTCTAGGTTTCGTTCTCAATATCTAGTCGCGGCAAGCATACTTGGTTTTGTACTGGAACAAGTATAGTATTATACGGGCTTCATTCTCATCACTGGCATCAATCATGTACGAGAATATCATGATAAGACATGAAGACTAAATGCAGATGCATCTAACACGATTCTAACACGTGAAACAACTTTTCTTCTGCTCAGCCGTCCTTTTCCCCCACGGTCAATTACTTCGGCTTTCATAATGGCCGCGAAACTTCGCAGGCTGTGACAACCACTTGTCTCGCGGGCGGCTGCATTAGTGCCTGTTTGGCAATCCTCCAATTAATAAGCATTTCGACTTTGAATGCGTTCCGTCTTCGAAACCGCCGTTAACGGGTAGGCTTCGGCGGCCTTGAAGAGTAATTCATTAACTGTCACACTTACAAAAGCGTGATGTATTCATAACTTGCACCTCAGATTTTTGCAAATGGCTCACGCACTGTCCTCGTAACGCCAAACTTACTCATTTCATCATTGACATCAATATAATTCCTGAAAAACCATTTTGGTTTGCTTTTTCTCCAATTAAAAAGTTTAAAAAAACAAGACCATATTTTTTAATTTTCAAAGGAATGGATATTGGCGGATAACAATATTGATGTTTTATACAAGTTCTGTAATGTAAGTACATGTACCCTACGTTATAACTTGTAATAATTAGTGTTTTATATGAATTTAAGCAAGATAATTTATAATTATTCTATTTTTGTAAGACTTAAGGCTTTCCCAGCGAATGCTTAGAACGTATAGCTCTCGGGTTTCCAATCGGGTGATGGTGGTTTTTGGCACCGACGTCGCGACGTTTTGAAGGCGTAGTCGAAATCCACCATCCCCCGGTTAGAAACCCGGGAGCTATACATTCTAATTATTCGATTTGCTTTTCTTGTTCACAATTGGGCTAAAATGAAATCGTCTTTTGGTAATCATTATATATGCTTTCGAAATTATTTTGTTAAATTCCAGCAATGCACATCATTTATAAAAGGCAGTCTTCACACATGTCCGTCACCTTTGAGGTTTCCTAGAGATCCTTGATATTGCACATACCACTACCAAAATGTTGAAGTAATTAAATTATTCTTAATTGAATCATCTTTATAGTGTGTCCAGGAATTACTATACTGTAAGGTACCACTGCCTATTTAAATTGACACCAGCGTAAAAGAATTTATCAAACGAACCGATTACGTGGATACCAATCGAATACAATATTGAATATTTCCCTCGGCCAATGCCCTGAGTTGACGTCTGCAGCGAATCAAGAGTAAAACATACCGCCACAAAAATAACATTACTTGAAAAAAATACCTCCCATAAAAATTCTAAGAATATTCTCCAATTTTCCAGACGGTTCTTCGATTATCTTGTCATTCAACTCCTGGAAAAATGAACCAGAGTGCTATATTTTGATTTAGAGAGGATGAATCAAATCTGATACTTTTCTTCTTATTTTTAAAACTAAAACAAATTTATCTCAAAGAATCACGTATCTTTCCTAACATTAGCTTAAAATGCGCAGAACTGCAGCCCTGAATCCAGCAAGTATGCATTTCATAAAATATTTGTATGCTTTTCTGTGCTATTTTTCCAGTCAATCAAATCAGAAAATTGTTACATAATAGTGAACCATAAAATAAAATAGATGAGAAGAAGCAGGGTTATATAAGTCTGGAGTAGGTCCAGGATGAAGGCTGGTTCTAGGCCTTCCTCTAAAGATTCTCTCTGATGTACATCTGCTCACTTGCACATCATTAATCAATCAAAGATATTCATCTTTGATTGCGCTTTTTCTTTGAAGATAATTTATCAAAAGTTGGCAAGGCCAATTATCTGATAACTCATTCTCAATACAAAGTTAAGTATTTCATTCGCAAGCTCTGAGGTCTTTCCAACAATGCACCAAAACCATAGCTATAAGTTTGACGAATTGTTTGATAAAAGTCGGGTTGGAGATCAAAACAAATATAAATGCATTGAACAACTATTGACGCATAATACCGAAAGTATGTTCTGTGTTTAAGTTTAAATCAAAGGACAATTTAAAATATTATGAGAAATATTATTCATTTTTATTCAAACACAAAGCAAAGAATATAGCAATGTTTCATGTCGTGAAAGATAATTTTGTCCACTATATACGAAGAAATAACATTAAAAATGTATTACACTCCAGACTGGATAAAAATTGTCCCTATTTGGTTTCTATCGTCGTTATCATTGCCAACTAGCATGGATCATTTTAGCAAAGTGTAGGATAGTTCTTACCCTGGGTTTCTCTTAACGCAACCTCCAAACTCAAATAATTCTCCCCTTGCCAATCCACCCATATATGTATGAGCCAACTATGCTAGTAACATGCAAAGTATGAAAAAATAATTCTCTTCTGGCAAATCCACCCACTTATTTATGAGTCAACTATGATAGGTTCAATCAAAAGCATAAAATCTGGAGATATAAATTCCAGGGCGAGACGGTTGGAAAACTTGCAGCATACGATAAGGAATCCCAACACCTATGACCGATACCGGCAATAACATTGCAGGTAAATTTAGGAAACTTTGTTCTTGTGCACTTTAAATTTTATTTTACTTTCGCTAAACTTTACTGTAATACCAATAAATTTGATGTTTAATGCACCTACAGTTTTGTAGTAAATTTTGCTCTTTACCACGACTGTCCTCGTAAGCAATGCAGAGCCGGTAAAATCTCCTTACACACCTGTTTAGTAACAGTAAAACAGCAATAGTATTATCAGAGCGAGTTGAGCCGTTAGATTATGCTCGGTGAGAGATCACCATTTGTTAAAACCCAGATGCGGCTAAAGAGCTGTGGCGTAGATTCAGATACTCTTAAGCCCCTATCACACGAGGCACGTGATTGCCCAAGCTGATATACGTATGCAAGTGCATTTCAAATGGCATCGTGTAAAGCGGTAAATTGCAAGAATGCATGCGCGAATGCATAGACGCGAGATGGCAAAATAGTCTCTGCTCTAGCTTCAAATGTTATTGCACGCAAGGCTGAGAACACAATTTTAATATTTTGAATTGTCAAACTTATGGCAATGGTTTGGGTGCTTTGTGGGAAAGACCTCAGTTCTTTCGAATTAAATATTTAATTTGTATTGAGAAGTGTTATCCGTGTTATCTTATGATTGGTCTTGCCAGTTTAAAATTGTACAAGTTCGCGCCCCGGGTAAAACGAGCTTTACGAAGGTAGGAGCGATTTTCGTGTATGAATAGATTTGCATAAAAATTTGCCAACGTGTACCAATTATTAATACACATAAGTAAAATTGAAAAAAATGGTACAGATTTGTTTTCTGGACACTTTTTATGCTAATTTAACCCGAAGCCTTATGGCATTTGACAGATATATTTCGAAATAATTCCATTCAATATGTACAGGTTTTTCAAAAATATGTGAAATGATAAATTTCATTCTAGTAAAATGGTTGATGACAAATATCAATAAATCATGCCATGAATTAGTAAATAAACACATATTTATATACAATTAACCCTTAAATTTCGTTGTGTGAAATTCACAGTGGAAAAATCATTCGCCTGGATTGGGAATCGAACCCAGATCTCTCAATTTCACGCCGAGTGCTCTAACCAGTTAAGCTACCCAGGCGTCCTCCCCCACTGTGAATCTCACTGCAAAATCGAGGGATCTAGGCTCGTTTCCCAGTCCAGACGAATGATTTTTCCACTGTGAATTTCACACAATTGTGTGATCACTAGCGGGTGACTCCGTTGAAGTTATAAGTCCGGATATTTCCTTGGTTCTTTGAAAAAAAAAACTTAAATTTCGAATTCCGCGCCGTAAACCCAAGTCAAAACAATGGTTTAATTAAGACGATAATTTTAAAATGTAATTCTTCCATCGTTTTCATCACTACATACACGGTTCTTTACGCCGCATTAACAGATGTGCTTAAGTGAAGTGTGGTCCAACAATTTATTTCCAACTTGATTGAAAAGATATAAAAATATGCACTCAATAACTCACGATTAGTCCTCCAGCCACCTTAAGGAGATTCCATCGAGACTGATCGAGTGAAGGTAAATAGTGCCCAGCTAAGCCAAAAGACAGTAACTGACAAAATAACACATTTTGAGGTTAGAGTTGATTTTGTTCTTTTCAACCTTGAGGATATCAAAAAGTAAACAAAAACCCGTATTTGTAGCTGTTTGTCTGATATGCTTTCACCGTATCTGCAGTATAAATGTCAGTTTTGTAGGCCAGATAAGAGTTACAAAAAGTTTTTCTCCCAGAGAACCTACACATTTTTAGGTTAGGGTTGACTCTGCTCTTTTCGACCTAGAGGATTTCAAAAACCTAAACAAAAACACCGATATCTACAGCGGTTTGCCTGATATCACGTTCTGCTTTCACCGTATAAATAAAACTGCAGTATAAATGTCAGTTTTGTAGGCCAGATAACAGTAACTGCAAGTCTTTATCCCAGAGAATATACACATTTTGAGATTAGAGTTGATTTTGTTATTTTCAACCACATGGATTTAAAAAAACTGAACAAAAAAACGTATCTGCAGCAGCTAACCTGATATCACGTTCTGCTTCAATCGTATCTGCAGTATAAATGTCAGTTTGTAGGCCAGATAACAGTAACTACAAGTCTTTCTCCCAGAGAATGTACACATTTTGCGGTTAGTGTTGATTTTGTTCTTTTCGACCTTGAGGATTTCAAAAAATAGGACAAAAAAACGTATCTGCAGCGGTTTACCCGATATCACGATCTGCTTCAACAGTATCTGCGGTATTAATCTTAGTTTGTACCTACAGTATAAAGGCCAGGTAATAGTAATTACTAGGCTTTCTCCCACGGAATCACATTACTTTTGTTCACTTATGATTTTTCTCCACCTCGTACTTCCCGCACTGACAATCTAAGCATGAACTGAAGCATGTAATCTCTTCGAAGATGGACTAGATGAAGAATCGAAGACTCGAAGATGAAAAAAATTGTATGCAATAACTCAGATCCAACAATGATACAGTAACTCTCTTTTAGCTTAGCAGGGCAGAATAGTCTATTCCAATTTTTTGTTTCATTGGTTCACAAAAATCCGGCTTACGCTGATGCCACAGGTTAGTAAATGAAAACCAAAATTAGGGCGAAAAAATTCAAATTTTTCCACGAGTACGTTCTTCATCATCACTTTATCGTAGTCATATATTCTGTCAGCAGCGACATTTCTATGGAATCTACAATATTTTTACTATAGTTATCGCGATATAATCCTACTAATATTATAAATGTTAAAGTCTGAATGTTGGGATGTTTGTTACTCAATCACGCTAAAACTACTGGACCGATTGAGCTAAAATTCGGCAGGTAGATAGAAAATATACCTGTGGATAATATAGGCTATATTAAAAAGCCCTCAAAGGACCCTTAAGGCCCCCCAAAAGGTCCCTCTAGTGGTCCATGATAATCATTGGGTTCGGTGCAGTAGTTTCATTTTTTTCTTTTTAAAAGTACTTTCAATCAAGATTGAGGGCTGGATATTTTTTTATCGGATGGCGGAATAAAAATTCTAATTCTTCCAATCGATCTTATATCACGTTTCGTATTCGTGTGAATGTCATGTTTTTAGCTGAAAAATCTCACATTTTCTCTGAAATCAATCGTATCATATTTCCTTGGCAACCAAAGGTTTGATTTTCAAAAGATATTCTCATTAACGCTATTCACGCTAAATAACATTTTTTCCTGCAGGTCCATAATATCATGTTGAGAGAATATCTGTATAAGAAGGGCCTAGAGTCTCATGGGTCCCAAAGGGCCCAGAGTCCTAAGGTCCCCATGATGGATTGCTTAGGTAGGTAATCGATAAATTCAATGCATGTATTTACAATAAGTATACATTCAACACTCCCGAGGGAAAGCTGTAAATATAATTTTTAAGGTTATTTTCTAATGAGCTGATACTGATTCTTTAATGATGACCAGTGTTTATAAGCTTTAAACTAAAAAATAAATACAAAATCCAACACAAAAATACCAACGAAGGATACCTATATGAAGAAAAATGGGAAACCAAGTCGGTCACCTTCCCGTGGTGTTTCTCGGGTTACACTAAGAACCGCACAAATCTCATCCTAACCCAACCACGGAAGGGTACCCAGCTATAAATATTGACCGTCTGTTTTGAAACTTCAATCTGTTTTAAGGAGGTTCCTCTGCCGCTCGGTGCGTCAAAAGCCGGTGAAAAATCCATCTTCTTAAGTGTTTTAGGAAGTCGATTAAAAAAACATTACCTTACGTAGTCACCTATAGTATTTAAACAAGTACTTAAAAACTTTGTGAATAAGTTGTATCGAAACACTTAAAAGTGGGAAACAATTTTTAAAACTCATCAGTAGCTTATTTTGATCTCGGTTTCTGGCTGGCAACTCGTTGCCACGTTTAATTGCTCTGACAATAAATTTGAGCTCATCACCGCTATTTCGTGATCTGAAATGTGTTCCATAATTTAAAAATAAGTTTCAAAATATTTACATGGAAATGTAACTCCTTATTTAAATATAATTGGTATAAATCATGTGTTAGAACGACTTGGCAACGGTGGTAAGTGCAACATTGCTCAATTACTGCGTTCACTTGTTTTCCTGCTCTCGTGTTGGCGTGTGTTTGAGTTTGTTAGTGACTGCTTTCCAGGAAATCGTTAATATTATACATATATATATTTGTATAATACATTACTGTATTTATGTATTCATTTATATAAATACCCGTGAGTATTATAACATATCTTCAGATAACTTTCGTTTCCTTGGAAGCTATCAATTTCCTGCCATGCCGAGGGAACCCGGACAAAATTACCGGAACAACGACAATTTCTAATACTTTTTTGTCAAAGTATTAAATTTAGCGTCAATGCACAAAAAATCCAGCTCCACAAAGTTCATTGTAAATTCCCGTCTGCTCGAAAATCACACGTTTCGTCACGGCACAGCCGCACAGCGTTGCCGATGTGGAATCAACCTGCAACGCCACATGTTAGTAACTACGTGATTTCTGCTATTTTTGTTGCAAAAATATGTTAATATCATTTAAACCAACGTGGTAAGGGTATTTTTTTAATATTAACATGATTCTTATACTGTGGCGCACCTTATATCAGTTTTTTGTCAAAACGACATTTATATTCGAATAGTAATCTTCATTTCTTCTACTCATAGGCAAGCATTGCCATAAGATCCTATAGAAATTCTCTCATTTTTAAATGCGATTTCCGAGAAATATAGCGTGGAAAGCCTAATTTTTTTCAACGGCAATCGATAGAGTGCAATAAGAAGGGCTTATTTTGAAACTTTCACGAAAATGACATTTACTTCGTTTCTCGGTGGAACCTCCTTAATATGGCGGAAACTATAATAACGTCACTACATTCATCCTATCCGATAGAAGAACGGGGTATTCTGCTCAATGAACGCCATCCATGCATAAAAATTGACAATTGCCCTAAGAATCAACATATATTTTTGATTTAAAAATCGAAATCAATGATTATGGCTACCCTTTACGCCTAAGACGCAGTCCAGGTAACGGAGGATTAACTGGTCAAATAAACATGGCCGCTGCTTCAAATAATCCGTTTGACATTTTCAACCGCTGAATTGTACCCCTACTCTCCAATCCTGTTTGAAGATACTCAACGTCCATATCAAAAATTGATATCGCAACTGAAATAAGTCATTGAATTCAAATATATGTACGTACACAAGGGAAGCGATTTAGTTCATCCTTTCAGAAGACAACTAAAAGAAGACCGCTCAGTATTCTTCAGGTTTTGTGGCTTTCGCATATAATAAATTCAGTGTTTTTCACACCCGTTGAGTTTCAACGGGTACCTTTCGTTAGTCAGTTCATAAATCAGGAAGTGATCTCTCACCATGCATGCTCTAACGGTTTAATACTATTACTGTTTTACTGCTGTGAAACTGATGTGTAAAAGAGGTTTACTAACTTTACATTGCTTACGAGTAGATTAGTTAGATTTAAGTCATGGTAACGTACAATATTTGTTAGAAAATTACAGGTACAAGGACATGATAAAAATTAGACGATGAGATTCCTAACCTGTTGTAATTTATAGTACATTTATCCTAATGGTTCTCTTCTAGCGAACATTTTGCCGTGAAAAATGGCGTTAGCATTGAATTAAAAAAACTAATTTTTCCCGATATTTCTCCCTCTGTCGCATTAATCTGTGAAATTTCAAGATGAAATTGCAAGAGAGAAATAGCGTGGAAAGATATCATTTTGACGTCCAATGCGGATAAAGGACTTATTTTCTGTAAATATCCAAGATAGGAATAGATTTCATTATTTGACTTTTTTAAAGATGGAACCGCCATCAGTTGCTCTGGCTTAACCCTTTCCGGTCCGGTCCGGACGCAAAAAAGCGACGTGATTCCACTGGGAATCACGTTGCTTTCCTGCGTCGAGCGTCGATTTTTTCAAATGACTTTCATTAATTCATAAATTAATTTTATCTCACCACATATTTTCACCTTACGCTGATTACATCATCTTCTACATGAAATAAATATGAAAACATCGACGCTTGACGCAGGAAAGCGACGTGATTCCATTTGGAATCACAGGACCGGAAAGGGTCAACTATGTAAGTCAAGTAATTACTAAGGTACTCGTTTTTATTCATTCTGTTTTTTCAAAAATCGTGTTCCAGCTGGTGAAATGGGTTGCTTATTTAAAACCAAAATAAAGTGAAAAATATGCAGAATATTCCACGAGTACATATTTAATGACTACATCTGTCCAGCATTAGGAGCCGACCGTATCGCCATTTACATGGAAGTACCGCATGGAAGTACTTCGAAACCTGGTGCTGGAAAAGGATGCTGAAGACAAAATGGACGGACAAAATAAGAAATGATGAGATACACAGAAGCGCAGAAGAGGAAAGGACCATATGGAACACCATACAGAAAAGAAGAACAAGACGGATTGGACACACCCTGAGACACAATGGGTTTGTGAATTACATAATTGGAGGCAAAATAGAGGGAAAAGTCCCCAGAGGAAGACCCAGGATAAAGTTAATGGACCAAATAAAGAGAATGGTTCATAGGAAGAGATACCAATAGGTGCGGGATCTAGCATTTTACAGGGAAGAGTGGAGGGCTGCAGTCAACCTATCTTCGGATTGAACGACCAATGAACCGCATTTGACTCCAATTACGGCAGTTATTCGCCGATAACTTTTCGTAAAAATTATTTTTAAGGTGCCCATATTTTATTTTTAATATATTCCCTGCACTCTCCGCTTCTTGAAAACAGTTTTAAACAAAAGTTGGGAAATGCTTTCTCGTTCAAATTGTCTTTGTTCTGCTGTTATCAGAGCGATCTCCACAAATGCCCATGCTATAATATCCATTTTCAAGGCCGAATTACGGGAAATTAGCAGGAAACCTAATTTTGTTTCATTTTAGTTCATAAAACTCACTTCAAAGATTCTACATTTTTAAGTTATAAGAAAATATGGAAAAGTGATTCTGAGGACAAAGTCACTTCAATGAAGAGAAAGACCTCATTTGGCGGTCTCCAGCCCAAATAACCATCCTAATAACCTCGACGTATCCGTATAGGATAGGATATTTGAGGAGGCGATCGACGGCTAAGGTCATTAGCGCCGTAGGGGATAGGTAAGGGAGGAGGGGTGGATAGAAACCCGGCGTCGGCATTAGCCTGCTCTTAACGAAAGGCGCCAAGGGGACCACGGCTTAACGTCTCATCCGACAGACGGAGAACTGTACTTGAAGTGCCCTCCACAAGACACTCAAGTAGGGGTCGAGTTCCCTCTGAAAAACATCCGCCTCTGCAGGGATTGGAACCCTGGCCGCCCGCGTGATAGGCGAGTAATCTACTCTAGCCACCACACCCACCCGATCCCCCCGACGTATCCGAGTGACGGATGATCGGCTATTACGAGATAGAAAGCATAGGTGTATCGGAAGCGAGAGTCATAACTCCCCATCTCTCGTTTGCCTCCCCTCCACGCCCACCCCAAACGCCTTCCCCTCCCACCACTCCGCTCCCGCGAAGGACTCGGGAGCGGGCATAAAGGACGCGCCAGCCGCCTTCCACCCTCACAATGGCCACCGCGATCCGACGGAAGCTGAAGCGATCCACCGAGTCCCAGTGAAACGAAACTGATTCCCAAAACCCAACACACACGCTCTCGTCCCTCCGCAGTGACGAAACAAAAGGAGTGAGGAGAGCAGATAAAGGAATCCACGTCTCCAGATTACGATCACCAGCACCTCAGTCCCGCGGGAGAAACATTCCGGACAGTGCTATTAGGGACGCGGGGAGCTTGAAGTCAACCCGACCAACAGTGATAGCTGCGAGGACTTCCAGAATATTTCAAAAAAATATTCAAGAGAAGAACAGATCAACACCAGTGTCTGGTATGCTTTTTAAGTAGCAGCCCGGTATTGTTCCTAGATTTGGAGTGACACATAGATACTGGACTGTACTAGCAACTTCAGGCCTATTCTCTCGCAACAGTGTAAATATTTTCTTAGATTAAGGGGCCCATTTCGACCATACTCCTATTGGCACTTGCATATAGGAGACCGTTAGTAATTCTCCGGCGACCAGAAAGGAAGATTAGAGTACTGGTCTTCACCAACAAGTATACCAAAGTTATATGAGTTTAAATTACTAGTTATTTTTCTCTCCCTAAAGAATTAAAGTCTGCTTTTGAGAAAAATTTCGGAGAGTTATCAGAATATATTCATTTAATATCCCCCAAATTTCCACCAGCATTTTGTGAGCCTGTAGCTTTTCAACCTAGGGTCTGGGGTTCTAAGATCTCTAGGGAGCTCAATTTGGAGCTGAAGATGGCTCCGGAGACACGTTTCACCGTCCGGAGGGTGTCTAGGGATGCTGCCCAGGTGGCGATGCCCGGAGTGCCGGAGCACGGCACCCTTGAGATGGTCACCACGGGGACGATACATCCTGGCCAGGGATTTGATTACGTCCCCGGACCGCGGCAGTCGTCGCAGCTGACCATCGAAGCCCTGCCTCGTCTGGACAACTACCGGAACATGTCTTCGGTGCAGGCGGCGCATCGACCGAGCCTCGGGGAACTGCACGGCGAGGAAAAGATAGTGGAGGACGTCGAGGACACGAAGGACAAGGTGAGTGGCGAAATTAAGAACGCGAGTGTAAAACAAATTAATTTCTGTGTCCCCTCTAATCGTAGGTAACCTTTTTATAGCTTGGATCTCTCTAACGCCCACCCTGATTCTGCCAAGGCATACCTGAAAACCTGGTTATTCCTCCCGTTTTGTGACTAAGACCAGCAAGAGACCATATTTTTTCACCGAAAGACAAACTTTAATTGGTCATTCAACGACAGTGATTCACAATGAGAACATCACCACAATCGGAGGTCACCGATCATTTAAAATATTCATCGAATTCATTCCTAGTTTATCGATAATTTCACGTCAGTGAAATTTTCATTTATATTTTAGCCTAATCTTAAGATTAGTAGACGTGTTTGAAGGAATATATGAATATAATATAAGAAAACTATGGTGAAAATGATCGGGCACAATGAGGAAAGTTATTATAAGAGGGCCAGTTTCCTAAGCCTGACAAAAATAGCCAAGTTCTTTGAAATTTCCAACATTGAAAGGGAGAGGCATGATGGATATAATTGTTTGTAAAACATTTTAATTCCAAATAAAGTTATTTAGATTTGTAGTGCATAGTCAAATCTCTGACTTTACGTGGTAAATGTCTATGGCGACAAACAGCCAATTTGGGAGCAGAAATAACAAAAAAAACTTTTTCCAAAGTGATGCGCATGTAAATAAGCCACAAGTTATAAGCCTGCTTTTCTCAAATCGTCAGCTTTTGAAGTCACGCAGCCAAGAAAAAACTTGCAACCGTAGATATGGAAATTGGAGCCCATTCTTTGGATTCGCGCCGTAGTTCAGTATCATGAATTAGATAAACGATGATGTAAAAGGCTCTTGAGGCTTATTTAGGTGAATACAATATCATCGGACCAGAGTAATTTATTTTGTGAGATAAAATTTATCTTTAATTTAGACAGTATAATGCAATGCAATATGTGCACGTATTTTCCGAAGGTTTCTCCTTAGAAAAATTTCCTATGAAGAAAGAGAACCAATTCCTGCAAGACGATTTTCGGGGGGGGGGGGGGGGGGGCAGTCAAGATCTGCGACTTGAATACGCAAATATTCGTACTTAAGTTCTGAATACAAAGAATTGGCTAGTCTCAACGTTTTTTGAAAGCAATCCCACATTTGGTCCATCCTAACGCCTTGTTCCTAAGAAATGAATCTTTACTTGCACATACTAAACGGATAATTATAAAGTGGTATTCACCATAACATATTCACTTGCATAATGATTGTCATTATTTAAGTGCTGAACTATAAATCTGCAGGTGAAAGTAAGTAATTTATATCCTAACCATTAGGGCTCTGAAAGGGTCAAATATCCCAGTCTGCGATAGGAGAACCTAGGTAATTTCTAAATTCGATAATATACAGTAGGAACGTAATGATTAATATGAAAAAAATTATAGCTACAACCACAATATATCAGGTACTGCCATTTAATAAAACCATATGTTCAAATAATGAAATGAAAAGCATTTTCCAAATTTCATGCTCTATAAATAATATCTATCCAGGTTTCAGCTTCTTACATCCAAAATGCTTTTCCCCCGAAAAACATTGTACACACTTGGTACCTAGGTCTGTACTTAAGTATCAACTGAGGACTTCACGAAGTACTTTTCCTTTCATTAGCAGTGCATCTCCATCTAAGCATGCCAAAAACATTAAGAGCATATTTATTGGATAATTAAACGATTATTCTAAATGCTCTAAGTGCTCACAGAATGAAGTTGTAGATAATTTTTGTATATGGGACCCTTATGAAGTAGGAATAGTTTCAGATTTAAATCGAATACTGTAGAGAGCAGCTAGATTTGTTCAAAATTGTTACGATAAGCATAGCAGTGTTAGTGAATTATTGAGGGAATTAGTTTAGGAACCGCTATCCGATTGAAGGGAAAAAGCTGGATTACATCTTTACGAAAGATTGATGTAGACTATCTTTTGCCGGAAGTTCGTCATATTTTGCTGGAGCCAAAATATTATGGTATAAACGATCACGGGCATAAGATTACGGAAATAGACAGCCAAACCGATAGATTCAAAATGTCATTATTTTCCACGTACAATAAGGGACTATGATAGATGCGATAGATCAGTTCTAGGATTCCTTGACTCTTACTAGGTAACATAGGTCTTTACATTTGTTCTAAATATCTTAACATCATTATCAGTTACTATGCTCGCATGTAATTTCTGGCATGGTATATTCTTGTATGATTTAATACCTTGTAGTGCTATTTAATTGTCGCATTAATTATACTAACCAGTAGCCACATCTCAAATAGTATACCTCATAGCAGCATGTTCGTCTATGTAGCACTCTCCTAGTTTCTGGTCTGGCCGCGCTCTGTTGTCCTGACTGCATTTGGCCTGCGCCTGGCATTCGGGGGAACGTGCGCGGTTCGGATTTCAGCTGGGATGAGGGTTTAATGCGTGGTGTGGAATCACCCCGTTCCACACACCCTAGTGGTGGCTAGCACGGTATTAAGTACATATAGATAATAAGGGTAGTCCTCTACTATTCGTTTTTTGCTCTGTAGAGACCGGAATCGAAACGCATACCTACGCGAGGCTCATCTCACGGGATAACAACAGACTGGATTTCTTAAAAGATTTTCGAATCACCTAAATTTCGTCATAAAGAGCTCTCGCGCTCAATTAAGACTGTTTGAGGGTCTATTTAGATTAGACCGGCACCTCGTTTCTCAAAGGTCCATGGCCAAATGAGTATTGGCGCCCAAACTTAACTCGAGACATTTTACAGCAGATTCAGTGGCATGAATGGATGCGCAGTGTCGCGTCGCGCAACGCAGAGAATAACTTACATGGCTGCGCAGGCCCAAGAACTAGAGAAAGGATCCTCTGCTTATATCTCATGTTCATGTCCTCGCAATTCCTGTGAGCTTATCCTCGCGTCCTGCTCGCGTCGTGAGATTTCCCTCGTAAAAGAACCTCTGGAAAATAATGGACTATTCTTTTCTGGAATAATGGCTCGAACTACTTTTAATGCATCACTGACCTTAAAAGAACAACCAGCCAACCTCAAATGGTCATGCTCCGATAGAATACCTCGCAGTAAGATAGAATCATGTTATTTATACAGAAGCCTCCACAAAGAACGCGAAAATCATAATCTGAAATTTATTAGCAAGAAATGAGTGCCCATAAAATTACTACATTAATGTTGATCAGCCATTAAAATGGAAAAAATAATGAAATACAGAGCGTGATAAATTGGAATAGAAATTATTAACAAAAAAAGTAAAATAAAAAGGTAAGTTGCGCCCTTCGTATAAAACTGCAACGATCGAACATACAGTTTATCTAATTTATTGGAGGGATTAGGTTCGGACTCGCTACATACTCGGTGGCTATGCGCTAGGCTTAGTTTGCTAGAGAAATTCAGAACAGGAATGTCATTTTGAATCCACACTCCATTTCTAGGTCCGACGGATGCGATTAAATACGAGAGATACGTTATCAAACAGATAGGTACAAGGTTTAGTTCTTTCCACGTACAATAAGTGACCATAATAAAAACTGCGCTATACTTTAATACTCCCATAGTACACTTCACCATCTCACCTCCCAAAACCTTTCCCTTGACACGTTTACGCGGCTAGCGTACAAACACCCCATGTTTTGAGAGGGGTTTTAATTAGAAAAAATATATTTTGACGAAGTAAAAAGACTTCAATAAAAGTGTGGTAAGTGTTATGAAGGAAATGTAATAGAGTCAGGAACACTATACGCAGGACTGAGCAAGTGTTCACGGACCCATCAACCATTTGGAAAAACGCTAATGATGAATGATCCGATGTATGACGTTCATTCGTGGTGCCAGGAGTGGGGTCTAGAATTAAATCTTAGCAAATGCACCACAGTGCACTTCTTGCGATAGTCATCACACAATTGCTATACCTACACTATGGGTGGAGTAAGCATAAAATCTTCAGATAGAGTTCAATCTTGGAAATACCTTAACTTCGGATGTATCGTTGGGAACACACATACAATATTATGCAGCACAGCATTAAAGAAACTAGGTTTTGTTAACCTTATAATAGGAAGGTCCTCGGATGAAAAAGTCAAAGAGAGATACTACTTCGCTCTGGTTAGACCACACCTCGATTACACCGTAAGCAATCGGGATCCTGGTCATAAAGATTTAACCAAAAAAATTAATAAAATACAAAGACAAGCGGCACGTTTCGTTAAAAACTGCTACGAGCGAACGTAGTGTCTCACAACTTTTCGAGGGATTACGATGGGAGTCCCTAAAGACTCGGAGGCTGCACGTTAGGCTAAGCTCGCTTGAGAAATTCAGAACTGGTGTATTTCAGAGCGACACAGAGAATATTATTATGACACCTCACTATATCTCTAGGTCTGACAGAAGCGATAAAATAAGTGAGATACACTGCCAAACAGATAGGTCCAAAAAGTCGTTCATTCCGCGCACAATAAACGACCACAATAAAAACTGAGCTCCTCTAAATACACTCCCATCATACACGTCACCATTTCACCTTCCAAAACCTCATCCATTACATCATTACACGGCTAGTGTTCTAACATCCCCTGCCACACGTCCATGCAGCGGCTCGCAGGATTGTATATAGATGTAGATGACCTTATGAGCCTTAATGGTGCTGTATACCTCAGCCGAAAACGCTTCAGCAGACGTCAAAGCCCTTTTATCATACTACTCTGGTTGGCTGCCTAAAGCAAATCTGTTTGCGTCGGCCTTGAGAACATAGATTTACACGTAAAATGAGTGTCGTAAATTTTCACTTGTTGCTTTTTGCATAACCATTTGTACTGATGAAGAAATTTGAATTTGTCAAAAATCAGATGGTCTCCATGACGCGCACGACGTATATTTCTCCACATCTTTGCACTTATTTTAAATGGGAATCTTTTACCTCTGTGGAGGAATATCAAAATGTTTAAATTTCTACATTAAAACGTCCGCGTGCATATTCTCGTGAACCACTGCAACGCATTATCCACTGTGCCTTGAGTGGCGCTGTTATTCGGGGCGGGGATCGGAGGGGAAGGCAAAGATTCCTCCTACGCTGCGGCAAAAGCCAGAACTAAAAGGTCGTTTATGGCCGAGGAATACAGACCCTTAGGCTATTTTTAGCATATATGTGGACCCCAGAAGTCAAGGGGTCTAAGTGACATTTAATAAAAAGTAAGTTAGGTATAGGAATGGGATGTGAAAATATAAATCTGTTAGGTGGTTGAGGGATCCAAGTGATTTTATTGGCAGGTGATGCTATCTAGGGTAATGCCTCTTAACTACTTAGTGGGTTGTACCAAACATTTTCAACTTTGACTTAAGTTTTCTCAAAGCAACGATTTTGTTACTTGGACCCCTTGACTTCTGGGGTCCTCATATAATGATTAAAAGCTCATGGGGTTTTTACCAGAGGTTCTAGATAACATACAAGTGGAATTAAAGTAAGAGTTTATAAAAAAACCTAAGATTCTAGTGGAATCGAATGGATTTAATGCATTTTATGGAGAAATAAAACGTGCAATTTTCCCTGAGATAAAATTTACTTCCTACCCGGGTTTCAATGATAAAGCATCATCTTCAGGTGAATATATCACCTTCGCCTGAAGACTATAGCATCAATATATTATTATTCACATTGAAACCTGGGTCGAAAGTACATTTTTTTTAGAAATTTACACACCTTATTTCTTCATTAATTATTAGTTACTAGTTCGCAGATTTCATTTGCATTACGACGCGATTTGGTGTGCCAAGACAACACCATCAGACTAAGCATCACAGAAGAATAAATAATCAGCGTACGTACTGTTTTACCGATTACCTGATGATGACGTTGTAGCACATCGAGACGTGTCGTAATTCAATTAAAATCCATGGAAAAGTAATTAATTCTTCATTTGATTTCAGAGGGAATTTCCATAATTTATCACCTGAATCCTTACACAGTAAGACCAGGCTCCGCGGAGTTCCCTATATTCTCATTTTATTTATTTGTTTATTATTTTTTCTACACTACTTCGAATTCAGCGCATTAGGTCAATTTATATCGGGTGAATAACAACAACAACAGACGAACACAAACATCCATTCCCTGAGTTGTGATGATTCCACCCAGGCGGGATTCGAACCCGCAACCCTCGGGTTACCCCGAGGACTTGACACCGTCGCCACCAGGGCCGGGGTAAATATATATACTACTTTTTTTAGTAGGTTAGCTTTCCCTACCTTAAGCGGTCACTTCCTAGCGGCCATTATCTTATGGGTGCGGTGGTAGTCGCTTAAAACAGGGTTCACTGTATTATTGCACTTCCAACGTTCCGACAGGCGACTCAGCCATCGTCATCAGGTGTTCTGAAGTTGAATGCCACTCATTTGCTTTGAATGCCTCACTTGCCGTCCGTCAGTTGGATATATGACGACGATATACAAGTCGAAACCTGTCGTAACGTTGGAAGCATTGTATATCCTTTGCCGATGGAACAACCGAGAGCTTCTCAATCAATAATGATCCGCAACTTTCCTGGCGTATTTCGAAGAGGAAATTTTAGATATTATACCATAGGGTGTGGACTTCATCTCTGCCAGTGTTTCGATGAACCACTGTCCCTTATCCATAATCAGGGGTTCAGAATATTCAGAGGCCTAGGTTGTGTTGAAGATTATGTATATTCAGAGCCCTTCAACTACATCTACATCTACTTACTACCCTGCGAGGCGCCGTATGGACGTGTGGTAGCATGTGTTACGACACCAGCCATGTAAAGATATAAGGATTTGGGAGGTGAAATGGTGACGTGTATAATGGGAGTGTATTTAGTGGAACTCAGTTTTTATTGTGATCGTTTATTGTGCGCGGAAAGAACGAGTTTTTGTACCTATCTTCTCGGCAGTATATCTCTCTTACTTTACAGCATTTTTCAGACATAGAGATGTAGTGTGGCGTCATGATAGTATTCTGTGTCGCTCTGAAACACACCAGTTCAGAAATTCTCAAGCAAGCTAAGCCTAGCGTGTAGCCTCCGAGCTGATGCTGACAAGCTGAAGTGTTCTTCAAAACCTCAGCAGATTTGGAGATTCTGACACTGCAGAACGCACGGCAAAACCTTTTTTCAAACAACTAATGATGACTGCAACATCAGCTTCCATAGCAGAAATTAAAATTACCATTTATTTAAAGAAAACTCCGCGGAATGTGAACCTCCGTCAGGCAAGAGGTCGGGCTGACAGAAGCCTCGGAATTAATGAATTTAGCGTGAAGCGAAAGTGAATTAGCGCCTGGCTTGAGCGTGCACCACACGCATCCATTAGTGACTCAATATCCATCTTTCCCCTGCGTGCGCAAAGCCACTAGTCAATACTGGCGTGATTTCTCTCGGAAGATGAGGGGGGCTGGGGCATGACGTCGCACCAGGGTGTAATTAGCGGCCGCACCGAAGAGCAGTGGCATGTACGGGTTTCTTACGTTAATGACCTTCAAAGCATCGCGCGCCGCTCTTGAGGAATCGGTCCCAGCAAGGCCTGAAAAAAGGTGACTGTCGCGGTCGCGCACTGCCCGCCGTCAATGCAGTCTTCAGCTCGGATTGTTACTTCTAATTAAGTGACGCACTTCGGTGACGCTTTGAGGATTAATGATACGAGAAGAAAACACACAATATGAGGCAAAGGCTTTCCTCAACGACTTGGATTATTCCAATAAATATTTCGTTTTTCATTTATAGAGGGCTCTCTAAGAGTAAAATAACCAGCTTTTTTCCCGGGCATTACCGCTGTTGTTGTACCTGCTGACAATATTGAATTGGATTTGGAGGTGGTGACCAACAGCTAAGGTCAATTGCGCCTTAGGGGACAGTTAAGGGAGGAAAGGGGGATAGAAACCCGGCATCGGCATTAGCCTGCTCTTAACGAAAGGCGCCAAGGGAACCACGATTTAACGTCTCATCCGACAGACGGAAAACTGTACTTGAAGTCCCCTCCACAAGACACTCAAGTAGGAATAGGGTTTCCTCTGAAAAATATCCATCTCTGAAGGGATTTGAACCCTGGCCGCCCGTACGGTTAGCTAGTACTCTAGCCACCACATCAACCCGATCCCCAGCTGGTGACAAAATTTTTGCCCGCATTCCAAACGGCATCTACAGGTATATCTATTATGATGTGAGCTGCTAGGGACTCGGATGCTACACGCTAGGCTTAGTTTGCTTGAGAAATTCAGAACAGGTGAGTTTCAGAGTGACACAGAGAATATCATTTGACGCCACATCACATTTCTAGATCTAACAGAAGCGATAAAATAACAGAGAGACTTTGCCAAACAGATAGGAACAAAAATCCGTTCTTTCCACAAACATTAAGTGACCAGAATAAAAAGAAAAATAAGTAATTAAGCTTGAATGAAGCGTCTTGGATTATCCAGCAATCACTAGGAGTAACAGCAAAGGAAGTAGAGCTTCCGATTTCATAGTGATTAGGTCGGGAGCCGCTTGACACTAGGAGGCTGCGCGCTATGATTAGTTTGCTTGAGCAATTCAGTACAGGTGTGTTTCAGAGCGGCATTGAGAATATTATTTTGACGCCACACTAAATTTTTAGGTTCCACAGAAGCTATAAAATAAGAGAGATACATAGCCGAACAAGTAGGTATAAACATTCGTTCTTAGCAAATTACCATAATAAAAACTGAGCTCCTCTCAAAACACTAACATAATGTACTTCACCAATTCACATCCCAAAACCTTATCTCTTATACCTCTACACGGCTGGTGTCCTAACACCCCCTGCATCACGCCTATGCGGTGGCTCGCGTGGTAGTATGTAGATCTAAATTTACAGGTCGTCTCTTCTTCTTGCCTCTTCGTCCTAAAGACCGCCGTTGGAATTCGGACGATACCGTTTGCAATAGGTACAGCTAACGTGGTGAATAGCCGGAATACTGTAGGAATCTGCGCATCAACGATACAGAAGTCTACGATTGAACGCGCTGAAAGTTTATTATATTGGCTCACAGAGTCGTTTAAGGCGTCATTGTGTCAGAGAATGTCAAATAGGGCAACCCAAATAAGTAGAGATTTGTCGGGGGCTTTGACGTCACGTCCACGAATTTCCTGAGGTTCCACCGCGTAGAATCCATACTGAATGAGGCCCCATTATCACTAAGACGCATATTACAACTGTGAAAAATATGCTCGCAGTAAACGTGGAACGACCAGGAACTTTTCTAAGAATAATCACTTCCTGTAAAAAAATGAAACTTGGACAGAATCAATGATTACTGATTCAGAAAGTTGAGAAAAAATTTGCTCGTCGACAAGACTGATATTCTGAATGAGAGGAAAACTCCTGTATTTGGAGATGACATGAACTGAGAATACTAACGAACGTGGCGTCACGGCACTGAGGCATTGATTTTTTTAACTATATACTTTGAACTTCCAACTTCGGCCGGCCCCGGTGGCGGCCGAAATTGGAAGTTCTCTGGCTGGAAGAAGTAATAAAGTCCTCGCCTACTAAACCGAGGGTCGCGGGTTCGAGTCCCGCCTGGGTGGGTTTTTCACCACCCAGAGCATGGATGTATGTCAAATTCTGTTGGTTCGGTGCCTGAAAAACCTAATGACAGGCTCGATCCAAGAGCCTATCGGGATTCCGGGGACATACGGGCCAACAGAATCGTCCGGCAAGCAAAAAAAAACTAATAACAAAGCCAAAATTACCTATTTATAAATTGATGGTAAAGCGTCAAATTTCATGGGTCAAATGATTGTGCCTATTGTCAATTGCTGTTGAAAGTATTGAACTTATTGAACATAAGATAACCTCCAAGATGTAAGCAGATGTAAGCAGAAACTATGTTGAAAAAGTGTCGAGCAAATTGACTGTTAAAGCAAACAATCACAAATCCAGGATAGACCTAAATCACGCCTTTGCGGATATCATAAAATTCTCCAGAGTTACAGGGATTATTGCATCAATTCAATGAGATAAGATAATGAGAGTATTTTTATGGCAGGTAGATCACTGGTAAGATTATATTAACCATGAGATAAGTATCAAATTCTTCTATGAGGCTGGCAACGTCATCAGGCATAACGCGAGCTACCTAAGGAGCCAAGATTAACTTTTCAAAATCAACTTGGGAAAGAAAGCAGTCAGCTCTAGTTTATGTGAGTTGTAATACCAAATATGGACCATCTCCGTCCACCTACTGATGCCTGTATGAGGACGTGAGCCGCACAACTCCATCATCATGAATCAATCATTATGAAAATACCCAAAGTGGATATATATTGGTCATTTTTTCACATTTCTCGAATTTGAAAGCCAACTCGCTTTCTAAAATACTGTATTTGTTCCTTCATAACTTACTTGAGTGAAATCCATGTCAATCATACAATTTAGGATACGGCAAAAAGCATAACATTGCAAGCCAACGCCTACAAGACGAGAATGCCGAAACAGCCCGGTCAAAGATTCCTTTGTGCACGCCGCAAAAGAACAAACTGTTTTTGCCGTTTTGATTTCACCATTTTTGTTGCTGTATAGTGTCGTGATTTTGCGCCGCACACCGCCGCCGTGGTCATCCATCCTCGAGACAAATTCTACTAATTTCATCGCCACACTATCGGTATGAATAACTTTACGAAGTCACCCGTAATGCACTAATGAGCGAATTTCCCCAGAGGAAATACATCCGCCTTTACCGGGACAAGGCGGGTGATAGTTTTCCTCAGTGGAAATTTGCACCTCAGTTTCTACATAGTAGATATTCCCTGTATTTTAAATTAGTTAATGAGTTGATTTTAATTCATCCAGTAGCTTTGTTCATCCTCCTATTTAGGAGTACAAATGCTGAAAACTTTGTCGAGATAAGACGAAAATAAAGCGTAGTTGCCTCTCTGTTTTCGTTTATTGCTCAAAAGCATACACGCGATTCGATTGATTAATTCAACTCTTTAAAATGCAACCCCACTAGTATTGTGAATAATTTAGATCCTGTCTGTAAGGCGAGTTCTGACCCATTATTGGTGCACTGACATGAAATGTGGTCCGCGAACAATTTTTTACTCGTTAAAAATCGTAAAAATGCGCACTCAATGAAGCGCGATTATCGCTGCAGTCTTTGGGAAAACAAGTCTTGTTTTGCGAGTCAGCTGATGATAATGGGAGGAGAGAGTATAAGGTAGGCTACGCTGTCAACATAACTGCATCGAACTTGAGAGGGCGGGAGAGAGAAGCGTGTTCCTCGACAAAGTTGACGATCCAAACAAAGCATGAATCAAATCACGAAGTTAGTGTTCGCAATCCATTGGGGAAGCCCATTTATATGGTTTCCTACTTCTGGTAATTTTATTGAAGCAGACATCATTTACGAAGGTATCTTTGAAATTTTGTATGTTCATTATGTCCATCATTTACAAAAACTGGTACATTCGTATTTATAAAATTTAGTCTTATGAGACGTACAAATCACGGAAACCCTAGAGATTTTGGCTTCATTTTGTGCCAAATGTTTTTGGAAGATATTCGGTACTTAATTTTGATCTGTGAAACTAGAATGAAGCAGGTTTTTCTGTTCGTGATTTCTACATACAAGGAAAATCCAATGGATTCCATTCGATCGTTCGGGTGGGTCGGCCAGCCCACGCATGAAGCGATGGATGAAATTACGTCACAGTAGCCGTTTGTTAGAGACGGCCGTTTTCGTGGGGTTCCCCTACCACCTGCATTTAAACTCCAATATCTCCGCCAGTTTTTCAAATCAGAAGAGAAATTTTGGAAATGATCGTTTGTGATTTCTCCTGCGTGAAGCTATTATTTGACAAATCGTGATGAACCCCCATTAGATTTAGAACCAATCAAAGTTTTAAAAAAATTAGTAAGAACAACAGATCGAGCACACTTTAGTATGCAATAAAGGTTTGCGACTTTGAGCACCATTAAGACAACCTTAGTTGGAAATCCGGAGACAACCTTACTCCCCCGTGCGGAACAAGTTCGTAGGGAATGGAATCTTCAGCGGAAAAAGGCATCCACCACCACGTTTCTGTACCATTATAATCATATGCTTCCTCCTAGAACCAGATAAACGAAAATAAGACCTAGAGTTGATGCTCTTTTGTTTCTAATGATTCTGTTACTCTCTGACCCCGAAAATGACTATGAAAGCATTACTTTGAATGCGTAAGCGTAAGCCATTAATGTTCTTTTGGTACCTGTAGTAAAGAGAAAATATATCTTTCCACCAGGATTGGCTGACCTATTTATGAACGAGTTTGAAATGAGGTTATTCAGAACGCAGTTAACACACAAAACATTCATTGATGGTTCTAGTACAATGATCTCACTGCAGTAAGACCAAAATGTATATTTTCACCAGGATTTATTTAGCCAGAATATACTTTGTGCGAAGGAAATTCGCACATGTGTGCATTGCGGGTGACTCCATAAAAGTGGAACTCCGTGGCTAGTCCCGGATAGCTTGAAATTTGCAGAATATACTTTGCCTTTATTACAATGGTAATGAATTTCCACATTGTTTATATAGTTTCATTAGGATATCACTTCATCTTGAAACGAATTAATTTGGTCTCAATTTAAAGAAATATATTTCTCTTCCAAAAATTCAAAATAAGAGACCTTTACCGAACTACTTTCTGAGATATTAACGAAAGATACTTGCTCTTTTGGGGATCGGGTTTGTGTGGTGGCTGGGGCACTGGCTAACCGTACGGGCGGCCAGGATTCAAAAAACTGCAGAAGATGATGTTTTTCTGAGGAAACTCGATCCCTACATGAGTGTCTTGTGGAGGGTACTTCGCGTACAGTATGGCGCTAGTATATGGGATCCGTACGAGGAAGGTATGATAAAAGAATTAGACCGCGTGCAAAGGAGATCCGCTAGATTTGTTAAAGGCCGTTATGATAATTGTATAAGTGTTACGAGTTTAATAGAAGAACTCGGATGGGAATTACTATCAGAACGCAGGTTAAAATTTAGGTTAAACCTTTTAAGTAAATTCGAAACCGTTTTGTTCACAGATGACGTTAGATATATATTTAGAACCACTGCGTATTATGCTAGGTTTGATCATCTTAACAAGATTAGAGAGATAGATTGTCGTACCGATAGATTTAAAATGTCATTTTTCCCGCTTACTATAAGAGAGAAAAATAGGCAGCGTAGCAAAGGGATAGGTAGGTGAAATATAGTTAAGAGTAGTCTGTAGTGCATGATGCATGTAATAACAACCAATAATCACTTCCTTATTATGTAGATACTAACCATCTAGCTCCTTGTGACCCTATTTTCTAGCATGTCTCCCTTAAATATCCTAGTTGCATGTCAATAGTGCATATTTGGTGATCTTCACCCCCTGCCACACACCCTCGTGGTGGCTCGCAGGGCATTACGTAGATGTAGATGTACAGTACTCCGTCTGTCGGATGAGACGTTAAACCGTGGTCGGTGCGGAGACGATATGATTTATTTTCAAAAATAGTCGAGAAAACATATTAACTACACACTTTGTTTTTTGATGACATGTAGGTATTAGGAATTTCTCATTATTTATATAATGTCTCTCTGTTGTGCATACACGTACCATTTCCCATGTAAAAGGGCTGATATTTTTCGTCATATATATCGGAAAGTAGTGCGGTAAGGGGCTGATATATTTATACCTTCTGAAGGGCAAGGTTTTTTTTCTTTAAAACGAGACCTATTTCATTTGCGACCCTGGTCATAAAGATTTAACCAAAAAAATTAATAAAATACAAAGGAAAGCAGCGCGTTCCGTTAAAAACTGCTACGAGCGGACATACAGCGTCTCACAACTTGTAGAGGGATTAAGGTGGGAGCCCCAAGAGACTCGGAGGCTACACGCTAGGCTTAGGTTGCTTGAGAAATTCAGAACTGATATTTTTCAGAGCGACACAGAGAATATTATCATGACTCCTAACTACATCTCTAGGTCTGGCAGATGCGACAAAATAAGAAAGATACACTGCCGAACATATAGGTACAAAAACTCGTTCTTTCCGCGCACAATAAGTGACCACAAAAAAATTGAGCTCCAACAAATACACTCCTATAATACATGTCACCATTTTATCTCTCAAAAACTTACATCTTTACACGGCAGGTGACCTAACACCCCCAGCCACAAGCCCATGCGGCGGCTCGCACGGTATTATATAGATGTAGATTGATTTATAGGTGAAATGATGTTCCGCTCAAACCAACTCAAGCTTGAAAACACCGAATATATTCAAAAAGGAAATGGTTCCAGGCTTGACTTTGTGGAAGTAATTCATAGTAACTTAAATAAAACTTTGTATACTCCACTATAGTAGAGTATACAAAGTTTTATTTAAGTTTATATTCTTTAGGTGATTCTACTAATCTAGTACTTTTCTTATAACCGCTTCCAGGACCCGACCAAGGGCGCGGGGAACAGCGCGGGTGGCCACGGCATCAAATTGGGATGGATCCAGGGTGTGCTAATCCCTTGCCTGCTCAACATCTGGGGAGTGATGCTCTTCCTTCGACTCTCGTGGGTCGTCGGGCAAGCTGGCATAAGTAAGTGCTGAGGGTGGGAAATAAAGGGACGTCAAAATCGACGTGCATCAACCAATTTGGTAGATGGAGATGGCGCTTGCTATGGCGAAAATGCCAAAAGCTGGGCGTCGTCTGCACGATATCTTTGTAAACCCCGATTTTCCTTTAGCGCTCACGGGCTGGCGCCCTAATTTTGCAATGTTTTCAATCGAAAACTTGCTTGAAATAGCATGCACATACATCTTTAATGTTCGTTCTCCATAATTATATTTTTTTATTAGATTAAATTAATTACAATCCGCATTCCCGATGAAAGCAAAGGTAAAATCGAGTATTATCCATAGCATTAAGTGGCCAATGCACAGAAATAGCCTGAAAAGGTAACATTTTGTTGCCCGAGACAGGTGGAGGATAAGATTTTCTAAAATTTAACAGAATCATCATGTATATTATTTCTCAAAGGTGTTTTTTTGTCGCAATGCCATAACTCCCATAATTCTTCATCAAAATTAATGATTAAAATATCGTTTTAGAGCTCATATTCCCCGCTATTGACGAAAAATAGACAGATGGTTTAAAATTAAAGTTTTTGTTAAAAAAATTAAAACTAAAGTTTTCGTTAAAAAAGATACAGTGCCATCTGTTGACAATATAATCAACTAATATGTTGGCTATGGTTACGTGCTTAAAAGACTGTAGGAGGCGCCATCTATTAACATATCGTTTAGTGAGGTTGTTTACATTCTACGTGCAATCAGTGTGACCGTTTACCGTTTACATTATGTACCTTTAACACAAACATAAGTAACATATTATTGTCCATAGGAAGAAACAGGTAGAAGAACAGGAAGAAATAATGAAGAAGCAGGAAGAAACAGGAAGAAACAGGAAGAAGCTGCTTACAGTGCGAACTATTCGCACGGGTCAGCTAATATGAATGAAATAGCATTCTTGTCATTTTTCCTAGGAATCACCGCAAGAGCCATGGAGGACTAAAAAGAATATATTGAGCATTTTGAAGTTGGCAATTAATGTCCGCCATTTTGGGGACCATGTTAGTTCAATTCAAACTAGTTTACCCTTCCCTCCCCACTTGCGGAGCCTATTTATTCGGAATGGACTCTTCCATTGAAAAGGGTCCTCTGCATAACTGACACCAAGTCTCGCTATCACCACATTTCTGGGTGGGTATGGGGTTGGAGCTCAAGCAAGTACCCGCTGTGACTCTTAAAATGTAATTTAAATATAGTTGAACTTGACTTACGTCAGATTGAGAGCATTCATAACCCTTTTTTAAGGAAATAAAGCAGAGGTAGTTTCTCGGACATCTCTCGCGTTATGTCAGCCGATGAGAAGCTACTTTTGCACTAAGAACTCTACCTCGGCATCCACAAAAGTGCCATCAGCCACGAGAAAGTGAAATGCAAAAGTAAACAAAAGTTTTATTGTTGAGACGCTTCTGAGTTAGATGGTTAGTGATCGACTACATTTGTAATTTCGATGATCTCTGCATTTTTTGCAAAATGACATCGCCATTTCACCTTTACGTCACATTTTCCAAGCATTCGTAAGGATCCCAATTCGCGATTGACTTGTCCTCAGATCTCACGTGCTAAATTTCTTTAATAAAGGTCCTGAGCTAGAGTCAAGCGTACTTTCCTCAGCTTCCGACTCCAACAAATCTGGTATGATATCCAAAAGTGTTTATCATCGAGTTACCAGCAAGAAATGACCTTTTAATTCAGCATGCCTTTTCGCCTGCTTTTACTTCCTTTGTTCCTGATGGAAAAGTAACATCCAGCACTAGGGATTGTCATGTCTTGGGGTAACTATCATCTCCACATACTCGTTGCCATTTTCCTACATCATTGTATGAGGTAAATTCTATAAGTTTACAAAATGTTAACTTTATATTATTTTCCCTGAGAGTACTTAGGAAGAGCTACGAGGGAGTAAGAGTCCTATCTCTGTATTTTATCTTTCGGTATTTCTTCCGCGTGAGTTGTTTCTGGGACAACAGTTTCGCTGCCTGTCCTAACAGCGTCGATTACCGTGCCTAGGTATATCTCGTCATTTTCCCGATATTTTCATGGTGCTGCTCTCTGATTGGCTGAGGTGCAAATTACTCTCTCCGGGCGTTACGTAGGGGATATCCGTCCTCTCTGTTAAAGTTGTTTGGCTCCTTCATGATCTGTATTGCCTCTCGTAACAGAGAGGACGGATATCCTCTACTTCGCCTGGAGAAGAGTATTTCGCACCTCAGCCAATCAGAGAGCAGCACTATGAAAATCGCGGGAAAATGACGAGATATAGGCACGGTAATCGACCTGACGACGTTGGTAGGACAGCCAGCGAAACTGTTGTCCCAGAAACAACTTACGCGGAAGAAATCCCGGAAAAATGCAGAGATCATCATTCCAGTTTCGCAGAAACTTAGAGCCAACATTTATAATAATTGGTTCTTACAATTAATTTACTCTCACTTGAATAAATACACATAAGTATTTATAATTAAACAATGGTAGTTGTAGGAAGACTCCGAGTTCCTTGGCTTGGATTTGAGTCACCATTATGCATGCCATTTACGTATGAATACAGTCAAATAAATTAAAATGAATGCTTAATTTACATCGTCAAAAATACTATTCACTAACATTAATGGCTATGAATTTCTTGTGGTAGTTCACCAGCTAGATTCAAGAAGTAACAGAGATCAGAAATCGCAATAAGATAATTACGTACATGGAAATAATCGACTTAATAGAGAATAGCTGAATGATGTTCTGGAAAAAAGGCTTGTGTCATTTTCATGCGTGAGATCCTCAGAAACTTCAAGCTTCGTAGAATATCGTTCACGCTTCGCAGTACGTAAACAAACCATCTGGACACGAATAAAAACAAAATGCCTCTCCCCACCAATCACATATGAACAGACGTCAACACGCAACCCCAATTTGCGTAATTCTGGCATTAGGGTAATGTAAGCGTCTCTAATTGCTTGGCATTATACGCACCAGCACCAGCAAATGGACTCAACAACCAAGACGATGGAAGTATTCATAAATAGCGACAACACATTTGTTATAAGTCATTAAAAAGAATTTGGGCGAAGGAGTGCTCAAAAGTGTTCTCCTTCCGACGTTATAACATGGCTGCGAAACCTGGATATGTCAGGATAAGCATCTCATCATTGGTCGTTCAATCCTAAGATTGGTTGACTGCGTCCCTACACCCTTCCCTTTCTAATGCTAGTTCCTTTACTTCCTGGTAGCTCTTTCAATTTATATACTTTCCTATTTATAAGATCCATGAACTTATTCCTGTATTTTCTTCTGACGATTTTTCCTCTATTTTTCCTTCATGTATGTTCTTCACAAGCTCATAGTGCCCCAGGGTGTACCCAATCCATCTGGTCCTTCTTTTCTGAATATAGGTTATCTTAAGCATTCTCCTCCAGCACCAGGTTTCGAAGGATTCTAGTCTGTTCATTCCAACTTGTCCAATGGTCCATGCTTCCGATCCATAGTGGCATGCTCCACACGAACATTTTCATATACTGTTTCCTAGTTTGTAACCCTGTCTTCTTTGAACACATCAGTTGTCTTTCTACCGTGAACACTTTATAAGCATAGGCTAAGCATAAGATTTGGCTAATTGCAGTGGAAATAAGGTACCTGAGAAGTGCACGGCTTGGAGCGTATGAGTGATTCAAGAACGTGGGTTAGATGCTCCAGCAATGGACGAATACCAATGAAAGGAGCGACCCTCTGAACAGTGCCGCTAAAGTTCTATGGGACTGTATAGGGTTACACGTTCGCACATTATCCTCCACCTTCGATTCTGAAGAAACAGAAATAATTAGCAATCGGTTATCATTCCATGACTCAGGTGTGAATGATTCCCATCCTGAGACCCAAGATACGCAATCAACGCTGTGCAATGTCCGTGGAGGAACGGAAACTAACGCTCGCCGCGTCGTGACTTTCGGATATCCCCAATCATTAGCAAAGACGTCGTTAGATTCTGGGGCGCGCCCACCAAAGGCAATTGACACTCCATTTTGCCACTGCGAAATTAAATTATGCCTGGGATGAATCATTTGGATTCAACTCCCATCAAAATGACTCCATTAGTACACCGATTAAGCGAAAATGTTTTACGAAAAATTGCTAAGAACATGAAGACACATGCAAGGCGCAAATTCATATATCGACAATGAGATGTTTTTGTTGGTGAGTTTCCGGTAGTTGTGAGTTTCCACTATTTGCTGTATATATAAACCGGTTGTTAGATACATAATCGAACAAAAGTGAACGAGTAATAAAAAACATGTCAATTGTATTAGTACTACTAGTGCTAAACTATATCTGATGCAACAGTGAAAAATTTGCAATTATCCTAAGAAATGAAATTTAATGAAACCTAGGTGTCGATGTTTTAACATCATCATCAGGTCCTGATGATGATGAAAAAACATGATGATGCTGTAAAAACATGATGATGATGTAAAAACACCGAAACCTAGGTCGCAGTGAAATTTAATTCTGTGGATAATTGCATATTTTTCATTTCTGCATCATGCATAAATTTCAATATAGCAGGAATCTTTGGATTTTATAAACTATATCTGATCTTACTATAGACACAAACATGATACATACATCAAAATAAGTAAAAACGGTTAAAATTGGTGAGGACGCCATTTATTCTTAATCTCCTGTCCTCCAATGTAAATATCAGAATATTCAGCTTGAGCAGCTTAAAAATATTGCGGATTACCCACCTATCTGCATGGTCATTCTCTCCAGAGATGCGAATGTGGTGTCAATTTTTGAGATGGCAAATTTATTAAAACGACATGAAATAAAAACTTTTGCCTGTAATTCATCATGCTCAGTGTTTCTTGCATACCAATGTCAGCCTCTTCGTTCGTGAATCATACATTATCTTTCCCTGCAACTGATTGTTTATTGTTTCTTTTCATTTCAGTCCATTCGCTCATAATCATCGGCATTTCAGCGCTTGTCTGCGTCCTCACCACGCTCTCGCTGTCCGCTATCAGCACGAACGGGGAAGTGAAAGGAGGTAAGAACGCCCGAAACTAAGGCAAGGAAAAATGA
This sequence comes from Ceriagrion tenellum, assembly GCA_963169105.1. Classification (NCBI taxonomy): domain Eukaryota; kingdom Metazoa; phylum Arthropoda; class Insecta; order Odonata; family Coenagrionidae; genus Ceriagrion; species Ceriagrion tenellum. The sequence goes on along the minus strand of OY720641.1, from coordinate 73,629,037 downwards.
AGTCTTTACTGAAACTAGAGTCGAGGAATAATTGATTTAATTTGTCAAATTAACAGAGAGACTTCAGTCATTAATTACCATCCAAATCATGCAAAAAGTTAATTATGTGATCCCCATTACTATTAAGTTTTACAAGTTTCACATGCTGACATGATTTTTGCAAATAATGCTAATGTGGAAAAGCCGCGCTTAACCAATGGAGTTGTCATAATCTTTTACCTCAGAAATCAGCGCATATCGACTGCATTATTAGCCATGACAAACTTGAAGGAGAAACATGATGGCGCTCTCAGGCGTTTACGAGAATTTCTCTGCATGAATAACCTTTAGGAATTACCTAATTTTACCGCATTTAATTCACTACGTACTCCTGTGAAACATAGGCTGTCATTCCACCTGTCGGTTGTAATTAATATGGCTATAATAGAATAGGAACATCCATTTGGTATCAAATATTATTTTCAATGCTTAAATTATATCCGTATAACTTTTCATGATAATTTGAGGAATTCGAACGTTTGTTGTTGGAAGTAGCAGTGGATAATAGTTTGAATGTGTCCTTAACGCTTCTGACGTTAACCTAACAAGCGCATATGTAATTGCTAAATATGAATCAAAATGCTTGTAAACAAGCATGAATTAAATATGATAGTTTCTTTATTCGAGACTATGAACGTTGTCGTTGAGTTATTTTAGAGTGCTTTTATTTGTTTTGGTGTTGTTTTAGTTTAATAAGGATGCCCGTACTAAGGAAACGAAAAAAGCGAGTTAAAAACTAAATCAGCTGTTCCTTCACTCCTGATTCATGAAAAGTTATTTTTTTCAAGAAACTAATATTCATTCTTTCAGAAGACTCGTCCACTGGTGCCCTTCACAGCCTACGACTCAATAAAAACTCTTATCACACTTTGCTAGAATATCCTTCCTTCACCCCTCTTAGTTACACGCATCAGGCCATAAGTCTTCCTCGTGTGTTTTCACTTTTATTTGGTCCTTAGTTACATTCCTTACTCATTCATTGTCTTAGAGAGTACACTGTTTACCTAGGTACTGGATTTAAGAGGAGAATGAATTGGACTATAACTGGAGGGAGCCCAGTAGGTACCACTAATGCCATCAAAATGCGCATATATATTGCATTGACCGCTTGTGCAAACTTCAAAGGCTGAAAAAGTTGTGACAGAAGCAAAATAATCGCAATATACAACTTTAACATAAAATCTCATGCTCAATTCCTCCTCGTATGAAGAAATGAGCGATTAGTTTGAGCAATAAAAGGCTTCGATGAACGGCCTTCGGTAAACTGTAAGGTGCCACTTGGTAGTATAATCGGTAGTAAAATAGTTGAAACACATTTGAAATATGCATTATTTTTCATTCGTATGTATCTGAATAGTTTCATCAACCTAATGAGTGTACTAGACAATTCAACATTACCAGAATTGCATGCTCAACTTGATTAGACTTAACATTAAATTTTTTTTAATCGGCCGCTATCGGCTGCCAAGAACGAAATCGTACGACGCCCCAGTTTTGAAATGCAATGATTTGACAAAATTAATAACAAACTTTTTCTTGTTTAAGATACAATGCTAAAACTGACAGCGTATTTATCAAACATATTTAGCTATCGATGACTAAAATAGGGTTGACATAAAATAACTCGTTCTTGGGGTACGAATTATCAAAGTCGGAGCTTTGCTCGAACGCCGTCAAAAATCGGTACTGTTTACGTTACACCCGCAGTAAAAATATAAAAAATTAATAAAAAACATTTAATTTTGTCATTATAAAACGTAGACTTAATTAATAAACATTATGATGTGATTTGTTTTTCTGTAGGTCTTCTCTTTATTTTTTTATTTGTTCTCAAACTCGAGTGCAAATAATTTTTCGCCTACAGTACAGGTGACCGCGTAGGCAGATTTTACTGTATACATATTTTTGTTTGATTTTACCCTTTAATTAGGGTTCAGTATTAAGTCTTTCTCCTTATCTCGTGCCACTAATAAACTGGGTGACATATAAACTAGCGGTTCATTAAATAGAATTGTGTGTGTTTTGGGGGTATCAACAGTGGAATAATTAGCACCATTACGGATGTCTTTCGCGCCAATTATCAGAAGGATATAAACCAGAAAAACGTGCCAACACGCGCAAATAAACAGTTATAACTCTATTAGAGACCTGAACTGCTATACGATAAACAATAAACCAGATGTTTCCAGATAATAATCGATTACAATTTTAAGTTTCCAATAGACTTGAACTCAAATAAACTGGGGTGTTACACTGCTAAAACCAAAGTAAAGTTGATTGTGTTTGATGGCATGATTTTTGGTGGTATCAGTGTAGAATGTTAAAAGAAAGTTAACAAATAAAATAGAAGTATTGGACACCACTCCAGATAGAAAAGCTCTCCTCAGAACGTGCAAAAGACATACGTAAAAACTGCTACGAGCTTAAAACAAAAAAGGAAAGCTACGTGATTCGTTAAAAACAGCTACGAGCGAACATATACAGTTTCTCAGCTTTCAGAGGGATTGTGTTGGGTGCCAACAGAGACTCGGAGGCTACAGGCTAGGCTTAGTTTACTTGAGAAATTCAGAAGGGGAGTGTCTAAGAGCGACTCCGAGAATAGCTACAAATTAGAAGAGATATATATTGCCGAGCACATAAGTACAAAAATTTGTTCTTCCCACGCACATTAGGTGACCAAAATAAAAAATGAGCTCCACTAAATAGACTCTCATAATACACGGCACCATTTCACCTCCCAAAAACCTTATCCCGAACACCTATACAGGGTCGGTGTCCTAACACCCCCATCCACACGCCAATGCGACGGCGCAGAGTGGTATGTAAATGTAGATATTTACTACATACTTCTTATAACTACAAAAACATTAAAATTCTAATATTATGCATATTATTACCAACAACAAAATTATAACGTTCAAACTACGTAAACACTCTCCTTGATAAGCCTGAAATACATTTAGTCCCCTTTGATTGGGAACATTTTCGCCACATAAGCGATAAGAAAACTATAATACCTGCATAAACCATACCCAATTTCATAATACATTGGTAATATAATCAACCAATCCTTAGACAGAATTATTACGAAAGTTTCTGACTGAGAAATTAATGAGAACAACTGTGAATAGCAACACGTGAAGTCCATAAATTGACGCAACTCGCATTTCATGTGAAGTTTTAAATGCATATTATTGGGCTATATTCCATTGCGTGCGTATCAATTGCATTGTCCTTTACAGGTGGCATCTACTACATAATCTCGAGGTCCTTGGGTCCGGAGTTTGGGGCCTCCGTGGGCATTGTGTTCGCCTTCGCCAACGCCGTGGCCGCTTCCATGAACACCATCGGCTTCTGCGATTCGCTCAACAATCTGCTCAAGGAGAACGGACTGCAGATTGTCGACGGAGGAGTCAATGACGTCAGGATTGTTGGCGTCGTCGCCATCTTCATCATGATCATCATCTGCGCCGTCGGCATGGAGTGGGAGTCAAAGGTATGCAAGACGCTCGCTTAACGTAGTTTGGCCGAGATAGTTCCCTAGTCATAATGAGGACTAAAGGTGTTTCGGGTCTCCCCACGGGCTAAAAACCGCCCCTCCTGGCCGGAAGCTCTCGCTTATCGCCAAGCATGGGGGGTAGTGGGAATACGGTAAGGAAAAGGGAAGGGTAGGTTAGCGAACCACAACCCCTGCGAGGCCGATACCATGAGGCGGATTGACGTCAAAAGGACCTCAATTGGACCTCCGCCTCCCCGCAGTACTCGTATCTATTGGGTTCCCCCAACAACCTCAGACGAGTCTCCGTCAGTCTCGCTTTTGTGAAGACTTACCGCACCTCTTTTGAGAACCGGAGGAGCCCGTTGCCCAAAAAATTGGGATTGAGTATCTCCCGACTCCCTTTCTGGGTAGGCGTCGTGCGGTCTGCCGGAGTACGTCATCGAATCAGGGACCACCTTAGAGGGTCAATTCGGACCAATTAGGGTCAAAGCGTGGGTACATCCGTCATCTCAATACTCCCCGCCTACCCATAATGAGGACTACAGGTGTTTCGGCTCTCGCCGCGGGAATACAACTTCCGCCCTGGAATCAAGCTTCTCGCTTACGTCCGAGGCAAGGAAGAGGTGGGAAGGGAAGGTTAGCGAAACCAACAGCCCCTTCGAGGCCGACACCAATGAGGCGGATTGATGTCAAAAGGACCTCAATTGGGCCTCCGCCTCCCCGAAGTGCTCGTATTAGTTCGGTTACCCAAACAACGTGCGACAAGTAGCCGTCGGTCTCGCTTTCGCGAAAACCTACCCCACATCTTTGAGAACCGAAAGAGCACGTTGCCCAAAGATTTGGGATTAGGTGTCTTCCTGGCTCCCTTTCCGGGTAGACGCCGTGCGGTCTGCCGGAGTACATCATCGAATCAGGGGCCACCGGACCCATGGAGGGCCAGTAAGTCCTCGATACATGTCGTAGATGCGTGAGGAAGAAGAGCGAAGTAAGTCGAAATAACGTAAAACGGATCCAGATATTCGTGGCCACTTTAATTCCTCGATAAATCAAGGCGTTAATTTAATAATTCGTTTTTTGCCTTTATCCTGGAAATAATAGCTATTTCAGATAAGATGATTATGTCTCAATCGTCAAAAAAACTCAAACATATGCACATGCGGTCTATTTTATTAGCATTAAAGAGGGAAACATTTTCGACGACCCTTGTCAGCATGGACGTAGCATCGACTCAGACGTAAATCTAAACGACGCATACCGAGGACTTGATGCATAATCGAATCATTAGTTTTTATTTCATAAGTTGTAGGGAGCATTAATAAAATATTGCATTATAAATGGCGCAATAGTATACTTTAATATAACTGAAATTCTCGGTAACTAAATAAAAATAACCACATAATTCTTTTATTTGACTCATTTTTTCCGCGGTATATTTAAAACTCTTTCACAAAGAAAAGTTTTCTTGTGATCCTGAAAACATTAAGATGGGGACAATATGATTTATTTTCAACAATATTTGAGAAAACATATTTACTAGACACTGTTAGTTTCAGCATTCCCCTGGTTGTCGTACCCTATGGTTCCATAAATTCTCCATGGTTATCACTTTAGCCTATAGTCGCTTCATTCATTTGTCGTTCAATCCTAGGATTGGTTGTTAGCAACCCTACACCCTTCCCTATCTAATGCTAGTTCCTTTACCTCCTGGTATCTCTTCCTAAGTACTCTCCTCTTCATTTAGTCCATGAACTTATTCCTAGATCTTCCTCTGGGGCCTTTTCCTTCTATTTTACCTTCTATTATGTTCTTCTCAAACTCATAGTGTCTCAGAGTGTGTCCAATCCACCTGGTTTTCCATTTCTGTATAGTTTTCCATGGTCACTGAAGAGTATTTATTCGAAAAATAAAGTCCCCTACAGCGGTATAAGACTATAACTTTTAAAAACTTTTATCACCGGTATTCAACACAGCTCTTTATACTGTTTTGATGGAGAAATATATACCAACATCTAATTAGTTATGAATTGGATAATTTGTTCCCCGATTGATTATTTTTATCCCCGACATTTTACAGGCACAAAATCTCCTGGTAGTTATCATAGTCGGCGCCATTATAGACTTCATTGGAGGCACCATCAGAGGCCCACCCAGCGACGTTGAAAAATCACAGGGATTCGCTGGACTGAGCGGTAAGTATGACAATCATCACGTGTCACTCATTCTGTATCGGTCGCCTCTAATGGCTAAAACGGAGCTGGTTGGTCGCCGGTTGATGACCAAAAATCAAGATAAGGGAATAAGTGTTTAAGACTCCCAACGTCGTAACATTCAGCCGAAATGAAGTTTTATAATCTTACAAAATCCCAGCACACCATTCCTTTTCAGGGTAAGTACAGTTGAGCTATTGCTTTAATGCCAAGGATAATGAATCTTCCTTCATGATTTCCGTTTTATCATACGTTCTGAGGACATGCCATGTATAGTGAGGGGTTTTCCGTATGCTAAATGGTAAATTATGTATTGCGAGTGTAATGCAATTCCTAAAATATCCAGGTATTGCTGCCTAACATTGAAGTGAGAAGGAAAAAAAACTTTGTACTCCACGATTTTCGCTTCTCAAGGCATGTTAAATCTTTCGACTTTTTTAAACTCACGAGTGTATTTATACTTTACGCTCCTGTTAAAACCGTGCCATTTACCACTATGTTACGAGTAAATAGTACCAAAACAAACGAAATGATGATTACACGTAACGAAGACGGCTACTTAAACTGCTGCTGTTCGCGAAAGTTGCACTTGGGAAGATTGAGCTGGCCAGTGTTTTATGAGGAACACTATCCCAAAACATGAGAACACGAAATCAATATTTGTGAACTAAAAGGGTATCTCTCCAAGTTTATTACAAAACGCTATGACCTCTCACAGAGGGAGATCACCAGAGGAAATATTTTTTCGACAACACGCGTTTTGAAAGTGATCCACACATTTCGATTACGTCCTTGCGATATCAGCATGACAAGTGCAGGGCCATTGTTAAGCTGAAATGTGAGCCTTTTGATTTCCGGCGAGACCAAGTTTGAACTTTCAGATAAAAAGAGTATTCATATACACCATCTTTGATGGATTATAAGAAGCCTCTACCAGTTCACCTGGATACTGTACAAAGACTATACCAAGAGAAAAGTTTCTCGTGCAAATCACTCGGACGTATGCAAAATACTATCATTAGAAAGATAAAATGAAAATTAGAAATATCAAGTCAAATACTAAGATACGCTTATCTATATGAAATTTACAGCATCCCACAGAGTGGATACTTATAATCTCTAATGGGGGTCCTAGGGATATTAAACTTCCTATTTTTACCATTTTTCAGCTCATTACATACCTCACATTAATAATTTTCTATTCAAAGGTTATATTTTATTTGAAAAATTACATCGAATATGAATAATAATGCAGGGATTTTAAATTGTCTTCTTTCTGTTTAATAAGAAATGAAATATCGTCTACTGGCGAATTACCACTCATTACACAATTATTTCAAGAGAAAAAGCGTTGGATATATATTCCAATTTATCCTGGCATACGTAGATTAGCAAACAAAGATTTAGCAAATGGCAGGAGATATTCCAGAAGTGTTTTCTGTAAAAGTAGGAGGTATAGATTTAGTAATAAGTGGGTTATGAGAAAATGTGGACTAGACGCTCCAGAGATGGACATGAAATAAGAGTGTCTGATGCGAGAGGAAGGGGTTGATGAGGAAAGTTGTTAGGTGAATGTAGAGGGAGAGATACTTTTGAGGAGGAATATTGGATGTCTTAAGAATCTGAGAGCGAGTATGAAGGCAAGCATGAGTGTATTAAGCCCGTTTTACACCCTGCACATAATTGCACAATCTGATGTGCGCATGTACGCGCATTTCAAATTGCGTCGTCTATAGCGGAGAATACGGTTGTGCACCACTTTTTAATATAGCCAAAGCAACGGTCTTAAATTAAATTTTGGAGTATCAATTCATCGTAAAATCCAACTTAAAACGCGAAAAACATTTTCAAGGCTAAAAAACACCTCAGAATTGAGAAGAAAACAGCAGCGCCGCTAAAACGGGTAGCCATGTTGAAAACTCACTGTGACGTCACAAGGCAGTACGGCATCTCGGACTCTGTTGGTAACAGCCGTTTCCAATTGGTACACACTCTAAAACTGCTCATTTACCTGCATGTTCGGCTTCAATGTTTAGTAAGCTCCTTGGCATAATCAAGGAAAGTATCTCTTTGGATCACATGAGTGCATTTGTTAGTGAAAATACAATATTTTTTCAACAATATTCGATTTCGATTCAACGATTTTTTCATATCGCTACGAAAATGTTGAGGGTAATAATAAAAAGATAATAAACTCCATCAAAATCTATTAAAGATTTGTGAATAATTTGAACACTACTACATGATAACCAGAAGCATCTTTTCCAAGAACGCATGCGAGGATTCATGAACGCGAGATGGCAACATAGCCCCGGTTTAAATTCAGGAACTATTGCACACCAGATTTTGAAAAAAAGGCAGCGTAAAATTGTGCAATTTTTTGCCCCGTGAAAAGCGAACTTAAGAAGAGAAAGATGTCTGCGAGGATATGACATTATGAAGGAAATATTAACAAACAGAGCCCATTTCCTGAGCCTACCAGCAATAGCTAAGCCCTCCCACGGTCCATCCTGAAAAAGGAACGGTATGACAAGTATACATAAAAGATTCCAACCATCATGAAATCGATTGTCACATTACCGGACATGATTATTTAGAAATAACTTTACTTTTCCCATATTTTGTATTTCCCACATACTCACGGACATTTTCTTTCCACTTCCGTAGCTGACGTGTTCAAAGTGAACGCATGGCCCGACTACCGATTTAGTGAGAACGTGGACCAAGACTTTTTCTCCGTGTTCGCCATATTTTTCCCTTCAGTCACCGGGATACAAGCAGGAGCAAACATCTCTGGAGACCTTAAGGTAAGGCTGATATAATACATTAAACAATTTTAGCCACTATTCTATAAACTTTGTCATTTCGTATTTTGTCCGTCCATTTTATCATCAGCATCCTCCGATAGCACCAAATTTTGAAAGATTCTGGTCTGCTCAGGTCAGTTTTTCCAATGGTCCATGCTTACGATCCATAGAGTGCCACGCTCCACACGTATGTTTTCACATACTGTTTCTTGGTTTGTAGTCTAATCTTCGTTGAGCAGAGCAGATGTCTTTTTCCCATGAACGCCTTCTTAGCTAGGGATATTCTCCTTACTGTACATGTTTGATGCGGACTAATGCCGACGCCGGGTTTCTATCCACCCTTCCTCCCTTACCTATGCCCTATGGCAAAAATGATCTTAGCTGTCGGTCGCCTCCCCAAATATCCAATCCATCCAATTTATGCGCCTTTTCAACACTACGAAACCAAGCTCTAGCGCAAGCATAGATTAAGCATAATTTGTGATTCCCTTTTCATAGGATCCAGCGGAAGCCATACCAAAGGGAACTCTTCTTTCCCTTCTCATCTCCATGATATCCTACGCCGTCTTCGTCGTGCTGGCTGGAGGTGCTGCCCTCAGAGACGCCAGCGGAAACGTCGGGGATTTCGTCAACGGTACCGTATCCAGCTGCGTCGCTGCCCACAACTGCACTTACGGGCTCCAAAACAATTATTCCGTGAGTTATTACCACGCAAAATGTATATACACCGCACTTCATTCTCAAAATAACTCCCAGAAAATTAATACAACCACAAGGAAAACAAATGTCGCAGAACTTCGAAGCAACAAGTGTCTCAAAAAAACGAAAACATTTTTACATAGAGCTTAAAGTAGAGAATTTTTCGTATTATTTCCCCAAATAGTAGTAGTATTCTCGCGTTAAAACGGATTGTACTTAAACATTAAGCTATCATTTCCAGAGTAATTATGGGTAATGATATGAGATTTTCAATCACAGTTAATTTGTATCAAAAATATACCTAAGTAAAATGTAAAAGAGGACCAATGGATGGCTTAGTGTCACAGTCAACCAATAGCCGGCAGCAAAATTTTCCAAAAAAAAAAGTTGCCAATAAGTAAAAGAACAAGACAGCTTTCAAAAACTTTCATGGTGACAGCACTTCGCACACACAGAAGGTAATGTTCGTTATGGAAAACGAATTTTTCTTATGATTACATAAAATATCTCAAAATGAACCTTAAATTGTGCCGCCAATCTGGATGGTGACATCCGATCATCAGACAGTTCTTGGTCACCAAGTACACTCAACCAATCAAACCTTAAAAATTGACAGTTCGTCTAAAAAAAACTTGAAAATATGAAAGTTGAAAAGTTTTAGCTTTTAAGAAAAGTCTCTTTTTGCGAAATTCTACAGAGGAAAAAAATCATCCGCCTTAACCGAGACTCGGCACATAAAAATTTTTTAACTGCTGTAAAGCATCCAATGAACGACTTTTATTTTCAAAGTACAAAATTACAAATCAAGGATCTTGTCCCATAAAGCCAACAAAATCTATAATGCCTCGTTCGTTTAAGGTAGCTTGAGCGATGTAGTTCCCTTGAGCGATGTAGTGAAGGAGATCATATTCGAATCATACATAGCAAGCTTGTAGGCAGAAAGCAGCTGTAGGAAGCATGGATTTTTAATTGGATTATTAACAGTGCAATAATACTCTTTTACATGACGGAATTTCTAAGTAATTAAATAAAAATTTCAATAAAAGGCTTTAACTTGAGTCATTTTCTTCACGCAGTACGTTGAAAACTCCTTCACAACGGAAAGGTTTTTTTTGTGATTCTGAAAAAAATACTGCGATGACAATATGATTTATTTTTTTAATAGTATGGTTAATTTTTTGCCGAGATATTGATATTAGAAATTCCTCATTTTTATAATAAGGCCTCTCCGGAGAAGCCTTGTTATAAAAATGCATACACGCACCATTTCCCATGTACAAAGGTTGATATTAACTGTCCAAAATCTCAGGTTTAGTTCGGTAAAGGGATGATATTTTGGAACTTTTGGAAGGGTGAGATATTTTTCATTATAATGAGAACAAATTCACTGATTTCTACTTGAAATGATATTCCGCTAAAACTACTTTTAAAAAAGCACTCGGCTGGAAATTGAGGGATCTGGCTTCGAGTCCCGATCAAGGCGGATGATTTTTGCTCAGTGGAACTTTGAACATTAGTGCATGAAAGTAAAAGCGTCCAGTAAAATTAATGGGTAGCTAGTCTCCGTGTACTCAGAATCGGGCGGTCTCTTAGTTTATTTTCACATTAAAAAAGGCGTCCTTCCCACGCTATAATCAACTGATTCTGAGACAAGTGTATGTCCACAATCTTATCTCCAAAATTCCAAGGCTCAAAGGATCTCATTCATTCACCTCCTAAATATTTCGTGATAAGTCAACATTTCGATCTCAGCTGTATTTACTTCCCAGAAGTTTATCGACTTTTGAAATCTACGCCGAAGACGAGAATCCTCTTGAATTCTCACGCTGCACGTAGAATATTCAAGCTTTTTTTACAATGATGGGAAATGAATTAAGGGAATCTTAAGGGAGCTGCATATCACGGCCAAAAATACTTCCGCAGACGTCTACGCGCGTTTATATTACGACTCTGCTTTACTACTTAAAGTAAATTTGTTTGCGCAGGCCTCTGGAGTAAGGATTATAATTTACAATAAGAGTCGCAACTTTTTATTTTTTACATAGCCGGTTCTACTGCGGCAAAAAGTCATAGCAATATTATAATTGAGACGAAAATAAAAAAATATAATTATTTCATCAATTATACAACTATGTTTATGGCCATTTTCAACGTATAAATTGATGTGCTTAATAAACGAGTTTTTTTTCTTTTCGCCTGAAAGTTATTAATATGTGCACTCAACGACTTATGAATCGCGCTCCGACCACCTTAAAAGTCTCCCGCGTGGCGTAATTACACTTCAAAGGCCCTCTTCCCTCGTCTCAGGTGATGCAGCTGATGTCGCTGTGGGGCCCGTTCATCTACGCCGGCTGCTTTGCGGCCACGCTGTCCACTGCCCTGACCAACCTCCTGTCCGTGCCGCGGCTCATCCAGGCCCTCGGCATCGACAGGATTTACCCCGGACTCATCTTCTTCTCCAAGGGATACGGCAAGGCCGGCGAGCCGTACAGGGGCTACGCCCTCACCTTCATCATATCGGCTGCCTTCCTGCTCATCGGTAAAGCTTGTCTTAATATGAATCTCTTATAATTTTAAGCGGACATTCTCAAAGGATGCTCTTGTTCCATGAGAACGCAGATAACTAATACCGCGTATCTAATAACCACTTAATTCAGACTTTAATTGCACCTTTCACTGAAGTGCACCGTGTATACGTCCCCTCATCACTTAAGTGACTCGTCCACTTAAGAGGAGATGGGTTTAAGCTTATTTACACCCCTTTCGTCTTCTTCTTCTCTCTCATGCAGCTCAGCTCAACATCATCGCGCCGCTCATCTCAAACTTTTACCTCGCTTCGTACGCCCTCATCAACTTCTGCACATTCCACGCCGCACTTGTGAAGCCAGTGGGCTGGCGACCGACATTCAAGGTAAGGAGTTAGAATTCAATGAGAATCCAAATTGTCATGAGAAATTCTTGATTAACAAGGTAAGTTCAAACATGCAAGAGCGCGCTTATTCCTGCGTGCATGCAGGGGTGCAGATCACCCTAAAAACTATAGCGCAACCCCCTCCCTCAAATTTCTATTTCCCCCTTAAAATTCGGTTATTCCTTCCGATTTCCATGATTTAAATTTGAATATTATGCCTCGTCTACACTGTATGTGCACTAAAGTACAGTTTATTTAAAAACTGCATTTGAATTCAGACAAGCTTACATAGCGTATGTGCAATTATATTCCACACTATTTATAAAAACCGCTTTGAATAATATTATTATTCAATTTGAATAATATAATTATACACTTGAACACCCACTTGGGTTGATAAATAATAATCAATAAAAATCTTATGAGGAAGTTTTTCAATCTATAATCAAATATCCCGAAAAATGTCCGTATTTATTAAATAAAAGTATACAACAGCCCCTTTTATGGGAGGATATTTGAGAATTATAAAACAATATTTTAAAGCATTAAAGACCCCCCAATCTTAAGTTTGACTTCAAGGATGACTATCCCTAAAAATTAAAACAATCGTATCATTAAAAAGTATTATTACAAAAAGATAAGGATTATAAGTTATAACAAAAATCCTTATTTTTATCCTAAAAATTATATCCTATATCTTTTTATGTATAATATTTTATTTATTTCCTTCTTTCGTGAAAAAACTTTTTTCCAAATCTTCCCCCCTTTTTATTAATAATAATAAATAATAATTAGATTGCCTCAGATTACGTTTGGCACTTTCAACATCCATATTTTTAAATTTTATTTTATTAATATTCCCGCTTTTGTCATTAAAACATTTTCTCAAAAATTTGAAATTGAAAAAAAAAATTTTTAATCAACTTGCGCCACATAATCTCAGCATAGACACCATTGCATGATTGTACATAGTCTAGGGTCCGATCACTAAAGATTATTTCAGACAGATGAGTACACATTACTTTGGATACATCTCAACCCTAATATAAGCATGAAATAGCCCCTTTTATAGGATATTTAAAAATTATAGGACAATAGTTTAAAGCAGGGGTTGGAAAACTTTTGAACGGTTGGGCCATATTTATAAATATTAACAACTTGGCGGGCCGGTGTTTGTAATGGTTATAATACAATATGCCACATTTTGAAAACCAACTATCGTACCTGGGCATGAAAATTGTCGTACTTTCGGGTAAAATTATCGTACTTATATTTAAATTAGGATTAGAACAAACTTTTTTAGGCGAGGGAACGTCTTTATTTGAAACCATATTTTACCACGTCAGTACCGTCTTGGGATGTAACCGCGGGCCGGATAAAAATCCCTCGCGGGCCGCTTTTGGCCCGCGGGCCGTGGTTTGCCGACCCCTGGTTTAAAGCATTACTGACCCTCCAATCTTACGTTTGACTTGAAGGATGATTATCCCTAAAATGTCCGGCATATATTACACGGCTTCATTCCTTTTCAATATTATGATAAATCAGATCTTTCATTCTTATTGAACAATTACATCATCATCTAAATTCTTTTGGATTAGATTTTGGTGAGGTAACCGAGAGCTAAGGCCATTTGTGCCAATGGTACAGGTAAGGGAGGAAGGGTGGATAGAAAACCGACATCTGCATTAGCTTGCTCTTAACGAAAGGCACCAAGGGGACCACGGCTTAACGTCTCATCCGACAGACGGAGTACTGTACTTGAAGTGCCCTCCACAATACACTCAAGTGGGGATCGAGTTTCCTCTGAAAAATATCCTCCTCTGCAGGGATTTGAGCCCTGGCCGCCCGTATGGTTAGCCAGTTCTCTAGCCACCTCACATACCCAATCCCCCCTAAATTATTTTCCATTTTGATAGATCTTAGATCCGTGTCTTGAGAAATACTTTCTTCTACTCCAAGTCCTTCGGAGGAGAGGTCAAGCTATCTCTCCATCTCTCAACTGGTCTTCCAGGCAGACGGTAACCCTATGGAATTCCGCGTAATACACTCTTGGAAATCCCTGTGTCATCCATTCTTTCCACATGGTCTCTCCAAAATCATCTTCTCCTTCTTCTCCAACTTACAAGGTATTCAGGTTTTACATATCTCTTCATTAACAATAACATCCTTATTAAAAAATCACAAGGAAAATTGGGTATTCTGAATGTTCCTTTTTCTTCTGTCATTTGGAACTCCTTATGCGTGGTGAAAAGCCATTTCATAACCGCTAGGATTCACTCACTCCAAGAGAACATAGGTTTATATAGAGTATACCCTTACTAATCTAATGACAGCCTCTTGTTTTCTGTTTCAGTACTACAACATGTGGCTCAGCCTCATTGGATTCGTCCTCTGCGTCGGAATTATGTTCCTCATTAACTGGGTCGCGTCCATCATCACACTCCTCATTATCTTCGCACTCTACCTCATCGTAGTGTACAGAAAACCAGGTAAGTTTTCTTTTAAGGTGGCTCTAAGCTGACTAAGTGAGTCAAGACAAATTATAATAAACATATTGTTATTAAATTAGTTTTTTTAAATTCTACATTCGCAGATGATATGGGTGCCTATTTAATACTAAATTAACGATACAAAATGAGAAAAATACTCCACGAATACATTTATAATGACCACATCTGTCCAGCCATAGACACGGTTCTTACACCCACGTCACGACACGCACTTGTCCGATGTAATACGCCATCTTGCATCAAATTTTTGGCGGGATTTTAATTCCGCATGCAAATGAGTGGGTGATATGTGCACAAAGATACACATATATTTCCCAAAATAATTTATTTAGTGCCATGAAAAATTTTCAGTTGACATAAAATACTAAGCCGCTTTAGAATTCATTTAAAATTTTGGCCTGACCCCTTCCGTTAGACCCCAGTTAAGTTGTAAAAATTGCACCAGACTCCATAACCAAACATGATCA
The DNA here is from genome assembly GCA_963169105.1 of Ceriagrion tenellum. Taxonomy (NCBI): domain Eukaryota; kingdom Metazoa; phylum Arthropoda; class Insecta; order Odonata; family Coenagrionidae; genus Ceriagrion; species Ceriagrion tenellum. Next base: position 73,613,898 of record OY720641.1, on the reverse strand, counting down.
TAGGCACAATGATATACGTATATTTCTTTGAATAATCTAGGTTACGCTATGAAACTTTTTGAGCTGATATACAATACTAAAAGGCTTTGGTTTCCTTTGTGTCAAAATATACGGAGGAGGGTTATCCCAAAATACGATGTGAGAGATGGTTCTTGTTCAGTCGTTAGAAATATTTAATCCTTTATTTCGACGAAACATACATCATACAGTTTACATACTCATTTCATATTTTAAGGTTCAAAATCAGCTTCATGTCAAACGATAATTTGTTACATTGAACAAGGCTAAAAACTTTTGGCTACTCAATGAAGAAAGCTTGAGCCAAGGAACGTTGATCCCGACCCAAAATGGAGAAAACAGAATGCATTACGGGATCGTGTCATGACCAAGGTATAAGGAACTTGGCCATAAGAATCGACTGCAGCGACATTTGCATGGAATTGCCGCATATAGACTTGAACTGCGGCAGTAATTTCCCAATAAAATATTTTAAAATTAGTGGTATTAAGATAGCTACCAAGATTAATTATTACTCAATTTCCCAAGACTTTTTGCTTCTTATGAGCAGTGATGGTTTTGGGCGTAACTTGATGTAATGACTACATGATAAAACATTGAAAACCTTGGCACATCCCACGTAAGATTATTGTTGAACGGGCAAAGTTTTGTCACAGTGCGACGATGAGAATCCGATATGCGACTGTGCGGCTGTGTGACATCATCAGGTCTGCCCTGCTAAGCTAAATGACAGTAACTGCATCATTTTTAGTTCTGAGTTATTGAAAGTTTTTATCTTCGAGACTTCGATCCTTAACTTAGTCTATCTTCGAAAAGATTACAAGCTTTAGTTGATACTTAAATTGTCAGCGCGGGAAATACGAAATGAAGATAAATCATAAGAGAACAAAAGTAATGAGATTCTTTAGGAGAAAGACTTGTAGTTACTATTATCTGGCCTAGGAAACTAACAGTAGATGCGGAGAAAGGAGAACGTGATAGCAGGAAAACCGCTAAATTGACGGTTTTGTATTTTTTTCAAATCCCCAAGAAGAACATAATCAACTCTAACTTTAAAATGTGTAACTTTGTCAGTTACTATATTTTGGCTTAGCCGGGCAGTACTTAATTTGACTCGTGCAGTTGCGGTGCAAACTTCTTAAAAACGACTCGAGGGCTAACCGTGAGTCATTGAGTGCACGTTTAAATAACTTTTCAAATAAGTCGGAAAAAACTTCTTGGACCACAGTTCACTTAAGTAAATCTGTTTATGCGATGGAAGTAAACATGCATGGAGTGATGAAAACGATGGAAGCATTATATTTTCAATATTTTCGTCTTAATTTAACCATTTTTATAACTTGTATTTACGGCGCGAAATTCAAAGTTTAAAGATAAATCGTACCTAAATGTGTGTTTTTCCCTCGGCATGATACCTTTATATTCGTCATCAACCATTCTGATACGATGAAACGTATTATTTCGCCTATTCATGCGAAAATCTGTATATGTTGAATGGAATTATTTCGAAATATATGTCAAGGGCCTTAAGGGTACGTGCTGAAATAGCACAATGACAGGTAAACTGTAGATACGGTGAAAGCAGAACGTAATATCAGGAATTCCGCTACAGGTACGGTTTCTTTGTTCAGTTTTTTGAAATCATCAAGGCTGAAAAGAACAAAATGTGTTATGCTGCCAGTTACTGTCTTTTGGCTTAGCAGGGCAGAGGCAGGTCGCACAGCGGCGAAACCTAGGTCGTTCATTAAAAATCTTATGAGGAATTAACAAATCTTTTCAATCTACAATCTTACGAACAGGTTTAATTAAAAACTTGAATATGCTTTCTCGTTTAAATAAACATTTATCTCCCATAATGTGAGCAATCTCCATGAGAACCAATGTAAAAATCTCCACTTTCAAGGCTCAAGTAATGTGAAACTGGCCTGGAAAACCTATTTTCTTTTCTTGTCATTTCCTTAAACGCACTCAAAGATGCTCTATTCAAGATTTCAGAAATTCTGGAATCAGTCACCCTACGGCCAGAGCCACCTTCATTCCAACGACTACAATATCATATTTCCCAGAAGTTTCAGGAGGGGGCACGGATGACAGATTAATTTATTACCCGCCCATCTTCGAGTGCCTCAAAATGATAAAAACACTTCTTAACGGGGAATTACCACAGTAAGACACGCATAACTTAGATATGATCACTTATCTTCGAATTGAAAGCCTTCCGTATGAAAATTTATTTTTCCGGTGAAGCCATTATAATAATATCACGCAAATGAGAAATACAGATCGTGATATTGGACTTCTTCCTAGCAAAATTCAACCCGAAATTGACCAGAGAAATTATTATAATTAACCGGACATGCGAGATTTCGCGACTTTTGCATGAATGCACATGGCAAGAGTTTTATTATTGTAAACAATAAGACGGACGACGCCAAAGATTATTTATCTTTCATTATATAATTTTTATTTCTCAGAAAAATAACCCATGCATCCGAGTTTTTACTTCTAACGCTTTTCACCTAATTTTTGTTCCAAATCTTAAGCATTAGAATTTATATAAAATTTGAAATTGAGGATCACCTTCCATTGAGTTATTGATTGAGTAACATAGAGAATATTTTGGAAAAGTCTTTAAATTTGTAATTTCTACTCATCTCTCCAATGCTATTGTTTATTCTGGGTCACTCCATTCACAGACAGCGTCATTCGACGCAGGGTCGTAATATCTTGCTATCAATTTCTAAAACAGAGCCTTAATCAAAAGGATTGACTTAAGTTTACTGTATATGCAAGCCTAAAGCTCTTATTTATATGGAGTGCTCATTGTGGGGTTTAAAAGGTGGTTGAGAGTAAGTAATGAAAAAATAAAAGGTGTGATGAGGCGGTAATTCGCCTAAAGCAATGAAGTTTCATTCTGCAATTAAGGAAACAGACTATAACGCCACCTACACCTGTTATCTTTTCTAGTGTTTTGGGGGCTAGGAGGTGGCCATCAAGTTTGAGGGGGCGGGAGCCTTTCGTGAGAGTCCGAAACTGTTCGAAGGCGTCTGCTACCGCAGGGTGGGGGGTTCTAGCTCGATGTTGCCGAGATTATTATCCGCCGAGAAAACCGCGTGACCCACAATGGGCAAAGCCCTGTGGACATCACATTTGGCCCACCTCCCCAAAATTTAGGCCTGCGTCTCAGCCCCCGAGACATTTGAAAAAGAAAATTTTTATGAAAGTTTTATATTCAAATATCAATATGGAAGTAAGATTTAGAAACAGAAATAGGAGTATTCTATTCAACATCAACAATACCGCTAAACGATTACTTTTTTTCTTGTAATTGAGGATAATTCCACCACCCCTTGCCCCAGATGGGTTACGAATTTGAAAACACCAATAGTCTTATAATACGCCTTAGTATATACGCTATAATACTGCAAAATATAAACTCAATCAGTTAGTTAGTTTTCGAGGAGAAGAGTGACAAACATACAGACAGACACCACTCCATTCTTATACGCTAGTATAAATGATGAGTATACAGAGGTGGTAACATTTATCATTCCTTGATTCTCTACCAGATGATAGTCAATAGATTTACAGGAGTGTTATAATATAAGGCTAGCAACACTTTTTTGGGCCCAAAGTCAATCTTTTAGATTAAGCTGATGACTAACGCACGCTAATCCCATTCACTGCAGATGTCAACTGGGGATCGTCTACGCAGGCGCAGACGTACAAGAATGCCCTTACATCAACACTGCGTCTCTCGAACATCGGGGACCACGTGAAGAACTACCGGCCGCAGGTTCTGCTGCTCATCGGACAGCCAGCAGAGAGGCCCCCACTGCTGGACCTATTCAACCTCGTCACCAAGAACCTCTCGCTCCTCATCTGCGCTGACCTCTTACAAGTAAGCACCGCACTCACAAATTCTGGATACTCCAATTTTCACAAATCACCATTCCTTGATGAAGTGAGCCATGGTAAACATTCCATCAATTTCTAAAGTCAACGCCTTTTCACTGTGGCCAGATGTTTCTATTCTCCACTGCCCTCTTCAGTTCCTCGCAGCTTCAGAAACCCATTCGGTTCTTTATTTCATCTACATATTTCTTCCTTGGTCTTTCTTTCCTATAAACTTCACCACTTACTTTCCTATAAACTTCACAAAAGTCACCTGGTTGCATGAGAAACTCTCTGTAAAATGTGCAGCAGCAGACACTCTCAAGAGAAGGAACTTCAGTAGTCATATGAATAGGCTTGTATGAAGCAGTGTAAATCCTTGTCTACATTATAGGTACCCTTAAGTAGAGTTTATTTAAAAGCAGTACTATATGCACACTACATAGCACTATATGGCACAGCAGCATATAGGCGAGTGCCTACCTAAAGGCATTTAATCTCCTTATTTCCATCTAGTGATTGCCGAAAACACTTTTTATTGCACAATTGTTGAAGTTCATTTTGGATATTTAAAAATTGAATGAATGAATAAGAACAACAATGAATAAGAAAAATGATCAAGAAAGAATGAATATGAACAAATGAATAGGAAGATAAACACACAAAATTATTCATCTCACCATATAAATAATCTGAACACAATTTTGATTGCGAAAGATAATCGCAACTCCTTGACCTATCGATGACGAAGCCTCGACTCCTTCAATGGAACACGATCGATAATACCCAAGTCCACCTAATATGGGGTCCTCGGATCCACTTATGTGGATCCATGAAGAAATGAATGAATTTGGTCTCATTTCACAGAAAATATCACACCCTTCCAATGATATCAAAATATCAGCCCCTTACCAAGCTACCTACCGATACGATTGATGAAGAATACACTTTCACATGGGAAATGGCACATCTATGCATTCTGACGTGCAAAGACAACTACTGTGCTCAAAGAAAAGAGGACTATAAACTAGGAAACAATATGTGAAAACAATCGTGAGGAGCGTAGCACTCTATGGATCAGAAGTACGTACTATTGGAAAAGTTGAACAGAAAAGACTGTAAGCCTTCAAAACATGGTGCTGGAGAAAAATGTTTTTATTTTGACGAGAATTATTAAAAATAATTCCTACACCATTTATATTACAAAATTCACAGATAATTCCCAACATATCAATTGATGTACTTAATTGAAGCATGGTCCCAGAATTCTTTTCGACATACTTGAAAACTTATTAAAATATGCACTCAATGACTCACGATTCACGCTCAAACCACCTTAAGTGGTCAGAGTAAACACAACATAAGAGTTAAATTGAAGCATGAGAGGTATACAATGATAAGGCAGTAAGGAGCAAATAAATAAAGCAGTCAGTTTTATAGGCCTCCCACAGAGAATTCAATGTTTTTCACTGCACCTACTCTGAAAGGATACAGTACAATGAGTATGTATGAATACTTCCATTTTCCATGCTTGATACTCACAGATAAACCGATTTCAAAATAAATTCTACTTTTCTCCTTTCTGACATTAATATGAATAGGACCAAAATAAGGCAGAGGAAAGAAATTAGAGCAAATGGATTCCTTCACCTATCTCCGAAGTACCATAATGTGGGACAGAAGAAGTACAATAGATCTTAGCGAAGAATAGCCCAAGTTAATAAAGTGTTCATAGTTAAAAGACAACTGCTATCTTCTAAGAAGATTAGACTACATACAAACTAGAGAACAGTGCGTAGAAACATTCATCTGGAGGGTTGGATTCTATGGATCGGAAGCATGGACCATTGGAAAAATAGACTAGAAACCTTCGAAACCTGGTGATAGAGGAGGATTTTATAAATAAAATGGATGGAAAAAATAAGAAATGATGAAGTTTACAGAAGAGTAGAAGTTCTTCACCTCCCGAGTGTATATCCTTGGCGCGGTCGCCGAGGAAAGTGAAAGGCTGTTTATTTTGACCCTTTTGCCCTCAGTGTATCGCACAGAAATGGATCTGTTTGTTCCCTTCCCTTTCCTTTGGGCAACTGGATGGATGGGAAAGGAAGACGGAGGAGCTAATGGAAAGGAGCGAATGAAAATAAGGAGACTTCTGAGGTTTCGGGAAATATGGAATGTGGAAAAAGGAGGCGGTGAAGGATGAAGGTCACTTAGTAAGGGTGAAGGTTGAAATGAAGATTGGGAAATTAATAATAGCGGGATTGATATTTTTTGTCCCGCGATTTACTAGTCATGAAGTTTACAGAAGAGTAGAAGATGATAGGACCATACGGAACACTATATAGAAAAGAAGAACCAGATGGATTGGACTTACTCTGAGAGACAATGGGTTTGTACAGAACATAATTGAAAGTAAAATAGAGGGAAAAGTCCCAAGAGGAAGACCCATGAAAAAGTTCACGGACCAAATTCAGAGGAAATTACACAGGAAGAGCTAACAGGAAGTAAAGGACCTCACATTAGATAGGAAAGGGTGAAGGACTGCAGTCAACCAATGTTAGGATTGAATATGATGGAAGCCGAAAGGTAAAAAATGACAGTCACTTATCCCCTCTCATCACTTAAGATATTTCCAATAAATCTTACACCTGATGGTATTCACAACAGCAACTTCTGATTAAGTCTAAAACAGTGTTTCATCATCCAAGTCCCTTCATCTCGAAAGATGATTACTCCCAATGTACAAATAAATGACAAAACAGGTATTTCTTACTTCTTCTTTAGAAAAACCTTCATCCCCAAGTTCCTGTTGGCAAAAACTGGGGCAAATCAAACTCTAAACCTAAGTTTACTACATGCATTAGAGCACCTATCAGAAATATCAGCGTTTACAAAACATCACATTCATTCCGAGAAATATCACAATGAATCAATCCGAAGATTTGTCACATTTAGAAAATCCATATCAAATTGCAGAATATCGTTCATCATTCTTTTTTTTAACAGTGAATATCTTCGCCTTTTTGGAGAACTTCATAACTCTTTCACAATAGCTACCAAGAAGCCCCATGCCTAAATGACTCTATAATAATGCTTCATAGAAAGTATAATTAGTGAGTGTAAAAAAATCAACATACATTAACTTAGGTAAAACTCACTCAAAAAAAATAATGGCAGTAGTAACTACTGTAATATTTATAATGCTAATTATAAACTCTACTGCGACATAAGTTGTGCATCACTAGCATAAATTCCTCTTTCACTGGCCATCTTTTATTGTTTTTTTAAAACTTTGAAACCATCATATATTGCATTATGTGATCTTTTGTTTACGTCACAAGAAGATAAGTTTGAAAAAACTCATAACAGTAAATGTATGTCACGACCATCTTAGTTCAACTCTATTGAATTGCCTTGTATGAACCTTATTTCCATTGGGTCATTGAAAATAGAACTTGAATCCAATATTCAACAGTTGATAACTGGTGCCAGACTAAGTAGACAATGCGATCATTGCTAGTGACCAGATTAGAGTGAAATCTTGCATGTGCATTCATATTGGTGATCATCATGGATTTAAAAAAAATGTATTTTACCGACTTAGTTCTTTGGCAATTCATTTTTATTATAACACAAATCTTTGCGATACATGACATATTTTTCGAAATAATTCAACAAATTTGTATCTGCATATTTCCTTCAAAATGTGAAATAATATATTCCATATCATTTTAATGGCTGCATAGAATACCGGGGTGTCACGACGTGTCTTCAAAAAATCCAAAAAATATGTTTAAATGAAACATTTGCCAATATTTCAATAACCGCACCGAAAACTCAAGTTATAATACACTTTTATTAAAAGATAAAATTTAGAATACAACTCTTGCACCATTTCCCTTGAGGTATGTAGTATGTGTGTTCCACTGCAAGAACAGATGAAGGGGATTGGGTTGGTGTGGTGGCTAGAGTACTGGCTAACCATATGGATGGCCACGGTTCAAATCCCTGCAGAGGAGGATGTTTTTCAAAGGAAACCCGATCCCTACTTGAGTGTCTTGTGGAGGGCACTTCAAGTACAGTACTTTGTCTGTCAGATGAGATGTTAAACTGCGGTCCCCTTGGCGCCTTTCGTTAAGAGCAGGCTAATGCCGACGCTGGGTTTCTATCCACCCTTCCTTCTTTACCTATCCCCTATGGTGCAAATGACCTTAGCTGTCAGTCGCCTCCCCAAAAATCCAATCCAAGAACAGATGAACTTAATTAATACGTGATATGAGAAATTTTTTATTTGATAAGTCATAGAAACGGGCACTCAATGACTGCCGATTATTGCTTTGACTGTTTTAATATGTTTTCTCCCTGTTTTTTTCGTCCGAAAGGAACGTCTTTCTCACCGCGGCAAGGGCGCCAGGCAGAGGCGGGCAGCTGAGTGGCTCAAGCAGCACAAGGTGAAGGCCTTTTACTCAGTCGTTGATGGCCTGGGATTCGAGGAGGGTGCCCAGGCATTCATAAAGGCCTCCGGAGTTGGCAAGCTCAGGCCCAATGTGCTAGCCATGGGATACAAATCCACCTGGCAAACATGCCCTCGCTCCGAACTCATTGGGTACTTCAACACCCTCCAGTAAGTAACGCTCTCGCCCTCATTGACGGTGTGCTCACAAGTCCCAAGTTTGATAGGTGTTGGTTTATGAAATTTCACCTGAAGTGCACACATTCAGAGAACGTGCCAGTCTGGCCCGTAAAACTCAAATTCATTAGACAACTGACGTGTTGGTGAAGTGATTGAGTCAGTGAAAGATATTTTATTAGAGAGATTTTTTTTTACTCCAGTAAGGCCGCCGTTGGAGTTTGCAGCAAGTGTTTTGGCCGCATCAAGACAGAGATTTGATTAAAATTCAAATCATTAAATTCGAAAAAGCTTGGCACGATAATTATCATTGGGCCAAAAAGGAGATTTGTTTTCACTCAACTAGATATGCTAGAGCCACCTTAAAACAGTTTAGCTCAGATAAATGATTGGAAACCACCCATTTATAGCTTATTCCCATTGAGATGTATGGAGAGAAGACTTCCTATTTTAGTCGATGCTGGAAGATGAAACGCAGGTGTGGCTTGTCTGCCATATTTGTAAACACTGATTTTCCTGGAGCACTTACAGGCTGACACACTAATTGTGAATTTTTACAATGTTTTCCATCGATAACTTACGAGAGATTAGCATGCATTTACATACTTTTTCAATGTGCATTCTCCTTCCATATATTTTTTTTAAATCAATGATTATCCGCATTCCCAGTGTAAACTATGGAAAAATTGAGAATTTATTGCACTAAGTAGTCCATATTTATGCTTCAAGAGTTTCTAGCCTAAAATTTCAAACAGATTATGGATATCCTTGCTATTCACCCGCCAATTCATCTATTCTGTCGTGCTTTTTATAGGAAAGCGGGGAAAGAGCAGAGATAACCAATATGTTTTTTATTTCAGTTGTCAGGCTGCAGTGTGATGACAAAATGCCCCCTCCATCTACCTCAATGCATAATTGGTGGTTTCAGGCATAACTTTATGGAATATGTTAACATAGTGATGATAACTTATAACTTTGTTATAACCTCTTATAACTTTGTATAAAACATGTGAAAAAACCAAGTAATAAGTTATAATCAATGCATAATTCCAATCTCTCTTCCTCCCCACAGTGATGCATTCGACAATCGCCTCGGGGTGGCCATCTTGCGAGTGGCCACAGGTCTCGACTACTCCCGCATCACAATGACCCACCACCACCCACACGATGAGCACATGGATGCCCTGTCCCTGGCACTGCCCTCCGCATCCTCCTCGGCCCCCGACCTCCGCTCCCCCCAGCCTGCTTTCAGCAGCAGTCCCTTGGGCATGCGAAGGGCTGCGGAGGACGACGACAGGACCACGGGCCACCTGAGGCCCAAGCTGGCCCACCTCGACTCCATGGGCAGCCTCGACACGCTTGACAGATACGACTCTGACTCCTCCCTCCACACCAGCGGTGAGTGTCAGGTGATCTCTGTAACTCATACGACAAATATTTCTTAAAACCTTTGCACTTATTGTAAATGGTAATCCTTCATCTCAAAGGAGGATCATTAAAATGTTGAACATTTTGTATTATAACGTCACTATGAACATTCTCCTGAACCCTTACAACGCATTTAACCATGCCATCAGTGGCACTGTTGTCCTGGGCAGGGAATGGAGGGGAAGGCACAGATCTCTCCTATGTTAAGGCAGAAGCCAGAACTAAAAGGTCATTTTCAGCCGAGGTGTAAAGCCCACTAAATTCATCTCCATATTCCCACTCCACTTCCTGAACATATCCCACTCTTGAGATTATTAAAACTTTTGTGGTCCATTTTTCAATAAGATGGTTACTTTTGGGATTCCCCCGCATTGGTCATTTGAGGTGACTCAAGTAACAATCGTAAGTTATTGAGTTGTTATTTAAATATGTGATTTTTTTAATTCTAAAAAAATATTCTTGAATAACATTTTATTACAGTGCATCTGTTAAAGGGGCAATGGCTTACCATGACGGAAATGCTGATTCCCAATCAGTCACTGAAGTTGAGCAAAATAGGATTCAGTTCCAATTTGAAGAGGTGATGCTCCAATTTGTTGTTCGAGGACATCACAGGGTACAAAATCTAAACAAAGTGCAAGATTTTTGCATTAGTATTCATATCAATTTAGTCAAACTATCACAAATTAAATGCTCAAATAAGCTCACTCTTCATTAATAAATATACAAGGGAATTGTTTTATCTATACTTGCCACAACCCCTGCAGTCAAGTGACATGACATCACCATTCTACCTGGCCATTGTCAGCATCACTGACATTGGCTGGTATTCCTTTTAAAGCATCATTATTCTTAACCCTCTTAGTGCTGACCCCTGCCAGCGGTTCTAGCGAGAAATACGGAGGGTAACTAGAATGAAATGTATCACTCTAGGAAAATAAATATTATAAAGTTATTGTTTAAAATATCCATATGCAGTTTTTCTTATTGCATATGCATTGAATTAGGTAATAATAAAAAAATGCTATAATATACTTCGAACAAAAAATAATTGTAATTATATTTGTGTGCAAAAGTTAAACAATATTTGGCCTATGAGCCAATATATCGGCCCGCCGCACTAAAAGGGTTAAACATTAGAGACACATTTCAACAGGATATAAAAAATCCCCTGCCCTAAAGTTAGCCAGCACCTGTAAATACTTGTGAATGAATACAATTGAATTTCCCTAATCAATAGCCCACTACCACTACATTTACCAATCAAATTCAGATCAATTTAGTCAGCCCAGCTTGGAATGGTAAATGCAACTAGTGGTAATAGCAAATGCAACAATGGTAATAGCAACAACCACAGGCTAGTGGGATTGATATTAGAAGCAGGTGAGGTTACCTTGATCCACTTTCTCTGCCAGTCTGAGATTTAAACTCAATATGAACCAATTCAAATCGATATTTCAATCGAGTTTGTATTGATAAACCAGGCAATCCGAGTCAGCTGGCTTAAAATGTTCCGATTCAGATTAATGGCTATCTCTAAATATATTAATTGGAAACCATATTCATTAGCAAACCTTTTGTTCATCGGAATTGACATTAAAAATATATTCTTTTTGCACAGGTTCATTGGGGACATCTCCAGGCAATGACGATCGAAGCAAAGACAAGAAAACCATGGATGCTGGAAACCCTCATGACATTATAAAATCTAAGAACAAAGCAATGGCAAAGAAAATGTGAGTTAAGATGATCTTGGAGTAGATATAACACATCGCCAAAAAACTGTGACAGCAGCACATTTTTAGCTCCATAACTTCAACTACAATTCATTACTGCTACATTTCAAGCTCTTCCATACAAGTTGAGAGAGACACTTTTAAGCCGACATAAACCTCAAGGGAAAGATGCCCCATGTGTAAAATGAAACATTTAAATCCAATGGGTATTAGCAACAAAATTCATCTCGATTACTGAGAATGAACATCCTCATAACATCCATCTCTCAATGAACATCTTGGTGAATGGAGAACAGAGCTAAACCAATGGCTTGTGGGGCGCCAGGCAACTATGAATTGTGTGTCTCAGGGCAATTTTGCCTTGTGTCTATTAGAAAATTAGTTATTCCAGCCCTGAATTGTACAATGAATTTGTTGCATATTATATATTTGTTTTTAAAATATAGAGAAACCTGTATTAAGCGGCCACCAACAGTACCATGGATAAATGGTCGTTTAGAGGGGTGGTCGTTCGACAAGGGTTCAGTTTCTGAGTGTACATATTATGCAAATGAATAGGTGGCTGATTTGAAAAAATGGAAATACTCTTAAAGTGATGGTTTTGTGAATACCTCTATAGGTGGAGTTTATTTTCTCATAATTTAGTTGCTCCGAGGAAATTTACATGGATATTAATTTGAAGTACACATACAGTGAAACCTGAATCAAGTGACCACCAATGGTTCCCCTGAAAAATGATCACTAAGAGGGGTGGTCGCTTGATAGGAGTGGTTGTTAAGAGGAGTTTCACTAATTAGATTATATTCATATATTCACTAGAGTATATTCATTAATTTTAGATGTGCACTGCTTTTTAATTAAACTAAAGAATTTTAAATTCCAAAAACAGAGTGCAATCCTGAATACAAGGCAGATTTCCATATCTAGGTGTAAAGAAGGATAACTATGGTGCGTGCCTTATATCAAATATTTCAATTTGGATTAATGGATAAATTTTGTCTCAATATGCAAATGGAAGAGCATCTGATGCTGCTGACATTAATTGAAGCAATCTTATGTCACCTATGAAGCCCTTGAAGCCTAGAAACAGAAATATCACAGGACTAGTACATATGTCCATAAAAATGAAAACACGGGTCCTTGGCGATTGAAAACCAATAATATTCACCCCATGTGAAAAAATATGTGTACTAATTAATGAAATTGATAATATCACATAAGATTTACTAATTCAATTTGGTTTGGTTAACTTAGGCTACCACTGGACCAAAGTATACCACCAGAGATCTTGGATCAGATGACACAGTTCCAAAGAAAGCAGAAAAGCGGAACAGTGGATGTTTGGTGGCTGTATGACGATGGAGGTAAAGCATTTTGTCATTCTATCTCTTTCTACCTTCAGAAATAATTTTTGATGAACTAGACACACCAAAACATAAATCCTATCTTGAAAAAGAAGCCTTGGCAATTTGAAGTACAAGTCATAAAATATGAGAGATACATATTTTTAATTATCCTGCCATGTACTCCATGAACACAGTTAAAATTCACAACAGAAATTTTTTCAGTTTATGAAAAAAACTTGCAATTGCTAGCAAAATAAGGTATCCAGGACCACAAGCACCATTTAGGTTGGGGGAGGATTGGTTAAGGCAGGGTTGTCCTTAGGAATTGAGGGACCCTGAGCAAAGAATAGCAGGGGGCCCATCACTTACCATTCCTTTGTTGATATGGTACCATCTTTTGCATGTATTTCATGGAAGGAAGGAGGCTATTAAGAAAATTGGATAATGATTTCAGGAAATGTACTTATTTAATACCATATTTAATGATGTAAGCTTAACCCTTTCGCACGGAAGTCTCTCTAAGGAAAATACTTTCCCTGCTACGAGTAGCATGAGAATTTTCTGTACTCCTCTCTACACAGTTTTCTCGTGGCGACGAATCGCTCAGGTATGCCTTTTGACCATTTTGGAACCCCACTCAGCGGGACGCCGTGCCCTTCTCCCCGGCACTCAGCTTAACCCCCCAACCCTTAGCAGCCCCTCTCTCAGCAGTAGGCCACTGTAAGTTTGTTGCATTAGCGGTGGTTTTTTTTAATAATTCTTCACTGTGTACTTAAAAAACTTATATCTTTAAATGAATTTCGAATGTTATTTTGAGCATTTTACAATTTTAAACGAAATTATAGCGTTAATATTAACAATTTTTTAGTTCTGTTTAGAGCTCAAATTATTGAGAGTTCAACACAAGAACTCCATTACTATCAATGCTAGAATTTTGTTTGAAATTTGCTAAGACTCAACAAAAAAAATAATTCACTTCATAATGTTAAAAATATTGTAGATAGAAAAAAAAATTGCCACGAAAAACCATTGCAAATACAATAAATTAACCGTGGATTCATGCAGCAAGGAAGGCTACTAGATGCGGAGGGTCGAGCTCACTTGCCGAGAAAGGGTCTGGGCTGTCTCTAAGCTGGGTCTCGTAAGGTAACAGCATACCTGAGTTTATTTCTTGGGTGGCGGTCACTTCCCATCCCCTACGTCGGCCATAGCCAGCATTCGTTCGTTTGCGAAGGCAAACCCCCGTCGGCTAGAGCCAACATTCATTCTTCTGCGTATGAAAAACTGCGTCGGCTATGGCCGACATTCGGCGCGAAAGGGTTAATAAAAAGATATTGATATTAACCACGTTCGAATTCGATTTGGCATGTGACTTGTTCATCTGCACTACAGATCCCATACTTCATTGTGTTGAGGCGTGAGCCTTGTGCCTAATAACTGGGTATGGGGATGGGGATACAGCATCAAAAAGACCAAAGATGCTGAATATTAATGGAGAAAGATAATTTTAAAAAAAGTAAGAAAGAGTAATCCCAGGATTGGAAGCTTGAAACACGCGACCCTCTCCTTGCTTCACAGAACATATCTGAAAGATCCTCAAAGCTCTGGACTCAGCAGTTGTTTCTAAAACACCAGAGTGCTTCGTCGACCTCATATTCGAAAATTCCCCTAGGGACAACAGTGAAACTGATTCACTCATTTCGTGTATGCTTCACGAAATGTCGAGTCGCCCGAGGGGAGGCACTGGAGGGAAATTCTAGTGGAGGGGAAGGGAGGCGTTGGAGGGGAAGGCATTGCTGCCGATAACGAATGCTTTGGCAAGAACGAACCTCGTGAAACTGCGTGCTAGGGCTCAGAATAACCCAAATTGTAGCCTGGTTGTAGGATATGTGCATAATGTAAGAGTCTCCATTTGTAGATGAAGGATTCTTTTAGTCTTTCTGCGGATGAATTTTCCAAAGAAGAATTTGCACTGTGGCGATACACGTTGAAAAAAAGCCCGATGATAGAGATGGTGTGCAGCGGCTTTTTTTGGTGAGGTAGGGATCTCCCTTAAGTATGCAATGAAATATCACTGTTCAAAGATTTGAAACACTTTCTACCATAGAGAGAACCAGCCGTCTTCGGGTTAGCAGGCTGGCGTGTGACCGACCCTATTTTGTTAATTTTACCTATTCTAATAATTCTTCCAGTTATTAATAGAATGATGAAAGATATGATAATAAAGTTTAAGATGTATAATCATTCATTCTAATGAACAAAAACCAAAAAGAAAGTAAGAGTTGTTTTCTTTTAAAACTGTATTTAACATTTATTTTTTAATACACTATAGATAAGGTTTATTTCTTAAGTTGAAGGTTGTGTTTGCTGAGATGTGCGGGCAGTTATCTGCCATTAGCATAGGTTTCGGATGACGTATGATCTCGAGCATTGACTCCATACTAGTCACATTGTTTTCATGTCACCCTATTTGTAAGATTTTGGTAAACTTAACCACAATACAAGTTAACAACGGAGCTAATATGTCACTGATTACTTTTTCTTTCACAAAACAAAGGCATGCCCAGAGCCGCATTGGTTCGTATCGCATAAACATTTACCAGAGGAATGATATAAATTCTATTGTATTTTATAAAATATAAGACGGAAACTCATCAACTAAATCCTAACATCCTAAATCACTGTTATATTCCACATAGCCTCTTAAATTTCCTTTCCATCGTCTCACTATTCACAAGATTGACCTTAATACTACCAGTAACTAAATTTTGTCAAAATATGTGAACTTAGGACATGCTGTAAAAGCTGAACTCAGGAGGGTGAAAGTGTCACCAGCCTAAATTCAGGAATTTAGAGAGTATTGTGTAAGTATTATAAAACGTGTCATAACAAAGATTTTTTTAAAAATCTCCTATAAAATATTTTCTTTGCCAAGGAATAACATTCTGTGACCCAGCTATATACTGTAGCTCATCCAAAAACAGCTAAACGCAGGTTGTCCAATACTCTTCAGATATTTTCTTAAATAAACTGGATTTCTCACTCATAATGTGATGTTGTTGAAAGGGAATTCAAGCAGATGCGTGATTCACAAGACATGATAAATATCTTCAAAGAGTTCAAGAGGTCTGAAACCTGAATCAACCACTTGTGGCAAAATTGTTTAGCTGGTGAATATAAGTTTGCATACCTGTATAAGTTCCTCCAAAAAGATCTAATTTTAAACCATGGAAATGCTTATGTAGAGAGAGATTTCTTTATCAACAAGGAAATAATCGTTGAAAATCTCTTGGACTCTTCTCTAATCGCCCAGAGGCAAGTGTATGATGGAGATATGGCCGCTGGGTGGTTTACTAAATCTGAAGATAACAAAGGCAATGGTAACCAAAGCTAGAAGAGCAAGAGAGAGGTACTATGAAGAATTGAAGTTAGTGCATACGGAAAAGGAAGAAAAGACCATGTCAGTGGTCCGAAAACGTTCTATTTTAGATGAAATGAAACAGTTGAGAGACAAGAGAATTAAGGTTTTAGCAGAAAATCTGTCTGAATCACAGGTCGTTGAAGAAGAACTTGCCCGCCTGCCGAGTATGATTCAATGAGCTGTTTCATTTTGAAGGGTGGATCACAAGACCATTGTGTGTTGTCTTGTTTTTTCTGTTTTATATTTTGTTTTTTTTTTATTCACAAGAGTAGCTGTACTTTTACTATCAAGATAAATTTGTATGTGATGCTTTATTTATGCTCTATTTTATATACAAGAACTGATGTACCTATACTTCACATTTTTCCTTTAAACGAAGGTAATAAAAGAAGCCGTCTTAAACCATAATGCTCATTATTTCTTTACTTTTCTTGAAATGAGGTGATTTTTAAAAGTCAGGGAAAAATCTGTGTTTTCGACTGGAAAGTCAGGAAAAAGTCAGGGAAAATCAAAACTGGCAATGTGTATCAACCGTGTAGAATGCAAAGCATACCTACTCACAAGCATGGTGCTTTCCTTTACAGGTCTAACACTGCTGCTTCCATACATCATCGCAACAAGGCACAACTGGCATGACTGCAACTTAAGGATATTTGCCCTTGCTAACAGTAGATTGGAGCTGGAATTAGAGGAAAGAAAGTGAGTATGGCTGGACAATTTATTTTTCTTTTCGTAGCCTAAAAAATAAAAGTGTATATAAATTAGCTGAAATTTGCTGTGTGAAATTGAAAATTTAATGAGTAAGCTGGCCAGCAACTCAAGATGTTCATGCTAGCATGAAATGTAGGAATAAATACGAAGGATGCCATGTTGGCATTAACCTGCTCTTAACAAATAGCATAAAGGGATGTTAAGTTTAATATCCCATCCAACAGGCTGAGAACAGACACTGAAGTGCTCTCCACATAACACACTGTTGGGGTAGGGATTCGAAAAATTTCTACCACAGCCTCATCCAAAAATAGGTCCTCAGGATAGAAACCATACTAATGGCTGATACCATTGAGTGATATCATATTCAAATAAAGCCTCATCATTAATAGCAAATGCTCTAGCCCAACTTTTATTTCAGCTTATTTCTATCACTACTGGAGGCACAAAAGCCTGACTTTACATGGCATATGCCAGTGGTTCCCAAAAAATTTCATGCCCAACACCCCTAAAAATTTTTATTATTTCTCACACCTGTTAAAGTAAAAGAATACTAAAGAATCAAAGTGATGGTGACCAAAACAAATTTGTTAATCACTTTGTGATAAATATAAAATTAAAATTCAACTTATGAAAACGAAATAGCATTACAACAAATTAAAAGCTGCATTAGCTCTACAAAATAAGTACCCTTAATATATGCAAAATAACATAAATATTATCACACTTGGCCCTAGAATGTAATTTTATACCCCAATGGCTTGTGAGTGCCCTTGGTTGGGAAACCCAGGTGTATGCCATATATTCATATATTTTTACATTTCGTGACCCAGTCCAAATTTTGGGACAGATGGATGAGCCCTGAATAATTCTTTATTTAAAAATGAACTAAGATAGTGTTTATGCACTGGAAATATTAGCATTTTATTATAAAGATATAGAACATTCTGAAAATAAAATGGAAAACAAAATGAAATCTCAGATAAATTGAGTTGCTGCCTTAAATTATTATAGTTATGTTATATCTGCAAATTACATTAGTATAAGTAGGATAGCAAGAATAAATAAAACCCCAGCCAGTGCAGTAGATATCCCTTACAAATATGAGAGAGCAAGAATGGAGAAACCACATCACTCAAGAATCCGGAAGGGGAATTTTGGGGAAAAATTCTGACTTATTCACTTTGAAGGGCAGAAGGATCCATTGAATAGATATTTCCAGCCTCGGTGGCGGCGGGGTCAAGTCCTCGCCAGCCAAACCGAAGGTCGCGGGTTAGAGACCCGCCTGGTTAGGATATTTACTCCTCTCTAGGCATGGTTGTGTGTATTCGTCAATATATTATACATGTATCTAGTAATTGGCTTCTGCTGTTAGAAATTATTATTATTACTAATATAGTTCCAATAATTAATTATGTTTAGTGATAAATTAAGATTGACAGTATTTTCTGGTTAAAAAACGGCCAATTACTTCTTTCTCTGAACAGAAACTGATAAAGAGTGCATAACTGAGCTTCTGTAAGTCTTACCATGGAGTTTGAAGTGCAACGTGATAGTACTTCTTTGGATTTATTATTTATGTAACATGCCTCTACGTTGTGCTGATTCCATGTTAAAGGATATGATTTCCCTCATATTTCGGCAACCTGACCATGTTACATTCCACACTGTGCCCAGCTTTACCCATAAATATGCTGATACATATTTCTTCCCTTGCAGTAAATGATTTCTCCTCAATATCCATCTATTCTCATAATATTTTGGGGAAATTTGAGACATAGTGCTGGCTGGGAACATGTACAATTGTACACTATGTTCAGCACTCATGGTAAGGCAAACAAAGGTGTCTTTGACGACAATATCATTCCTGACACTTAATTTTTAAGTTTTATATCAAAGAGCAAAGCTTCTGAATGAAATCTGGGATAGGCAGGGTAGATGGCTGAAGGATTTAATAAAGGGCGATTGGTTGCCCAAGAATGTGATAGAGGTAAGGACGTTGGGGAAGCAGGGAAGGGGAAGAAAGAGAATAGGTTTCATGGATGGGATGAAGAAGGGTAGATCATATGCTGAGGCAAAAAAGGATATGCGTACTAGAGGGAGATAGGCCCCTGAAAGTGTAGAAAATTGGGAGGAGATTCTCTGACATTCAACAAAACCTACCTTTAGCAGTAGAATACTGAAATAAAATAAAATGAAAAAGCAATATGGGAAAGTTCTGATGCCTACTTGCTCTCTTTGCCTTTCATGTTAATTCTCTACTGATTAAAGCATAGTTTCAGGCACTGTGGTCCCTGATTTTAACTCTGCACTTCTCTTCATTGATTTACTTTCCTTTTGAATGAATAGACACCTTTTCACATTTCTCCCTCTACATATCTATTTTACTCCTATCCTTTACAGCATGGCAATTCTGCTCTCCAAGTTCCGAATTGATTACTCCAGCCTCAAGATGGTGTACACTGTGGGTGAAACCCCAAAGAAGGAAACCGTCCAATTCTTTGAGAGCCTTCTCCATGGGTTCAATGAAGGAGACAGCAATGCAAGCTCAAGTAAGAATGCCTTTAACTACCATTTATGAAATTTCAGAAATTAATAAGTAACATACATAGTAATGGTCTTAGGCATGAATTTAAGCCCATGGAGTAACCGATTAAAAGTTATATTAAGAACTTCTATAAAAAACAATTTTGACAGTTTAATCTCAATATTTAGTGCATTCCTTTTCAGAATGTATGGTGACTGATTCAGAACGAACTGCACTGCAATCAAAAACTAACAGGCAACTCCGTCTTCGAGAATTACTCATGGAGAACTCCAGCAAGGCCAACCTGATAGTCATGTAAGTTTAAGTAGAGATTCAGTAAGCTTTTGCACATCTTCAGCATTTTAAAACTCACTTCTGGGCCAACACAACTGCCCATTCTTCAAAGAGAGAGAAAAAAGGTTGTATATCTCCACTGATATTTAATTATTGTAGGTACGAAACACAAATAGTTTCAATTCATCGTTTTCAGGAAAAAGATACCTATTTTGTGCCCAGAGATGATGCCTATGCACGGAAACTAGCTGTGCTATACACTTTTGCTAACTAAATGTCAGTGGAAAGATGCATCCTTTATTTTTCATTCACTTAAAAAATGAATTTCCATATCATGAGCATGAAACAATCAAACTTTTAGTACTTCTTATTGAGAGAATTAGGAAAAATTAATGTTAATGAAACACAAAATTGTGCTTTAAACACCACTGTGTATGAGATAGAGGCTACACTCCATTCCATCCACCATCTCAAAGCTATTAACCAAGACCTATCCTATATCCTCCACTTCAAAGCATGTACTTTTAATTCAAATCTGAATTTTACAAATTAAACCTTTCAAGAACCAACTTCGGATCAATATCTGCTCTTTTCCTAAAATAAATTGCCAATAATAAATACCTGTGAAATAGAGAAAGTCATTGGAGACTTTTGAAAACATTGAGTGGAAAAGAGGAGAGAAATTGTTACTTATGCCTAGAGTAACCACTATGCCTGACTGGGCACATAACTCACATATCAAGTGCTCTCTTTTTGCAGTAATACATGGTTTATCCAAATTATTTCATTTTATGAGGAATCTCTTGTACAAACACTGAAAATAGGTCGAGTTATAGTGATTGAAAATCAATAAAATTTAATGTACATTTAACACTAACATTATTATCATAGCAGTCTGAATTGTACCACAGTGAGTACATGAATGGGTGATTTTTTTAGAGAAAAGGACAATTGACTGTATGAAATCGTTTCAGGCTTAACTTGGTAGAAATGCGATATATCCATGATAAAATATAACAACAATAGTAATATCCACACTTTATTAAAGTGTGATATTTGTGTGATTAAAGTGCGATAAAGTGTGAAAGTGAAAGACAATTATCTGGTTTAAATAATTGTTGAACAATTAAAATCCACAAAAAAAACTCCGCAAAACCTGGAGATATTTAATGACTAGTCTCTTTTGGGTAGCCATTGATAGGTCTTATAAGCCTCACAGGTCTGCTATTAGGCATATTATATATCTCTCCCAGATCATTAAAAATCATTTTTCTCACTCAATTCTTACAATCCAAAGAAAAAAAAGTAACTGAATAACTGAGAAATTATTGTAGGAGTTTTGCAGTTTGTCAACTGATGTTGTCTATCTTTTGTGGCAATAATTAACATTACAAGATTTCAATGATACCAAGAAATATGGCATTTAAACCTTATGGATAAGCAAGGGTTGAAATTTGCCATGAAAAAATCATTTGACTAGACAAGGATTCAAACCCGGATCTCCCAATTACCGGTCAGGTTTGGACCTTATTGATCTTTGATCCTTTGAAAACCTTATTGATCTGTGATCAGCGGAAATCTTTATGGATTCTCTGGAAGACAAATAACTTTTAAGTCTAACCACCCTACTTTAAAGAACATTCATCATTAAAACAGAAATGTAGACCACAATATATGCTTGTGGACAGGCAGTACAAAACCATTAGATCAATTTTTATATACTTTAAACTCCCTCCACACTTCAATTAAATTTATGATGGAATTAGGTAATTACCACCTAAACTATTTAGATTTGTCCATCTCTATCTCGGACCACTTACACCAATTTGATATTTATTGTAAAGATACTTATTCTGACATCATCATTATAAATAATTCCTCCCATCATTTTTCCCACAAAATTTCAGCCACCAATTCGATTGATTATTAGGCTGGTAACCATCCCACTTCTGGAAAATGCTTTCAAAGAGGAACTTAAAACTATAAAAACAATAGCCCACCAAAATAGTCAGAGCCAACAACTAGACGATAAATTATTAATAAAAGAACTGTAATTCTAAGGCCATTTAGTTGCTAACTTACCTAAAAATCCCCCATGAAAAATCAAAGAAATGGATCAAAGTGCCTTTTCTAGGTAATTAATGATAAGAAATTGTTAGAAGACTGCCTAAGATGTCTTTAAAGAGTGCTTTCATAACCCCATGATGCTAATTGTAAGTAAACTGTTTTTCAATTCTAAAGGCAATATTGACATGCAACATAAGTGTGGAGTTTATTTGTTGAAAGGTAATGAATGCAATGCAAACAGTTGGTCAAACAGGTAGAAAATTTAAGACTAGAGTTGGCAAACATAAGAACTGTTTTAAAAATTATGACGAAAGTTCCATGCATGCAAAACACTTGATTGAAACTGGCCATCGGGGAAACTTCACCCCAAAAATTTTACACGTTACTAACCAAGGTTGTAAACTAGATTTTTTAGAAAAAGTTGAAATTTTCAAACGACGATGATCATCAGATTTTATTCTTTTAAATTATTTGACTGATTTCAAATGTTCACCCCTGTCCTCCTTTTCCCCCATGACATCTGCCGCATCCAATGATTGACCTTCCCTTTCCCTCACCCCCCTACCTCTCACAATAGGCATCAACCAGTTTACACATACCTCTCTCCAACCTTCAGCTTCTTCTGTTACGGTCCAAACCCTCCCTCTGATGCACTATTTAAGGATCCCTCAATGCTACACATTGTCAGTCCCTTGAAAAATACATGAATGTGTTGAAACCGGTTGGGAAATAATGTGTGAAAAAGTACAAAGTATGTCTATTTTATTAAATATGGACAAATTCCACCAAGTTAAGCCTCATGTCGCCACTATGATTATTGATCAGGTTTATCATACTTGTAATTAATTTGGGTATTCTGATATTAAAAATAAAATAGCCTGCTGAAGAGTGAATTGATTCATACTCTTTGATTTCTGAACAGCATGATGCTGATTTCCACTGACTTAATGTTGGAAAATGTGTTAGAGCTAAGTGTTAGAAAATAACATTGATGATTAGTATTTCCTGATAATATAATAAAAATTGATCTTGTCTCTTAAGGTCACTCCCAATGCCCAGGCGAGGAGTAGTCTCAGCACCACTATACATGGCATGGCTAGAAACGTTAACTCGAGGAATGCCGCCATTCCTGCTAGTCAGAGGAAACCAACAGTCTGTGCTCACATTCTATTCTTAATAGATGAGCATGCGGAAAGTGATCCTCCTTTTCATTCTAGTCAGTCCTCCTGCAGGGTTTCTGAAACCGCAGGTCAATTCACAGTGCCTGTAAGCTAAGAGATGTTCTCCGGATGGGTGACAGAATTTATGATAGAAAAGTCACAAGAGTGTGAGAAGTTTAAAACAACAAGAATTCTCAAACACTAACATCTGATTTGGCTGCAGAGAGCCAGTTGCTGGGAGCCAAGCAGTCACAGATGCAGCAGTATCCTCCACAATGCACCCTACATCCACTTCTAAGATCATTAGATGCATTGCTGGAAGAAAATTTGAGGGCCCACAGGTTTTGTTTGACAATATGAATGACTGACAGTTTCATACTGCCTCATTATATGCTCAACTGAGTCACTCTGAGTCTTAATTTAAAGTGTGCAAGTATATAAGTACTTTACTCAATATAGATGACAGATAAATAAAGTAAGATAAATGGATTTATACCAGATTAATGCTTTTACTGCTGCTAAATTTTGATAGAAATCAAAAATAGAATTACTTAGGATTAATTCTGTTTAGTCATTACTCATTTTTTTCATTCACTCAATAAATTCACTCAGCCATCTCTGAGCAAAGCTCAACCTCACTAAAGTACAATTCATTTTAAAATCAGTCACCTAGGTGAATGCGCTCCGTTACGGCGCTGTAATCACTCCTTTATGTCGATTGCATCATGAGTTAGAGAGTTGTTCAGGTTTTCATAATATTTCTTCAACACTCATGTAAGAAAATTGGGCAATTCTTTTATACGTACCATAATTGGGGCTTTATCTCTACTAAGCCTCCCCATATACAGATAGATTTTGTTTTTATAATGAAGTAGAAGATAGGTTTGTAAACTTTACCTTCAAAAAGGAGGTAGCAAAGAATAAGACGCACACATTGGTTCTCCAATTGCAAATGACATATGGTACAGTGGAGGGAGCCCACCCTCATATATACACCTGAACAACTGTCCAAGAAACTAAAATTAAACCCATTACCACCAGATCAACCAACCAAAAAAGTGCACCATGTCTGCAATTCAAGCCATCTGTACTGAGTGTTAATCTTAAGATACTTAAGCAAAATTCAATCACTAATAATTGATGCAATGACTTGAAGTCACATTGTTGAATCTTGAATTTTCATATATGATCATTCTTTCACATTTCATCAATAGTTGGTAAGTTGCATTAAGGAAATCATTAACAGCATCATAAAAATATGTAAATAACATAGTAATTCTCCATATTACATGAATCGTCATGTAATTCTTTGTACTTGGAGAAGAAATAAAAGACATTTTCTCTATCTTAGTGTTTCACTCATTCAAACTCAATAGTCCTCAAAGGTAGGTACTCACAATTTTGTATTCCAAGAATTAAACATGACATGAATGGAAAGGTTATCGAATTAACTGCTGACTTATTAGGACTAGATTTGACGTATAACTCTATGGACATACCCTGAAAAACAAATCAGTGTGAATAAAAAGGAACCAGATCCCTCAGCGGGAAGCTTGATGAGTTCTCAATATTCACATGTGAATTTCTTATACAGTTATTAGATTCACTATTTGGTAAGCTCAACTATTATTAACAACCTTTTTATTGAAATTAAGGAGGCATAGAATTGTTCATGTGGTAAACAATGTACATACTTACTTTCTAAAACGGTGTCAGATGCTAGAAATAAGTTTTTAACATTGCGATAAACAATAACTTTACCTAATATGAAGCCTCCCATGAGTGCTTAGGATATTTTTTATTTTCTGCTATAAATAGCTAATGGAGGAATTAATAAGAAAGCGAATAGCAATAGCTAGGGGATAATTGCATTAAAACCATTACCTTTGCCAAATTAATAAATCAAGAAATAAGAAAATTTAAACACCAATACGACAGCTCAAGGCAATTCAGCGTTCTTTTGTTTGATTTGAAAAAGATTCGTTCAAAGAGTCGAAAACGACAGCCCGACAAATAGTTCTTAAGTAAAAATCGTGTAAATATTCCACAAATGAGTTGCGCGAGCCATTATCAATTATTAATATGGCTTTAATATATATAGACTTCGCTTTAAATAATATTAGGGATATATCAGTATGAAAAATATCTGAGACGGAGGTGAATATTACCGAAAATTACGGTAATTTTCAGGGGCTGCATTACGTCAAATGCCACGGTAATTTTCATAATGGCCCATCTCTATACACAAAGCGAAACATGTGAGGAACGACTGCTCTAGGCCATTTCCTATTCCAAAAATTACATAACAAATTCTACCCTACAATCCAAGGCTGAATAAGTGGCTGGAAGGAGACCGGGAAGGAGTTTCATGAGGAACATGAGGCAAAAGTTATGTATCAATGGATAATTGAATTAGAATTAGTGAATTATAATTGCTGAACACTGTTTGGTCCAGAGCTGTGGGTAGATATGTTACTGACGGTACCACATTTAAGGTGTTAGGTATTACCGGCAATTCTGATACCATACTGCGCTACTTTATACCATATTTTTTATTAAGAATCAGCCATTATTATTATATAACACCGGTGAAATGTGAAGGTTCATAAATTAAAGGAAAGTTCTACTCAATTACTTGCTAAGTTTTTCAGTAAATCCAAAGAATGCCATCCACTCTCCGAAATTTTTTTACCTTCATCTCCTCACAATTCTTTTCGTCGACAAATCAAAGTTCACAATTCAAAAACATCTGTTATACAGCTAGTTCTTTGACACAATCCCTTCACCTATTCTAGATATGTTTTCATTTTTTTTATCTTCCTTATTTTGCCCCACACCCTTAGAATCAATTGCCTTCTTTGCTGCTACCAAAATTCTCACTTGTAAAACGTTTGAGGAACCAACAAGTGGCTTGTCGCCCAATGACTGGCGCCTTTCGCATTAAACATAAATTACCCCAAAACGCCCTGCTCGAAGTAGTTCAGTGGACCTCCGCTTCACGATATTAATCAGTACCACGGGAATGATCATTTGTGAATTCTATCCTAAAGAGAACCAGCACTCTACCGGACGCGGGATTTTTTCATTATATCAGCGGTAGTATATTCTGTGGTACACTATCGAGTACAGCTTCTAAATTGTATGTAATGTCAGTAATGTTATGTAACTAACGGTTTGATTTTAATTAAGATATGGCACATTTACTGCACATCGATTTCCCTTGCATTAATACGCAAGATAAATCACCTCACCCCTGTATTCGCCGTCTATAAGCGACCCCTTCTCAGCAACTTTTTATAATATCGCGTTTTCCACCTATGATTACAAAATGTGAGGTGTAGTTTAGTCATACCTATGCGAACTGCTTTGCATCGATTATCATGCGTCTTTATCTTGGCCTCGAGCCATAACCACTACATCTCAATCACCTGAACGATACGCGAAGAAACGCGCATAGATGAAGAAGGTGGCATTGCGAGCTTATTGAAATTATGTACAAAATTTAGGCATTGGGTCATGGTAGGAATAGAAAAAGTATGAGATACAACCAATTATGAAAATACATAAATGACAGGTGAAGGAATGGTCGGTAACCTTTCCGTGAATAATAATATTCTTTCATATCGCCTCGTCGCTCGGCTGTCATGCGGTTCATAGATTATCCTTCTTCTTACGCCGTGACAGCTGTTTAGGTATCGCTCTCTCGGTAATCCCGTGGAAATTGAAAGCCGAACAAGAATCGCGATAGTATCAAAAGGGAGAATTCTACTCCAAGCACTTTTCGGAGTAGCTGACCAGACAGCAACCCAGTCGTTGTAATCTTCAGCATGTTTACCACTCTGGACTGTCTTACTTCTCCTTACTCCAAGCTGGCAACACTGATATCTTCCTCCCAGTCAAGTAAATCCCAACTGCGTAAATCCAAAGAAAAACTCCTTTCTCAGCGGTTTCAAAAACATCCAAAAGATAACACAAATAATCGTAGAAAACAGCGAATCAACATGCATCAAGCTAAATGCGATATAATTTTGTATAAATCAATTTCTATAGCGTAAAGAACAAACGTGCCGAAGTTGAGCATATATTTGGAAACGCAGATATAGTAGTTGGAACAGACAGCTTGTTTGCAGAGGATATTAGCGATAGCGAAGTTTTTCCGACAGGATATAAAATCTTTAGACGGGATGGACCAGACAGGATTGGCGGCGGAATATTCTCAGCGGTCAAACCATATTTGAATGGTACCACTCACATGTTAAACAACAATGAAATAGAGAGCGTTTGGCTTACTGTTAAACGAAAAACAAAAGGCATATTCAATATGTTCATTTTACAAACCACCGGATTCCAAAATAGACACTTTGTACGCATTAGAAACGTAATAATCACCATTTACCTCGTGAGACAAAAAAATCGTGATAATTATCGGTGGAGATTCAGCCTCCCGGATAAAATTTTGAAAACGACTGCGTATAAACAAATTCAAGGAAATGTGATATAAGCGAGGTCTTACTTAATACACTTATACCACTCAAGTAGTTGATGAACCCACGACAGGTAATAAAATATTAGATTTTTAGCTGTTCGTCACACTACAATGATTATCAAATCAACAGTAGGGTTCCCTGTAAAACCGAAACGTAAAGTGTACTTATTTGACAAATGCGCTTACATAAAATTTGAATAGACGTTAAAGCTTCATTCACGAAATATATAGCCACAATGAAAGACAAGAGCTCCGAAGTATCATAAAGATATTTTTTGGATATACGGCGCAAAGTCACCGATGAAAATACTCCACAGAACTTCAAACGGAAGAGTAAAGAACTTCCCTGATACAACAACAACAGTAAGGCGGAAGCTCAGGAGACAAAGACAATTACACAACCAATATAAAAATTCTATTGAGTCAGGTAACAAAACATTGGAGCCGGCGAGAGAAATCTAAGTTTATCAACGCTCAAAAACGAAGAAAATAATACGCACTACTCTACAAAACTTCAAGAAATAAATCCTCGGTGAATTCCAAGATGAAAGTCCGAAGTCATCATACGCAATCATCATACGCATCAGAAATCATACGCGAGAGAGCACTGGGGCGAATCTTCGACAGTAGTCTTTATTGGACACAAATTTAAGTAGTCACCGACCGCATTGACAAAAGCAAATTACAAAACCAGTACTTCGAAAGTATATACACTAAGGATTACACAATACACAATTTAGACATTCCTAACTTAAAGGAGCACATGGCTGACAGAAAAATTCAACGTGATGGAATAATTAAACAACTGCGTTCGATTAAAATGAACTAGTCCCCAGGTCCAGAAGAAATATCTGCACGCGTGTTTAAGGAGTTAGCGCTACATATTACACCATTTTAGAAATTATCTATATATATCTCAAAGCATTATCCGAAGGCAAGGTGCCCCAAGACTGGAAAATAGCCAACATCACACCGACATTTAAAAAAGGATAGAGAAATGACCCAGGGAATTAACTGCCTATATCATTAAATCACTTACATATATGGAAGATCCTCGAACATATTTTCGTCCGAAATATTTTGACATTCCTCGATAATTGTAACTTCTTACATAGCAGTCAGCACAGTATCCGTAAGGGCGGATCCTACGAAAAACAGCTTGCGCTCTTCCTTCGTGATATCCTAAAATCAAGTGAATCAAATAAGCAAGTTGACACGATATTCCTTGATTTCAAGAAGGCATTCGACAAGGTTCCTCTCAAAAAACTCGTATGTAAATTGCAATCATGTGGAGTTAACAAAAACTAGTGAATTGGATTAGGGACTTTCTCGGTGATCGAAAACTAAAAATAGTTATTGATGGTTTTAGCTCTGATATGGTCGAAGTCACTTTCGGTGTTCCTCAAGAA
This sequence comes from Ceriagrion tenellum, assembly GCA_963169105.1. NCBI lineage: Eukaryota > Metazoa > Arthropoda > Insecta > Odonata > Coenagrionidae > Ceriagrion > Ceriagrion tenellum. Next base: position 73,584,771 of record OY720641.1, on the reverse strand, counting down.
AGTTTGACCGGCACTTTTTTATTCATTATGTATATTGATGTTCTAAGTTCCCGAGTTGGCAGTAAATTAAGATTGTTTGCAGACGGTACAGTTATCTACCGTGAAATAAGCGATGATGCGGACTTTGAAGTTCTGTGATCGGACCTTAACGGCGTTCATTCGTGGCGCCAGGAGTTGGGGCTTGAATTAAATTTTAGTAAATGCATCGCAGTTCACTTCCTGCGAAAGCCATCACACAATGCCGCACCTAAACTGTGGGTGGAGGATACATAACATTTTCCGATACAGTAAAATATCTTGGAACTACCTTCACATCTGATATATCTTGGGAAACACATACAAAGCACATGCGGCACATCATGAAAGAAACTAGGTTTTGTTAAGCGTGTAATAGGAAGGTCCTCGGATGAAAAAGTCAAAGAGAGATGCTACTTCGCTCTGATTAGGCCACACCTCGAATGCGCCGCGAGTATTTGGTACCCTGGTCAAATAGATTTAACCAAAAAAATAAATAAAATACAAAGGAAATCAGCGCGCTTCGTTGAAAACTGCTACGAGCGTACATATAGTGTCTCACGACTTTTAGAGGGATTAAGGTGGAAGCCCCTACAGACTCGGAGACTACACGCTAGGCTTAGGTTGCTTGATAAATTCAGAGCTGATAATTCTCAGAGCGACATAGAGAATATTATCATGACGCCTCACTACAACTCTAGGTCTGACATAATCGATAAAATAAGAGAGATTCGAACAGAATGGTACAAAAGCTCGTTCTTTCCGCCCATAATTAAAACTGAGCTCCACTAGATGCACTCCCATATTACAAAATTCACTATTTCACCTCCCAAAACCTTACTTTTTCACCCGGCTGGTGTCTCAACATCTGCCACACGCCCATGCCGTAGCTCTCAGGGTAGTATGTAGATGTAGATGCAGAAGTATTTTGCGTAAATTGAATGTGCGGAAAACTGCGATGCGAGGATGGCGAAGCCGAAGATCTCTTCAGGAGCACCCTCAATTAGAGGAATTTATATGGGAATTAGTGCAAAAATCTTTCTTATTACGCTCAATCATTGAGTGATATAATTGAATATCGTTATATGTTTATTAATACCATTTTTGGAGCAACTGGAAATAAAAGAATTATTTATCGTCATGCAGGCCCTCAGTAAATCGCGTGTGCATCTGATTTTAAGTTTATACTAGCCCTGGTAGTCTTTACCTTGACGTAGAAATTTCCGAAATGAAGTATTACTATCTTAATCGCTATTATTATAAGAACTATAGATTGCGGTGGGATGGTGACTAAGTCAAATACAAGTAAATGTAACATATCCCCTGGTTGGGACGAAATAATTGCTCTAAGTACTCCATGAGCTATTTCTTCGTGTACCACTATTTTTAAATCGATATATTAATCAATTCTTAAAAGTAAAAAACAAAAAACCTAAAAAAATACCAAACAGCCATATTCCCTGCTTCTAGGCTTGTAGGAAATAGGTATACAATTATAATTTCTACCATGAAATTTGAGCAAGTCTATCATTTAATATCCTTCCCAGCCATTCGTAAATCCGAGTGTACACATTATCCTTGGATTTTAAGTACATTTCCAAAGAGCTTCAATGGGGCAAACTATTATTTAAAGAGCAGTCCTATGAAATGAGAGGTCATGATGAGTTCAATCAAAGACATTCGGGTTGATTCCGATAGCAGAAAGTATCAATAGGTGGAAGAAATTTCGACATGTTCAGGATGGCTCTTGGTGTCCAACTAGGGTGCATGGTCGTCGCCCGTTCATCCCAATTCGCGTCCACGACAGGAATCAAGAAACTATCTGATATAAATATACGAAGTTATTATAAATATATGATATGGTGCTCGACCAATAAACATATGCTGTGTTTGGTACCTTCTCTAGCCTTAATGTAGTAACTATGTATAGGTTCACTTCCGTCATAATGAATCACATATACGTCACAATAGTTAGTCCGAAATATAAAGGAAAATAATAAATTTCATAACCTGTGCGAATAGTGTTCTAACAAACACGTTGGAAAAGAATAGTATTACTCTGCATAAGAACTGAGATCGCCTGCTAAGAAGTAAAAGAGATGGAATAATCTTTCTTTAGTCACTTTTCGAGCACGCATAAAGGATTTTTAGTGTCAGAAAGATTCAGATCGTGACTTTCACCATATGCATACGAAAGCTATGCGTTTTAATGTAATCGATCGAATGGGAAATATTGAATAAGCTATTAGCGAAACTGAATTTGAGAAGGCTAGAAATTGAGTTTTAACGCAAGACTATGATTAGCAAAATACTTTAGATCACACGAGTTAGGGGTTCTCTCGTAGGCTTTTATTTTACTCCCTCGCTACATGTGTTGAATTCTGAAAATCAGCGAGAAATACCCAGAAGCAACTTTGTACTATAAATACCTTCTCATCGCGCACAGTCAGTGGTCAGAGTTTAGACTGCGGGGCATAGTAATCCAATGATGAAGAACATTATAATTGATATTACAGGACGAAGAAAGGTAAAATAATTCATTCTTCCCTTAAGTTTGATGACATGCAGGTAAAATTTTGAATGAGACAGTAATCCGCCACACATTTCTCACCTTTTCAATCGTAGAATTCCGCGGTTTTTAGACAAAGTTTCTTGAATATCTTTTAGTGTTCCGCACATTGGTTGTTTCTGCTGACAACAGATTCTCTCGTATTTCTTCACGGGGCTTTACAGATCAATGTGTAGGGCGGAAGTGTTGTGAGCGTCAGCAAGCAACGTGATGAACGCCCGAAATAGTGCAGGAATCTTCATATTAAACTTTTTATCCATCTAGTTCTAGTATGAAAAGTAATCATGTAGTTAAGTTTACGACTTATCTCGATTACTAACATCATCCTGAACAACACAAAAGGGCTAGATAATAAAATAGACTCTCAGTAGTGATCACTGGTAAGAATAAATACATACCTGAAATTCATATCATATGCTATCCGTTATTTGTTGATTTTCGATCACTTCGGACTACACAGCCACACACCCTTGAGGTGGCTTGCAGGGAATTATGCAGTCTAACGAGGCGCGTAAGAAGCACAGGGGCACAGGATGTTGCTCGGGTCCCTTGGGATTTTGTACATCATTCGTAACTGTTGGGTGCACTCAGAATATTACACGATCACACTTAACTCAAAAGACACTTCACACCGCACACACTACTAGGCAGAGTAAAGAAGTCTACCTTTTTTTTAAATAAAAGATATTTTTGTAAGCGGATCGAGGCTCCACTCGGATATTTTACTTCACCGATATGTATAATGCATACCTTCATTATGCACGAACTAAATCCGAGCTCGTACACTTGAAACATCAGAAACCAGAAAGCAACACTCTTACTGCACATCACAAATATCTCATCATTAACACGCGTCAACCTCCTCAACACCAGATCACCGCACTTTCATCGAGAGATGAACCTCGCGCGAATGTAGAATGAATTGAATATGCATTGAATGAATAGAATATGAATTGAATTGCGCCCTTGAATATGCTCAGGTTGTCCTGCGTCACTCTTCTGGGCTGATCGCACAACCCTCTCTTGGAACACTCAAGTCATATGGCTATGGCCTCGGTTCCATATTATTTAGGAAAGTGTCACGAAATTTCTCGACAGCGAGGCGAGAGCTAGTAATGGTCTGGCCGACATTTCAAAATAAAGAGCGAAAGGTACCCAAGGAGCGCAAGGACCCCGATACCGATGTCCCCATGAAAAATGTGCAGGGTGAATCCAACGTGAACGTGAACTTTTTAGCTCCCGTTCGCCCGACCAATTGCCACCAATGCACGGGGGAGGTGGTGCTGGGACTATGGGACAGGCCATGAAAATAGACGGGAAGAGCATACAGGAAATGGAAGAGAGATGGGAAGAAAGGATAATTTATGTTGATGGAGTTTCTTAATGTCTTACTGTGTTTAAAAGCGCAGGGCTAAAACATCAACCTCCGGTCACCCAGAAACTCGCTCGTACTACAGCTATCTGCCAACTTCACAATTCCACAGAGCTTGAAACTAGTTTGGAGAAGACTTTACAAGACTTGCTTTCTGTCGCAGGTATTAATGATCTACTCGATTCAACACTGGTCACCAGTCAGATCGAGAAGATCCTAAACTAGGAAGGCCTTCAATGCCAACTGACCATGACCATTTCACCGGAAAATTGAGCATGCGTCGGGTTGCAGCAAAGTTGGTTCCTCGTTTGATTGCAGCGGAGCAGAACGACCTTCCTTGACCACGACAACGCGCCCGCCACTTATCCTTGAAAGTTTGTGAGAATTGTACCAAATATCAAATAACTGACCTATTAAGCCTCTCGACTCACCTTGCATACCTCCGAGTGACTTTTTAAATTTCCTCCGCTCAAAATTAGTAGTAATGTAGTAACTATGCATAGGTTCACTTCCGTCATAATGAATCACATATACGCCGTATCTGTTTACTCTAGCTTCCGCTGAATTCTGGCTTGGACACCTGAATAGCCATCGTCATCAGTATTTATATCGCTTAGAATCTTTTAATAAATCATAATCTTACACACCAATTCAGGACACCACAAATACCCGTGTCCTTAATAGAGAAAAATCACAGAGGTTGGACTCGAATCCTTGTTAATATTCTTACAGAGTTTGAAATTGTCCAAGGTCCATTAGTCCGCCAGTGCTTCAAAACGTCATTTTGACGCGATTGACGACATTAAAGAGAATTCGGCACAGGAAAGGGAGATACCCTAAGAAGCACTCCAGGACTGCCTGGCGAAGTGGAAACACCCCTGGAAAAAATGTTTCTCTAGTTAAGGAAAGTACGTACAACGATATAAGGACCAATAAGTTGTAAGTAATCTGAAATAATTATTTTACAAGTTTTCCCGGTTTTTTTTTAACAGCTCTCGTCCGTCTAGTTGGACAAGTGAAATAGTCGCGGTGCTGTGAGCTGGATTTAGAGAAAGATTCCCTCGCGATTTTACTTTCAATACGTCTGTCACTCGTCATGTTGGCTCCGCTTCTTCCCCCTGGAACTACAGGTTAGAGGCATAGAATGGATACAATGGATACAGTGCGAACTTATTAAAGAAATGCTTTAAACCACGAAGGGGGAATAGTAGTACGCAGAAATTAAAGGAAGATCGCAGAGGAAAGTGTTACAGGTGTGACGGCATGGGACACTACGGCAACTTTTCTATTTGCCCTGCTCTGGATAATACGTGACGAAAGTGTTAAAAGATAGGAAATTTCGCCCGCTTTTGTAAGTCTAAGCGTATACAGAGAGGACAGAGCGATTTGAGATTGATATTCACTTAAAGATTGTATCCAAACGTCCACCCAATGTGATTTCAATTTTCATACATCAGGAGCATTAACAATATTCTATGGCTATAAATTGAATAAAATATGCAAAAAAAGCCAGAATTTAGTATTCGATGAAAATCTCCACAATGAAGAGGCTAATGTACAATCAAAATGGAATAAAAAGTTATACCATTTCAAAGGACTGACCTTTTTTTGACATGGCTTAATTTAAAATGACATTGAGGGATATTTGCTCTTTCCATAGGACAAAATGGCGGACCCTATTTGACACTGATTTTCTACTTTGGGTGTAAAAATAATTTCGAGGGACACGGAAGAACCGTAAGTAACTTCCATCACGAGATTCACTGAGGCTTCTAGGATGCGAATCCGTTGAGAAAGTCTGCGACCATCGGCGACGTCGAAAATTAACTCAGTATTTTGATTGCGCGGCGTGGTCCAGCCTTGCGCGCCAGCTAATGGGAATACAGTGAGTATCATCACACGCTATTCAGCCATGAACTTATTTATGGCGATTTTCCAACAGTTTATGTATATTGTAGAGGACCTCCCAAGTTGCTATAATAGTAGTTTGAAAAGAAAATCTATTCTGTTTCACATGGTCCGATAGCCCTTTGGAATTTGGATTTTTGGCCATCTTTTCAGCCCCCTGTGCGTTGAGTGGGCCGAGTAGAAATGGAAGGAAGGGTAAATAGTACGGATTAGCGGCGCCCATGAGTTCCTTCCCTTTAAGTTCTGTATTAGGTAACACAGAACTTTACCTTCCCTCCTACTGACGACGCTGACGGAACTACCTTTAGCCAAATAAAAATATCTCTCATAATTTCTACAGATTTTTTCACATCAAATGCGATTAAAGATAAGAGGCTTGGCGACGCAAGGAAGAGAATTAATTACCACCGTATCTCAAGATGAAGTGTCTTCTCCGAAGCCATAAAACCCAATCTTTTTTTAATTAGATAAGCTAAGGGTAGAAAATGTTAATATATCTAGGTATTAAATGTTGCCCAACCATCAAATTTATATTAAACCATGAAAATTAACTGTTGAATTTAAATTTGTGATGGAATAATGCCTCGTGTATACTTAATCGACTCCTATCTTCATCATGAAATGCAAGACAAAAGTATATGTTCAGATAGGAAGGTTATTATATTATGTCCATAGGGATTAAGACATGAAACTTTTATGGAAACTCATAAAGAAGTTAGATCAAGAAATATGTGCAGTTTATGATTCAGCAAAAGTATGTGATAATTCGTGAATTCTGCCGGGCGTAGAATGCCTAACATCCAATTTTTAAAATGATTTTACCATGGTAATACAGAATATTAATAAAAAAGAATGCGAGGAAGATTTTACATTGTTGATAGATACAGTTGTTTAAAATAGCAATTCAGAATTTGCATAAGATATCATCAGGTGCCTAGGAAATGTTAGAATACTTCAGCAATGACTGAAGAAGTGGTTGATGAAATCAAGGGCTAATCTTCATTAAAAATTAGTCGTAAGGAAAGCACGAGGATATTGATTTAAATAACGATTATTAATCATACCTAAGTAGCATTTAACTAAGTAAGTACCACTATTTAATAAGATAGAAATAGCCAATATATCAACTAAGTCAACTTTTATACGATTAATCTTTGTATTACTACTCTGCTACTGAGATGATTACTTTAACCATGAATTTTCAGCTTTGACAGGTAATCAAAATTTTCCCGTTATTTAATAAAAGGAAGTGTAACACCAAAAAGTATCATTGTTTTTTAACTGAAATTTCAATGAAGATAGAATTAGGTTGGATCATAGTATATACCCACGTACCTATCAACTCTAATAACTTCTTATACAAAACCTAAAATGATTCGTTAGTACTAGACTAACCATATCTCTATGCTAAGTTTAGATTAATATTAATATTGTACGCTTATTGAAATAAACTATGCTCTAAAAATGAAGAAAGTGATTAACAGATGATGCCATTACCCTTGGCTGCGAGCTATGATAACTGCTGTTAATCAGATAACAAAAAATACCCCAAGTTTTGTTGGCAATTAACGGTATGGTGAATCTTTGATCATCGAGTTATTGAAGAACTAATGGATGCATGGGGACCCCCAACTGGATCATTATCGGCTAAGTTTCATCAGAGAGGAAATATCGTTAGTGAGTACTCAGATACAGAATATTCACCTGTTCCCTAATCGGCATGCGTAAATCCACTTACTTCTCCTTTCCAAATGCTTAGGAAGACGAAAATACTTCACTCTTCTCTGGCGTTTACCATAGCTATGGCAACATCCTAAGACTGCACAAAAAAGGCATCATCTCTTCACCGTAGAAATTCAAATTACTTTAGAAAAACTGCCTCTTTGCAATGGCTGCAGAGGTCGCCCGCCGAAAATACAATCCAGTATACATCACACGTGACAGGTGCAATGGCCTACCTTATATAGTAGTATACAAATTTTATACAAATGGAAGCAGAAGAATTTACAGTGTGGATTCAGCCATTTTTAACAAAAGCCTGTACCAAATATAAATCTGGCTGAATTTTCGTAACAGGAGAGCTTTCCCGTATTAGCCACTCAGACATTCGGCACTCGTCAGGATTGTAACCGGCGGGTATTCGGGATGATTTTAAAAACAAATTAAAATGGATGTTTTTTTTAATTGTAAAGCTCGCACGTCTGTCTCATTTGAAATTGTGAATGTAGAAATTGCCATTTCTACAAGCATTTATTTCCAATCAAACCCGCATCGATCAACGACTGAGCATAAATTTAAATAGGTGCGTGTTTGACGCAGAGCATTCGAGCACTTGCGTCCAATGATAGGGGTTTTTGCAATGATTTTCTTCCCACGTCCAAGGATAATAGAGAAATGAAATAGAGAAAAGAGTGCCCACGTCTATCGCTAGCGGTAATCCGATCGCATTAAAATGATCGCAAGACTAGCGATAACTGCACACACTTATCGTTTCTATCTCTTGGATTAAAATTTATTTCATCTGCTAATGCCTTTCGCTAGTAGTGTCCGCCGAATGACAATAAAATGCAAGAATAAAGGACGCTCCGGCGACGCGACGTATCAGCACGAACAGCCGTGGCCGTGAAATACATACTGCGTCTTTTCACGCAAGAACAAAGCGCTTTTAAACGCATTAAGCCTTCCAAAGAACCCAGAATCCAGTGGCCATGGTAACAAAGTAAACAGAAAGATTCGTAAACCTAAAGCCCGAAAGAGACCGCCGGCAAATGTGTCGTGTCGTTCCCAACCACCAGTATTGATTTCAAATGGTGGGAATTTCGTAATAAGCCTTTTAAAAAACATCAAGATTGCAACTTATTCGATGTAAATTACACAAAGGTAACTTTTTTTGAATGATTATCGAATTTTCCATGTAGTGTATTGGGGTATAAATCATGTCATTAATTGTAAAAATCCATTATGAAGCATATAGCTTGTTACCACGTGCTCGAATGGTTCTTACCCATGTCATTTATTTTTCAATGGGTATTGATTATCATACGGCTGCATATGAGGCGACTTCTCTTTATATAAAGGAGCATGGATTTGAGAGGCATGCTTAGAATGGAACCATTTCTCAGTTAATCCATAATTATTGATTGGAGGAGGAAGAGCCAACTGCTGACTTGGAGCTTGGGCCTACAAGTCTAAACGTAATCTTAAAGTGCTAACCTCAATTAAATAGAAAAACAGGAGAGAACACTTGTATTCTGGTGAATATAAGTATTCACTACAAGTAATTAATGGTATAGTTAATTCATTAATTTAATTTAATTATAGTTAATTTATTTATTAATTAATTATGGTAAATAGTTAACTAGCATTGGTACTTCAAGTTGACCCTATTGCTACAACATATCATGTGGGAATTTTTACTAAGGTCAGACCAGCTTGGGCATTATGGTTGCAAAGTAAAACCAGCAACTGGAGAAATGAGTCTTTGGGTATTTTTGGTTTATAACTTGAATATTTAGCCATGATATTTTTATCAAAATGATAAAAAATGATATTAGCCAAAAATGTCGATTACTTCAATTATGGAGTTAGCAAATCATGGCATTAGGTGAGACAATAGATTGTTATAAATTTTTCTGATGCGTGATTAGATCACCACATTACATGGTAAAGATTAGTGTGAGGATTAAAGTCCCCTCAAATCACCATTAATATGGAAAGAAACATAGTTTATTTGAGTACATATTCAAAAAAGAAGGCAGAAATGACCAGCACTAAGAATTCATAACCTTGAAGTTTTCATCAATTTTAATTCATTCAATACCCTAAGAAATGTAATCTATACAGCCTGTAGTTAAATAGTCTTGGTAAATCAGGAAGTTATGGAAATATATGGAGCTCAATTTGGTCCCTTGGCATATCAGATGATAGTGCCGTATTTACCTGAATATAAGACATCCCCCCAACAAATAAGACTTTTGAGGCTCAAATTCCATGAAATATATAAAACAGGAGGGAGGGCCAATCAGAGCATCATTAAGGCTGCATGATGAGCTGGTAAATCTTTTAAGACTTCGTTTTGATGATTTGAGTGTGTAAACTCTGTATGAAGGTCAAATTTGTTTTTCGATGAGTTTGAAGGTGCTTAGAATTTCAAATAGTGTCGTGTTAAATTTCGTGTTACATAACTTTATATATCAGTATGGGTACCCCCTCTGTCTTATCCTGGTACAAAAGTGGGGGGGGGGGATAAGACCCCCCCCCACTTTAGAATCATATTTTTTGGGAAAAAAGGGGGATCTTATATTCAGGTAATTAAGTTGTGTACTTGCTTTGTAACTTTGCTCTTCCCATGCATTGTATGCCTATAGGAACATGATCCCGACTCCCTGTGGAGATAGGCCTCATAGCAAAACCAATGATCACACATGGATCATCTCAGATGTGGAGGAGATAAAAAATTGGAAAATGCCCCAAACATCTTCTAGAGAGGCTTATGTTATTCCTTCAAAGTCAGTAGATGTTCAGCGCATTGGTGGGTACTTAAAAACATAAATATATAACCATTACTTTGATTGCCCTAAATGTTACATTTACCAGACAAAAATCATTGCAGGTAGCCGCAGAAAATTATATCAGATATTTTTTCATCAAGAGTCAAAAAAAGAACTCTCCCAAAAATTGACAGAGGAAGAAACTGTCTCTGAATTGACAACTGAGTACAAAGGAAACTTTAACCAGCTAAAATGCTCACAGAAAAAAGAGCGTGAAAAAGAGGTGGGTGGTATGTGGGTAGCAAAACTTGGTGGCACTTGCTTGTGAAGGGAATCTTGCTTAGGATAGGAAAGCATACAAGAGAGGTGGGACAAAGAGTCTGAGTGCTTCCTGATGTCCCTCCGAGGGTCTTCTGGTGCCTTTACCCAGTAATTAGCATTTTATTTGCCCTCAGTAACTAAGTATACATGAGATTCTCCGCTTCTGAGAGTCTACAAGTTTTATTACACTTTTTTGTTGAGGTGAATAGAGAGGTTAGGTTGGGAACCGCTAAAGACTGGGAGGCTACACACTAGGCTTAGTTTGCTTGAGAAATTCAGAACTGATGTACTTCAGAAAGACACAGAGAATATTATCATGACGTCTCACTACATCTCTAGGTCAGATAGAAGCAATAAAATAAGAAAGATACAAGGCAAAAAGATAGGTACAAAAACTCTTTCTTTCTGCACGCAATAAGCAAACACAATAAAAATGGCGCTTCACTCAATACACTCCCATGACATGTGTCACCTTTCACCTTCCAAATCCTTATCCCTTACATCTTTATGGTGTCGTTACGGCTGGTGTCCTTACGCCCCCTCCCACACACCCATGCGGCGGCTCGCAGGGTAGTAAATAGATGTAGATGGTAACTGTGGGGTATATACAGAGGGGTCAAGGGGATAAAGCCCTCCAGAACCTACTGGGCATAAAGTTTTGACTTCATAGAATAGAATATTCATTTATTGTCCTGGGGGCATGCCACTTAAGAACATGAACAATAAACATAGTTGTATGAGCTTAATCATTAATAGAAAGTATTAAAACAAATATGATAGCAGTAGGTAATACAGACATCAAATTTCACATGGATGTATACATTACAAAGCAGTAAATAAGCATGCAAATTATAGGGCAAAGTAATACAGACAATTAAATTACAAATTCAAATGTACAAATTCATGATTTATGTATGGAAATACAACATTAAGAACCTAAAAGTAATATGTTATAGTATTTCATTTTGAAAGCAGTGAGGGGAGGACTATTTTTTATTAAAATAGTGTGAAATTTACAGTGGAAAAATCATTCACCTGGACTGGGAATCAAACCAAGATCCATCAATTTCCCTGAGTGCTCTAACCAATTAAGCTATCCACGCATCCTCTTCTACTGTGAATCTCATGGGGGGCTTTAAGGAGCAAGATCAGTTTGATTCCCAGTTCAGGCAAAAGATTTTTCCACTGTGAATTTCACACAATTGTATGATCACTAGCAGGTGACTCCGTTGAAGAAACTGCGCCACTATTTCCGTGGTTCTTTGAAATTGTTTTTATGAGTTTAGGAGGAGTATTCCTGAGATGACACACAGTTACTGTGAATGAAATATGGATTTTTATTGGAGGGTTGGAGGATGGATATTTATTGGAGGACAGTTATCTAGGATGACACTGTTGAAGGACAACTGAGGTCACATACACCGAGAAGAATAGGTGGTAGGAGTCAACCAAGCCACCAATTCTTCTTGGTGCCTTGCTGGTTGGGGGCCTGAGGTAACATTCTCTTAGAGGCCCTCTCCCCCTTTTCTACCTTCTCCTTCCTCCCCAGAAAAATGTTTTGACTTCTTCTTTAAGGGTGCCTCCAGAGGTCCCTAAAGGAGGCCATATGCCGTAAAGCATACTCAGCTCAAGAGAAGGTACTCCGAGCCCATCAGGCTTGTTGTTTTCCGTACATGCCCAAGCCAAATAGGCAAACTTCAGTTTAGTCTCTGCGGCCATGAGTCATGTATTGTGATGGATATCGAAATGACTTGACGAAGTTTTGGATGTACTCTGAGGCACATTCGGTTAGTCAAGAACATAATTGAAGGGATAAGTCCCCGATAAAGGGATTAAAATAAAGGGGATATAGGGAGTAAAAATAAAGGGATTAGTCCCCAGAGGAAGACTCAGGAACAAGTTCATGGACCAAATAAAGGGGAAATTACATAGGAAGAGATACCAGGAGGCAAGGAAACTAACATTAGACAGGGAAGGGTGGAGAGCTGCAGTTAATCAATCTTAAGGTTGAAAAACCAATAATGATGTAGCCTCAGAGTTGCTACAGCTCCCAACCTGGTCACCTCACACTTACTGTAGGCACAAAGTTCAATATGCAATGTACAATGCATTCTAACTCGCAGCGTCTTTATCTGGTACTTGACCTGTATGACACCTGATGATGACGCAGTGAGTTGAAATGCATAGTGTATTCAATTTTGTGGAAAAGTGCCAATCTGCTTGATTTCATAGGTTGAGAGGTATGGCTGGGGCCCAGAGGTCCTTGTATTCTTAAGAGAGAACTGCCTGCATTAACAGTATAATAGAGTGGTATATTCGTAGAAGTTAAGGTACATAAGCTGTATATTATAAGTATATTAGTAGAAGATCAGGTATATGAGTTGCATATTAGAGGTAATATGATAGTTGGAGAACTGCATTGTTGATAGAGGATTTCATTCAAAGGAGAGAGCTAATGAAATTTGCCTCTCATTATGATATAAATTAATGGATGCATATTTTGATGTGGAGCAGAGAGCTGTGTGGTTCAGGTACATTGACTCTGAGCTAAGGGAAAAAAAGCTCATTGTTGGCATATTGAAAGGATTTGAGGGGCAGACATGATGGAGAGTAAAGGATGTACAAGAAAGTAAAGGAGGATAAATGAAGAAGTCCTCTACATGGTGGTTATGGAGAGGACACTGGTTGAGGAGATTACATGGACATTATCAAAGAACTATGGAACTAGCCACATAGTAACTTTAATGGAGTCACCCACTAGTTAAAATTGTGTGAAATTCACAGTGGAAAAATAATTCACCTGGACTGGGAATCGAACCCAGATCCCTCGATTCCGCCCAGAGCACTTTTACCAATGAAGCTACCTAGGCATCCTCTTCCACTGTGAATCTCATGGGGGCTTTCAGGAACAAGTTGTCCCCACAGGTACCACACATGTTATGCCAGAGCGCTAAGCTACAGTCCACGGTGTAAAGCCCAACTTCAGACACAAATGTGTTTACTTTGGACATTTTTAAAGGTTCTCATTTTAAATGTTAGAGCACTCAGCATGAAATAGAGGGATCTGGGTTTGATTTGCAGTCCACGGGAATAATTTTTCCACTGTGAATTTCACACAATTGAAATTAGAGCAGGTAATAGTGAGGAAAGGGATGCTTAGGGTATCCCATTTTGCATTGATGTCTGAAAGTCATGGGTCTTAGGGTCTCAGATGGTCACATTGATGAGAAAATAAGGTATACAAAACATTTCCGAAATTGGATTATATTTAGGGGTCATGCACACAGCTTTTCGTTTAAAAAGCTGATGTCACACTGCAGAACAACAAGAATGGGAAGCAGGAGAAATTATTAATTCATGTCACTGGTAAGGAGAGTGGAAAGGGGGGGGGGTGGCACAAAATTCATGAATGATACTTCATATATTAACATTTTTCCATTTCAAATGATCAAAGGTTTTTAATTTTCAACTACATCTACATACTACCACGTGAACCGCCACATGGGTGTGTGGCAGGGGTGATAGGGCACCAGCCGTGTAAAGATGTAAGGGATAAGGTTTTGGGAGGAGAAATAGTGACATGTATTATGGGAGTGTATTTAGTGGAGCTCAGGTTTTATTGTGGTCACTGATTGCGCGAGGAATGAACGAGTTTTTGTACCTATCTGTTCGGAAACTTATCTCTTTTATTTTATCCCTTCTGTCAGACCTAGAGATGTAGAATTGATGCGTCATGATAATATTCTCTATGTCGCTTTGTAACACACCATTTCAGAATTTCTCAAGCAACCTAAGCCTAGCATGTAACTTCCCGAGTCTCTAGAGGCTCCCACCTTAATCCCTTTAAAAGCTGTGAAATACTTAAAGTTCCCACGTAGCCATGCAGCTTTTCTTTGTATTATATTTTTTTCCATACACAGGTAGATCGATGCATTGCCATATTTAAGGGATTCCAAAACTAATTAATCACAAGGTTAATTTTCCCTGCATACATCTCATTCCACGTTCTTGTCAAGTACTTTCATATACGTACTTTATATAGGGGGAGAGCAGCTACACCTCCCCTTCGCTATGCCCATGATAGACTTTTGCTATTCTCCTCATAGAATCTCCTTGGTTTAGACAGGAAAATAATTGCCTTACTTAATGAAAGCTATATTCAGTCCAAATTCTGCAAATTTCAGACACCCATTTTAAAATTATGGTAAGCACTGGAGTTACTTTTGACATTGTCTAAATACATTTGAGTTTGTACACTATATGTAACCAGTTATATTAGTTTTATATTTGTAAAAGAGTTATGTATAAGTTATGAGTTAAATTTATAAATATGTAAACAACAAAGCTGAATGAGGACTACATAGATATATCATAGCATTCAAAATATTGCATACAGAATATTACTGCAATGAATAATATTCCTTTTCAGATGGAGAAGAGATACCCCCTCTACACAAATGAGCCTTGTGATTCATTTTGGAGGCAAAATGCAAGCAGTATCCCTGGCCTGACTCCTTCATGTGATTCTAAACGAATTTTCCATAAAAATACTTCATTCACAAAGCCTATTAATGAGGTCTTAGATGATCCATATATTAGATGCCCAAAGGAGGTTAGTACAGAAAAATGGCACAAATACCATAGCCATGGAAATAAAATCCGACTAGAAAAATCCTTTTACTTCTAGAGATGCTAAGTTTTCACGCGATAATTATACTCATTGGGAATCAAGAGGCCGGTTAGTTATTCGGTGAAACAGCTGATAGCTGAGATCATATGAGGTATTTTAAGATGGATATGTAGGTTGGTATGGGAGGAATTTTGCAGGGATAAGACAAAGGATGGAGAAAAACCTAGCATCAGCTTGACAGTCCTCTTCACAAAAGGCACCACAAGATCTACACCTTAAGATATTGTCTGATAGGTGATATTCAGCAGCAGAAGTGCTCTCCATACAACTTCCAATTAGGAATTAGGTTGGTTGGTAGTTCAATCCTAAGACTGGTTGTCTGCAGTCCTCTGCCCTTCCCTATCTAATGCTAGTTCCCGTACCTCCTGATATCTCTTCCTATGTACCTTCCTATTTCTTTGGTCCATGAACTTATCCCTAGGTCTTCTTCTATTGGCTTTTCCCTCTATTTTGCCTTCAACTATGTTCTTCACAAAATCCATCATCTCAGGATATGTCCAATCTATCTTATTCTTCTTTTTTCTATGGTGTTCCAAATGTTCCTCTTTTCTTCTACTCTTCTGTACACTTCGTCATTCCTTATTTTTTCCGTCCATGATATCTTCAGCATCCTCCTACAGTGCTAGGTTTCAAAGGCGTCTAGTCTCATCTGGTCAGCTTCTCCAATGGTCCATGCTTCCGATCCAATGAGCGCCACACTCCACATGAATGTTTTCACATACTGTTTCCTGGTTTGTAGTCCTATCTTCTTTGTGCACAGCAGTTGTTTTTTTCCCATTAACCCCTTCTTAGCTTGGGCTACTCTCCACTTAATGTCCATTGTACTTCTTCCGCCCCACGTGCTGTAACTTCCGAGATAGGTGAAGGAATCCACTTGCTCTAATTTCTCTTCTCTCAGGGTGACTTCTACATTCAGCTTCTCTCTTCCACATACTAGTATTTTAGTCTTCATCTTATTTATTGTCATGTGGTATTCTTAGAGAACTTGGTCCATTATGTTTAGTGATCTTTGAAGATTGTTGCGATTTCCAGCTACAACTGCAATATCATCTGCGAAGCAAAGCATGTTAATTTCTTCTCTGTTTTTCTTTATCCCACTCTGTTTAATTTCTTGTACTGGGGTCTTTCCTTTGCTTATAATCACAAGGAATGTGGATTCCACTGAAAAAAATCTCACCCTCTGTCTGAATTCTAACAAAGCCATTACTCTACATAGTTATTACATTATCAGGGCCGGCTCTAGGTTTTTTGGTGTCCTAGGCGAAAACAAATTCTGCACCCTCATTAAAGCGCCCTCCAGAGGGTGTGGGGGGTATGGAATTTTGGAAAAATGTTTTTATTAATAATTGGTATTACAAAGAATTTCATTTTTATAACCTTTGATTAATGACTGGGATGTGTAAACAATACTAATATCAACTTTATATATAATACATATACTTTAATCTCCACAATGTATTATGTTAGTTGAAAAAGTAGTTCTAACAATGGCTTTGCATTTTGTCTTTTGTTTTGATGACTTATAGGTTAATAATTATAAATCTAAATTAGTACCTATTAGAAAAACTACATGACACACAGTTTTATATTAGGTAAAAAGTCTACAGCATTATGTACAGTTTACTCAATAACAAGCAGAAACTCACAGTTACGTTACAGATAGTTTTTCTGTTTTTATAGCACTTAAACACAGAGTACACAAAGAGTACATACTTGGTGTTGGTTGATGTTAGATTATTGCTATCTTAACTACAGTCTCAAAGTCACTTTGAAAATTTGATTAACAGTATTTTTACTCCTAATGGTACTTTACTTGCTTTCTGCTTAGCAAATTCTTGTATCAGGGCTTCCGAGTCTGTCTTGCTATCTCGCTTTCAATAGAAATTGTCGCCAGACCCCCAAGTCTCTCCTGGCACATTGTACTACGAATATAGGTATTAATTAGCTTAAGTTTTGAAAAACTGCTATTTTGTAATGATAAAGAAAATAAAATACCCTTCATCTTTAATTACTTAGTAATTCCTCTGCCTAAGCAAGTAGGGTGCCGAAGTACTAAACTTTTATTTAGATTTTGTTTTAAAATTTAATAAATTTAAATAAATAAATTTAAATAAATAAAATAATAAATTAAAAAATCCTAAATTTTCCACCCTCCAAAATTTTGTGCCCTAGGCGGCCGCCTGGGTTGCCTAAATGGACGAGCTGGCCCTGTACATTACTCTTGTTAAACACATTCCCTCTTCAGCAAGTGAAGGAGATACTTTTGTCCATCCAAAGCCTTTAGAATTCATCTCAACTTACCTCTCACCTAAACAATACGCCAAATATTAACATGACTGTATAATGTGCCCTACGATGACCTTGTAGGTCTTTCCTCACAGTGTAGATATTGACTGTGGTGAATGGGCTAAAGTTCTTCAGTTCAGGGTGAATTATGACACATGATCTTCTGCTGAGAACATTTCAGAATGTTGCACTAAAAGTCCCCGACTTAGTCATTCCTCATAAAATTAGATTATTTTCCATCCAAGAATGCACTGAATAAAATGCCCACCCACCAATTTTTTTCATCTTCTTGGATAAAATATTTCAGAATAATAATATTTTATTCATTTATATGATAGAAGCAAAAATATCACATTAGCCATGAAAGATGACTTTCAAATAGCAATTGTACATGCACTTATCATGATCATCACCATCAGGCATTAATCTTAATCTTAAAGGTTTGCTGAAGCTAAGTAAACTACTCTTTTTAGCCAACCTCTTAATAACAATGTATACCTCATGATGACATTCTTCCTGAACTGCTTCATGTGACTTATTACATATGCAGTTCCTAATGTGTTGAAGAGTAAATCTTTAATCGAGGGCATTATTTCAAGTTGTTTTTGACAGTCATTAGAAGTATGATAAGTAAATGAATATTTATACATACACATAATTACAGACTTTTGATTGTATACACCTACCTCTGTAATCTTTAGCTTGAATGACGAAGTAGCAAAATTGTACTGATATGTGATAATTAGAAGTCTTAAAAAATGTCTTAGGGTAGATGTGGTGGAACATATTCATTGTAAAATAATTAATTCTTACCAGTTGTCCAATTTTAAAAATTCAGTTTTTAATATCAGAGCTCACATTATGAGTAACATTTTATTTAGTGATTATTCTGTTATCATTTAAGTCAACATATCAAGAGAGATATTATATAAATATGGTTGTTAAGGGAGCTGTATACTAAGTCCAAAAATGCTTTTGCAGATGTCTTTATGCTTTTATTTTATGACACTGCTTTGCTATTTAAAGCAAATCTGCAAGTGCAGGCCTCAGAATTAGGATTAATATTTATCATAAGAGTTGCAACTTTTTACTGGTAGCTTTCTGCATAATAATTTCAACCGCAGAAGAAACGTAAATTTGTTGAAAATCAGGTGTTCACCATGGCATGTACTATATTAGTTATAAAAAAAATCTTTGCATTGATAACAAATAGGAATCCTTCATCTTCATAAAGAATCATCAAATTATTGCAAACTGCTTATTATAATGTCACCGTGAACATCCCTTACAACTAATACAAAGACTTTTCCTTTGTGCCATGAGTGGTGCTGTTCCACCAGGCGGGGAATGGGATGGAGAGCAAAGATCTCTCCTATACTGTGGAAAAAGCCAGAACTAATAGGGCATTTTTGGTTACATTACTCAGCCCCCTAAGGGAGTGTATTATGTCAATGTTGATGCTAAACTGGTAAAAGTATATTAACTATCGCATTATAATGATTAATAACTTGAAAAGAGCAGTGAACATTTTGTTGCTCAAAATTTGATACAAGGAATTGTTCATTGCACATATGTTGAGGTGCAGATTTAAAAAATAAAAAAAAAAATTCCAAACTCTTGGGGTTGATTTTAAAAGTTGGTAACCAAAATGAATCTTCATTACTCAACAAATCATTGAACAAAGTAGGACTTGAGCCCATGACCTTAGGCAAGTAATTTTGCCTCATGGCCAACATGTAATTTTTATATCACCTTTGGCTCCATTCAATTGTAAAATTTTATTATAATCAGTAAATAATTTGAAATTATAAAGGAGTAGGCCTATCTTGCAACGCATAAAAGGTATGTTGATATATTTGAGAGAGTATGTTTATTTTGCTGTCTGATTTTATTTAGAATAGTAGTGTATGTTTTATGTTGCCAACACTTGTGCTTCCCCTTAAGACAGCGAAATTATGCTGGCTGCATCACCTGCCATGTGCTCTCCACTCTTTTGCTGATTCCTTCACCATGCACCTTCTCCTCCTGGATTTGTACAGATGACTGCCATCAAGTTTAGCTACCATTGTTCTCACCACATCGACAAACTTCACCACCTCTTGATTTCCTGAGGCATCTTTCTCTCCTTCCCCTCCATTGAAACGACTTCTTTCAGCTTCCTTTCCGTTCGTCATACAAACATTCCTCCTCAACACCCACATCTCAAATATCCACGTTCTTCTCTCTCCCATGATTCGATTCACAGCCATACAAAACTATGCTCCACATCAGTCTTCCCACTATCCTTTTCATAATATCTTTACTCAGGGATCCTGTTATTAGCCCTATTATACTGATGAACACATAGGAAGCAAAGAAATTCCCAGTCTAACATCATTTTTACCCAACTCATTTTCATAGGAAATGTTCCCCAAGAAACACAATTTTTGCACTTGTTCTAACTCATACCCTCCAACCCTTTCATTTTGTGTTGCACCCAAGAAATGGGGTAAAATACACCCTCATAGGCTTTATATTAAGCACAAAAGCATGTTTTTGGATGCTCACTATTCCTTGGCTGGTTTCTCTGTTGAGTTTTTTCTTTTAGCACAGATGGTTATTTGCTTGAAACAAAGAGGGCTTTTACTTTGAATATCACGAGGTACAGCACTATATGAATGTTGGTGTCGCGGATTCAAGGCTAGTACCACCATATAGTCAAACCAAACGGTCCTATATATGGAATTGGTCACACTATTGTGGCAATTCAGAGTTAATAACTTTGATCAATGACCAATAAGCTATAATTTTCACACAACTACTGAGAAACAGCATCCTTAAGGCTGCTTCACACAGTACGCTTTATTGTAAAAACAAATGCATGAACTCTTTCACAAAGAATATTGTACCCTGTAAAGCTGAAAATTGTATTATTGTTTGAATGACTGACCGGGAAATAGAACCTGCTCTAATTCCATTCATTTTAATGTATACATACATTCTATGATGCATTCACTTGTATCCGCAATAAATTGTACTGTGTAAAGCGGCCTTTACAGTTTAATGCAGGTCAAACCCATATTCTTCCATCATATCCTATTATAATGTGACACATAAGATGTCTAATGTCTATGATCAATGTGCTAGTGATGAGTAATAGCGCATCACAATGAAAATACCTGCTCCTGCTGAATCTTTAAGTAATAGATAGAAGGGTTTGTCTCAAATTGGAAGGAGTGAACTTCCCATTCATCAAATTGCTGTCCAGCCAATCTTCAAGTCACAGACAGATAAGTGCCAAGTGACTTTTTTCAATAAAGCATGTTAAACTGAAGTATTGCCACTACTCTGTTCAGTCCTAGATTAGTCATTAAAAACCAGGATGAAAAGTCCAAAAGTATTAGTGTCACTTCCAACAACCACTTTCATTGTAGAGAATTTTTTATGATTTTTTTTTGAGCAAGTAAGAAAAATCTCGTAGCCAAAGTAAGTAAAGGTTATGTCACCCATCCCTGAAATGTAGACATCTATGATGCACATGTTGCATCATCCACTCTCACCTCAAGAGTCTAAAAATTGAGTGAAAGCTGTAACCTTCACAGGAAAATTAAAAAGACTTCTACCAAGCTCACACACCCTCTTCTTTTCCATCACAATTTCTTAGTGATGAATGATAATCATAAATTTTTCAATGAAAATTGTTAACTATCTTATCTTATTGGTTGTCATCTGACTTGGAGGAGATGAACACTAAACATACTTCTGAGAATTATATCAATAATCTAATTCTGTTCTCACTGGTGGCATTAGCCTTTTTTAATTTGCCATGAACACATGAATGAATGCAACAAAGGAATGTTCCTATAGCACAGAGATGTCTCTTGTTTTCATTCAACCCACTCAAGTTTTCACGTCAGTATCCCTATTGAAGGGTCAGGAGTCTTTCATAACAACGAAATAACTCACTGGAATCTTCATTCATAGTAAACTAAGAATATATTTCTCCATTTTGAAAGCCTTTTGCAGTGAAATAAAGAATATACTTAGTTTGATCCAAAATAATTTTTGCCCAAGAATTTATTTAATTTCTCATTCTCTATAAACTGTGAATGCAGTTTCCGTATTTCATGTACAATTTCTTTCCAACTTGTGGACCAGACAAACAACAAACCACAATTCACCCCTGAGACAAAATTTAACAGGCTAAAATTATTTTATCCTCTACATCAAAATACTTGCAGATATTCGTCACAGAATGCATCTGCTACGTAGCACATGTTCTTCAGAATAGTATTTAAAATAATGCAGAGTATATTAATTGACATTAAAAGGAGGAGATTTCCTCATACCAAACTTAAAAACATCCATACTTTCCCATCATTATAGTATCTTTTTCATCAGGAAAATATTGTGAAGTATTCACATAACATTTTGACTTAAAATGATTGGCATCCAACTGAGCTCCCATCCACCTATAACTTGAACAGATTAAAAAAAATATTATTCAGGTAGAGATGATTTTCTACAATTTTTTTTCATTAGTTGCAAAACCCATGACAATGCAATTTTCTGGAGGTATTTGCACTCACTCTGTAAACCTAAGTCTCAGTGTAGATTTAGAACTATAGTTTACTCTACCAAAATAGAAATGTATGGACAATCGACTGTTTCCTCAAAGATTCCCTTGCTGTTAGAGCACAAGAGAAATTACTTATGGGCAGCGAAAATTTATTTGGTAATGTCTCATGTATTAAATGTTTGGTTTGATCACGTAATTTTCATTGGCTGTGAGCCACAGCCTATTTTCATGTAATTTTAAGGTTCTTACTCAATGATGATTTCCTCTTGAGTAATGAGCATTCCGATAGACCTCATTTAAGTATCACCAAGATACAATGGAAATTACTCATGATGATTGATATGAAAATTTACCAATGATCGAAGCATATCAATAAATTAATGATTTCAGCGTAAGGTTTCTAATTAAAAAATTGTTAAAAAATCAACACTGCTTTATCTTGCTACATTCCAGTATAATACCCTTTATTCTTAAAATATCCATAAATATACAGGTTCATTTGTACCACTTTTACATGCAAGAACACACTACATTCATGGAAATATATGTACAAAGGTCTCCTTTTTTTTAAGTACTTTTTGTTGCATGAGCAGGTCCACTATAAATGTTATTACTTCATAGATCACTGATTTACAATTTGAAACATTCTGCTACTAGCAGTACTGATTTTTATTACCAGCTTTGCCTTCCTTCAAAGCTAACCTTGGACTTTTAATTAGACCATGCATATCTGCACGTGGCATAAGAAATGGCAAGCCAAATGTAGCTACAATTTGGAATTCAGTTTCCTATACAATAATTAGTTAATCTGCCACTTTAATTAGTTGAATGTATTAAATGTGTTTCCTTTGAATGTGATGTTGCATTAAAGATCTTTGCAATCATAAGAGCATATTACTAATGAGAATTGACAACTATTTATCATCTCACTCAATCTTTTACAGGCTTGAGTTGTACACAACTGTGAACTACACAGCACTTGCATCCTCAAAATGGTTAGTTAAAGTGGTTTTATACATGTGCTAAAATTTGTTGCAATAAAACATTTGGCAAGAGTTCTGAGTTGAATGCCTCAAGATAGCACATAAAACTACACTTTATTGCATTTAGGTATTGAAAAGTATTAAACCATTTATCTTGATAGAGTGGAACAAACAACTACTATCAATTCGCACCCCTTCAACCACTGTGATCACAGTTCACAATTAAATGGTTTCCAAATGAAGCACATATCTCTTCTATTTTGTGATGAATGACAAAAATAATAGCTTTGGAAATTTCACACAAGGTTGTTCAGATACATATCAAAATCTTTCACACAGTTATACATATACTACAAAGGGGCACTATCATACAAAATGAAAACAGTACAGAAAATAATGACAAGACTACAGTGGAAGATACAAGAGATTCTACCACAATAATGATTTATTATTGAGCTATACCCTGAGAAGTCCAAGTATTCTAATATTTAGCCCTTCATTTCAATATGAAATTTCAACAAGTCTTAAAATCAGTGCATAGAGTGAGTGGAAGTATAAGCTGTTTTAGAAAAGATAGACTTCTGCCCATTTCCATGAGGATTAGGAGGCAGAATATTATAACGAATGTGAATCACCATTCAAAAGTGTTGGTACAGAGCTACAAACTTCCAGAAACATCTTCAGTTAAGACTTTTTATTATTGAAGAAATGCTAAAATTTTTGAAAGACAAGACTGACATTTCCATTCCAAGTTCATTTTGAAAAAAGTATTACTCAGCACTACTACCATGCAAATTATTATGCAAAACAAAGAAACGTGTAACTAAGATTTTCGAATACTTAGTTGTCAAGTACCTGAAGGAATATTTCATGAAATATAGAATTTGATCACTTCAATGTTATCATGGTCATAAAAGTTCATTTCTTTAATCGTAAAAGTTGGCAGGTTACCATGAAGATTATGGAAAATAGTTAAAAATACTTGCTAGTTTAAAACTGCAATTCAGTCACAAGCCATTAGTGAAAGGGCTAATTTCTTAAAATACTCTCTACCATTCTTTAAAAACAAGTCATATACTTGTAGATTACCTAAAAGTATATAAGAAACTCATGAACGCTTATTAGATCGCATTCCAATCCACCTGCTTAAGAAGGCCAGCCTTGAAAATTGGTAGAAACGGCACCCAAGCAAAAGGCATACAGGGTGTCTACATTTAAAATCCTACTGAGCAAGGTCC
This sequence comes from Ceriagrion tenellum, assembly GCA_963169105.1. NCBI lineage: Eukaryota > Metazoa > Arthropoda > Insecta > Odonata > Coenagrionidae > Ceriagrion > Ceriagrion tenellum. The sequence continues at coordinate 73,560,341 of OY720641.1, read as the reverse complement.
TACAAGTACTCTCCGGGGAAGATATTGACACAATGTGCTCACATGACTTTGCCCAACATGAGTGGTTTAAGCTGTAAGAAGTGACACATTCTTCTATGAATTACCAATCATCCACACAAGTCCTGGCTCCTGTTACAAATGCAATGCCATCACTTCACCGTTACCTCTTATGGACATAGCCTACAAAAAAAAACCACATTCCCTCCAAGGCAAGTCTACTCCCAGTGACTTCTAAAGTTTTACAAATATATTTCTCATTATGCATAGGCTACTATATAGACATTTCCAACTGAGCTTTGGAGGCAATTTAAGTCCTGAATAAATTCCCACATACTGAATAGAATCAGAATAATGCTTCCTGTCTGTTTCTGTTACAAGGGAGTAGTGTTTTCGACCATCAAAATTTACAAAAATACTTGGGTGAAAAACTCAAAGAGCCTTAATGGAGACAGTGTTTTTAACCATTTTGCAGGACAATGACATTTATTATCGAGTTTTAAACTCTCCTCAGCGTCAGATGTGACAGCACAATGTGGTCGTAAGAAGAAGGCACACAGTCGAAGATGAGAAAGTAGGTTCACACGAGTACACGTCACACAGTCATTACATGGACATCATCAGACACTACTTAATATTCAATTACCTTGAAAAAATAACTGCATCACAAAAAAATTGAAAGCATGCTTGTGAAAATGAAGCAATCACAAGTGGACTTGTTTGGAGGAAAATCTCTCTCATTTGGCATCATTTAAAAGGAAATTTTTACTTGCAGCATTCTAAAATGTAAACTTCGCAAACAATAAAAATGAACAAAATTCAAAACTAGGAAAAATGCTTGCCCAACAAAGGAATAAAGTATACAACCTTATTGCTTGGTGTTTGTTTCAGGGGACAGTTTGGCTTATTGCCAAAACCAATCTCTCTAATGATAACTGACAAAAGAATGGAATATCAATATATTTTAAGATAGAGTTTTCAGAAGGATTTATTGTCACTAACAAAAAAATAGCTGCAGTTAACATTCACAAAATTAAGACAAAATGATAAATTCAAATTTTCAGTACGTAAAAAAAACAGCATACTGAGATAACGCTATCTAATTATTTTTTTAGAGTACATTGCTTTTTTTATAAGGCAATTTACAGCAATAAAAAGTCAATCACAACTTTAAATACAGTCTTTGTGACCTTGAAATGTAAATGTATTGTTACATCCTGAATTAAACTGTTAAGTGTGTCAGTAATAAAAATCAAATTAGAGTGTATACAAAAATAATCCATTAAACCTGTAGTGTAAGCAAGAAGTTTTGTACAGTATATTTATTTTCAAAGGGAAATTCTAAAAAGTCTTTTCTTCAAGTACCTACTTGTTAAAGATGTAAGATGCATTCAAAAGTTTTGATTGCTTGGTGTATTTGAGCTGCACTTGGACGATAGGAGACACCTATAGAGTTCATTCAAAATACAAATAGGGTTTTAATCGAGGGGCACTACAAAAATACAGTGTACTCGGGATTTCGTATAAAATACACAGTTTTGTCTCAAGTCATCCTAAAGCCCCAGACATGAGCCAATAATTTGAATAAAAGGTTTCTTCTTTATCTTAGTTGCATTCTCAAATATATATGTATATATATTTATATATTCAGATTCTCACAGTCACATATACTCGAACATATGTGGCACCGAGTATGGTTCATTCATTTGTGCTACTTTGAGATGAATTATAGAGTGGATATGGTGGGATAGATATGGCTACATTACATATTGACATTAGTTAACCATCACATACTGTTTGCTTTTTTTCACTCATTAAAAAGAATCCTGGAAATGTTTAAGTTACCACTTAAAATGTTCACAACATCAACAACATTACATTTGAAATCATAATACCAAATCATCAAACTTTTAAGCTCAAGTTGCAGTGATCAAGTTTTTGTCACAGAGATATGAGCAAATGAATTTTTCAAATCTATTCAAACAGCAATGAATACCAGAATAAGATTATTAAAAAAAACAAAGTAACACAAGACACAATATGAACAATAAGGGCAAAGAGTCGACTTAATTAAAAGCCGATGAAAAGAGCTTTCAAACTGCATTGATTGACAAAGCCTGCATGTCTCTAAAAATCATACAATGCAAACATAAGACAACAGTTTCTCAAGCCTCTAGGAACAATTGAGCACAGAAATTACTACAATTAAAAAAGAACTAAGGAGATACAAACTCCAGATCTTGTCTTGAGTAAAAATCAAAGATGACCTCACATTATTTCTCATCATTTTTTTCCCTTCATGAAAAAGTTACTGCATCATATTTTTATTTATTATACTAATTATCTGAGATCAATCTTGGATTATCTATGGAATGAAAGGGAAAATATATTCATATATATATTTAATGAAAATTCTCCTTTTGTTTTCATTTAAAAACACTAAAAAATCTGTTACAGTTGCATTGTTAGTCTTCATTTGTATATCCCAACTAAAGTAAAATGATGAGCATCTAATTCACTCCACTACGATAAACAATAATGACCTGCTCCCTAACAGGCAGGTCCGATTGAATCCCCCATAGCCATTCAAAGAGACAGCCTTTACTGCTGCTGCTATGGAATAAGAAGTTAAGAAAGTTACTCGGGGATTCTTGACCTACTGACGAAATAAGAACACCTTCACATCATCTTAATTTTGCCCTGCTCCCTGTCCTTCACACTTGGTGCACAGTGCGACTTGTATGGTAATTATATATATACACATCCTCCTTCAACTCAACTGCAAAAGCAAATTGTGACATCCCCAGAAGGAGTGGCTGAAGTTTCTTCCACAGTAAGGAGCTCTTGTCATGAATTTTTTTTTCGGCGATCTGCCTCCAGCGATTCCTAATTGCTACTTGCAAGTTGAATGTTAGAATCTTTCATCCACATGCTGCTTCAATCTCATGACTACGAAAATGACTGCTAAGGCGAAGGCATCATGGAATCTGAGAGAACTTCAGAAGGTGTTCCCTCACTTGAATTGACTGATGACGCCTTGGTGGGAGGTCGTCGCTGGCGGAGCACAGATGGGTCAAAATTTGGGTGCCTTCTGGCATGCTTGCTGTAAAGCAAAGGAGAAACCAAACAAATATGAATATGAGAATTAGCACAGAAGGACCCTTAAATAATAAACCTAAAAAGTACCTGTAACCAAGCTTACCAGTGACATTATTACCAACTTCTAAACTTCAAACCTTGGCTCACTTTTATATGAAAGAGTTAAAGCCAAGGAATAGCTAGATTGAGGTAAGATCAACCTCAAGCTTCAAAAGTCAACTTCAATACACAGCAGCCTTGAATTTCTTCAGATACACATCCATCATCAGCACATAAGCTGCATGCCTCTCTGACATAAATGATTTTGATTCATTATATCTTAAATATCATAGTATAGTTATTGAGCCAATGTCTTTCCATGACTGGCAACATGGATAAAAAGACTGATAACACATTTCACCAGACACACAACATGTGAAGAAGGAATAGGCAATTTTTTCTTTGAGTGGGCTAGTTCTGGCAAGCCCTTCCTGGCAGTGCCGAAAAGGTGTGATTTTTTAAATTTCCAAGGACACAACACAATTACGTAATATAAACGCTTCTGATAGCACATGAGCAACTTAAAAATCTCAAGCAGGTTAGACTTAGTCTGCAGCCCAAAAACTGCCCATGCCTAATGTCCATCAATCAATTTCATGACCATAAACAATTTTTTGGTCAACGTCCTCAATCGAAGGGAAGTATAAAAACCCTTAAGTATACATACAAATATGGGGCTAAAAAATACTTTCTCATTGATGCATTAAACATATTCACATCATAAACAAATTATATGTTGGTTAATTTTGAAGTTTAATAAAGAAATGTATTTAAAGAAGAGGAGGCAGCCTAATTATGTCCAACTAGTATCACCAATAATGGTGATATTGGTTTTTACTGTCAATTACATGCCACCACCTCTACTATTGAATGAGCGAGGTGGATGCAAGTAGATAACTTGCTATTTTACGCTCGCAAGTGACCTCTACAGGTTTATGAGGTCATTTTGCTGACCAGTGACTATCCTGGGATCACATCCATTATTAAAAGTCATCGCATTTTTAAATATGCTATTCGAAGGGTTAAGGATAACCTCATCAACTCACTAATAAGTACAAAATTTCACACTAAATTCCCCTGCTTCAATTTGCAAATGCGAAGACATTTATATCGGAGGTGAATAATGAAGATTTATTCGAAAAATTCATCCCGAAGGAATACATGACAATTCTTTCCACAATGATTAGTTTCCTTAAATTTAGGGTTGATCAATAAAAGATATAAAATCGGCAGCAGTGACTTTCATGCCCAAAGGAGGCAACCACGAGTGCTGAATAAATAGCAATTAATTTCTACGAATTTCAAATAGGTTTGCGCCCCACGAGTAGCATTCAAAACAATCCATCGCCAATACGGCACTTTATGACTCTCACACCGGCACAACATAAAAGCTTCCGCCACTACTCCCATTCTATTCACCGTTTCCAGACTCGTCACTCAAAACTCACCTCAGATGGTCGCTGCGCATAAACTTCTTGTCGCAGACTGGGCACACGAAGTTCTTCTCCCCGGTGTGGGTCCTCGTATGGCGTGCTAATTCATCCGAACGGGCGAATCGCTTGCCACAACCATTCCAACCGCATGGAAACGGCCTTTCGCCTGCAGGGTTAAGAAAGAAAAGACCATACGTTATTACTGGCGTCGAATAGAAACAACTGAGTCGTGCACACCATTATAACAATGTTATGCAATGGTGATGTACCAATAAAGGTAGGTTTATTTAAAAAAAAGGTTGCTTCTACAAATCTTTTACATCCTCCGCCCGTAGACGGTCACGATACCCAGTTCAAATATTACCAACATGAGTGCCCATCAGTAAGCCCAGATGCCTCAAAAAACACCCATGGCAGGGGTTAAAAAAAATACATTGAAACTGACTAAAAACATACACTGAAAAAACATTGAAGAACACAAGTTCTGAGTTATCGCTCAGTTTATTGTTTAGAGGCATAATGAAAACTGCGAAGGAGCAGAGACAAACATATCGTTCACATTTTGCGACATAAACAGCTTAATGAGAACAGTATTGGAGGGAAAAATGAACGGGAAAAATTACAGACGAAAACCAAGAATGGAATACACTGAGCAAATCATGAAAGACGTCGAAGAAATAGTTATGTAGGAATGAAGCCATTGGCAGAGAGGAGAGTGGAGAAAAGCTGCTGCAAACCAATCTCCGACTTGAGGACAACTGACGCGTGCGTCGATGTTCAATGTTCACGCAATTAATGTTCACAATATGATGTAAAGAAATTGCAAGAACGCGGGTACGGAATAAGAGCAGGGGCCACTTCCCCATCTGTCGTTTTTTTCATTTGCGCATGTATTCTTGCAATTCACCACTTTACACAGCGCATTTTTCAAAGCACACCGAACACGCATCAGATTGAGCAATAAAATGCCTCGTGCAAAGCAGCCTTTATGCAAGAAACAAATCTTAAGATCCTATTCTGCAGACCCACCCTCTGTATGTGGCATCCAAGGGGCCTCTGGCTCCCTGCAGAAGGGCGGCTCGCGCCACGGGCCACCTAGGCAAGAGCACTCCCTCTCGCCCGGACCATTCAAGAGGGGGCTCTTCTCTGATGAAACACGCACAGCCACTGCCATCGATCTGACCGAAAGGGCGCTTGCCACGGGGAGATTTGGGAAAGCTGATTGCAGATGAGTTCGCCCACGTGTGCCGACTCGTCAGAGGACGCATTCTCACAGTTTCTTAAACTAACATTGAACGCCGGACACATCTATTGGTCACTTAGGAAGGCCTCAGGGGACCGCAGTTTCACGTACCATCCGACAGACTGAGTAGCACAAGTCTTATTTTTCCAACCATACCAGGTTTCACTGCTTCGCTGTGTTTTCACTGAATCTCCACTATTCTTGAGTATTTACACAGTTGATTTGGAGCTTGTGAAAATTAATATGTTGGCAGAGTTTCTCTATAGCGGGTCAATAAGACACATTGTCTACATTTGCAAAATGTCATACGGCAAATTCAAACACGTCAGAAATGAAATTAAGAAAATTCATACGGCAGTTGTACTTATCATTATTACCAAGCACAAACATGGTGAAACTTCGACGTAAAAAAGATGAGCTACGAAAATTTCACTTTATTTTCTTATTTACCAAAAGATTTACCCGCGACGATGATAAATGCCTAGACGGTTTGCACACCATGATCTTCATTCTCCATTTCAGCCTCGCTATCTTAGAGATATGAAAGGTGCGAAAAAGCTCAAGGGATGGGATATTCATAGAGTGCCTAATGCTCGACTCATTGGATGAAACGGTACTCGAGGAAACCGCAGCAAGCCCGAGCGTAAGGGAGAGAATTAAGTGGCGTCATCTCCACACTAGGGAGGCACTCTACACGACGACGCTCCTCAGATCAAGGCGTCGCTCGAGGAAAATAAAAGTAAAAATGATTCGCTCAGGCATCCGCTGATGGCGTCTATTCGCGGCAATATTCCTCTTCCACATTGAATGACTCCGCGCTCCTATCAAAGGAGAACACACTTTGACTTGAAAAAAATATAACACATGGGACATACGCCAATTCGACAAGGACTACACACGGAGGTATAATGTGGAGGCTGATTTGAAGCCCGTAATACATCCAGGTTTAACGCGAAAACTCAAGCGTATCACGTTCTCAGGGAAAATTGGAACCATTGTCTTGTTTCCCGCAGCATAGAATCGAGAAAATTTGAAAAAAACAAACTATAAAACCCCCATTAAGACCCAGCAACCGATCTGGCCTTGTTTTAGAGATACTGTTCGCATGTGTCTCAGCGAATTACGTGCATTAAGATTCGCCGTCTCGGTAAGCTGAAAATCAGAAAGTCTCGCTAAAAATGAAAATTTTACCAGACCATAAATAGGCCTCTTCAGCAAGTTGAGGTAGGATCGAAAGCCCTAAATCACGGAGCCACAAAGCTTAGTCACGGGAGCCATTCAGCGGAAATATAAACGGAGATTTAATTCCATTTTGTTTAATTAAAAATTAACAATGATACTATATGAAACCTAACTAGCAGAAGTTATAACACACTGATTGGGTTAAAAGGTCCAAAAACAGATAAAAATGTCCATTTCCTTTCATAAGAGTAGATCGATTCCCATACGAAATATTGCAGAAATTTCTAAACTAATGACATGCGTCCATCGACTCACTAAACACATTTTTGAAGACAATGCTAAAGGCCGCTTTACACGGTACATTTTATTGTACAAACGAATGTATGAACTCATGCACGAGGAAAATTGTATGATTGCCTGAACGACTTGGCGGGAAATAGAACCTGCTCTATTTCCATTCAGTTTCTTGCATATTCTATGATACATTCGTTTGTACAATAAAACGTACCGTGTAAAACGGCCTAAACAGTACGCCACGACGGTAAGCTAGGTCGAGTCACGACTGTAAGCTGGGTAGAGTCGTTAAGATCAGAAAATAGTTATAGAAGACTGCTCTAATCCTGCAGGATAAAAGTTGGCGAGTTCCGACTGGCACATCTCCACTTAGGACAACAAATAGGTTGTTGGCCCCGCTTTCGTCTCGGCCAACTTGGAACACAATATCGTCCAAAAATCTTCACCGAATTAACCTAAGTGGGAAGTCAAAAGGTCAAGTGGGGAATATCCCCAAACGAGAAGTTTTTTTCCTTACGTTTCGGGGAATGGGGAGGAAATTCCTTCGGAGGATATCTTCCCTGTTATTACGACGGCCGCTGTCTTATCGAACTCCCGCCGCCCTTCGAGGCGCCTTCGTCGCACCTGCCACCTGCAGGTGCTGCCAACTCACTCCAGTGTCGCACGCACCTGGCGCCACACAGAGGAGGATAACAGGAATACTAGTAACAATCCGGAAGGGTGGGAACGTTGAAGGATACCGGAAGGACAAAACGCTGCCGCCTGATTATTAAACAGCTGAAAGTTCTTAACTGGCCAAGTCATTGGAATACGCAGGTGAGGAAACAATTTTTTCTGACCTGGAAATATCGACTCACCTTCTTGCCGGCGCCGAGGAAAAGGAGTACGGTTACCAAATAGAGCACGACAAAGCAATGTAACTGTTTCCAGCGTGCGAAAGAAGGGAGTATAAAGAGAGCGACAATACCTAAAGACAAAAGCCTGGTAGTGGATTAGGATGAGTGGTATCTTACCGATTGAATTTTATTCCTCTATAATTGCGGGATAATTCTCATACAAACCGCTCTTCGAGGTACTCCAAGGTAGGAATTTTAAAATTAATAACAGAATTTATGAAAAACATACGGATTGGCAACAAATATCACGCAAACATTTACAAATATACTAGATTTAACTTCAACCAAAACTAAGACGCACGGAGTTTGTTTTTAAGACAAATTGAGTGCTTTAATTTTTAATTTATTGGCGATGGTCTAATGATTTTTGAGAAGACGTCGATACTAAAGATAAAACTAACCGCAAATCAGAGTAAATTCAGCGAAAAATTAACTGAATATTTTAAATTACGCCTTTGAGTCAGGTTGAGCAGAAAGATTTTGGACATCTGGTCTATTGCTTCTAAATATGTAACAGTTTGTTTCTGATCAAATTGCTTTTGTCACATCAAGAACTTTTTACATGTAGACACGAAGAAACCGGGGAAATCATCCGTAACAATACATTGAGACATCTCAGGGCATCGTTCACCACATCGCCATTTTCACCGTTCACCTGGAGCACGTCATGTGGGTTCAAGGTAAGATAAGCAGATGGCGACAACAAACGCCAACCTTCGACGAGAACACCTTTAAGCTGTCATTTCGATCTGACGACACGTTTCGGCCTCACTCTTTTTTTTAGAGGAGGCCGTAACCTGCAAGCCTATCCTCCGAATCCCAATGGGGATGCGTCGAAATTTCGGGCGCAGTCATTTAAAATATCAAGTTTTGACTTACGGACGGTACTTGCTTCAATGCTGTCGGTGCGCGGGGCATCGCGCCACGCCTGCCAACCACGCGACCGCTGCACGGCGGCGCGGGTCCACCCTCGGCCGACCGCAAGCCCGGACACCGCAACCGCAGTCACCGCGGAACCGATAGGAGGCCCAGGGGTCCGACAAGGGTCGGCAACCGGCCCGGGTCCGAGGAGAGCACCCGAGGGTGAGCAGAGGATAGGAGAGGAACTCGAGTCGGCAGATAAGCCTCGCGATCCCTAAGGCCTGAGTATCCGGAAGCAGGCAGATTGAGCAAGCGCTTGAAAAACAAGCCTCGATATTTATGGAAAAAATAATCGATTTCTTTACGTACGCGCCAAAATGTTACAAAACTTCCGTCAGGAAAAAAATACATGCTTGGATTACACATTTGGGATTGAAATGCTTCCACTATTCTTCCGACAGAACACGTTTTTTCTACGCAAGACATTTAACCTTCACAAACCTCATTATTAGGTTCCTTCAGATATTGCTTATTTTATTATAACTTATATTTTCAACATTAAGTTTTAAAACTTATTCTAGAATCAAATTTATTTATTTGTCTATCACCAACTCATGATCCATGCGCGAAAAGAGGCAAAATTTGCTAGTCATCATATCAAGTCACGTTCGGAGAGTTTAAGCATAACTAAAGGAAATCAATGAACTAAATATTTCTCCAAGCATTAAAATGAACTGAGCTTATATCGAATTTCTCGAGATGAGATGCAACTGCAAACGTTAATTAAACGTCACACTCCGTTAATTAAGAGCCACATACAGACACTTTCACCATAAAAGGCCACCATGAAAAGCTAACAATGTATAAAAAAGCAAGTCTCAGGAAGGCAAGAGGGAAACTTAATCATCATGAACTCTTCAAGAGTCAAATCTCCTTAGTTAAACTAGATTTTAGTCTAGGTAAGTTCGGGAAATAAAGCAGAACGGGGGGACTACAAATTGGAAGCCCCTAAGCGGAATATTGGAAGTTTCCTCACTCGTTACGTCAGTTTAAAAAAATAGCAAAATTTGTACACGCTCGAAGGAAAAAAAAAAGAACGACACCGTGCCTTTCCCGCCAGAGCGCTCTTGAAATCAAATTTTCAGCCACCGCGTGCAAAAATAAGCTCCCTCCACCCCCCTGGAGTTCGCGGGACGAAGTTTCAGAATTGGCAACTTCGGAGAGGAAATTGTTTCCCTTCCAGCTCCGCACTCGGCGGCCTTGCATCCTCCGCAGAGGGCGGGGTGCCGGTCAACGCACGGCCCTCCCACCCGTCAATCCCCGCCATGCTAAGGGCCTCCAGCACTTTCCCACTTTCACGCAGCGAGAAAATGAAGCTGACCACAGAAACGCCACCGCCATAGAAACATGCTCTTTTCCATATCAAACCTTTTCACCGCTTACTAAATTGAAGTTACTTGTCCACTTCGTATAGCCAAAGCAAGAGGACGCTAAAAATAAATGCCACTCAGACGTTCGTCAAACAATCGTATTTACGTTAGCCATGAACAAGATATAACTTCACATGAAATTCAATTGATTTGGCTCCATCACAAGGAAATATATATCACCTTTTCCAAGATACCAAAATACCAGCCACTTACAGCGCTACTTTTGGAGTTATTAGCCAATAATATCAGCCATTTTCCGAGGGAAATCTTACGAGTATGCAGCCCATTGAAACTTAATTTTAAAAATAAGGAATTTATAACGCGTAGATCTCGTCAGAATTTAACAGTGCATAGTTAGTACGAATTCACACATATTTTGTAATAAATAAACTCACTCTGCAGTATATTTTGTACAACCATAAAAAAGTAGTCAAGTTGAAGACATGTTGGCATATGAAGTTAGTTGCTGAAATTTTTATTCATAAAGGTCAATATTTTTGCGTCATATGATCACAGTATTTACTTGACAGTTTCAAAGTTGCTGAAATTAAAAAAAATAAAATTTGAAGATGGTTTATTATTACGACGGGAAACACTCGCTCAAACCACCTTAAAGGCTCTCGTAGTGAGGAATGAGGAATTTTCTGCTACGAACCAACTTTGACCTGCTATTGAAAATAACACCGCTGCCACTTTTTCCGAACTCAAATTGAAACAAATTCAATCCGCGTAGAATACGAAATGATTGCAGAGATCTTCCAACCCCAAAAAATTCTGAGTTTGGCGAAATGAAAGACAATTTCTTTCAAAGGGAATTAAAGATCACAATTGCTGGTGAACTCGACTAGCGAGCAGTCAACAAGGGCCAAAGCTGTGCGGAAGAGTATATACTCCCCATACTGTTGTAATAGAATACTGTCGTCATTCCATTATCAGGAAGCAGTAGTCTAACACTTAAACGAAAACGAACAAGTGGCAATGGCACCCCGATATGTTGCAACCAACGTAGTGCATTCAATATATGCATGTGAAATTTAACCCTTGGAGTGCGGCATGACGTGATGTCACGTCATGCCGCACATGACGCCCAGGGAAATTTCACTAGACCCCTAGTGAAAGCTGGAACACTCACGGTACCCATGACGTGATAGCAAGTCATCAGAACCAGCGTAAAAGTACCATGACGTGATATCACGTCATGCCGCACATAAAGGGGTCAAAGTTATTTTTCTAATTTTAGTCTGTTTTTGGCACGTTCTAAGCTGTTCCCTTGACTTGGGTTGAAGTACGTCATTGACGTCAACTGATCATGGGTATCGATGGTGTAGAGGAGGATCAACGTTAGTATGTGATCTTTAAAACCACCATAATGCAAATTGGGTTAAGCTATAAATGTATGGGGGAACAATCTCGTGCTTTTCTAGATAAGGAAGAGCCTAAGCCCATGATCTTAACGAGTAAGATTCAACTACGAGGATATGATCCATTATAACGCTTATCAGATTAACTTTCTGTTTTTAACTTTTTCTAGGGTTAGACTGATAATCCCATAGCCGATTCAGGTTTTCTTACGAACTTGAGCAGACATTTTGAGCTTGAGATGTTATTACCGCCTGAGAATCACAATTTGGCAATTAATGAGCGGTAACTACAGGGAACAGGGCGCTAATCACCCCCTTCCTTTTCCTCCCACGTTCGTCTCGAAAATTTAAGACATCACCATTAAAAATTAACATTAACTCAGGATGACACAGCAGAAACACCTACCACCTCCCACAGGCTACTCCGCGGGCATTTACTTATGTCGAAATAAATCATAAAAAAGGTGAATTCCTCACGCAATAACCGAATTTATATCATGACCATGACTTTTCAAGGCTTCCAAAGAGTCGGGAGAGAGGGCCGAAAGAAAACCTGAATACGTAAGCCGCAAACTATTCACAAATCATGCTCGTTCCAAGCGAAGCTTCGTTCGATTCACTGACTACTACTCATAAAGAGTAACGAACACGGACCACGTCACATGACTGAAGTAATCTATAAATCAACGTAGATGGAGACTTTTCTTTATTCAAAATAATCCATATTCCATTTTTTAATAAAACTTTTGCAATTTAAAGAGGCAAGATGAGGACACAGATAATAATGACGCAAACCATTTTTTTACGGCTGAATCTCTGAGTAAATACACACATCGGAGGCTTGCACTTAATCCACGCCGCGCGCTGGAAACACCTCCACCCCAAAAGACATTGTTGTGGTATTATAAAAAGTATTTTAGCGAGTGATAAATTCATTTACATAATAACTTATAGAACGAACGTAATACAAACCATTACAGTTCATTACGTAATGTATCTTGACGTACAGTAGGCCATGGAGAACTGCTACCATTTGTTGGCAAATATCTGAAAAATTAGTGCAATTAGCGGCTGACATTTTGGTAGAGCGAGTAACATTAGATCATTTTCTTTTAAATGGGGTACAATTCATTGGATTTTATTCGCAGCCATGTCTCGCTCAAACGACCTTAGGAGTGGGTAATACGAATCGACTTGAACCTCTATACGGCGGCGCCTCGTGTCCCCTCGAGGAGCAATAAAGCAGAGAACGACACCCGGTCGGTCACACCCACCATTACATTCATCCCTACATCTCCACTGGAGGGCGGCTCCGTCTCGACTCTGCCCCTCGACTTATTGCTGGAACGTTGCCACGACTGACTTTCCGGCGTAAAATCCGCCGATACACACAAAAAACATGCACTGGCCGCTTCAAATGTTTGGCTTCCCGCCAATTATTCTATTCAATGCCATCCCTAAAGGATAACGCGCCATCTAGTCAACGATCCCCACCAGCCAAACACGTTTTTGGCCCCTTTCAATAACGTATACATTCCCGACTGAATTTTTTATGCGTTGACTAAAATGGTTCAATGCCGACACAAAGATGAGTATTTTTTGGTTGCTTGCAGAGCTCATATGAAGTGTGGACCATGCATCGATTTCATTTCTCACTGCAACATCATCGGAAAATAATATCTAGTATAGCCGAAAGTTAGCAAATTAAAACAAAACATTAAAAACATATTCGAGTTCAACATAGACGAAGAAGTGTAAATATCTAAAGCAGAGAACCGCGAGATTTCTACATAGCAAAGAAAAACAATCCGAAGGAATTATTTTCTTACAACTTAAATGAGGGACCAAGGATTTCAGCATTTACACTTCCCACTGTCGCACAGGCTTTAGATAGTAAATAATAAGCACATCCGTTGCTGCATTGAAGCGGAGAGCAAACTCATTCTTGTCTAACAGGACGGTGTATTTCTAAAATCTGTAGCTAAACCCATCACCATCGAATAACATGGTGCGTACAACATAGACAATGTATACCACTATAAAAGTTCGCAAATCTTAATCTTAATGACAATGAAGGACTACAAAAGGAGGTCTTGCAATAGCGACGAAGCCAAGTTATGCATGGGCGATTCTGCTACACTCACCATTCCTATATTTAGCCTAAAGAAGCATCGGAGCCAAATGCACACCTGTCTACACCGACATAAACCCCGCCCAAACGGACAGACGTTTGAAAATCGCCTCGCCGTAAAACTGTCGACAGAGCGAGCACAGGCCTGTTAAGGCTCACGCCGCCTCAATTTGCGACACTCTCAAATGCACGCGACGCACACGGCTCTCTTATCGTCCCGGGCAGGGTGCAGCGGTCAAGACCGCCATAAATTGGCTCACCACGCGGCGGTATCTCAAATGCCCGCCAGATGACTCCACGGCCGCCGCTTGGGCGCCAAAACGCGTCGAAAACATGTATGGGACGCGCCGTAACTTTCCGTCCCGCTCGATCACCCCATTTGACCAGGATTGGGAAAAACTCAAAACCTGGGTCCAAATATCCAAGAATTCTGCCGAAGTACCGCACAAAGGAGGTTGGGGTGGACCACTGAGGAAGATGGAAAGGGCTCTTGGTATGCTGGCCTAAGCTAGAAGATGGAAAGGGCTCTTGGTATGCTGGCCTAAGCTAGAAGATGAAGCCAGTCCTTCATTAACCCTCATTCTCCTACAGCCCTTGCGGGCTAACGCCCAAATTTTTTAATTTTACTACGTTTTCCATCGATAACTTACTAGACATCAGCATACACTTTTTATTTTATATGCATTCTCCTAGCATAAGTATTGTTCATTTATTTAAATAAATACTTATATGCATTTCCTGTGAAAGCTATCGAGTAGAATCCATAGCACTAAGCAGGCAATGTATATTTCATGAGTTAATTGCCTTAAATTTCAAACATATGGCGGATAATTTCAACCGACTCAGGCGAGATATCGTGGAAGTTCGTTATATTATAACAGAAACGACAATTGTACTTTTCCACAAGATATTTTAATGAGTGCGACACGTTTCAGGTCACAGAGTCATCATCAGGTACAACACTTGTACCTGACGATGGCTCTGTGAGTTGAAACGCGTCGTACGCATTAAAATATCGAGTGGAAAAGTGCATGTGTTGTTTCTGTTATAATATGGTGGATATTCTTCCTTTACAAGAGCAAAGTCGTCCACTCCATCGTGCTATCCAAAGGCAAGTAAGATAAGAGCAGGTATAAACGATATGGTTGTTATTTTGGTTGTCAGGCTTCAGTATGATGACGCAGTGCCCTCTCCATCCACCTCAATGGGGGGAGGGGAACGCAAGAGAGATAGGTGACAAACGAATGTATAAGTGGAGAGAAGTTCGTGGGTGGGTATTTTGAGAGGAGAGAAAGATTTGACGGCTATTTCGAGCCGACTCCTCTCCTTCCACATTTCTCCCCCACACACAGCGTCAGGAGGGGAGGAGGTGGAGGGGGGAAAGGGAGGAAATAGGGGAAGAGAAGAAGACACCGACACACTAGAATGCCCCCTGCCTCCTCCGGCTCTCGACACAGGAGGGGGTCCCATTCCCTCCGCCCGCCTCACCCGCCCTCCCCCATTCGACCCCTCCCCCCCCCCCGGTGGGCGGAGCCCTCGCTGACGAGCCCCGCGGATCCATCGGGAGGGAATTTCGTTCCAGGAATCTTGATATACATAAACAAACTTAATCATATCCCACGGGAAGCGGTTCCCAGCTAGTGACATACTTGACCCGAAAGGCAAATGCTCGGCGGTTAAGGAGTCTGCGAAAAAAAAAATCAATATTCCTCTCATAAAAAGGGTACACCATAAGGAAATGGGTGACCGACGAATACCAGAATGTAAGAAGATTTGGAAACCTCTGCTCCGGTTCGACTCACTTTTTTCGAGCTTCAGACAGACACGACAACGTGATAAACAGAAATTAAAAGAGTTTTAGGTTCCCGCGTAGTCAGCTGTGAGAAATTCTGAGAATGATATCATTCTGCAGTTAGTTATTACCATAATTCAAACATAAAGGGATTTTTTATATCACTTTGGGAGTACGTTTTTGAAATACGTCTGCAGAGGTAAGTGATGAGGCCATAAAGTTATACATCTACTTGAGGTATATTTTTTCGACAAGTATCTTCATTGGCATCACTGAGCGAAAATCAGTTGGCTAACATACTTCCCTAAAAAGAACTTAATCATTCCCTGTATATATATTTAGAAGTGGGACGCCATCATGATTGGTCGTAAAACTCTAAAGGCGTGTTTACACAATGCATGTACCTGCGCCAGTATGAGGCAGGGCAGGTGCATTGACAAATGCTCCAAATTAGAACAGGGACTATTTTTTGGCCACGCGTTCATGCATTTGCGCAATTTTGGGTATTTAAACGGTGTAATTTTAGTGGTGAATGAGTTCATGCATCTACTCTCGCGGATATATGCATCATGTAAACACGGCTTAAGATTGCTTGACTGCAGTCTTCCATCCTTGCCTATCTAATGCCACGGATGCCAATCCACAGGCTCTCCATATTTGCGTTCTACAGCTTCCCGCTCACCCTGAAAGACCTCCCGTTCCATGTCTCAACCCTACATTCATCCTTTCTGACTGATGTATCCCTCCCAATTATCTCCACCCGGACATCTAATTGAGGGACTATTTTACCTCCGGAATATTTTACAGAGAGGAATGCCATCATGATGATGTATAAACATTGAAACCCGGGTCATAGTAAATTTTACCTTTGTAGAAAATTGCTCATTTATTTCTGTGATGTGCAAAAATTCCACACAATTTTCCAAGAATCTTCGCAATTTATACGTCAAATGACGTTAGAATGTAAGTTGCCTAAAACACCCAGAAAGTCCTTTTCATGCAAACATTTGATGAGCAGTACGGATACTTTATCAAATTGCGGGACAAGCAACATACTAAACATTGGCAGTGAAATTAAAAAACATTCGGAAGTATCTTATCCTCAAAAGTCATAAAATTAATTCTTGACGAGGGCGCATGATATAAATTCTTCAACATATTCAATTTGGCAGAGTAATTAACCTCAACAGAAAAAAGAAACGCTATGAGAGGTGACACGCATAATTGCTTTTATTAATCATGGAATATCTAAGGAAAGATATAAATAAGCTAGGCGACCGTATCATGCAATTTCAAGTATGATTGATTTAAGCTACCCAAATAAAATAAAAGCAAAATAATAAAAATAAAAAAGGCAAAAAATATCAAAAAAACCTTAATTAAATTCACCTGCAAAAATTGAATAAAAATAGAACTAGAACGAAACAAATTTAATAACCATGTCCCGAATGGACGCGATAGTGGAATGGCTCATTCGATGCACAGGCAACAACGAGTGGAGTTGTACCATCCCAACACCCCGCAAGAATCCAGACGGAGCTCTTCGGGAATCGAAGCGGGGACCACCGGTGAGGGGGACGTGGTAGAATAGTCACCACAACCAATCCTGCGCCGTAGGCAACCACCCCTGCGCGGGTGAGGGGCGGGCGAAGGAACTTAGAGGAGACTGGCATGGGGTGAGTGGGGGGTTAAAGAGGAGGAGGGCTTTTAAATCTGGGGTTTAAATCGCCTCCGATGAACAAGCTGAAGATCTCTCTCCTCCCCCACGCTCTTTAATGCGACGTCAACCACTCCACCTACCGCCCCCTGCTGTGATGTGCGCGCCCACCCCCGTCCGACAGAGAGACTGCTCCGCACCGTCCGCGACAGCCGCGCCGCTCCCCGGCGAATCAATAAACCATCCCGGCACTGAATTGCGGAGGCCACCTCCCTCGGATGAAAAACCACCTCATGCTAGGAACGCTGGGATTGCACGAGCCTCTCCCGAGGCATTCGCTTCGCCACGGAGGGGGAGAAGCGGACAGACCAAAGTCCTGAATGCGCCATCAATCGCCTTTTCCCGCGCCAAATCCCTAGAACTTTCCGCAAACGAAAATGGACACCTCACAACAGCGATCTCAAAAAAGTAACAAACTCATCTGTGGTAAGAATGGGCGATCCAGTTTGGCGCGCACTTTAAAAGGAGAATCAGTCCAATACGAGAAGCAATTACAGAACGGGTCTCATGTGATTGAACAGAAAAACTCATGGTAAAGTCATCTCAAAAAATATATCATTTGAGCGAGGTGGGGCTGACTTCATAGTTACGATAGGGTAGATAGCACCGCCAATACGCTAGTTAATATTAATGGACCACCAATCTTTTAAACAAATTCTATGCTTTGGATTTGCTTAGGAGAGGTAAGGCGTAAGTCAAGAATGAACATCTCATCCACGTTAGTCAGAAATAATTGAGTTAGAATCATAACGAGGATAGTTTCTTTGGCGGAGGAGATGAAACAGCGAGCATGCAATATTTTTCAAAGTGGGTAAAAACGACTGCCGTCTCTTCCAATCATCCCACAACATTACGTAATAGTTATTACAGTCTAAACAATGGGCAACTATGATCATAATGGTGGAGTTAGGATGATAAAACGGCTGTTAAGAGTTTACTATCAACGAGTGACACCCTGATCACAGTAATTAAGCATCATTACAGCTCTGAAGAGCAAGCAATACGGCCACAGTTTTTTCCTGACGTAAACTTCAATATCGCCGTGGCGCGATTAGTGCGCTATATGCACAAGGACAACACGCATTTCTCCGGCTTGAAGGACAAGGCGAGAAAATACGCCACAACCCACTTCAGCGAACTAAGCATCTCCAACCAAGGTTTCACGGCGCGAAAGATATTGACTTGGTTCTACTGATTCATCAGACCCTATAAAATAAGCCCCCAACCTTTCGAAAATGCAACTGAAAGCAGAAGATTGAGTGAGAATGGATACATTTGCCGGCCAGGTCATTCACGAGGTATGGGAAGCGAAACAACATCGCGGGGGCAGAAAGCGGAGCGCCTCTGCGGAAGGCGTGACATAGCCCGATTGGCGGGAAGTGACGTCAGGGCTGCGGAAGACCGCCGCGCCCCTATCCGTGGACTGGCAAAGCTGCCATCCCGCGGAGAGCCCCGGAGTTAGCAAAGGATGCGAATCTCGTGACGACAGATGCCGCGGAAAGGCCATAGGTAAAGGAACTCCTCCCGTTCCGTCTTCGCCCCCGGCTCAGCCATCCGCGACTTTCCCGAGAGCGGTCTTGGCGGAGCGTTGAACCGCCCACCAGCGGCCGCGGTTACCGCCGATTCCACCTACCGGCGACTCTTATATGACGGACTGGATTCCAGCATCCCATACTGATTCAGTCGCCACCACCCAACTTAAAAAGTCATTAAGGTGGTGGGTATGATTTTTGTTTAAGCAGATTCGCGAGACAATTAACAAACGTGTAATGATTAGTGATATATGTACATAGGTAAAAATTAAAATCGGCATTCACCGATTCGGGTTCTCGACCATTCAATGCCTTATCAACCCGAAGCTTTATGGCACTTCATATATTACATAAATAGAGTTTTTCTCCGAAATGCAAACAATACATTTCATACAATTTAGGATTCCAAGCCGAAAACCCAAGTCACAACAATGCTTAACTAGGGCGAAATAAAAAAAAATAACTATTGCATCATTTAGATTAATGAATAAATGAAGATTTCTACTGATAAAACTGAGGTCTCTCAGTGAAATGCGGTCCAATAATTTTCGACTTAATTGAAAACTTCCTAAGACTAGCATCCAGAAACTCAATTACGGTTCTAGCCACCAAAACCATTTTTCAAACAGAAATTAGATAGGAGTGACTGTTTGGACAACCAAGAGACTTGATTCACTTAAAGGTCTCTGGCATATCCTTGCGGTAACTTATTCTTTTCATGGTTATGAGAACCCAATCCACTTTCCTGACTTTATATAAAATTTACCAGCCTGGGTCGCCATTTTCAACTGCCTCGTGACAGGTAAGAGACTACCAACACCTAAAGTTGGTTAATACAATAATTAGAATAAAAGTAAGCTGAAACACATCATAGCAAGAGTCAAGAGATGATTTCTTTCCCAATGAAGATTTCTCCATAGTTACACCTACAGTAAATGAACGAAGAGATATAAACTGCCCATTCTCTTCTTTTTCTATAATCGGATTAATCGGGACCACTCGGTTACCAGTTGCTTACGCCATGCAGGTCACTTCCGAAGAAATAAAATGATGAAATTAAAAGAAAAATTACAAAAATCTTCCTAGTTATGACGAAACCATAAGTACTTCTATTACGCTTTCACTATCCGATCGTGATTTTCATGACTCACCGCTCGAGGAGTGACAGGGGAAATTGAGAAGACAGCTTACAGGGAAAATTAAATTATACGTTAGCCCTTATATGCCGTTTTACACGAAGTACTTAATTGCGCAATTTTGATGCGCAGAATTAGCTTACGGGCGCAAGGGATTAGAGCAGAGGCTAATTCCCACCTGACGTTAAGGCATTTGCGCTAGCTTTCTTGCGATTCACTGCTTCACACGAATAACTTTCAATGTACATCCCAACGTGTATAAAATTGAGGAATAAAGATCCTCGTATAAAACGACCTTAAAAGTTGAACTAAGAATCTGAGGGAATCCCTTACCTGAATCTGAGGTGCAAGGGATGGGGAGTAAACTTATACAGAGCGGTTTTTGATTCGCCTTTCAGTCCCATGGTAAACATGAAGTGCTCTGATAAAAGAGACAAAAAATGTGAATACGGCCATTTCGGTCATAGTTGCCGGATAATTAATCACGGTTAATTCTACTAATTAATAGATATTAGATTAATAGATAATTAGTAGATAATTAATTAATGACCGCTTCAATCAGCCATTGAAATCTTCGGTTGATTTGAATAGCCAATCAAAAATTGACTGATTTGACAAAAAGAAAAGATACAGTTTCTTATCGAATAGCGCTCAGCAGCCTTAAGAACTTAAACCCAAAAACAACATAAGTTTCAATGAAGACGACCCAGACTGCAAAATCAAAGAGGTTTCCTTTGACAGACGACGTCCGAAACTCATATTTCGTGATTGAGTAAGAGCCGTGGCGAGTGAAATTTACTTGTTCAGGGCAGACAAAATAAGCCAGATATCACGCCGCAGCAGAAAAGAATAAGAGAGTTATAAAAACGTCTTCGCAAGCCACAGCTAAACAACTTGTCAAAACCCTCCAGAACGCTTTTGAAAATTTGAATAAGTCCAAGGGTCTACAAAATCGCTATTATACCCTACCCTAGCTATAGCTACCCAAAGACGGGGCATTTTTATTATTATTTTCACCGGCCAGGCAAATGACGTACATTCCTAGGCTATATAGTCATAACTATAAATAGATAACACATTTCAATCATCAGAATTAAAAAGAAAGAGAAAAAACATTCATAATTGGAAGAGTGAGACATTCGATAGAAAAAATAAACGCTAATGTGCATGAAATACTTTTCCACAAGCATCAACGCACCTTTGCGTGAAGGAATGATTCAGCGCTCAGCGACTACTAAATGAAAGAGAATAGGTAGGCTCGATTTCTCTTCAACGAACTCAAATCATCACAGATTACTTTTGAAGGAGAACGATTATTTTAGGTATATCAAGCTAAATATGGTATTGCCGAGAAATCAATTAATTTGGTTGCATTTTAAAGATAGGTATCTTAATATCTCATCCAAAGATACCAAATTATTAGCCCCTTACCGAACTACTTTCCAAGATTATTGGCGAAAAATATCAGCCCTTTTCATGGAAAATGGTACGAGTATGCACTCCAGAGAGACCTTATTTCAAATTAGAGGAATTTTTAATACCCAGATTGCGTAAACTGATAAACAGCACTCTCTCCACTTTTGTTTTTGGTCGTAATGGATGAAGTGATGAAGCAAATAAAAAGTCAGAGGAGTACAGAGTTCAATGCTCTGGAATTTGCAGATATGTGGTACTTTGGGGATGCAATGAAACTGAAGTCCAGGAAAATTTGAACCGATGGTACAAAAAGTTTAAAAACTTAAACCTGAAAGTCAGTAAAAGTAAGACAGGGATACTGACTATTGGCAAAGTACAGAATAATATAACTTCAAAACTCGAGAACGAAATATTGCAACGAGTGGAACAGTTCCCTTACCTAGGTAAGGTAATTTCACAGGATGGTTTAGATTCCAGGGAAATTAATAACAGGTTGAATAAAGCGTCAAGTTTTTACCACCAAGTAAGGAGTCTTCTTTGGGACAAAAAATACCAAGAGCTGCAAGAATGACCATGTATAAGTGTAACTTCGTACCTATCATATCATATAGCCTTGAAAATTGTACACTATCAAGTAGAGACATCGGCAGAATACAAGCCAACGAAATGAAATTCCGAGGACGATGGTACATACAAAAGACAAGACTTGACAGGAAAAAAAATGAAGACATTAGAAAACAGGTTGGATTCAAAATATCACTAATTGAAAACGTCAAGAGATCCAGACTGGGATGGTATGGTCATGTGATGAGGCTGGAACAGAGCAGAGTAGCTAAGGTATGGCTGGAAAAGGAAATACCAGGGAAGAGAAGAGTGGGCAGACCAAGAAGGAAGTGGATCGACCAACTGAAACAAGACATCTAACTGAGAGGGAGCTCTTGGGAGGAAGTTCAATATCAACAAACATACCAAGATAAGAGAAGTTGGAAGAGGCTGATACACAACACCCGGGAAACTGGAGTTGCTACTTGATGATGATGATGATGGTGATAAACAGAACATAGTTTGTATGTTTTCTTAACTATTTTTTGAAAAATAAATCATACTGTCACCGCAGTAATTTTTCCAGAAACGCAATAAACTTTCCGTTTTGAAAGATCTTTAAACAGGATGAGTTAATTGTAAGAGAGGACTGTACTGGCCTAAATTCTCTCGAAATAAAAAGACAAATTATTATTATTATTAAACGTTCCGCGTGAAAATAACCAAATTAAAAGACACGCAGATAGTCGTTAATTATTAAGAATTTCAGTCATACAAAAGTATAGCACTGCACTGCAAGTAACGCAATATATGATTCATGCTTCCTGCAGCTGCTGAAATTAAACGTACAGTTCGATTATGATGTCCATTGTGACAAGGGAACTATCTCGCTCAAACTACTTTAAGTTGGCAACAAAATGAGCTACGTTTACGGAAAATTCTCCGCTCTTGTGCCGGTGAATCATCCAGAACCGAAGGGCCCTTATGCCCAGCCCAGGGCTACCTAATCCCAACCTTCCTGGCAGGGAGCGCATTCGGACGAAGCCGTTTACGACAGTTAATCTACGCAGTTGCACAAGAAATGAGTGCGACTAGGCCGAGGAAATCCCCACCCGAGAAAATACGAGGTACGTAAGTCGGAAAACCCTCAAAGTTTGTGAGAATTAGTACCGAACACACCGGTTTGACCAGGACCTACCGGTCTTTTTTGCAGGGCAAGTCCCAGTGTGCGGACGAGACTGGAGAGAGGGAGCACGGTTCCACCGGCTTTTCAAGCGGCCGCTCCCAGACACGAAGCCCGCACGAACCAACGGGCGCGAGGTTGCGTGATACGAGGGCCAGGAACGAAATGTGAAATTCAGCGGTCGAGAGAATTTTTCACCTCGACGGGGGGCGGTGAAGGAAGGGAAAGCTGGGAACAACATTCGAGGGTGTCTGTGGTGACAAGCATTTTCCTTTCATTAGACACACTGGAGTGCAGCACAAAATAAACGACCGGGGCAATTTCCTCTTTCATTTTTTTCCATCTGACTTTATTCAGGACGGTAAAGGATTGAATTTAGGGCCAAGATGACATTGTTTCGTATCCAATAGCTTTGAATATTTCAAAACATGTTTTCGACGACTTAAGTTTGCAAGAATACCACAAAAGGTCCAAAACCATCAATTTATTATACCCGTTTTCAATAGAAGAATCGATATTCCTTTTACGACATATTCCTAACGAGTTCAAGCAATACATAAATAAATGCCGAATTTAGGTTGATCAAGATTCACACCATTATCTATCCTAACATGTAAAAAAACTTATGGAAATTTTCAGAATCCAAGACCAAATCACAAATTTCCCTAATAAAACACTCCCTCAACGCTGTACATTGGAGAATAGAGGCAGAAGCCTTCATCTTATTGTGCCAGTTTACGGGATAAGACGAAATGCCACCTATCGTTTCAAAGCATTAGCCACTCAATAAAATGAAAATAAATAAGAATTAACATGCAGAAATAAAAAAGGCTGAGTATAATAGATGCATCGGATCAAATAAAGAAAAAATTGGTTTGGTAACTTCCTAAGGATAATATAACTGTTGGAAAATTGCTAAAGACTCGAATGACAATTGGAAACTGTTTCCCATAAAAATCTATAAAAAAAACATCATGGGGATGGAATCGACTTGGCCGGGGTCCGAACCCTGACCCTATTCTCCTATTGGCCAGTCAGGAGCATATCTTTGCACCCCTTGCGCAAGAATGCGTACCATATGATTCTTTCAATTCAATGATTGGAAAATTATGAGTTTAATCATTAAATAAGCAGTGATTATCCTTAACTAAAAATGACCAGAGAATGGCGCAATTTAATTCACTGCAATAATAAAGATGGAGAGAAACAAGCAGAAAAACCGAGACTAACAATTACTAATATAATAATCAATAACCATTGCCTAAGCGATGTAAGTGAAGCCTCCGCATGTCATCAGTTGTTTTACCCCCAGGCCTCATATAACCTTACTTCAGAGATGTTTTGTTTATTTAGCACCAATAGTAACCTACTGCCAGAATATGTTAAAAAGGAAAAGAAGTAAAGTTATTTTTTAAAGCTAGTTAAACAACGGCTGTTCGATTACAATAATACTGAATTATTATTTTAAAATGTACATGAATTTGTTTCATGCGAGAAGAAATTGTAAAGTAATTCTGTAAATTATTGTACAGCACCATGTATAATACTGTAATCTCATCACTCCTTTGTTATATAAATTTTACACGGTATTTTGGTTACCCCCACACAGGTTCCGATCTTTGCGGTAACCTAAAGCTTCCATAAATTATGTGTTGCTGTTTTAATGTACGTACATGATGGGAGCATTAAATTATTATCATGTCATATCATATTATATTATATGAGGACCCCAGAAGTCAAGGGGTTTAAGTAACAAAATCGTTGTTTTGAGAAAACTTACGTCAAAGTTGAAAATGTATGGTACAACCCACTAAGTAGTTAAGAGGCATTACCCTATATAGCAGCACCTGTCAAGAAAATCACTTTGATCCCTTTACCACCTAAAAGATTAATATTTTCACATCCCATTCCTGTAACTAACTTATTTGTTTAATTTAGTCACTTAGACCCCTTGCCTTCTGGGGTCCACATATTATATAGGATTAACTCTCCTCACCAGTGATTTGCAGCTCCTGCAAAATGGATATTTTTCTACCCTATCCTTCAGTCACGTCGCTCCCGATTAAAAACTCAAATGGTATCTAATCACTGCCGAGCAAGGACCAAATGAAGTGGAGGGGAAAAGGGTTAATTCTCCGAGAGTAAAATGGAAGTGACGAGGCAAAGGGTAACGCAAGTCGTCCAAGTGCGCAGGCCCTCCCATGCCGACGACAGGGCAATTTCCGGACAACTGCATCAGCCGGGAATCGATACGACCGAAATACATCGGCGAGAGGGGTCACCAGCTCAGTGGGCGGGCACCCGCCTCGCGAGGGTAATCCTCCGCTGCACGTGAAACGACCTCGGGGTTCAATATTTATCCACGGCAAAATGCCGAAGACGCTCACAGAAATGGAACGACACGGCACAAAACCGTCAAACCTTAAGCGAACGATTCACCCACACTTCAATCAATCCTGATTGGTGAAATAAAACAGTTTTCTTCAAATGTACAATAAATACTGATGGCAGCTATCGATCTAATACTTTTTAACATTAATTTTGAGAATGAGAGATAAAATACAAGAGGATTTTATTCCACCAAAAATAACTAAGACGTCAGAATCGCTAATTCACAGCAAAAAGCTGGCAGATTTCACTGGCCTAGATTTTTTAGAACTAGGTTGAAGGCAGGATAGACATAGTCTTTGCTGGAAATCATTTTGACGATTATAACCCTTTTAAAAATTATTAAAAATGAATCGTCAAAAATAACCAGAGGAGTATAAAATGGGTAAAATTATTAAAATCTCCTCTACCTGAAAGATACCAGCAATAAATTTGTTTTCTTTCCCTATACTTCTGCAGTATGAGATCGATTACCCCCTGACGGAAGACCAGGGTACACCAATGCCCGCTGAACGCTAGCCAGATGCGTGTGTCTTTCCCAAAGCCGATCAAGAAACAAGGTTTTGGCTCGCCAAAATGGGCCACGGAAAAAAAATTTCTCTGCCGCGGAAAGCTTGGAGCGAGACTTAGCCTTGACACCATTTAAACTAATCTGGATATGTGCAATAGGAAAAGCGTGTGCCGTACCAGAGGGAACTAAAATAAATGCCCTAATTCACTCTTTGCACGCGTAAATGCTGATGGCAACACTTGAAGAGCACCAAAAACGTAATCACTTACGTACTGATGGCATTTGTCTCGCCCGACCAACCGCAACACACGTACACATCACAGTAACTGATTAATAAGAACCCCATATAAATGCTGCCGCACGGACTTGTGATTGGAAATCATTTTTATGAGCCTTCGAAATCATGAACACATTAGGGAAGAATAAACAAATCGTTAAAAAGTCCTTGAACGTGTATGGACCCGTCATGGGCTCAAGGAAAGTCAACAAACCCGTTTTATTGACCAGACGGACGAAAAAGAGACTGGTCCTGGAGTTTCACCTCTCCTACAAGACCAGACACTGGAGAAAAGTAAACGATTATGAGTTTTTTCACCAACTCTTACGTCGCGGTCGAAAATTGCGGACCGCTAAGAGCATTTCACGTGGCGCCGCCACCTCGTCGGCGTATAAGCTATCACCTTCGGCATTCATTCCGGAGAGAAACGCGGTAAGTATGACAATGTAGATATGAATCCGTACATGCACGGAGGGTGTCTGCTAAGGACCATAGCGTGCTGAATAGAAGAAGCGTGGGGGAGTGTCACGCCGCAAGTGGACAGCGGACAAAGTGCACCGAGACATGCGACGCATTTACTGCGTAGGTGGCGATCGCTGGACTCGAACGCTCAAATGATTCTGCGGCGGGGAAACGCATTAACCGCGTACAAGATAACCAATCGCGATAACCACCATTATTCCCCGAGTGGCACGCGCCGAAATTTAGCAGCCTCACTCCGACTACCCAAAAAATACTGATTTTTACCTCATTTATCCGGAAAATGGAGAGATATTCCTCACATACCGGAGCATCCGAGTATACTTTTTTATTACCACATAGCAGAAAACCTCACGATAATTCCGGTGTCATTCTTACGCCGGTGCGTTCAGAGTTTGCGCTTAGATCTCTAATAAATGTCCCAAAACATTGATCATTATTCAGTTTCATTGTATAACATACACAAAATGTTTTTCAAGTAATTTAAAATTTATGCACTATTAAGCAAGTAAACAATCAGCACCACACTTTCAATGAGCGATATTTAATTATTTTTCCCAGGACGAAAAATTCCGACTAAATCGCGCATGCATAAAGTCCAAACTTAGAGACTAAACTTCTGCAAGAAAACTTCCCGACTACCGGTATAACATGAAGATACGCTCATAACTGTGATCACATGGGTAAATATTATTTGGCCGCATGGTTCGTTTAATGTAATTCATCATTATTCAGTTTCATTGTATAACATACAAAAAATGTTTTCCAAGTAATTTAAAATTTATGCATTATTAAGCAAGTAAACAATCAGCACCACACTTTCAATCAGCGATATTTAATTATTTTTCCCAGGACGAAAAATTCCGACTAGATCGCGCAGGCATAAAGTCCAAACTTAGAGACTAAACTTCTGCAAGAAAACTTCCCGACTACCGGTATAACATGAAGATACGCTCATAACTGTGATCACATGGGTAAATATTATTTGGCCGCATGGTTCGTTTAATGTAATTCATCATTATTCAGTTTCATTGTATAACATACACAAAATGTTTTCCAAGTAATTTAAAATTTATGCATTATTAAGCAAGTAAACAATCAGCACCACACTTTCAATGAGCGATATTTAATTATTTTTCCCAGGACGAAAAATTCCGACTAGATCGCGCAGGCATAAAGTCCAAACTTAGAGACTAAACTTCTGCAAGAAAACTTCCCGACTACCGGTATAACATGAAGATACGCTCATAACTGTGATCACATGGGGAAATATTATTTGGCCGCATGGTTCGTTTAATGTAAGTTACCATACACCATTTGTTTACGTATTAACCACGATCTTAAATATCTTTTATCTGTATTCATACCTAAAACTTGATCCTCCTTCCACAGTTTTTGAAAGACTTCGTTTTTCTGAGAAAAATTCATGAGCACGTCACTACATATTGCGCGTATTAAAATAGATCGTAATAGGCATTGTCGCTTGACGCATTGTCACACAGTATCGCCCCTGCACGTAGCACCAGACATATCTCAGACACGTACATGTAGGCACGAAAAAAGGGATAATTTGACCTTGGAATGGCTAAGTAAGATTCCTTTCCCTTGCTCGTACCCTCGCTCAAACCTCTCATCTCGTCCAAGTCTTCACTGGGCGGTGCACGGCTGGAAAACCCAGGGGGCAGACAGTCGCTCGTCAGTCGGGGAACGAAAGACGGCAGATTTTTGAGAAGGGCGGAGATGAGTCGAGAGAGATTACAGCCTCCGGGGTCCAGGGGAGAAGAACAGCGAAGAAGGGACGAGCAAGTCACCCCCCGAAAGAGAGAGGGGAGGGAGGGAAGAGGGTCAAAGCGGTGTATATCATACACCACCCTCCACTCGATTGGCAGGTGAGATACGGCGACCGTGCTTCGCCAAGGCTGAGAAGAGGCTAGGGGGGGATTGTGGCGACCTCTGGGAGGGAGACGCGTCGACGCTGGCCCTTCGCGCACACGGTCCAGTGCCAAAAAGCACGGGAAAGGAAAATTCAGAACCCATTTCCACACGTAATACCGATAACTCGGGTTTGCGTCCACTTGGCGGCAAATGGAGCAGGATAATTCCCAAAAGCCCCCGGGAAACCGAAAGCACTTATGGGTACCAAAATATCGAAGTGCATTTTGATGAAACCAGTTAATTAATGGCTTGTCAGCATTAGTTAAAGAGACGCGCGAACACTGTCCGCGGACCTGATGAGTCCTCTTCCAACCCTGACCAGACCTAAGAAAGACAATTGGTGAATACACATCACGAATGTTTCCCCTAAACTTCATTCAAAACTAACTACCTGACACACAGCCAGGAAAGAAGGAAATTTAAGAAAATATCCTAAAAACTCATAAAAAAACGTTCTATTTTTAAGGCATCCACAAGAGTTTTCATTCATGTGATTAACAATATTTTCGTCTCCTCTGAGATGTCATATATATTTTCATGAGGCGCTTCGCAACCTTTTCATGGCACTTCATCAGGAATTACGTACACTGTGGTGGACTATGCTTCTATAAAAAAATACATTTCTATCCTACTACAACCAAGTATCATTTAGAATAATTGCATAGAAACGATATAATTCTACAACACACGATTAACAACTTAATATTATCCATATCTGACGCCTTCATAGAATCTCATCGTAACACGAAAATCAAGGAAGCAATAAATGACGTTCTTTTGTATTTTGGCGCACATCAACTCAGTTTCCGAACCGTTTTGAAGAGCGCAGGATTTGCAACTAAAAGCGGGCAAGTGAGTGACGCATTAGATGAGTGATACAAGAATATTTCCCTTAATAAGTAAAATAATTCAATATATCGTACGGTGTTAATTAGCAAAACTAAGGGGGTTGAGAATTCGTATGGACATCCAGTATGAATCCTTCAGTTCGACTCCGAGAAAGTTGTAAATACTGCCTCCGATTCCATAATTCGATCATGGACCAAGTCACATTGGTCCACGAATATTTTCCCGAATAAACAAGACTATGATATGAAAATTTTTAGGTAGACAGCCAATATTAAGCGGCATTACAATTTATCCGGACTTCAGGCTTGAGGCCTCCTGTTCGACTTCAGCAAAGTCGTTAATATTATTTCCCTATCCATACTTCAAACATGGATATAGGCACACTTATCCGCGAATATTTTCCAAAATTAATGAGATAATACAATGAATTTTACGGAATTAATAGGCAATACGATGCTTGAGAATTCGTAAGGACTTTCCGCCTGAGGCCTCCCGTTCGGCTTCAGGAAAGTAGCAAGCATTACCGCCGGTATAAGGACATTGCTTGAAGCCCACAACCCATGTTACAAGTGGGGGATCTTTCCTGGCTCATCGAGCCGGGGCGGGAGGGTGGCCGGCTGAGAGCGAATTTTCCACCTGCGGAGGCAACCTACGCACATTTCCCTCCTGTGCCGTGGAAACGTTCCGCAAAAACAAGGCCCACCCCCGTCCCACACCCCCCAGCCTGGCTGCTTCCGCCAGCAGCCGCCGCCGTCGGGCGCCCCACACAATGCCCGCGAGCAACACGTTGGCCGAGCCGGCAACGTGACGGCGCAGACGAAGGGGAACTGAATGGGGGACTCGGCAAACAATGCACACAAAACACTCCCCCCTCCGACCAGGTATTGACAAAATAAAAAAGCCCTGCCCCGCCGTACTCGGCGTTCATACATACGAACGCTCATATTCGTCGCACCGAAAATCTAAGCACATCGGCGGGCGACACGTTCGATCTGATGACCCACCGCGATCACAAATCCCACCGTTAACGGATCTCTTCAATGAGGAGGAAAGTGGGATCCGCTAATTGTCACAGAAGCTGCACAAATCCTGACTAAATACTGAATTGATCTGATCGAGGCAATGAGACTCATTCTTCATTTTCAAGGCAATGATATTCATTCATTTTCCCGCTGCGTATTTCACAAAATAGCACTGAAACTCGCAGTCGCACAAAATATGGGTTCGTACCGATCGGTACCTATCTATATTGTGCATACGGAAGTATGTCAAAGGTGTGATAAAAGGTAGATAGAGCGGGTATCACGTAATCAAACTGTGGGCTGACAATAGAAATAACAACCATTTTGCTTAACCCTGCTCCCTCCTTACATTCCTTTGTATAGCACGACGAAATGTAAGAATTAGCGGTCGTAAAACAAGAATATCCAGCATCCGTTTCAAATCAAAGGCAAGTAACTCGTCAAATATACATTCGTTACATTAGCGCTATGAATTCTACTCGATTGCACCGCATTTTCACCGTGAATGAGAAATATCATTATTTTAAATAAAAAAATATGTAAGGAGAATGCATATTAATGTAGTAAGCGGATGCTGTATTCTAGCAAGTTAGCGAAGGAAAACATCGTCAAACTCCAAAATTAGTGCGTCACCTCGTGAGAGTTAAGGGAAAATCGGGGTTCACCCTCTATACACCGATTTTTTGTCCACCATATGCAGTCATTTGCACACGATTTTTGCACTCGTGGGAGAATCAGGAACTAAAAGTTACGAATGAGAGATATTTCCGTTGCCAAGCTGTACAATTCATGTCACAAAGGCATATAGACGTAAATAAACCTAATCAGAGATAAAAAAACACTTTTATATGTAACCTCTAGGTCACGCAGCGTGAAAGAGGATTTACAAAGATGGCGGAGAGTCCACGCCCAAGTTACAACTTCTTGCATTGGCCATATGTGCAAGCGCCCTCTCCATATACCTCAATGGTAAAAGCTAATCAGTTTGAGCAATTGAAAACAAGAAGGACGAAAGTGCCAAGAACAACACACCAAGGAAAATATAATAATCACACATTAAGGTGGCTCTGGCCTCAGGGTCACTAATTCCAGATTTTATGGAAAAGTTGAATATAAAATTTTTGACGAGCGATTTTGACGAGAGAGAGATGATTATAAACTAGGATGATAACCAGTCTATTTTTACAGTAAATCAGCCTTGAAAGAGGAGATTGTAACATTGGTTCCCATGAAGATAGCTTAGGCTACAACATAAAATGTCAATTTGAACAAGGAAACACATTAAAGCTTTTAATTGTACTGTCTCTATGAAGCGAGAAGTCCTGGGAAAGTTTATAAAAATAAAAGATGGGTGTCTTACTTCATACATTTTTAAGTTAATAGCGAGTTACTGCCGTAATTAAAGTCCAAATGCGGTAGTTCCCTGCAAATGGCGCTGCAGTCAGCTCCCATAGAAGTCTTGAACAATATATTTGTGGAATAATCTGCATATTTTTCACCTTAATTTTGGCTTTCAATAGGTAACCTACTTCTTCAGCGATAGCACCATTTTACTTAGCAGAATAAATATGTGAGTAATTCAGTATTTTTCTTGAATCACGCAGTTACGCCCAAGCCACCTTAATTTCTGCGATTGCATATTCCGCCGGAAAAATTCCAATGTAATTGATTTGTACTTGATATAAAGCCACTGAGGCTGATTTTCTATAGTTTAGCCGTTACCTCGTAACTGCTTCGGGTTTCAAAACCAGATGAAAGCGTCAATATGAAGAAACATTGGCTTGGTTGCGAGAAAATGTCCATGTTGTTTCATGTCAAGTCAGCTCCAGTAGTGAGTTCCGGGCAGTAGTAACATTGTAGCAGTAGTACGTAATTCCGAGTAGCAGGCTCCGGTTTTGATGCAAGAGAAGGTCTCCTTTCGGTGGTCGTGGTTCAAACCATTGGTTAATTATGCCTCCCTCCCCAAATTGCTCCCAGAACAGTAAGTTCGCTAATAACTCCTGCGGAATACGGATTAAAACTGGATAAATAAAAATGAGTAAATTAGTATTAATCTTCACTGACATAGGCTTAAATCTCCCAAAAATCAAAGGATTTAGGCAAAAAGTTAAGACTCCAATACTGCTAATTCGGATTGCGGTAACCCAAAGTATACGAGTAAAGCAAGCCCCAGGGGTTCTCAACAAGCTGTCATCCTCCGCAAC
The DNA here is from genome assembly GCA_963169105.1 of Ceriagrion tenellum. Classification (NCBI taxonomy): domain Eukaryota; kingdom Metazoa; phylum Arthropoda; class Insecta; order Odonata; family Coenagrionidae; genus Ceriagrion; species Ceriagrion tenellum. The sequence continues at coordinate 73,527,390 of OY720641.1, read as the reverse complement.
ATTTCCCATAGATTTGGACCTTCTAATCGGAGACAACCACCATTATTGTCCCTACTCCTATCAACAACATGTGGGGAGAGGGAACTGATAGGGTGACAAGAAATACCATCTCTTCGACAGGTCAACGACACGAAACCGATGTTAACAGCCATCGCTTTGGGTCGAGCGATAAAAGAGAGAACCGAACACATCTCTCTCTCACACTCCGTGGCGCGTCCATTTCGCCCGGCTGCCGAGGAAGTAATCGCCGGGCGAGGGAAGCAGGTGGGACGGGGAGGGCGGAAAATGGGAAGAGGAGGAGAACCAGTTTATTTGCCAAGGGAGGAAATGACCAGGGGGGGCGTCCGGCCCTGATTTAAAAGACCCGACGGGACTGACGGAGGGGGCGGAGCGAGATGGGGCGAGGGGTGTGATACTCGGAGGAAGGGGCGGAAACCTGGGGCGCGAAAGACGGGGGCAAAAAATGAAAAAGAGGGTACGGCCGGGGCAAGGTACGACCGGATCAGTCTCGAGCCGTTAACCTCGCACTGCCACCGCCCGCTCAGTGAAGCCGGGACGTGCAATATTAACGATTTAGATGAGCGGTTGCTCGATTGCGACCAGCAATATAATACTATTACTGTAAACCGATACTGATGCCTAGTTCAGACTACCATCGTACGGGCCAACGTGCGTACGATTGTAGTGAGAACGAAGCTCAGCGTTACCCTCACTAGGGCATCACGACGAGCAAGAGAACGAAATAGGAAATACCATATTCCTATAATGTTTTGAGGCATTCGATATGTTTCTTTCTAGCAAAGGGCACATCCCTATGCTTATTCATTACGTTAAAATTATCTGCTTCATCATTATCGCTAATCATTATTTCCGGTTTCTACTCGAGATACCAGTGTAAGGAGCTATGGTTACAAAGATACTGACGTACATTCACACTACGAATAGTCTACCTTTGTACGGAACATCGTAGGTATATACGATGGTATTTAGAACGGGGCATGAGCAACCATAAAATGCGAAATAACGTCCAGCAATCACATGGTTTTGTTCGATTTGTAATATGAATTCGATGCCCGATATTCTCACAGAGTATATAACTAAAGCATCGATACGCTAGTGATACAGGAGATCTGATATTGCAAATCCTTCTTACTGAAGCACTGGCATCTGATGCAGAAGGACGCTACAGTATCAGCTTTTTAAAGGCAATTGCCTCTCCTATTCTTCAGCGCAACACCTCAATTACTTGACCACAAGCATCAGCAGGTAACGACTTCTAATTGAGCAAAACACATATTGGAGAAAAAGATGAAGCAGAGGAAAATGTATTGCTCAAGGTAATCTCAAGCAGCAGGCACATTTTAACAAAAGGGTTCACAAGTCAAATGCCTGTGGCGGGATTCGAACCCTTGACCTTCGTGCAATACGACGCCTGCGCCGCCCACCAGAATAACCGGTCGGGACTGCTTTAACCTGTAGCGAGCGACTTCCCTCGAGTCCACCTGTATAACGCAACCCCTCGCCTCGCCGGTGACCTAATTGTCACTAATCCGCAATATTATATTACGCTGCACCCGACGGCCAGACGAGAATAGAAGTACATGCTCTCGGCTGCTCTTGGCGAGGCCTCTATCCTGATGCGCATGCCTACATGGTCTTCAACCGGCCCTCCTAATTGCGGGACCCGAATTCGCACAGTGATGTGATGCATTCGGGGTTATTCACATTTAAGGAAGTTTGAACGAAATACCATTTTATCTAGAAATCAATGATTTTGGTCTCATTTTAAAGAAAAATGTCCCCCCTTCCAAAGATGCCAAAATATCAGACCACTACTTTCTGACATTTTTGACGAAAAATACCATCCCTATACGTTCAATGGTATCAGGCTCAACTATGTGGAAGTTGATATTCACAAATGAAAAAACGACTTCGTTTTCTTCCACTGATTTATTTTTTTGGTACGACATGTTCCGACACATAGAGGTCATTTTCAAGTACCTAATAGTACTTGAACATGTAGAAAGTACTTGAAAATGACCTCTATGTGTCGAAACATGTCGTACCAAAAAAATAAATCAGTGGAAGAAAACGAAGTCGTTTTTTCATTTGTGAATACTATCCCTCTTACATGGGCAATGTTACGTGTATCACTCCGAGAGAGATCTTATTTAAAAATTAGGAATTTATAACACAAACATCTCGTCATAAAATGTAGTGTGTGGTTTGTATGTTTTCTCAACTATTTATTAAAAATGAATCATACTGTCACCGCAGGAATTTTTCCAGAATCGCAAAAAGCCTTCCGTTGTGGAGTTTTAAACGTGACGAGTGAAAAAAAATGAGTCAAGTTAAAGACTTGCATACATATTTTTAATTGATTACTTAGAGTTTTAGTCGTATATACGTACATTATTGTGCCATTAATAATGCGATACTTGATTCATGCTTCCTACAGCCGCAAAAATGAAAACGAATAATTGGGATATGGTCTCCATCAAGACTAGGAAACTATCCAGCTCAAACTGTCTTACTCAGAGGAATCATATCCCAAAATATTACCTGATAACACTTTCTTTCGAGTTAGTTCAATGCTATCTGTCCCTCCCTAACCATAGATATTGGCCCTATGAAAACTTATGAAGTACTTTCACAATTGTTTCAGTTTCAAAGTGATAAAAATTCTAAAAAATACCGACTAATTTTAGTTTCAATAAATACAAACATGACTAACCTTGAGCCTCAACCTTACTCATGCAAGGAGAATACTTAAACGTTTCACAAAAATATAGCCTTAAGTTAAAGCAAAAAAAATTCCACACGAGCATTACCGACTGGGTACGAAGTGGGTTACAATTGAACCACTGATTTGTGGGAGAGGCCGTAACAATCCAGTGATAGCAAGTTGATTTTTCAGCACTAAAAGCTACCCATGTAATTATGGGTGATTAATCATGGAGTTTTAACTTCAAAGAATAAAAACCTTAAAAATTGGTCCATCAGATGTCTACTTTACTTCAGACAGTGAAAAGACGGATGACATAAATCAAATTGGTTGCGCCATTTTAGGCCCATGATCCCAAAATGCCTATTTTTTTCTTTCCCAAGACATCTGGAAACCACATTCTGGGATGCTCCGATGGTGAGGGAGGTCTGGCCTAGAGCAAATGACGGACGAGGGACAAAGAACGAGGGTGGGAGGGAGGTAAGGAGGGAGGGAAGGGCCTTCAAAAAAAGCCTTCATCAACGAAAGACTGGAGAAAACACCATAGTATTCACGTTTTTGCATTGTTATATCATTCGCATCTTCCGATTACAAAATAAGTTCATCGGATTCTAATCAGAACGAAACAACTTTTCATTCAATAATTGTGCGCAGACATTTTATTAAAAGCTGACAGTATACTGGTTTCATTTAAAAAGTTTGAATCCTCTCCAGAAAAATAATTTGACGCCTCTTAATACTGAATTTGGACTTAAGATTAAAGACGAAGATTGCGCAAGTAGCTTGGATAGTATATTAATCCACTAATTTTTTATCGGAGATAATATTTAGTACCTACGACTATTATGCTTCAATTTTCCCGAGATACATACAAGGACCGGAAATGAATACTCATTCGCAAATAATAGAAGAATATTCCTCCACGCAGACACAGGGAATAAAGTGGTTATTTTGATGAAATACTGCGGGTTGACGTAACTAGATTTGCTTGCCTGGACCTGTTCAAGAGCGGTGGCCATGCTATGGCTGAAAAACAGAACAAATTATCCCGGGACTAGCGAAAAAAGTCCATCCGACGCATGTCAACTTCCGCGACCAGAGTGGACGGTAAATAGCTTTCGGGCGCAGGTGACTACGAACCATTTCATCTGTCACTCCGCGCTCCCCAATTCTTTTCCCGCCGAATTAAAGAGGAAGCACTTCGAAAAAAATTGGATGAGGGCGAGAAACAAGAGAGGTCGCCACGGCCGTTCAAAATTCGCCCTGATCGTCCGCGGCTGGGGCCGCCCGGGCAGACCCCGGACGTGGCCCGGGGTCCGCGGCGAGCCCGCGGGGAACTTTCACCCTAAGCGTCAACCGCCTCGACACCAAGTCCACCGCTCTTTTTCAACCCCACCGGAGTGTCGGCCGGGAGAAAGATTGCCCGCCCAGGGTCTGTGCCGCCCCCGAAACCCTAGGCGAGGAGCCACTTGCAGGCCGGAGCCCTGCAGGAAAATCAATGACATGGATGTAGTTATTGCGGTTTGCCCCACGGGCTCATTCGTGATCCCTTTTGAGGGACGAACACTTAGCCGAGATGACTGCGGCACTCCGATCAGACGTGTGGTCGGAGAGAAATCGGTTATACGCTAGACTTAACCCGAATGTTTGTCTACCGAAGGTACACAACTCGAGAAACTTTTCAGTTTGAAAATTGCACGAATATGCAAGAAAACTATCTTTATCGCTTACCACCGGTAGTAGGCTGGTCAAAAACTAAATTTTACTAGAATAATTTGACTTGTGTGGTATTGATACGAGGTTCATCAACATAAAGTGAAACTGACAACAGGCAAATGGTCGGGCACCCATAGACCTAATCTGTAGTAGTTATAATACACAATGGCGCTTTGAATTAAAAAAATACAGTCCCAAACACGTGTAAATGTTCGGTAAATATATTTGACAAAAGTTAGGCGAACAACTTTTGATGAAAGGAAAACTTTAATATGTATTTCACATACGATGATACCGAGTGAATATAAGAATCACCTTTATCAGAAGGAAATTTCCGGAGGGATTGAAAACTATTTAAGCAGTTATTTATACGAATTTATAACTTATAAAAAATATTTTTTCAATTACCGTGAGCGGCTATCACGAGTCGTAGTAGAGCGAAAAGCATATACTTCGCTCCTAATTTATGGTTCAACGGTAAATATAGCCAGGGGGGTAACGATGTAACAATCGCAAACAACATCAAATCGAAGGCTATTCACTATCGGACCAAGCTCCACACAGAGGCTCAAAAAATAATGTGAATTTAATACACACAATAATCCGAGATTGTAGTTAGGCAAAGTGAAATGACATCAAGGTTTTCCTAATTCGAAGTCATAGTAGACTTACGGATTTAGGAACTCAAACTACTACGTGAGGTATTCCCGCAATCCACACCGGGTAAGTAACCGGCTGCCATTAATTACTTAACCTGTTGTGAATCCTGAGAACATTTCATGTTTGCCATTCTCCGGAACAGCATCAGATTTACACAACTCCTATGGCTTTAATACACACTCTTTCCTAAAGCCTCAACTCCCAAGGCAAACACGGCATCCGCACCCCTAGTAAGATAATAACTCACGACCTACGTTGCCAAGCCGGCAGGTCACTCACCCGGTCGGATTCATGGTCAGGTTAACTCTCTAACTTTGTTCTAAGAGTAAAAACAACAACACACAGCAGTACAATGAGTGTTGAGTCACGCCTAGGAACTTAACAGTTACATGATATATCGGTTTGAGCAAGAATATGAAGGCAACTTTCGTCAGTGAGGATGCAAAAACTCCGAATTTCCGGAGGAGTATTCTGATAGCTCACGTACGTAACTGAATCCAAGGGTGACGAGCCAACAGAGATAAGGCCGGTGTCAGAAGACCGTCGCGCCTCGGCCGGGCCAAGCTCAGCTCAGGCAGTGCGGTCTACAGGTGGCAGGCAGCAGTCTCAGGCTGGAGGCGAAAATGGGGGGCTGGGAGCGTAGGGTCTGGGACGAAGCCGGGGACCGGCGGTGGTGGGGGCGGAGGTTGTGCAGTGGTTGGGGGCACGTGTGTGCGCCCCGAAAAGACGTCTGGGGGCGGCGGGGGAGGGGCGCGGAGGCGGAAGAGGGAGAAACACGTGCAATGGGAGCCAAGGGGATTACGGATAAACAGCCTTCGAGGAGCGCGGAGAAAGTGATCCATTTCTCTCGACCTGGCTCATTCGAGGCTCCATGTGCATCCAATGAAACGCGGGAGGAACGGGCCCGCTTCCACTGCTGGATTCGCTAGCAAGCAAAAACCCTGCCTCCGCGAGAATAGTTATATCTCAAACAGCATTAACTCAACATTATAGCGAGCCATATCGCGCATTATAATTCAAGCCCAAATCGACGGCAGAATTATCCATGCGGATGGTCCAAGTAGCCACGACGATTTCATTACGCTTAATTTTTTTATTGAACAATCGCTTGGTTTGGGACAATTTTTATAACATAACATTGCCTAGATATCCTTATAAATGGCCACATAAAATGTTGTGACTAATGGCCGGTTGCAAGAACATTTAGTAATAGAATCAATAGTAATCAGATCCATGAAGTTATAGATTTCATAAAAATATTTGGGTTGCAGGTAATATTTACATTACTTATTTACCAATAGTGATTAGCTTCGAATATTTGATCTAATCTTCTACCGCCGGATAAAATTTATGAAAGTTTAGCCTATGAATAATTGCTAATGCACACAATAATTAGTCATTAAGAGTAAACAAGCTGGTGATTTGTCTCAAAACAACTCTTTTATCAAGTAATCAAGCCTCCAAGCGGTTCATTGGGTATCCGCCTACTTATGGAACTCATAACTCCATGCCATAAGTTATGAAACCAATAAACTCAGGTTTCTGCAACACTTATTGAATGGTTGCCATCGCTTATGGGTCCCATTACTTTATAAAATACATGTGTGTCGTTCCTGCAACTGGCCATAAGTTACAAAATAAATCAGTTTTCCCCAAATGTTTTGTAAACAATTATCGGGATATGAAAATCTAAAAGTATGGTCCAGCATTAGCAAAATAATAAAGACTATTCGAACGAAAAGTTGTTCCCCAATATTTATATTTGAATTCTAAGAAAGTATTCGAGAAGTTAAAAATCACACAAAAACATCAAAATAAAATAACAAAATATTTTCAAAAATATATTCATCACCAGTTACTCACGAAATTTCGAAGTAATTTATGCGCCGAGGAACTCTTTAAACAGCAAAATTCCTTTGCTATCCTCACTACGCTGCTTCTTACATAACATGCATTTTCAAGCACGTAATTACAATTTTTCATCAATCAATTTGTTATTAACAATTAGGCTTGATCATATGGTATACGCTTCCTCTGACAAGGACAAGGAGCATATGCATGTAATTGTAAATATAATTAGCTACATAAGCTAATTTGGCAGAAATGTGAAAGGCAATTTAGCATGGGCACGAAGTTAACTAAAATTAAACGTCCCCCTCCATCAACTCGTCTACATTCTCCATACTGAGGCCGATACTTAATTACGAACGGTAATCCCTACACTGAGCGTGACATGCGCAAGTGACCAAATTTGCACTCCCAATTTTCAGAGGGATTACGTGTGCCAAGTAATAGAGCCTCCAATTTGTCACTTCGTCATATTTTTAGCTGCTAGAAAAGGTAAACATTTTTTTTCAGGAGCGGATATTAATCTGCTTGAGTTTAGTTCGCGTACTTTAATGCATAAAAATATAAAGTTTTATAATGGACCGTTATTACATTGTATATGCATTAAAATCTTCTTCTCTGACGTATATTTGGCCGTACACATCTCTTTCATATAGGCGAAGTCAAATGAAATGTGCGGTCTAACTATATGTTGGCATTTTCATTTATATGTGAGCATAGAGGGCTTGGAAGCTCTAATTGAACCAACGTAATCGCGCAAGAAGAATACAACAATCAAGGAGGGAGCTCGCAGTAAAAAAAGCCACGAAGGTCTGCCAGGGTTTTGAGGGTTATCGCCCTGCAGGACGCACAATAGGCTCCCTTGATCCAGCAACATTTACAACCCCCAAGTTGCTTTATATTGGACTCATTCCACCTTGAAAACCAGAACGCAAGAAATTTAGCTTTTTATACGGCCGTCCATTCATCGGGTAACCGCCGAGATAGGCGCTAAAACACCTATCTTCGCGTTACCCCGGTGGAGTGTGCAAAGCCCACGAAATATTGTGAGATTCTTGCAAAAAAAATAAGATTACGGTTATTTAGAATCACAGCGCTATGAACATCGCTGCCAAATCATGATGGTTTCCTGTTGATATGACGCACGGACGAAATAAACACTAGGAAATAAAATATTTAGATTACAACAACGTCTAGACTTCCTGGAAAAAAACTTCACTGTCAACATATTGGCGTTCTCATTGAACCGATAAAAGGCATTCATTCACTAAATTTGGTCAAAACTAACAATTCTCTTGATCATTAAATGTCACTGCCACACTGTTCCAGGTCAAATCAAGGGCGGAATCCCAAACTCAAAAATTCTGTCCCTCATGCCCTTTTCTCCGAGCTTATTTAATCCATTAGGATAAAATCTCTTTTTTGATAAGAGAGCGGAAAGAGAATTACGTAAATTATACAGTGCTATTCCCCTCTGAGCACCATGCAATTAAATTGAGTCCGTTTTATTACACCGTATGGGAAATTATCTCTAGGCAAAGGTACCAAGATAACCACCGCAATATTTTTAATAGCTCCGGCACACATGATACGACACGTTTAAAGCTACAAATAAACTATCACACAGGTACACCATGACGACAGCGCACAAGTTTCATCGGCTTCCGTTAAAGATACTAAACCAGTTCGCACGCAAATCGGTGCAGTCGCAAGTTCCAGCGGTATAGCTTGAAACAGTGGACTAGAATTCTCGCCAACAGCTCACAACTAGCGTTTCATGCAAAGTCTATGAAGATTTTCAAGGCAGTCCACAACATGTACTGGTTTCCCAAGGGCGACGAACTGGCAACCACAAGACGACGGAACAGTTAACCGCGAATATGGCTGCGTGTATACGCACTGCGAGTCTCCTGGGTATATAAATATGCTAACATAACATGCTAGCCACAATAAAATAAAATTAAAATATCTTTCTTAAAAGACTCACGACTTAAAGTTTACGCGATGCCTATTCTCCTCAGTTTGGTTGGTAGCCTTGGCTCCAGCCAATTCATCAGATCAAACTATCCGACCACTACATACTTCTTAGTGATGGAGCTACTCTGCCAATTGACATCAATAACATTTTTCTCACGCTCTGAGAATTTTATCACCATTTGGAATGGCAATTTGCAAAGATCATCGAAGAAAATAAAAGCTAATAATCGTATAAAAAACAAGCTTTCAAAGGGAGAAAATTTAAAATGCGCCAAGGATAGGGTAAAAACTTTACTAAGATTTTTCCAGAGAGTAGCGAATGTCACGAAATCATGTTTCCTTTCCAATAACGCAAGGGAAATAAAGATATATTTCAATGTAGGCGCTTCAAAGATTAATTCGGTTAAAAGTTAGCATCGTAACAACCGCTTCCTTTTTTTTGTACGCGCTAATTCGAAAAATCATGGTCGCTTTGCAATGAATGACCACTTCTCAGAACCTTTCACAGGATAGGATGCGTGAAGAAGGTTGATAATACCATATGAAAAGGTTGCTATCAACGAGGCAATAAAAAACCCGTTTCCGCAATATTATTCAAAAGGGTGTGTGTACTGTTTCTGAAAGTTCGTTTTCGCGCGAACTAACCGTTTACGAATGTAACCAGGATTCAACTGCATTTTAAAATCGCAGAATAGTTAAAAATAAGAAAACGTCAACGGTTTTCGAGTTCTATCGCCACCCAAAGTAGATAAATTACTATCGCCATACCTGTAGATTCGTTCGCAGTCATACCATACATTGCAAAACTTCGCAAAAGCAAGAGAAATCACTATCTCACACACACTGCGCATTGGCGCTCTGCTGTTTACCTACGACGCAAGTCCCAACGTGAGAGACCGAGAGCAATAACACAGCCGAGCCGAAACACAACAAATGCTCGAGAGAGGAACAAATCATTTTCCCTGGCAAAGTTTTCGAGGCGGCAGAGCATTAAATGTTTGGTATCGCTAATAAATACGCTCCATGAAACACTGCCAACCTTTTCATAACGGCTTGAAGGGAAAGGGCAAAAAGGAAATCCCACAAGTGAATGCCTCTTATCTCGCGAGTTCCATTTCGACCAAACAAACAAGGTCGACAACTCGGGCGCCAGCTACGCCTCAATTGTTCCTATTACAACATACGCAATCCCGCTTCATTGTTCGATGGAAAACAAACGCTCAGCGCATTTCGCTAATTGGCATGAGTTCTTTCGGCGAGCAAGGGAAGTATTTTTTTCAGAACACGAATGGATCGAAGTTCGACAGGCCCAAAAACTATAATAACCATTCTGGAAAGGTCAATAATCTCTTTTTCAGGCACGGTGATTTCAGTTGGAGCTATGCCACGAGAATTCTAATCCATCGGAATGGAAACTCCACCTATCATTAAAGCCGTGCATTTCACATTGCAGAACAAAATGACAATCACGGCCGAAAAGTTAAATCTCGATACAGGATGACTTGTCACAACTGTTGCAGTCGTCATCACATTTCATTTTGCAAGCCTCGGATAGGAAAAAGATATCCAGATGTGGATATTTTATCCGCAGGAACTGACCTTGTAAAGAAAATCCATTGGCTGTCTCAGCTAGCAACAGTAATTTAACGTCTAACCCAACAAATACATGACGTTCATATTTGATTGCATTTTAGACGCCATACGAGCTTTAATATACTCGAGGAATTTAAATTGAAATAACACATAAATGATGAGTTTCGGTGAGGGAAAGCATTAGAAAAGAGAAGTTTCAACATGGATTGATCGCTGGGTGTTCGTGGTCTTAAACCATATTTTGGTATGTTGGTAATTAACTGACTCAACATCACATAAGTTGGCACCAATGTCTGTTTTTTCCCTCGATGTGTTGTTTATTGGATTGTTGCGATGTTTTATTTCCTCTTTTTACTAATGTTGTTGTCACACGAATTTGGTTCTTGTAAGATGGTGTACCAATTAAATGCTCGCGTCTTAAATCGGCCTGAGTTGAGTTCTTTTAACCTTTAAACTCGTACACTGGTAGCCGCGGTTTGCAAATACTTAACCTAACCAGCACATTACGTTTAATAATGAAATAACTAATATTGCATAATCCGATTTGTTTTTTTTTTACTTTCGACGCAATAAAGGATGAAAAACAAGAGCATGAGTCGGAAGAGATTTTACTTATCCTCTTATCATTGACTCCTTAAAATTAATGTAAAGCACCGGTTGTGATGCCAAGAATACGGCAGACCCGACTATAAAACAATAGATAAATACTATCACTTTCAACTCCTTTAATAACAGCGAAGATATGACATACATCATTACAGCCGTCAATAACATAACAACCGTCAAATATTGCAGAATACTGAAGACAATGGTCAAAGGGGAAAAGGGGTGAAGGAATAGCCCATCCCAACTTCTAGAACCAAAAGAACAACTATCAAAAATTATACTTATGCTTTGAACACATGCATATACCCAAAGTTGGATTCATAACAGGACACCAACTCCAGGCCTGATAAAAAATAATCACGACGTACTTTTCAGAAGAGGAAAAGGATTAGAGATGGTTTCACGTGGCACTGTCAATAAGTTTGACCCATACACTGAAAATGCCGAATTTGCAAAACTATTTTTTCCATTGAATTGTATTCCATCCACAAGAACGCCACCCCTCAAAAATCAAGTCTTGCTTCAACCTTGTTTACAAACCGTAAAGTAGACGAGCAAGCTGCTTGATCAAACGGTTCAGTCAATCGATTGACACATGCTTCAATCGACCTTCAACCAACCTTCAATCAACCCTTCAATCTTTTGATCAAAACTCATTCTCTGTTGAGTTTCGGACTCGGGAAGTGAAGTGTCTCTGTAAAACATTTATTTTTAAAAAATGCATTAACTGTGAAGTCCGGTTTAAACGCCTGTTCAGCCCCCACTATTTTTTCAAATGCCGCACTTTTTTATTTCGGTTTAAGTAGTCTTTGCTTTTCACTTTCCAGAGCTCAGGGCAATCCCTGTTTAACTCTATCAGTTGGCTGATAAACTCACGCTCCGAACTTTCATAAGCAACATTACACTGCTTTTTTGCGAATTTTCAAAACTTAGAGATTCAGTTTCAGCGTTTTGAGGGAGCGATGTATTCTCCATGGTTGCCGGCGAATGACTGACGCAATGCTTGATCAAAATTGGTCTAGACCGTCCAGCACCCTCGTCAACCGCATGATCCATTCAAACTTTCTATCAATCTCCGTCAACGCTTGGCTCAAACGTCAACCGGGTTCCTAGACGTTCAACCTTGCTTTATTCAATCGATTGACTCCAGCATTTGATCAAAATGACTGACCGTCTAGGGCCTCATTAATCGAAATCATGCCCCTCAAAATCAACCATGCCCCTCAAAAATCTAAAATGCACGGCAAAGGGGTGGAAGACACGTGACCCGACGTCTATTTCGACAGCGGCACCCTCTAACCCTCCCCACTCTCGACGGAGGACTTCGAAAAAAATGGTCACGCTTCCCTGGGTGGGACGAGACAGTCGAAGGAAGACGGGAGGCAAATGGGGTGGGGAGGGGGTAGACAGAAGACGTCGGCGTCGCGCGCCATCCCACCGCCAACCCATTTCACTCAAATCCAATCAAGGGAGAGGGGTGACGGGCTCGACAATTTCTCTCCTCAAAAAGGCCAACCTGCGGAAAACTCGAGGGCGGGGAGGGGTGGAGGGAAAGAGTTGTTGATGCGACGGCTGGTGCAACGAACTTCCCACCGTGGGTGCAGGGTCCCGAGGTGCGGGGTCGCCGCCATTTATGGCCTCACGTCTCTTCCCTCCCGCCGAGCCGGGAAGCGCGGCTACCGTCACATTTCACTCACGCCTCCACACCCCAACACCCCCTGCCCTCCCACGCTAATTTCCTCGGTGCGCCCGATTGCGTCCATTAGCCCACTCATTACGGCGCACCTCGCGACGAGCGTCAACGCGGAAGAGAACGTGATGAACACACAAATGAAACAGGAACTGTACGCGACCGCTATGCTCTCACGGGCTAAAGGGTAAATAAACCACTGCGTAATTCGTGATTAAGTTTTGGTTTCCATTAGAATTATGGGGGGGGGGAGATGGCATAATTAGAGCTAGGTTTATTTCGCCTGTAATGGAATACTCGTAATTCACATAAAAAGTCCAATGCGTAGGGATACCATTCTCGCTCAATGATTGAGTAGCAATGGACTTTGATGTGTAGCAGATTTTTTCGTTGGATTGGATATTAGAGGAGGCGACCGACTGATAAGGTCATTCGTACCATAGGTGATAGGTGAGGGAAGAAGGGAGGATAGAAACCCGGCGTCGGCATTAGCCTGCTCTTAACGAAAGGCGCTAAGGGGACCGCGGTTTAACGTCTCATCCGACAGACGGAGTACTATACTTGAAGTGCCCTCCACAAGACACTCAAGTGGAGATCGGGTTTCCTCTGAAAAACATCCTCGTCTGCAGTGATTTGAACCCTGGCCGCCCGTATGGTTAGCTAGTACTCTAACCAACACACCAACCCAACCCCCAGATTTTTTTTCGTATATCCCGAAAAAAAAAATCGTGAAAAATGTGTAAGGACATACGTGATACTTTCTGGAGCGAAAAATTTCAAAATAGTATAATTTTCCCGGGGCGATTAACAATTATAATAAAAAATAATAATTAATAATAATAAAAAATCCATTTCAGAGCGGCGAAACTAGAATGTGAGCCTAGGGGGTAATTATTATGATTTCCCCAAATTGATAGGAAGTCAGAGGGTGCCATCAAACGACCATTTGTCAGAATTCCTTTTTGATTCTGTGTAGTTACCTCATAATAATTCGCATTCCAAAGAAGTTTGCGACACATTGCCCTCCACTACATCATTACCATATCCTTCCACTCCCAAATCTTCATTTACCCAACATTTATTCATGGCGCTTTACAACACACTGTCGCTCTAATGTCCTAATACTATGTACTGACCCCGAATGTACTTCTCCCTCTCGTATCCTACAATAGTTGAAAAGTCTAATCCTGCCAGCTACAAATGCGAATCCTATCTTATACTATTAAATGACCAATTCTTGTATGTTTATATGTACATACTTAGGAATGCAAATTTTTTTCTCGAAAACTACCGAACCGATTAACAGAAAGTCGGTATATGAGGGTATTCGGGTGCGAGGAATCCATTGGACCGAGGTCCTGAGGGCTGCAAAGGCCCCTATTTTACTCGGAATCAATGCATAAGTGTCTCTTTTCGCTTTATTAAATGACTTACTATCAAGATATAGGGTATAAAATTTCAATATCGGATGGCAAAAAGAATGAAGCATTCAATTCTTGCAATTGATTTTGTTATAAACTTCGTTTTCGCTTAAAAATTACGTTTTCAATGGCCAAATTACACATTTTTCTCGGATTTCAACAATAGCATATTTCCTTGCAATCCTACCAACCTGGGCAATGGCAATAAACGGGACATTCAGCCCGGGCATTTCACGCTTTATCTTATAAATGAGCGTATGGGTAAGCAAACATTTTCTCGAAAACTACGGAACCTATTCTTCTGAGAGTGGGTATTTAGGGGAATTAGGGCTGTAACTCTCTCAACTTATTATTTCCGTGAAAACCTATTTCATCAATTATTAATGACATTTTTTAATTTTAGATAAAATTAATTTTATATAAAAACTGCAATACTATAGAAAAAAATTACATGATTTTTTTATTTTAATAATTATTATTACAGTCAGTGTACCGAGCAAAGCTCGGTCCCCCGCTACTAATAACTATCGGTGAATGCCTCGTAACACATTATTTCGTCTCTATTCCAGCAACAATACTTCCTACCTCCACTAGCTAATGTCTAGGAGAGTTCTCCGCGCTATGTTATACAATGCAGGCCCTGGAAAACGTTGAGTTGAAAAAATACAACTAGGTGCCGGAAGCCAAATGGCTTTGGAGCACTTTCAAGCGGGGACTCGACGGGGATGGCTTTCTGCTGACTACTCTCTTGATGTTCTTCAGCCAGAATACTTCGCCCGCACTTCAACGCGCACCCTGCAAATAACGACGGCAAGAAGCGACCGCGACACCACGTGACGCGGCGCACACTCGCGCCAGGACCCCTTTGGCCCGACTTTTCGATGTGTCTGGAAATAATCTGTACGCGGGAATAACTCAAGGCTTCCGCAGCAAAGGGAAATAGAATGAATGAGAGTATACTCCATCCAAATTTCAGATCAGGGGTCAGATGCATTTAGGTACATCACAGTGATCGCTAGGACTTTATTGTTAATCTATAATAGGGAAAATATTAGTAGCACGTGAATATGTAGATATTCATAAGTATATGCACCATCATTTAACAGAAAAGTTCCACACTCAACATTTCCACAATTTAACTTGGTTCTTTCCTTTCTAAGAGAAAGATACTAAAAATCTCCATACACCCAGAAATTTTGAAACGACTCGAGTAATGCTTAAGAATGAGAGAAAATAAGCATGATGTTTGCAGAATTCCACAGAGGAAAAAGCATTCATCTTCACTTTTTCCTGCGTAACTCTGCGCAAGTAACAAATCGATTAGGGGCTTCAACGAATACCGTTCAACCAAGAAATTAATGATTTAGGTCTCATTTTAAGGAAAAATATCTCACCCTTTCAAAGATACCAAAATATCTGCCCCTTTATGGGAAACATAGTAATGGTACATATGTGCAATCCAGGGTAACATTATTAAAACAAAATGAGGAATTTATAACATCTAGATCTCGTCAAAAAATAAAGTGTGAAGTTTGCATATTTTCTCAACTATTTTTGAAAATAAATGACATTGTATCCGCAGTGATTTTTTCCACAATCGCAACAAAATTCCTTTGTGAAGGAGTTTTCAACGTATCGCGCGAAAAAATGAGTCAAGCTAAAGACTTAAAGGTATTTATATTTAATTCCCTAGAATTTTAGTCATTTAAAAATATAATATTGCACCATTAATAATGCAATATTTAATTCATGCATCCTAAAGCTGCTGAAATTACCACGTATAGTTCGAACATGATCTCCATTATGACAAGGGGACTTTCAAGCTCAGACTACCTTACGTGCTTCTTTAAGACTTCTTCTCAACCACGACATTCTTGACCACCTAAACACTCAACGAGTTAAATTCGCCACGTAAAAATCGCAACAAATACGTATTTAACTTCGACATAACACTAGCAAAAGACAAACTTCAGTCCCTCACTGGAAAGGCTGTTTTCACGCCTGGACAAAACTTGGAACAGTTCTACAATGCGAATGACGCACTCGACGCTCTTTAAGTCTATGCTGGATAAGCAAGGCAAGGAAAATGAAGCAACCGCGACCTTGGTTCTGTCAGCGAGTGATTTCTTGCGTAGAATCGAGGCTAGATCATTAAAAATATTACCTACAACACGAATAAATATTCGCATTTAAAGAACCCAAAACCATAAAATGGCAGTTAATTTCCAAATGACTTCCCGAGCACAAAATTAAAAGCTAAATAAGTATCCGGCAAGGAGAACCGTTCATTTATGCGGTTGTCTGAGGCACTGTAAAATAATGCAAGCGTCGAGCTAAATAATAATAGGAATGCTTGACTTTAGCCATAAATATATATCTATTACGCCGTTCCCATTCGGGATACACACCGTCAAAGAACAAAGTTATAGCTCTTAGGTCAAGGAGACTAGCAAGTTTCTTATAATAATTTTCTTGAAAATTTCCTAACCTTGCATGCCTCTTTCTCTGTCCTTATACTCATGCATTTCTTGATGCAGTCTCCCGTATTCTTTTCAATCCTAATATTCCTCTTAAGGTGATTGGGGCGCAAATCGTGAGTCGTTGAGTATACATTTCAATACATTTTAATACATTTTCACGTCGAAAAAAAATCTTGGACCTCTATTCACTTAAACACATCAATTTATGTGTTGGAAATAACGAAATATGTTGTAATATAAATGATGTAAGAAAATATAATTTAACATTTTCGTCTCAAAGCGTTGTCATGAAAAGCGAATTCGCGGCGTGAACCCAACATTTTTTTTCAGCATCCCACCTTGATATTTAATAAGAATCATTATAATAATATGAAAGGTAGTTTTTCACGTTTATGGGAAAATCTGGTCATACAGAATCGATTTATTTCGAAATAATTGCCAAGAGCCAAAAAGGTTGGGTTCCAATATATAGTATTAAATTGCCGAGAAACGAAACCGGCAGCATGGATTTTTTTGGCTTTTCTTGATACATATTACGAAAGCGTACGCGTATGAAAAATTTCACGAAAATCTGTAAACAAAAGAAAATCGCTCCAACCAACTTACATCTCTCTTTCAGCAAAGTTTACACGTGGCTCTCGGCATACTTCTTCTAACACAATTCACTTTCTATCATAAATATGTTACACTATTTGTCTCTCAACCATTTTCATAAGCAGCCCAAAGAATGAAGTACACTCCTTTATTAAATGTCCACCATTTAAGTATCCAGCCAACATTCTTTCATGGCCCACTCATTCCTAGCCCTATTCCCCTGCTTTTACTGCGAACATTACTCAAGACTCTCCATTCCAGCTGCAGTAATTCAACATTAAATTCTACCCAAGAATTCCCCGGATTCACTGCAAGACAATCAAGTTGGGAGGAGGAGAAATCTTTTGCATACTGCGATTTTCGCTTCCCGGGAAAAACGCCCATTCTATCATGTGCTCGACATACTACCAAAGACTTTCCTTCCAACATCCGCACGCCTCTTCATTTCCTCGTTTATTACGCTTCCATGGTCGTCAATGATACAAAATTATAGCTAGTTCCACTTTCTGAAGAGATGTCGCGTTACCATAACTTATATACTCCTCAGCAAAAATAATCCAATGGCTAAGAGGGTAGGTCACGCTAAAACAATCAACACTTAACGGTAATTTGAGCGAGATACTTCCCTAATCATAATGTTACATACACCTCCGACGTACACACTTTAATTTCAGAAGCTGTAGGAAGGAAGAAGAGGACATAAAATATTGCATTATAAGTGATGCATTAATCATTCTATTTTTCTAAATTCTATTTTAAGCACCTCAAATTCTCACTAAATAAATAAAAATATATCTCTATTAAGTCTTTACTTGGTTCATTTTTTCACAGGGTACTTTTAAAACGCCTTCACATCGGAAAGTTTTCTTTAGATTCTGAAAACATTACTGCGGTGAAAATATGATACATTTAAAAAAGGCTGAGAAAACATGAATTACGCACAATTAATTTTTTGACGAGATCTAAGAGTTAGAAATTTCGTATTTTTTAAAAATAATGTCTCCCTGGAGTTCATACCAAACATTTAGTCAAAAATCACTGAAAGTAATTCAATAAGGGAGTGACATGTTCCTCTTTAAAATAAGACTGAAGTCATTGATGTATTGGTGAAATATTTTTCCCTCCAATTATCTTCCCTCATAAAATAGGACAACACTCGTCATGAGTGAGAGAAAGCGAAGTGCAAAAGGTCTGCCGAACGCTTCCAGTCAGTAAACGCTTTCGAAACACAAATTCCGGCTCGAGGCAGATTCCAATCGATCACCGGAGCGCACACATCACGCAGTTCGCTGATACGATTTGTGCTCTTTTTAGAGCCATATCTGTTACGCCCTACCACGATAACAAAATAAATTGGACGAGAACAATAAGAGATAAAGGAAACAAGTATCACTCCCAACTAACAAAAAAAAATGAAAAAAATCCTGCGAGACCTGCGTACCACACCATTGAATTTCCTCGCAAAAACAATGTTTTTCTGAAAGAGATGCGAAAACATATACTCCATTGAACGGAGTCATTTTCATTTTGTCGAAAAAGTTCTCCCATGGATTCTTTTTTTGTACATCACCCGTGCATGATTTTTTTCTTTCGGGAATTTTCACACTTGATGCATTTGCGGGAGACCCCGTAATGGTAATCTCATAGCTACTATAGCTACAAGAGAAGTTCGCGGTATTCTCAAATTTATTTTTGGCAGCATTTCCGCTAATTAAAAAAATTAATAAAATCTCTTGGTGCATAGAAGGCTGGATAGAACAGTGGAAAAGTTCAAGACAGGAACTTATTTTCCTCGAGGCTGAAGCAAGATTTGAAATCCTCTTCGAGTTTCCAGGAAGCATACACACAGATTCATCTCGACTTCATCACCCGGTTAAAGTTATCCACTTTTCTGTCAGTTTTTTATTTCCATCCGGCAAGAGGAAACCAGAGTTAATGAAATACCTCTGATTTACAAAAGCAACCTCGCCACTATTCGCAACACTGTACACACGAAGTTTCCACCGCGTACAAGTTGTAATTAGCAGAAGTACGTGAAAACAACGAGGCAATTCTAATTTTATATTATGTCAACACAGGCACTAATTACGTCCGGCCACAAAAAGCACATCGCCCTTTCGCCTCCAGAGCACATGACCAGTGGGAAATATTGGACCAGACCTTTGGCTTGCATCATTTCTTAAATTTAAAAAATGATGGTATAAATTTAAGATACATATTGATAAGATTTCTCAATAAACCAATCTTAGACGTTTACCAATGCAGAATTTCCTACCCTGTCTTTATTTATTGTTAAAATTGGGCTCATAAATTTCCACGATAAAGAGTTATGGCTATCACAGAATCGTATCCGAAACCACAAGTCTCTCGTATTTTCAATGGAGCAATAAAGGGGACGATTCATTAACTAAGGCGTTATTGATCCAAAGTTTACCTCCACGTCAGGAAATAAAGGAAGCAAAATTAAGCACATTATAGGTCAAATAATACAATTATGTTTACGTCGTTGTTGGTAATAATTGGATGGTTGGTTATCAAAACATCGTAGGCGAAAACACGCGTGGAAGCAAAATATTACACTAACTAAAAATATAACCATGGAAAAATTTGATTTTAACCCAGTACTTCCAATTTCCGTTTACCATGTACTATCCACATACAGCATTGAGCTATCAGAAAAATGTTGGTGGTTTCCGGCGATACTTTATGGAATTTACTAAACATTTTGAAAGAATCGAGTTAACTTTGTTTTTCCACAATGAATTTCAATAACTTGCGACCATGGTTTCGACGATTAACGTCATCATCAATGATCGTACCTGATGATGACGTTAATCGTCGAAACCATGGTCGCAAGTTATTAAAATTCATTGTGGAATAAACAAAGTTTACTCTATTCTTTCAAAAAGAGCTATCAGAATAAAACGAAGTCATGTGAAATGCTTGATTGCCTCGAGCTGAACTTCCACGCATTTGCATTCCCTGAGATGTTGTCAAAGATGCTCCACCGGCTTCGATGGCAGGCTGTTTGGTGCACACAACTAACAACTGAGCTTATTCGTGCCATTAAGGGCATGTGCCTCGGTTGGACATGAACGGATTTTCAAAGCATCGACTTGGCAACATGGGAAGGACTACAAGTAAATAGGGACCTGAAAAGAGATAACAATGCTAAAAACCGCTGAAAAACATGATAATTGGGATAAGTATGAGGGTGTCAAAAAGTTCACTAATTTGAGTATCACTTTAAATAAAGGAAATAAGATTTATAATAAGATCAACCAAAGGGTGACGATCGGCAGTTAAGCATATTTTGCATGTACATACCTCTCCAGAAATCGACCCTCTTGTCAAGTTACAATTACAATTAAAAATATATAAGACCCCTATTAGACTTGTAGTAACATATGTAATATATGCTGGTACTATCCAATAATGATGAAGAAACACTAGGAGAATCCAAAAGAAAATAATAAGGAGAGTTAATGGCCCGGTCAGAGTGGGACATTTATGGAGAATCAGAATGAACTGAGATATAAATAAAATATTAGGAGGGAAAGATATAGTTTGGTCCTCCAAGTCACTGCGACTGCCATGGCTGGGCCACATAGAAAGAATGAGTGAACATAGAATTCCCTGATTACTGCTCAATATCAAGACCGAAGGGGTCTGGTAGAGGGAAAAACTACGCAAACGATGGCTTCGGGATGCTGAAGAAGATGGGATTGGAGTCATATAATAGAGGAAGCCAATGCAACCCACCCCGGGCTGTAGAGCTGTGGACGACGACCTGTCTTCATTAGACTCAACGCTACGAGACCCCGATTCCCCTAATAAGTTCTATCCACACGTCACCAAATGACGGTTAGCAATCCCGTCACAAAACAATCAACACCACTGCCAAGTCTCGAACCCGAGTCCTGAGAAATGAAAATTCACTCCTCAGAACCACTACATCAACCCAATCCCCAGATTCCTTCGAGAAACAAACGAGGAAGAAGGGGGAGAATAGCAGGAAATTCTCGCGCAGGTGGCGCTGAAGAAGTCGCGTGCCACACGCCTCGAGATAAATTCGCCCATTCATTAGACGGGAAGAGCCTCGCTCCTTCCCGCCGGCAACAGCCCTCCTCTCCGTACCATCGTCTCTTAATTGATTCCTTCGCGACCGGTTTGTCCGACGAGCACTCGCCTCGCTCTCACCATGCGCAGCACACGCCTCAGTGAGACACCCACCGTGGAGGTGAGATTTGCATGTCCGCTTCCACGCCGCAGACTCCCTCAGCATTGGTCCACGGGACTGCTGGACCTCGCCGCATCAAGCTCACCTCAACACTGCCGGCACAGATGGGTGCGGATCAAGACGTGGGCATCACTACCTTCACCTCCCAATTATCGAATTGCACATCAAAGAAATTGCTTTTCATTTGAGTATTCTACCAGCAGATTGGTAAGCTTTTGGACAGTTTTCACATACTAGCACAACGTTCTGCTTCGGCTCATTTGGATGATCCGCCATAAGATCCCGATTAAAATTCCACACATTGTCTCCCTCTTTTCATTCCAGAAAACAAATTACTATTCCCTCGATAATACGCAATTTGATATAACTCATCAGAAGTAAATTTGCAACCAAACCGAATGCAACCCACAAAAAGACTATGTGTACCTAATACCTCCTCATTACAATGGTGTTTTCGGCGATAATACCCTGAAATTAACTATGAACTTTTTCTGCAGCCAAATTGCTCAAAATTTGTCCATTATAAGAGCAAGTTTGCTCAATAATGCGATAGAGGGAAGGATATTGGGCAAGCGGGGAAAAGGAAGGAAGAGGATAGGTTCCATTGACGGGATGAAGAAGGGTAGATCGTATGGTGAGGCGAAAACAGATATACTCGTCGTAGATAGGCCCCGGAAAAAAGTAGAAAATGGATGGAGACTCTCGGACATCCAATAAAACCTACCTTAACCGGTAGAATACAATACTTAACAAAAGGCAAGTTAGATGCATTCTTATCAGCCTATTGCTCACGCATGCAGCAAGGGATGTCAAATGAGAGCTTCCGATTCCACGACTACATTGTTTCGGGAATACATAATGTATCACTGTTCAGTAACTTAACAGCTCCGAGAGAGTTCTAATCTCCTTTTCCATCGGGTGTTCCAATTAGCAACGACGAACGAACAAGTATATGTCCCGTAGTGAAACTTCCACACTGAGGAGGTACTACAACCCGCGACCCTCGAATTAGCTGGCGAGTCCTTTACCCCGTCGCCACCGGGCAAACTAATATATGAAACAAATAATTATCAGTAAACCTTTCCATTTAGTCGAAAAAACATTCTTGGACCACAGCTCATTAAGTACGTCCATTCACTTGATCAAAATAGCCGTACATGTTGTTACATAAATGATGCAAAAATTATAAAATATTCGTTTCAATTAAAGCATTATTATGAGTTGAGTTCACGGTACGGAATACAATATTGAAGCGAAAGAAAGATAAATTCCTGTTTTTTATTCGGCGTGATGCTCTGATATTTAATAGAAACCGTTAAAATAATATGAATCGTGTTTTCTTTGCGATTAGGAGAAAATCTGCGCACATGTCATCGACTTATACATGCATATATATGCCAAGTGTTATAAGGCTACGCGTCAAAATAGCATTAATATGCCAAGAAACTATATTAGTAGCCAGCAATTTCTTTCGCTTTTATCGATAAATATTACTGATGAGTACGCGTATGAAAAGTTTCTGGAAATCCGTATATAAGCAAAAATCGCTCCAACCACCTAAAAGGAACAGGATGTTCTTCCGACATACCGCGAGTCTATGTTTTTACTTGCTAGAGAAAGGGCAACTTGTTTTGACTTTGCGCAAAGCTATCTGCAACGTCAGCCATTAAGTCACCCAATTTGCGGCCGACAACTGTGATTTTCATCCTCATTTCACATGGACTTCGCACAGAAGCTGTCACCAAAGGGATTCCCGACGAACAAAGCTTGTTTTGATTCCGCGCTGGACCACTCATGGGCTCCGAAATCTCAAAGCCACGGTTCGCAGGACAAACTACCCGGAAACTCCTTTATGACTCCGCGCGCGCCAATCAGCGTGACGCCACTTCCAGATGAACTATTCCCGGCCGGTGACACTAAACGCTCGAATGGACAGCTCTCTGAAGGTGACAGCCGGGACCAGCGCGGGACCTCAGCTGCGGCACTGTTTAACAACAACAACAGGAAAAAATATCCCACGGGAATATATTCCCCAGAGAAAGCAGCAATCGATAAGAAAACGACAGGGCACAATGACCGAATCCAATGCGACAAACACTCGTGTCATCCTCATTGAATTATCATAAACCGCTAAAGCTTTACCGAAGAATAAAGGCGATTGAGGCGATTCGCGTTTATGCATGGATTTGTGAGAAACTTTGTATACATGCTCTTATTTGCAATATGAATACATAAAAGCGAAAAAATTGCATGCTACCGATTTGTTTCCTAGGCAATAATGCTCTTTTAACACTAAGCCTTGTCACTTGACATTTCGGAAAAATACACGTCAATTACATATGTAAAGATTTTCTCCAAAACGCGAAATGGTACATTTCTCATGATAAGATGAAGGTGGCTAACAAATGTTAAGGTTTCTACTGTTGACGGCTCTACTTGGTGGAATAACATATCGAGGGAGAATTTAAAACACTTAGTAATATTCCACATACAATTTATTTTTTAAATGACTGTTCTGTTTTTAAATATTCTCCATTCACCTCTGTGTTACACCCACAGCCCCTTCCCTCACCTTGACGGTTGCTTCCTCGCAATACCCTCACCCTCCCTCCCTATCCATCCCCCCCCTTTTTACTTAACCTCCCCTCCCCCCATTGTGAATTGGATATATATTTGGCGCACCTCCCAAGAACTTTGAGAACTGTCCCTTGAAAATGACGCGTTAGCGTTGAAACCGGTTGGGAAAATAAATTGTATGTGGAATATTAATAAGTGTTTTAAATTCTCCCTCGAAATGTTAAGGTATCGCACCGAGAAAAAAACACGCATTTACATGCGATTTTAGCTCAAATTTAGAACTATGCGTCGTTAACCCAAGTCATTGAAATGCTATAACTGACAAAAAATTTGAAAAATATAATTCTTGTATCATATATATATTACGACATGTGACTGTACGACGCGCTAACTTGACTCAATTTTTTCACGCCGTAGGCTGAACGCCTTCACCTCAAAAAATTGTTCTAGCGATTCTCTAAAAATTGCTGCGGCGAGTAAATGACTTGCTTTTAAAATAAATTGTGGCTAAACGCAAACTACATACTTACATTTATGACAAGATCTATGTGTTAGAAATTTTCCAATTTTCCAATCTCTCTGGAGACCCTTACCATTTTTAATGGTAAATGGCCTAAATTCCCTGACAAATATGTCAATAAAAGAGTGTCCACTAAAGTCAAAATATTAAATTAAAGCATAACTCCAGGTTTTCAAGGCTAAACTTATATAAAATTCCAGGTTATAATATCGCGGTTTTCTATGAGTCAAAGTGACATTTTTTAAGTATTATGTAAAATATGGATTTTTTCTAGCTAAACCCAGAAGGAAGAATATAGAACTCCAACCCATGAATAAAGCAATAAAATAATTATAAACAATAAAATTAGAAATGAGTGCTAAACTAAAGTAATCAAATATGTAATGTTTCTGGAAGTAAGTTTTATTTTGGTTTTAAGAAGACTAAACCAGAAGTAGGCTTACTCACATCACGTTCTATTGGGAATATAGCACTTGAGTCCCAGAGAAGACATAGGTAGGCAACATAATAAAGACGAATTATTATCCAAGACCTAAAGTAAATTCATTTGGATTAAATATATACAATGTGATCTTCTGTACATAATCTAATAGGCGTGGTGGTAAAATAAAAGAAATTAAATTCTCATACCATACAGGAAAGATACTTTTAGATAAGATACTAGAAATACACTACAGTTATCAAATAACAGATTTATTAAAGTCATCGCTGTTGATTTTATTTATAAAATAATGATTTTTAGTCTTGAAATGATAATTTTTAAAATTCCCGACTCAAACTAGAAATTCACGAATAATCCACGAACATTTACCAGCGCTGAAAATTCACGATTAATTCCCGATTTTCCCCCTCAGTGGACGCCCTGGGTAAATATTATGATAAGAGGCTGATATTTTGGTATCTTTGGAAAAGTGATTTTTGCGCTGTGACGACAAATTAGACAAATTCAGCCGACGGACGACGCACGACACTTGTGTCCCGCACACACCGCTCAAGTAGGGACCGGGGCTGCTCTAAAACCTTCGTCGCAGGCAGGTATCGACCCCGGGCTCTTGAGAAGGGATACCAGCAGTCGACCCCACCACACCAGCCCATCCCCCTTCGTAGTTCAATTTGAGACGGACCTCGGCTCAAGCGATCACGAGGAATCAGTCCTTCGAATCGTCCTCAGGGGGTTCAACCGGAGAGCCCCCACATTCACCCCAAGTTCACCCTTCAAATCGATTGCCCTCCGGGGTCCTCTCTCAGCTGGGATCGACGGAAGGACCAATGGCTAGCCCATGGGCCGAGGACGCTGCCAGGGGATGGGCAGACAATAGCACGGGCCGTGGGAAGAAAAGAAGCCCGTTCAATTTGGTCGCGGCGGGCGTGTTTCAATCTCGCGCGGCCGAAGACGGCAGTCACGCCCGTGCCCGCCGGGGCGAGCCGCGTCGTCCCGCTTCCGATCTTTCCCAGAGTTCCGCTCGGCCGAACCCCCCCCCCACTCCTCCTTTTTCACTTCCCCATCGATTATTCGCCGATCGACCCGAAGATTCGGAGCGGATATACGCCTCCTTCGCCTGTCTTCCCCGTCTAACCACTACCACACAATTTCTTCCACCCGAAAGATAACATACTTCCATTGCAAAATTATTTCATTATTTCAGATATTTTATATTGAGTAATTACAAAGATGAGACTACAAATCGTTAAAATCATAAAATTTAAAAAAAATTATAAGCGTCTTCACGGAGCGAAATCAGATCTTTAAATCCATTTCAAAATGAAACTCAATGGTAACTTTACACACAAATTTTAATAACAGCCGACCATGGTTTCAGCACCTAGTGCCATTATCGATGTATAATAGCACTAGGTGCTGAAACCATGGTCGGTCGTTATAAAAATTCGTGTGGAAAGTTACCATTGAGTTTCATTTTGAAATGAATATCAACTACTTCCACAAAGTTAGGCCTGATACGCTTATATATATACAGATCTTTAAATGCCTTACTTTTAACTCGGATATTACATTGGATATTAACCCATAATTTGAGTGGTATTTCAAATTTTCACCACGGAACTCGAACCAGTGACCTCGCGGCAGGAGAGAATGATGCCATACCACTTCCACGGCTGAAATTACGCTCGTCCGGACGGTGGCTCAAATTAATTCCCAGTAAAATTTACTAAGCATTCTATGGCAAGGAGACACCTCTCTTTATTTGTACGAAATAGCCACGAGTGCAGTGCCCCTATTGTGCTCTGACGAACGGGTTTAAATAATGAAATTATTTGATTGCTTATTTACTTTCGGATCATGCTGAATGTGATACTGGCGGTGACTAAATGCGTTTTGAAATAAATGAAACGGCCAACCTCTAAAGCGTTCTTTTATACTTACGCAATTTTTCCAGTTCCATTCAAAGTTCACTGGGAATACCTATGCACTGCAGATTTACCAGGGCTTGATTCTACGGAGCCATGAACTTGTATGGATTCACCCACAATATGCACAGAGAGGTGCTGTTCAACGGGTAGTGAGCCGGTCCTTCTCAATCCAGTTGTTCACGTGTCCCATTTTCAACGAAATATTGACAACTCCAATAATGACTGTACTCCAATCTGACCGTCTCTTACAATTTCGGATAATTAACAGTACTTACAAAGACACGAAAAAGAGAAAATAATTCTCATCTCACAACTTCTTCAGGGGGTAAAACAATGGTATCCTGACCGCAAAATCTTTGCTCGTCCCTTTTCCTATCTTTTCAAGATCGCCACTTAAAAAGCATACCTACCACACAATACTGTCATTTAAAATTTCAAAGCTAAATTTAAAATACATATTATGCTTAAATAAACCACCATCTGAATCCAATTGTAATAAAAAAATTTCAGTGCTGTGATAAAAATTGAAACGAACAGATAGATAATGCTGAGGATTTCCTCCGAGAAAAAAATGAAATCACAAAAATTATACGATAAAATACATGAAAAAATGCATTGTGATGCAGACAAGTACATATTGCTCGATTCCTACGGTGAGTCATGATTCCCTCAAGTCAGAGACTGGAAACCAGCCATGTTGGACGGCCCGCTCTAGGGGCTTAATTAAAGTTAATAGTTAATTAACCAGTTAAATATATATTTATTTAATTATTAATTTAGTACTTTAAATTATACAATATACATTTTAACGTTTACTAATAAATAACACACGTATACAAGTAGAGATTACGCTGTTACTAAGCAATGTTTTCAAATATTTGTACCGCTCTTAGTTCAAAATGCGCAATTCTCAGCAGTTCCGCCATATTCCGTGGCCAACCTATCAGAAGTGGAACCTCGGTCCCCAGTGTCTGACTTGAGGGTCTCCGCTAAAACCTATATACATAGCCTCATAAGTTGTAGCATAACTCTATCCAGACACCACAATTTTCCCGGGGAAAGGCAGGAAGGGAAAATGGTTAAGATCCACTAGGGGAGTCGGTTGCTGAGCGGGCGAGGACTTGAGGCCGGGTCCGGAAGGGCTCAAGAGACGGGGGAGGAGAGAGATGGGGGGCGCCGATAGCCACCATGTATTTTCGTGGAGCCGTAAAAGCGATCCCGGAGCCCTGTAAATCCACCGCGGTGATACGCATCGAAGGCGAGGGGACGCCCCCAGCCGGGTAGGGCGGTCCGATCCACTTGCTGAAGTGTCCTCCGCCAGAAGGCCTCACGAGAGCAGGGGCGGAGGAACGTTCCATATACATTCCCGATTCCCAAAACACGCTTTCTAAACCGACGATTAAAACAGGGATTTCTGAGTCACCTCGTTTAAAAAACACATAATTTTTGAACACTCACTGTGGAGAAAAATGGGGAATTTTCCAGTGGTAACTACACTTACATCTCCAGAGAACAGAGTAATTATCTAAAACTTTCAAGCAGACAACTGGCTACCCTGAACAGAAAACAACATGAACGTTGGGTAGCACACAATTACATTTCTATAATTCAATCATCCCGAAAACTACTCTACTAGTCTTTTACATCGAATGTTCAAACAAGTAAAAACGTGTCCATACAAACACAACAAACACAAGTACCCATGTCCTGAGTTGAGAAAAACTAGTCAGTATATGCTATAGTCACTAGAAAAAACTAGTATTTCTGAGTCACTTGGTTCAAAAAACGTCATTTTTAAACGCTCGTTGTGTAGAACAATGTGCACTTTTCTCGTAGTACCAACACTTTTATCTCCAAAAAACACAGTAATTATCTTAAACTTTCAAGCAGGCAACTGGCTACAGTGACCAGAACGCAGCATGAGCGTTAGGTAAATTAGAATACGATTTCATTTCTATAATTCCACAATCCCGAAAGCTGCTCAACTGATCTCTAACGTCGGATGTTTCAACACGTAAAAACGTGCCACGACAGGACGAACACAAGTACCTATGTCCTGCGTGGAAAAAAACCCACTTACGCGAAACTTGGACTATCAGGAAAGGACTTGATCCAATTGCCACCGGAAGTAAGTATTAACAGATCGCTTTTATTCTTCCAACCATAATTTGGAAAATTTTCTAGGAATAAAAGAATATTCTTGAAACAATCGTAGATATCTACGACACAATTGGCAATTCTCTTTAGCTATAGCACAGGGCATAGAAAAGTCCTCGTCATCCTGAGTTCTTTTGGTCGACAAAAATATATAATGCCGGGCAATGCTAAGATGAATTTTGAAGCATTATCGTGTACTGGAAACCAGTTCACGGACAGAAACAGACTACTTCTTTAAAATGGATGGCAATAAAATATACTCACGTGTAGAATTCTGAAAAACACTAATCTGCTACCAAATTTGCCATCCATTTCATCTCTACCTTGAGTAAGAACACTGCAAGAACTTTAGGTACAAACAAAAATTTAGAAGCCACATTAGCGAAGGCAACGTGGTACACAAAATAACGGTTTGAAAAAACGAATTCCAGCCCACGAGGGTCGATCAAATCACGTATCTCCAAGCTTTCCATATATTTTCATACCATTCACGGCAAGACTGGACCACCCCAAAAAAGCAATAATTCGTTGGGACAGCAGGATGAGAGCTAACGTGCACCCATTCCACCACCCCTCTCAACAGAGAGACTGAGAAAGGCACGAGAGAAAAAAAACTCGATATAAATGCACACTGGTCTTCTATTAAAACCTCATTTGAATTACTACTTTTTCGACAACGTCCAATCAAGATAACCAGAGTCAATTCTCTACTGTAATTAAACGTGACGAAGGCCAGTTTCACTCGGAACGATTAAACGAAGGGAAAGCGGAAATAAGGGAAAATTACAAGAGATCAGATATGAGATAATCAGGAGGGAAGCACGATGAAGGAGAGACCAACAGCGGAAGGCACAGAATTTTAATTACACATTATGACTGAACTGTTTGTTTTCCGGCTGGAGCACTCTCCGGCACAAACAGAGAGCTAATCCGAAATACGAGAGTAAGTTAATATGGGTGAGAAAGAGAGGACATCAAATTCTGAAAGAATATACAGCCCCATTTCTAACAAAACCTGCCATCTTTACAAAGTTACAGTGGTATGGAAAGGTTGCCTCAGACTACGCCCGATAATTTGACAGAACTAATGCCAGGGCGATCACTAGGCGTATATTCATTAAGGTGGTTCTGCTGTAAAACAAACTTCAATTCCATTTATTTGCACTCGAGAAATTTTTAGAGAGACTATTCCTTTCCCGGATATGAACTACAAAATTGTACTTCTCCACGTATTTTTCACGTACAGGGAACTTGATACGTGATGTTTCCTGGAAGAACGGGAGAAACACGAGAAAAATAATTTTTACCTTACAATATGAACGCCTATTTTTGCGAAAAAAAACTGTTTAGAAGAAGGAAAAACGCCCGAGGAATTTATTTTTAAAATGAGCCACCTTACCACCTTATTTTAAGAACTACTAGCCAATCACTCCGATCATTGAAGACAAAACGAGGCAATTCTACATAAATGCCGCTAGAGCCGGCTATCATGGCCGGAAAAAAGTGCATCTTATAAATATATTCGAGGAATTATCTGCATATTTCTATCTTAACTTTGGCTCTCAATAGGTAATGCATATATTCACTGAGAGTATGGTATTTAATGCAAACAAAGAAGTGGAATAATGCATTCTTTGACTAACACAATCTCGGTGGAACGGCCTTAGAATGAAAAGAATGTCAAGTATTCTCCAATGAGCCCTTAAAATTGCGGAGCGATTTCTCGTTGCTAACAGGGTCATAAACAATGAACCAATCCTGTCCATGGATGTGCTCGCTCTAACTGATATCCAAAAGGCTTTCGGTAGTATTGACAGAGCTACTCTTCAAGAAATTGCGAATAGAAGAGGGTTATCTTAATTATTATTAAAGCCATCAAAAGTTCCTATAAAAATACCTCTGTAAATACTGATACAGGAAAGATATTGACAGCAACAGTGAAACTAATAAAGTTGTATCTCAGGTGTTCGAGAAATTCAAGAAGTACTAGAGGGAATACGCGTCTAATTTCCTAGTTCTTATCAAGTACATACAATACTGACGAAGGAGGACACAAATCGAAGGCAAGCCATTTTATGAGTACCAAAACGCACGGCTGGGTAATGGGTAAACACACCATGATTTTCCGTCGAAAGACCCCAAGTCAGACCGCGGCAAGCGAAGGCAGCGTCCGTTCCCACCAAGCACGTCAACTTCATCGATGAGCTCAGGAGACAAGAAGGGCATATCGTGGAAAGGGGTCGCCGGGGGTGTGAGTGCATCGAGGGGGGGGGGAGAGGCGGTAATATATTTGCACCGTGGGGTGGCGGGATTGAGACGCCCAGCGCCCAACGTTACGCCCAAGCGCTCCGCATAGCGCCCTCACGCGGGGAGGCGATAAGTCAAGGGAGCGTCGTCATCGGCTGGGGAGAAGAGATCGAAATCGCTCTCACCAAATTATAGCCTCCGAGGGGAGCTCAGGGGGGCCGAGTTGATATAGTGAGGATTGGCGAGAGGGAAGGGTAGCAGTGATGGGAACGAGGAGAAACTTTACGGGGCGCACCCCGACCCTCGCCGAGAGTATTTGCACGACTCGGGGCCGATAAAACCACATCGCCGCCCTTCCACCCACTTCCTCCGCGCCGTCATCGTAAAAAAAATCAGATGGGAAGCGAGAAGGGTGTCGATTGAATCCTTGCTTTGTAGACCAAGGAGCCAATGGAAAGGAGGATTGACGGGACTTAGACCTTGGGTCACATGAACGTACGCGTCGTGAGACAGCTACAGCAGAGGGCACTTCGCGGGTGCCGGGGGAATTAACGGAGGGCAAGCGCATTAGGGGCCATTTAAGTATTACGTAAGACGTTTTTTGGGGTAGGGGTTTTGGGATCATCTTACTTTGTCTTACGAAGAGGGGGATAGGGATTCTGGAACCAATTTACGTAAGATTTTTGTCCGTCTGGAAATATTGTATCGTTTCCAAATATCCTGTCATAGTTCACAACTTCATCAGTTGTGGTACTGTTTCGCTCTAAATGTTAATGAATATGGATACGATATCCAGTGCTCAAATCTGTACAATGGCTTCTATAGAAAGATGAAACAACATAAAGTGAGCATTTAACAAAGAGTAGATACAAATATCTAACGTCCTAGATAAGACTGAAATACTTGAACTGAAATACCTAGACCGCTGAAATTATAATGTGTCGGTAAAGCTTATATTTAAGAGTTCTCCAGCAGGGCTAGTCTTAAAAAATTATTAATTTGCTCACCCCTTGCCGACGCTTCGCAGTTTTATTTTTGCACCACATTAATGTACAACAACCCAAGTTAAATAACATTTTCTCGTAATTTAAATTACACCTACTCACCTTAAATTTATTTTACATTACATATCGAAGGTTCGGAGGAGGCGGAAGAGATGGATAGAGGACTTAATGAAGAGTGAGAGAATGTTGAAGAGGGTAATAGAGGGGAGAACTATGTAAAAGAGGAAACAAAGATGATAGGAATTGCGAACAAAATAAAAAGAGGAAGACGGTATGAGGAATTTAAGATGGATACAACGGCGGATCACCGATGGGAGGGAAAACGGAATACGATAAGTACCCACCTGTCCAAAAACCTGCTCGCATTAAAGATGTTGCTAGTATTACAACTCGACATTTTTTTTCAGCCAAATAACGTTCACTGATAGAATAGAATACAATAGAAAACAATGTTATTGTCCAGGGACAAAGTCCCTCAGGACATTGAATTAGTTTACATGCCTTCATGAGGAGTGGAATACGAAGACAAAATACAAAGCCTTACAAAAAAAGGAAACTCAATATCAATAATCGAAATAGTATGTTAAAACAAAAATGTACAATCTGTACTACCTATTAATAAGAAAAAATGACAAGCAAACAAACGAATATTTTATAAGACAGAAAAACAGCAAATGATTATAGTGAACAAGTAACATGTAACAATATCATCTCATATCATTTTGTCTTTTCATATAGAGGCGAGAGAACATTTGGGAAGAAAAAGAATTTCTACCACTTCAAACAAATCGTGTTAAATGAGTTAACCAACTTGCCTATGAAAATCACTTATCAGCAATTCAAATAAGTCTTCAAAACCTACTAAAAGTGATGAAAAATTACACTTCACATAAACATTATACTAATTGCAGACAGGAAAAGTTCCCAAAGAGAACAGCATCTAGAGCAAAATGGCTTTTTCAACAGTACAATTCTGACAAACCGCTTTGATTAGAAATTCCTCGGATACATTTTCTTTCCTACTCAAGTTTTACGACCCTAGCAGACTTTTTTCACCATTGAACGATTATTTTAGAGAAAAAACTAGGATCGGAACGGTTTCCTTGAAAAATATTCTTTGATGGTTGAAAACAATTTACTCTCAATCCACCATTCCTGTACTACTAACATCCCACCAGTCGAGATAAACTTTTCTGAATCATAGAGTAGAGCTGAACGTGAGGCCTACATTAAAGTACAAGCACAAGGGGAAATCTATGGACCTCCACGGCGCACGGCAAGGGATGTAGAACTCTTTTTCCAAATGCCTTTCGTTTGAAAAGCGTGACCCACAGCACTATTCGAGCGATATTACGTGCCGAGAAAGCGTCACGTTCGACGCACTTGCACCAGGAGTTTCCCCAATGGACCACCTAGACTCTTCATTGCTCCCAAGTGCCTCATATTTTATGCACTCCAGTGCCGTCTTTCGTCTGAGAATAGGTCATGACGGAGGGATAAACCGCGTGCTTTATCCCACAGTAAAATAAACCTTCAATCACAACATAGCTTTCACTGCTGTTAATTGTCACCAAGTAATGATGATGACGCATCTACAAAGACATCTTGGTCGCGATTAACGACGAATTCAATTCCGGAATATTGCAAACGGTTCAACATAATTAAATTGCACGTCATATCGCCGGAATCATACTAGGTTAGTGAGAATGGACGAGTCTTATTGCACACCAAGAACATATGTCATAAGGATAACACTAATGCGATATGTTATTCCAATTGTTCAAAATAATAACATTATAAACATGAAGGCATTCATAACAGCAGCTGTACTTTTCATAAGCTTCGGTAGTCGTTCCAGTTCTGCCTCCATAACAATTTCACAATAACAAGCGTTACTCAAACGACGGACAGATCAATTATGGCCACAGATAGGTTCCATTATGCACCAAATGTACGCAACAAACCGCAGTCACGTAGATGCATACATTTTAGCTGTAAAATATCAAATGAGATTACAACATTATTAAAAGTGAAAGGATTAAGTCATATGAGACCCTGAATGCTCGAGATTGCCAACAACCCTGATAAATAAGTAAACACAATTACTTAGCGTACGCAGAAAAGCGTTACCGCACAACGCAATTGATATGTTGATCCTCTAAACCAGTAACGTGAACGCTTAAATATACCTTCGTAAATTTTTAGCCAGTCACGGGTCGACTACATGAACGTCTACATACGCGGCAGAAACTCCTCGACGATGCAGGACCACTTCATAGGCTTCACAAGCCAGTAACCCCTTTAACAACATTGACCTATGAGAAACCCCTAAAGATGACAGCTATCCAATACTGTGCACGGGTAAGACCGACGTTTCAGAATAGCTTAATTTACAACGGACACGAGAATCTGCTCAAAATTGAATTTGCTTTGACAGAAATTACCCAGCAACTACACCCACAGCATTACTGCATCTAAAGAAGTTTGAAAAATTAATATCGATTTCTTTAATTTTGCATCTGTAAAAAGAACAGAAATTTATGAACCGCCAAATCTACGAACAATTGTGATTGGCTAGACAGTAATGTAATATTTGATGAGGAAAGAGCCTGATAGCAAGTGAAAACACCAAAACAACACCTACATTCTAAACAACTCTTTCAAATTCACCAAAATATTAACACTCACGGAAAGCTAAGTAAATAAAGGAACCAAAGCACCATGGACCTTCTCTGCAAGTAAGGGACATTATTGGAGAAGGAGGCTTCTCAAGGTTTTGCAAACGTTCAAAGTTTCACGACAACATTCAACTTCATAATTTACAAGAAAAATATAGTTACTTCACTAAAACCAAATGACAATTTATTCAAAAGATGATTACAAATAGGCCCGAAAGAGTACAATTTAATACCAGTTAATTTAAAAGTCAAAAGCATTAATTTAATCCAAGTGAATTTACAATGGCTATTTACTCAACAAGATGCGGAATCTTTATTGGATAAAATTGTTACGTTATTTTTTTGTTCTTTTAATATTGGCACCTTGGTATTTCTCTCAAATGTGTACACTGTGCTAATTGTATTATTTTTCCTTTAAGTTATACTCAGCAACTTTTTGTAAATGTAAGTTCAACACAGTTGCTCCTATAGGATACCTAAAGCTTTCCGAATTTATGCACAAAGAAAGAGTAATTTGTTAATTAATTTTCCGGAATGTAATAAACTGTTATTATTATACCTCGTGAATAGTAATTACTGTTCATATGTTCACAACTACGGCTGACATAAACCACATGAAATACATCTTACGCGCGGATTAACATACAATGCCAAGACATCGACCAGAGTCGGATCAACACCGTTGGCTAATTGGCGATACATTCGCGAATCCAAGCTAAAAGTTTTCCACTTGTAGGCCGACCTACAAATCTTTCCAGAAAATGGTGAATAGAGAGACATACCTCTGAGCATAATGCCGCCTAGAAAGGAAATAAATATCTTTCCCAAACCGTAGAAAGTGTCAATGAAAGCTCCTCCTAACATAGAAGAATTCTTACTTCCCCGGGACAAAGGAGCCAAAATTGGGAAGAAAGGGTGAAACACCTGCGACACTCGCCACCTTCGAGACAATGACTCGTGCAGTGAAGGGATTCAGTAAATAGCCCATCGAATGGAAAGTGTGGGAAAGTCGCGGTTAAGAAAGTAAGAGTGAGGATCGTATTCCGGGAATTGCATCGATGAACATCCCTGGCAATATCTGTGCGAGATGCAACTCCTCATTAGTATAGAGCGGGGCCTTATTAAGGTGGTTAGAGTGCAAATCGTGAGTCGTTGAGTGAACATTTTAATAACTTTTCAGGTAGTTAAGTCGAAAAAAATTCGTGGACCAAACTTTACTGAGGTACGTCAATTAATACATTGGAAATAACCATACGTGTTCTAATATAAATGATGCAAGAATGATATTTTGAAAATTTCGTCTCAATTTAAACATTGTTAAAACATGGATTAACGGCGGGGAATTCGAATTTTCACCGAAAACCGTGAATAAATGTTTTTCATTCGGCATGCTACCTCGATATTTTATGGGAACCATTATAATAATATGCAAGATAAAATGGCACGTATAGGAGAAAATCTGAACGTACAGAATCGATTTATTTCGAAATAATTGCAATAGCCAAAAGGCTCGGTGTTAAAATAGGATTAAATTGCCGAGAAACCAAATCGATAACATGCAATTTCGTTAGCTTTCATCAATACATATTACTAATGAGTACGCACACGAAATCTGTACCTACAAAAACGAACATCGCTCCAACCACCTTAGATGATCCACTCGTATTGACTTCATGAGATTTAGTTCACATTCTGACTACTGATAGCAAAACTCGTCCACCGTTTGATAAAACCCAAACAAAATTCCGCGCTATTGATTTCTAATTTTGAACTCAAAAATACACAGTGTAAAAAGATAGAAAGGGTGAATGGCGGGAGATGTTCTATTTCGCCACGAGGAAGATATTCGTCAATTATAAATACATTTTTTGTGAAAAACTGTTCTCAGCAAACCTAATCTTCGAAAGAGAACCTGCCAATAATATTAATTGAATCATTGAGATATAACTGCCATAAACGAAGTCATAATGAGGTAAAACAATGGGTCTGGCGCTACAGTTGACACCTTTATCTCGAAAAAGTGAAACAAATATCTTTCACATAATCTGCGTATTTCGTCCCTTAATTTTGTATAATAATTGCTTGCTCAGGCATGTCAACCGTAAACGTTGTAGTTTTTTAACATGAATAAAGTATGAACGAAAGAATGAGTATGAACGAAAAGTTGGTATTTGTATTTTTTTTACTCTCAGAGACGCAGAGGAACCACTTATTTAAATGTCGATTACTATCGTTGAGCGTTCGAAGTCTTCATTCACCGAAAACGCAAGGAGATTCACGACTAGCCAACATTCACAGTAACCGCAGCAGTCGAGTAGTTCACGACTGATGTTTTCCGGAAAACCAGATACAACTTTCAGCATATTCACAAAAAAAAACTCACCAAGTTGAGAACCATAAAATTCAGTAACTCGAATTCTGCACCCACCTGGAAAATAGAGAGAAAAAATTAGTATGACCAAGTAAATGCAATAAATATAAATAAATAAGATTAAAAATACAAATTAAAAATTTACAAACGCAAAAAAGGCACTACGTTACTGCACTCAATTCGAAAACTTGTATTTTTAAAACATTTTTCCATTTAGTACGAGTGATTTCGGCGCGTCGAGCAATACCTGAAGATTACACCCAAACGGTAAAACATGAAGAACCAAATATTTTTTTTTTCAAGTCAATATTTTTAACATGAGAGGCAGTAAATTGAACAAACCTAAGCTTTAGTAACAGTAGTACCTATTATCTAAGCCGGTTGAAAAAAATTGGTAGTGAACGCTCATAATGTAGGAAAAAGATACGTAAACTATGATGATACAAAATACTTTAATTATTGCGCAGTTAATGGAATGATTATGACGATGCCTTAACAGTTTAATGCATTACCATAGCATAAGAAGCATTGAAAATAGTTTGGAAAAGTTAGAAAAAATGAAGATGTATTTTTTGGAAAGTAATGTTCTAAGTCATTTTTACGAATGAGAATAATTTATTACTCAACAGTATTGAAACAGCGTTGTGTACAAATATCAAGAGGCTTTACGCAGTCTCAAAGATCACAGACCTGTGTCAACACTGCGTTCCATAAATGAAATTCATTGCTGGCATTAAACAAAAATACTTTCAAAAGCTTATATAATAAATAACAAAGGACGATACCAGTAGATTTATAAATAACAGGAGTTTCATTTAAGATAATCAATACAACATAAATAATCGGAAATTGAGCGCAGAAAATAAGCACCTTTCGATGAGTATTTTATGACTCTGGAAAGCTAAGATAAAGTGTAAACTTGAACCAAACGTAAGCTTGAATAAAATTGAATTCAACATTCACAAAGACAGATCAAATCACCAACTCATCGAGGAGGATGGCTGAATGCACATCCACATAGTAAGTGATCTAGGCATTACATACACGGAAATAGCTCCAGCTATACCAATATGCTAGCTCCAATACTTTAAATTATAGCGCCACATTATAAAAACTCTTGCCTCCACCCAAGAAAAGTCGTGTAATGCCTTAAAACAAGGCGAAGGCCTGCCAGTCTTGTGCTTCGTTTGATTGAAACTTCTTTCCATCTTGAAAATAATAAACGAGCACCCGCCAGCGAGAAAGTGGAGCGAGGAAAGAACCCCAGTACCCACGTATGTATGTGTAGATGTATATAATCATGCATATGTATCCGAGCACGAGAGCCGAGCCCCATGGAAACACGGAAACGAATGTTATTGTCAGAGCGGTCGTTCGTCTGGGGAGCGCGCGCCGCCCCCCGGCGGCAGGCCGTTCAACCCGGGGGCCGCCGCCGCATGTGGGGCGGCGACCAAAAGCTATGTGCTCGCTCGCATCGAATCCATCAATGATTCATGAACGACATAGGGATGTGCATTGAAAGATGCTTATGCGGAGTGCGTGCGGCCTCCAAATTGACACCGGGTATTATGAAACCATTGTCTGCATATGCATGCCCGCAATCTGAGCCACGAGGCGTAGATGACGAAAAAGCAAGCGGCTTGTTCGCGCAGAGATAAAGAAACAATACGAGAAACAATATAGGGCAAATTCCACAGCAACGGAGGTAACATTTCTTAACTTTTTCCGAAATATGAAATTCATTTCATTCTTTCATAAAAGCACTGAAGTTACACTAATGCATGAGGAGACTGACAAGAGTTCAAGTAATATTTTGAATTAATTTGGATCATATAAAAGAATTCCTGTGCTCACAACACTGTTGAGTCATGACGGTAATTGACGTAAGATGAAAATTATATCCATGTATGACATTATGAGCAAATTAAAAATTCTCCAAATCTATTAGCAACATTATAAAAATAACTGAGACATGATTAACATTGTTCGCTTATGCATGCCCGTAATCTGAGCCGCGGGGCGTAGACGACGAAAAAACAAGCGGCTTGTCCCGCAGAGATAGAGAAACAATACAGGGCAATTCCACAGTAACTGACGTAACATTTATTCATATTTTTTGAAATATTAATTTTATTCAACCCTTTCCTATAAGTACAGGAGTTACATTAATGCATGAGGAGGCAGACAAGAGTTTAAGTAATATTTAGAATTAATTTGGATCATATTAAACAATGCCTGTGCTCAGTACACTGGTGAGGTATGACGGAAACTTACGTAAGATGAAAATTACACCCATGTACGACATAAATGAACAAAGTAAAAACTCTCTAAATATATTAGCAACTTTATAAGCTTAACTGAGACATATTTAGTAAACATATACAGCATTTTCACTGAAGAAATGAAAAAACACAGACTACTTCAAAGCTGAGCAGTAATGTAAATGAAAAGTAATAGATGCAACAGCCGTGGGTGACTGACGTAACCTCTGTGAACGATTTAATGACTAAATATATCACATATAATTTACATCTTGCATTTATCACCATATGGCATGAGTAGAGATGAGTTTAATTGTTAGGCAGAAGATAATTACTAGTAAAAAAACACCATTATCACATGAAGAAATCTCATGAAGAAATTTATATTTCACATTTCATGTCCAATTTTCTATGGAATGGCCCTACATAAAGTCAGACGCAATTTTAATAAATTTCCAAACATTGCATGTAACAAATGAAGTGGTACGAAGTCACTCGCACGGGTGCAATTTTAATAATTGAGTGCTTCAACCAACTGCAATACGAAGACATTATCCAAACAATAATTTCCCAAGGGGATAAAACCATTCAAAAGATGAAATAAAAACACAAAACACTTGGGCGATTTCAAACAAACTCAACCAGGGCTGAGGCTCAATATCGATCCTCACGAATTGTTGCACAAGGTAAGTGTGTAATGAGAAAAGAAGTTTCCATTAATTCTAGGATTAAATAAAGAAAAAGTTATAACGATAATGAAGACAAATAAGGATAAAAATGGCGCACATCTTGAACGTGGGAACGCGAGAGGAACAAACAAAAGGGGAACCATGGAAGGAGCACGGCCATGTAGAATCGCATACAGATTATTCACGAAATCATAATGTGATGATGTTGGGTGTGAAACTTATTTGTACAAATTTTTAGAATGTGTTACCAAACGCAAAAACGCGGGAGGAGCTGTAAATATTGGTTATTGATTTGTTGTTCCCGATAGCAGCGAGATCAAGTCCTCGCCAGCCAACCCAAGGGTGAACTTTTCACCACTCACAAGGGTAGTACAAGCAGTAAAAGTTGACAGTAGTGTAGTACTAGCAATAGAAGTAGTAGCAGGTAGTACGCTCGTCGGTATTTAATCGGTAAATACTCGAGCGTTTGGCTATAGGAGCAGTTTTCAGTGGTTGTGAAAAATAATAATGAAAAAATAAACTAATATTACCAACTAGACATAAAACACAGGTATCATTACTGCAGCAAACTTTTATGACATTTAACGATGATGTGTACGTAGGTTGAGCACAGTTGTCTATTAGGCGATGACACTTAGTATAATCGAAATATACTTATAAAAATCAGAAAAAAATGTAAACATAGGCGGTTCCGGAATTAACAAAAGTTTTACGTTGAATACTATATACTGGACGACCGGTTTCGTCGAATAGTCTACATCATCAGGTCAGGACCTGACCTCAGGACCTGATGTCGACTATTCGACGAAACCGGTCGTCCAATACATAGTGTTCTACGTAAAACTTACGAAGTTTCGTTAATACCCAAGCATTATGGAAAAGTTTTACGAAGTCTGAAACTACTGAACTTGATTAGCGGTTCCATTAGAGATGATTATTTAAATTTAACTTTCGTCATCGCTACGCAGGAAATTCATCACTTGGCAGCCAGCCTCGGCCGCTTGACCTGATCACAGAGGTCGCTGGCGATCTCCAGAAATCAGACCAATACGTGGCGGACATCCACCCGGGTTACGCAAACCCGCACGCCCTAGCATAAGTGTTGAAGAGTGATCTCCAACACGGATTCCACACGGATGATAATTCACGACTAGACGGCCCTGCATAAAATCGACCCGCGGTGAATCGGAGGCGTCAATATCGAAACCTGCGAAGCACCAAAACAACAGCCAGACGGACGAGCGCATCTCGTTATTCAGATCCATGTGCCGTCCAAGGCGGCGGCCCCACTTCCGCTCCTTGGTGGGGCCCGAATGGGCAATGTGGGGCCCGGGGTTAATGGGACCCTTGGGAGAGGAAAAGGGAGGGGGGGAGCGAACACAATCCATGTTTCACAATGTCGATACAATATCATCTGTTGCGATATCTTCATCACCTATACAGGCGAATTTACCCAATATTTATGAAGAATTCGTCTTCTTCATCTAACGACCTATTCTGCACATTGTTGAAGGTAGCTCGGGTTGAACTTATGATATGAAATAACGATTTGGCACAGCAAAATGACAATCATGTTAGATTAGTCATTGCTGTTGACAAATATACAAAGATATCCCTATGCACATAATTACAAGTAGAGGGGTGGCTATAGATTGACAAGAAGCTTGCTCAACATTTTCTTAGCATGTATCTACTACTACTAACTACTCAGTATATCTTGAGTTATCATATAGATCATTCATTTATCTGTAAAAAGTAGTATTTTACCTATTAATCTAGGCTTGCATGTGCATCAAGGAACTTCGACGTGATATTCAGAAATGTAAGCTCGTGCTTCATCCGTCCACCATTATTCGATAGAAATATATCTTAGTCTCTCCTTCGTATTTAAAACATCCTTTACGAAGGAAGTAGATTGAAATTAACAACGACAAACCCGCACATCTTCAGCGCAACAACTCCTCCCATTAATAACTTTAGCTATCCATGTATCGACCATCGACAGTTTCCTCTGCATGGGCCTTCCATCCCCTGGGGCCCCAGCAACATGGTTACGAGACCGCAGAGGCGATCTCCGCAGCATACGAGGAGGACACCTCCAATCCGTGGGAGCATCTAACGGCTCAAGAGCCGACGACCGCGGCGCGGAGGAATTACAGAGGTTTGGAAAACGCCACCAACCGAACAATCGCCACGGTATGCTATCTGGTGCGTATTCATTTATTCACAAGCTTCAGGACAGCTAGGATGGGTAGGGCGTCGCGCCAAGATGTGCAACTGGAAATGAACATACGCGATGTCCCTAGTTTATCCAACTGGGACTTGTCACCCACGGAGGACGCATGAGTTATGCATGGAGGGCGGAATCTCCGCTGCTACGAGCCATGAATCCCCGATAGTATTCATCTCCAAGAAGGTGTAGCGCAATATTCCATCCCCAACCTCGACCGTAAATATTAGAAATTTCGAGGGGTGGACATTTTTCATTGACCTGAAAAATGACGCACATCCGCTGCTTTGAGCGACCGATCCGAAATGGGAAGGCTTGGGTACGACTTTCGACCCGGCCTCACTCTTCTCACTCGAAACAGGCTTCCCTCATGTATCAATGGAGGAGTGTTCGTTCACTAGGGAAGCCAATATCCGCAAGTTCCTTCAGACATTGAAATAAATGTCAAGCAATGTAAAGCCAAACTACTGAAAATTGCTGGAACTGAGAAAGGTATTTTCACGACCCAACTAATGACTACTCCCAAGAAGAAATTTTCTAGACTTAATATTTCATCCCACTAAGGTCTCAATTAAATGATGATCCAGCAAATATTCAATACGCACATAGTACAGTTCAGCACTCACCTATTTCACCAAGGGTATTGACCAGCTATTCACTTATTTGACATCAACATTCTCGTCAATTTTCAGAGAACAGAGATATTTTGCGAACAGACTTGAATCAAAATCGGGATTCTCTGCTTCCATATTAAAAAAATAATTTTAGAAGCAGCTAAGGACGAGTTCATTAGATATGAAACCACTAAAACCTTTAAAAAAATCCATGGATATAATAGGCTCAAACTTCAGTACCGCCAAAAACCTTGACTGGGAAATTGAAATATAGGTACGAGTTACTTCCAGATCACATTTTTTATGGTGAAGTAAGGGTACGATGAAGCAACTGTGATTGATCACACCTACCTCCGGATCTAAAGACACGACTCGACCGGGGTACCGACATTGACTGGGATTGAGGCATAATTGACTCGCCTTCTCTAATTATATAAATAAATATACCCATATCGTCATTTCTTTTCGCGCACACAAAGTCAAGTAACTTCGTTACTGCTTACAGGTCTAGAAAATAAGCTCCCTTTTAGTAATATTCTCCATTTAAGCCTATCCCCACAAATCCTTTTCCCTCTCTTAAACTCATGCATTACTTCAAACACACTCCTATTTTCTCTCTCCCCTATC